>CM033472.1:109280954-110480954 GCA_019447015.1 Hymenochirus boettgeri
GGGAAAATAGAGAGGCTGTTAGTGACTATGGTAGGATCGGACAATCCCCCATGGACAATAATAAGCCTGGGGCCTTTAGCCAGACCATTACCCTCCTGATCCTTAATTATTCTGTTTGCAGTCCTTGTGGCTCCACACTAAATGCTCACATGCCATCAGGTTGGGATTTTAGCCCATATGTGTGGTGGAGGCAATTAACCTTCTCTCTGTCACATATGAAGATACTTAATCAGCTCCACGCAAAATGGCACTAGACAACCATTGTGGTTAACAATGATAAGAATTCATATTTTATAAATTAGCAATGGCCAAAATCAGTTCAATGTTGGTTAGATTCACATGTTGAACGATTTCATGGCTATAATGATTTAGTTCATTACTCCTGTCCCCTGTCCCCTTACTGAATGGATGCTAAAGGACAGTGATGGGGATCTGAGAACATTATCACGATGTGGTACCTACCTTGTAATTCTGAGGCTGTGTTGTGGCTGTTCTGGTGTAGGTAGGACTGGTCCAATGAGTGAGAGGACAGGCTGGATGACAGAGGGTTAGCAGCAGAGTTGCATGGGGATAGGGGCTGTTGCTTGATGTATGGAGCCGATGCTGAGGGGGCCCAAGCGGATGCCGGACTTGAGTAGACAGAATGGGGCTCCATCACCCCACCTCCACCTAGCAAAGGAGATCCATTATCATGATGGGAGTAATCACCCCCAGAGGACCCCGTGCAACTACCCATGTAGGAATGGCCGCTGTTGGCAGATAAATGCGATACTGGGTGCCCACTTAACCCCATTCCATCAACATTACTTGGAAGATGACCATTCATCATCCCTAGGCCACTGTCCAAGGATAAACTATTGGGTGGGCAGGAGATGGCTCCACCGGCCCCTTGGAAACTGTAAGTCTCTGGTATGTGGTTGAACCCCAGACCATTCATCATGCTGTACATCGGTTTGAGCGCTTGGCATTTCCTCCTGAAGCCTCTCGGTCTTCTCCTGAAGGATCCCTCCTCAAACATGAACTCACTGGCTGGGTCGATAGTCCAGTAGTGGCCCTTCCCCGGTCTCCCCAGCCCCTTTGGCAGCTTGATGAAACATTCATTGAGGGACAGGTTGTGTCTGACCGAGTTCTTCCAGCCTTGGTAGGAGCCACGGAAAAAGGGGAACCTGCTTTGCAGGAACTGGTAGATCTCGCTGAGAGTGAGCCTCTTAGTGGGGGAGCTCTGGATGGCCATGACTATGAGGGCGATATAGGAGTATGGAGGCTTCTCGGGCCTCCTAATGCCAGCGTTGGTCTTCTTGGTCTTGGTGGAGCAGGAGGCAGATTCCATGACCGATGGTTGCCCGCTGTGCTTTTCAGTGGCCGCGGACATTGGACTGCTCTGGGCAGGGGCTTGGGAGGGTGGTTGCTGGATCTCTGCAGTCATTTACAGAGCTGGATGATGGGCTGGAGATGAAGGAAATGGGAATGGGAGGGGGAGATGGAGCCTCAAAGTCCCTCACAGCTTCCAGGACACTTCGCTGCTTGTCCTGTGGGTTGGGAGAGGCAGGAGCCAGAGATGGAACGCCGGGTCCTTCCTGGTACTGACTGGGTTAGTGGCTGAGATCTATCTGGTCTGGAACTTAGTGCAGGAAGATGCTGCTGAGCACAGGACTGGCTGTGAATTGTGCCCCACACTGGGAGATCGCCCTATACTTATCTCTTGTCATCGGCGTCTGTCGGCTCTTAACAGAAAGACGTAAGAACAGAACTGACCCCGCCCACAGCCCCTTCTGTTTCAGGGCTCTTCCCATCTCACCAAATGAGGGGGGGTTGGTCCCTTAAAGGGACATCAACACTCATTTATCTCTAATTTACAACATCATAAAAATATCTGCAATTTACATATTAAAATAAAAAGATATCTATCTATCTTTCTGTCTCTCTATCTATCTATCTATCTATCTATCTATCTATCTATCTATCTATCTATCTATCAAATCTATCCATCCATCATCTATCTATCTATCTATCTATCTATCTATCGATCGATCGATCGATCGATCGATCGATCGATCTATCTATCTATCTATCTATCTATCTATCTATCTATCTATCTATCTATCTATCTATCTATCTATCTATCTATCTTTCTATCTATGATCTATCTATCTATCTATCTATCTATCTATCTATGATCTATCTATCTATCTATCTATCTATCTATCTATCTATCTATCTATCTATCTATCTATCTATCTATCTTTCTTTCTATGATCTATCTATCTATCTATCTATCTATCTATCTATCTATCTATCTATCTATCTATCCATCCACATCCATCCATCTATCTATATTTCTATCTATCATTCATCTAGCCAGAATAATATACAGCAATTTCAGTTTATCACTTACCAGTGCTTATATTTCCACTGCCTTTATTATTATTATTATTATTATTATTCAATAACAATGTAATCTGAACCTGACCCTCCTCACTCCTATTACTTCTACCCAGCACACCAATTATTCCCAGACCCCATGGATTTGTATGAGCCCACACGGTTATCACATCTGCCATGCTGGGGAGTGAACCCATTAACCGAACCCCAGCCACCCCCAGTGCTGTAGATAGTGTTAAATCCCATTAGTGAGATCCCTGGTCTGGCACAGTGGATTTAAACTGCAATATTGTAAGTAAAGACATAACTGTTTGCAATGGGCCATCTTACTTTAAGGTTGGATATTAGGGACTTGCCTACTTCCACTGAGCTTCTGATTTCTCTGCAGATAGAAAACAAGTTGGGCAGGATGTTTATACAGCTCAATGTAAACATTTTCTCCAGTTCTTTAATAATAAAAACAGCTAAACCTCTGCTTGTCTCCATAATGTCCCGTTCTGCAGCCCATAAAATGTGCTTTCTACCCTATATTTCCCATTTCCCCCTAAATTCTGATTTCGTTTCCATAGCTGTGAATTAAGAGCTGTGTGATCTGATTTAACCAGCAGTGCAACTGGATAAAGATTTAGATAAAGAGACAGTCTTCAAAGCAATCTACCATCAGCTCTCATTGTAGATATGGATCAAGGTAAGTGACTTTCAACTGATTATCACCTCCTTCCAGACCAATTGATTGTTTCTCTCTCCTTTTTACATTGGTATCAGTGAATGGGGAGGACTTGATTTCCAATTCCCAGTGAGGAACCAAACCTGATGGAAGATATAGACATGTTACATTGAAAGAACAAAGTGCCAGAATTTGCCAGTTCTGTTTACCATAATGTAAGTTTGTTTTTAGAGCAGCCCTGTCCCGGGCTCCCTGTCTATTGGTCCACCCAGTGTTCCCAGCACAGTGCACTAGGAGTGCAGGGAATTTCCATCTCCCTGGCTCAGCGTATCCTGTGTTATGTGACCGGGTGATACTATGCATAATGTCGTTGCATTGTATTATTTAGATTTATTTATTATTTATATAATACAACAAAAACTCCATTGTACGTATTTGTCTTTTAAATTATCGTTAAATTGTCAATTTCACCCACGTGCAAACTGCAACGTTTCGGTCGTTCAACCTTTACCAAACCGATCTGATAAGGATCGAAACGTTGCCGTTTGCACGTGGGTGAAATAAACACCACTTAAAAGACCTAGAAGTGCAATGGAGTTTTTAATTTATTGTATTTAATTCAAGAATCATCTCAGTTATCACCAAGGCAGTTATCTGGATATAGAAAAGTGTGCACACAATTGTGGGTTTGTGTGTATATGGATATAAATATATTTATTTTAACAAATCATGCACAGGGGGCTTCCTTATTGTAACGAAATGTTAATAAAATAAATATAGGAATATTCTATATATAAGGTCAAAAATTATCTGGGATTATATGATCAGATCACATAAATAATATGATCAGATCACATAGACAAATATAATCAGATCAAATGAAATAATATGATCAGATCACATAGAATAACATGATCATATCACATAGAATAATATGATCAGATCACATAGAATAATATGATCAGATCACATAAAATAAACATGATCAGATCACATAGAATAAATAATATGATCAGATCACATAGAATAAATATGACCAGATCAGATCACATAGAAAAATATGATCAGGTCACATTAAATCATATGTTTAGATCACATATAATAAATATGAACAGATCCCATAGAAAAATATAATCAGGTCACATGGAATAATATGATCAGATCACTTGGAATAATATGATCACATCACATGGAATAATATAATCAGATCACATGGAATAATATGATCAGATCACATAGAATAATATGGCCAGATCACATGGAATAATATGATCAGATCACATAAAATACTATGATCAGATCACAGGGTCAGTTTTTGGTTAAATCCCAATAATAATAATAACAGTTACTACTACTACAAATCATAAATACCAATACAATCCATTCCACGAACTAACTGCAGATACCATGACCAGTATGGGATCACTTATTACAACAGACATAGAATTGGTTGGTTTTAATGTAGGGAGTTTCAGAAAAAAAAATGATTGGACTTAACATTGTCATCAATTTTATACCCAAATAAAACTACAATACATACAACAAAGAGTTAACCGGGTATTGATTTTTCGAACACTATATTTTTTAATTTCTAAATGTTTCCAAACTAATTGTAACAATCTCTATTGTTCAAATCCAATGAACAGTGAAATGAATAAAACTGTAAATTCTAGATTATGTCCCATTTTAATCCAGAAAACCCCTCAGCCAGCAGTGGGTGAACATCAAGCCGCATTGCCTATAGGAATAATGATAATAATATAACAATAATAATATAATAATAATAATAGTAATAATAATAATAATAATAAAACAATAACAATAATAATAATAATAATATCATAACAATAATAATAATAGTAATAATAATAATATAATAGTAATAATAATAATATAATAGTAATAATATAATATTAATATTAATGTAATAATAATAATAATAATAATAATAATAATAATAATAATAATAATCCAAGATTTATTCCAGGGGGTTGCTTGGAACTATGATAAGGGGGGCTCATTATTTTAACCCAGGCTGGTATTTAGGAATCACAATGCCCGGTTATTGCAATTAAGTCAGATCTTCTGTATTTTATAATAATTCGTTTAATTTATTTTATTTTGTGTTTTTAATATTTAGGAATCTCATGGCCTTTGAATATTAATAGGAAAACTATTGAGCACTATTGGAAATCACAGGCCACAGTGTAAAGCCTTGCAGCCAATTTGGACAAATATACATATATGAACATGTAGCCTAATGTTACTCAAATCCTAGCCACCCCTTAACCGGTTAATTTCCCAAATGACCCAGACTCTCCAACAGTTAACTTGTAACCTGAGCACAATATAATGTATATAGGTAATATTGTTGTTGGAAGGAGTCTATGCTGCACTCTCCCTTAGGGGGGCCCTGTGTTTATCTGGAGACCACCCATGGTTCTAGCAGACAGGCGTGTGCCTCTCTCTTCTCCCTGGTTTTAATTAACACCAGTGACTTCACTTGCACAATCTGAGCTCTCCCCCTCCCCAACCAGACTTCATAGCCCCCTCCCCCCCCTCCCCTTCATCCACTGGTCCACAAGCTGTAGTTCACCATTGCAAATTGATCTCTAAATGTTTATGCAAGGTAAGGTTAGAGGAGGAGCAAATGACAGGCCCCATTCGGCTAACTGGTAAAATGATAATAAAAATAATAATTGGCATTTTGTTCATTTGTTAAAATTCTAAACAAAAGGTGTTGACAGGGAGAGGCAACAAGTGGATGTGTCCTAGACACTTTATTAGCATCCCCAGCTCTAGATGACCTTGTCTAAATATACCCCATAAGGTTTAAATCCAGGTCCCCCAGAGGGCAGGAGGTTCCTTAGTTAACTACTTTCCATTGCAACCAACCTTCCAGCTACATCCGTTATGTGAGAGTGGGAAGGGAACTGGGAGCTGTCACTGATCTGCTCTCATACACTGTTCCATACACATTACTGTAGTAGTAAACCAACTGTGACACTACTGTGTGAACTGACCATTCTGTATGTTTTCCTGGTGAATGGGCAGAATACATCAAGTTCATTCAATCAATTTTCTCTTTCGCTATCTATGGGTTGTCATAATCTGGCTGCTTCCACTGGGATCTCTGGTCTCCATATAAAGTCCAATAGCAGTTCACTTAACCCTTTCCTGTATGGCAGCTCTAATGATATCAATGGCTGCATTATAGTGTTACTGCCCATACACACAGGATTGTTGTCGCTGTGATCCCACCATTCCCAGTATATGTTGATTTTATCTACATTGTCTAATCACTGTACTGTTCTGCATGGTTTCCTTTAACACTGAACCAATGGCATAGATGTCACTGTTGTTTTTTTATTTTTATAAATTGTTTAATTGACATTTCTTACATGTACAAAAAAATGATCAATATATATATATAAACATTGATATTATATACGAGACCAGTTTGATCCACTATCGGTTATTCTGATACTGCACTGTAACTGGACATAACCCATGGAGACAGTCATACCTCCCTATAAAACGCATTCATTGATTAAAGTTGCAATATATAAACTTTAATACACACACACACACACACACACACACACACACTGATTAAAGTTGCCATACTGTATATAAACATTACTACACACACACACATACACACACACACACAATGATTAAAGTTACAATATATAAACATTACTACACACATACACACAATGATTAAAGTTGCAATATATAATCATTACTACACACACACACACACACACTGATTAAAGTTGCAATATATAAACATTCCTACACACACACACACACTGATTAAGTTGCAATATATAATCATTACTACACACACACACACACACACACACACACACACACTGATTAAAGTTGCAATATATAATCATTACTACACACACACACACACACACACACACACTGATAAAAGTTGCAATATATAAACATTACTACTCACACACACACACACACACACACACACACAAACACTGATTAAAGTTGCAATATATAAACATTACTACACACACACACACACACTGATTAAAGTTGGAATATATAAACATTACTACACACACACACACACACACACACAAACACTAATTAAAGTTGCAATATATAAACATTACTACACACACACACATTAAACATCTGATATCCAAGTTAAAAAGCAGAGATTATATTTTTATTATTTAAAATCCTTTTAGGTTTCTCTGTTATTGGAAATACAGACTTTCTTTCATCCCAGGATAATGTTCATTGTGATGTGATTTTATTTTAAAAAAAAAATTAACTTTTTATAACTTTAAACACAAAGATAAGTAAATCGCCAGTTCCATCTGTGTGTGGACTAAATGAAAAATACATTTTGTGTGTGTTTCTAGAGGTTTATTTCCCTATAATTGTATTTTAATAAGCAGTGCAGCAATGACCAGTGAAACATGACTAAAAGGAGCTTAGCCTCTCTGCTCGTTTGCATTTAAGTTGGAGCTGCCATAATGCTTGTCAGTGTATAAGAAACGCTAATAAAGCAAGAATATAACATTTGTTGGACTCTGAAGATGGGCTCGGTCCTGACAGCTGATTAGGGAGGAGGATTTGGATAAAAGGAGACAATGCAGCATCTCCCACCCAGGCATTAAAACGCAAGTAACAAGGCAGCTCCTACTCATAAATCCAACCAAGAAACCGAGACTTTGTGCTAGCTACACTTATATCTTTATTAAAGGGGAACAGTCAAATAAACCCCCCAATTTAGAAATGTAATTCGATTTAATTATCATTACTAATGAGTAATGGCGAAATGAGCATTAGGCCTTTAACAATGCGGATATGTCAGAATAATACAGAAATGTGATGTCATACAGCTATAGCCTTGATGTAACCTTCACAGTGATGCTAAATCGAATCCAGCCATTGAATAGATTAACAGTAGGATAAGGTGATACCTTTTTATTATGGACAGTTCATTTTTACAGACAAGCTTTCGAGAGATACACTTCTCTCTTTTATCTGCAACTAGATTAACAGTAAAATACAAATATATATAAAAGGCAATGGTTATATACATGGAATTATTCAATAGTACTTAGTAATGTTAATATACATTGTATGTGTTTCTGGTAGTGTAATGTCCAATCCTTTTCCTATAAAGGGTTAATGATATCTATCCACCCCATTCCTCCCCCTCCCCATCCGTTCTTTTCAAAGGCTGCCCCATAGACTAACAGATACATATCTATCTGCAGCTTTCATTACAATTTATTTGCTGTGGATATTTTATATTGGGTGTAGTTTGTTGTTCTTGAGCCATAAGATATTCAAATATTAATTAACGTCACTTATTTAATGAGAATATAAAGATGTAAATACAGTGTCATTCATACACACACAATGCTTGTATTTCTGTGTATATCTTTCTGCCTATTATCTATCTATCTATCTATCTATCTATCTATCTATCTATCTATCTATCTAACCCAGTGTATCTATCTATCTATCTATCTATCTATCTATCTATCTATCTATCTATCTATCTATCTATCTATCTATCTATCTATCTATCTATCTATCTATCTATCGCCATCCATCCACCCATCTATCAATCTGTTTCTTTCTTTTCCTTTCTTTCTGTTTCTTTCTTTTTCTTTCTATCCGAGTCTCATGGATCCCAGGGTATGGCCCGAGTATTGACATTGTTTTGCATTTACTATTTGCCATCATATGTACTTTATGATATTGTTTTGGCTAATTTTGGTCCAGAAGTGGCACATTAGACCTAATATTATAGTACAACCACAATATGTACATCAGATGAACGCAATTGTCCACACAGCCCATTACACAGACAAACCTACACACTCAGCTCTTCATTTTACTTGGAAATTATAATTTCCGTTAACATGTAAAATATGTTCCATTAAATCAAAAGTCAATAAATAAACTTGAATAACTAATAAAAAGTATTTATACATAAACTATTAAATGTGTCTAATCCCTGCCCAGCAGCACTAACCAGACTGGAAGTTTTTCAGGTTCTTTGTGAAAGAAAGAAATCTAAATTGCCATACAGTAAACCTTCTCCTTTAGCCATGTTATCCAAATGGTTCAGGGTGATCACAACCACTATTACTGGTAGAGTGAAATCAACACCTGCATAGGGATATATAAGGAAAGCTAATATCCACATTTGTATTTATCTGGGTGGGATGTCCATCATTAGTTTATAAATGATAATTTCTATATTTAATATATGATTGCTGCTTATTGTTCCTACTAGTAATTCAGGGAAATGGGCTGTAGGATCCTGGATGTAAGTAAAGCCTGTGAAAAGCTTTGGTCATCACTGTATCAATAACACTGCTGGGGTTAGCCTTATAACCTCATATCATTTTCAGTTATCTAGTTGATACAAAGTGTCCAAAAGGAACTGTAGCCTTTCTACCTTCTTACAAGCCACAGTGAGTTAGTGGTGCTGATGTTTAAATAGGTTTCAGTGTATTTCATTCAAAGTTTAACTGATTCAGCCTACCACTTTATCTAGAGATGTGCTGTAATCATACCTCTGATGGTATTAGAAATGGAGATCCCAAAAAAAACCCAAATAACCTCTAGTACGATGATTTCATAGGCTGAAGACATTGTTTCAGATTACTTAGCTACTATATTGCTAACATTTCAATGTCTACAGATGCAGTTCATTTCCCAAGACATTGCTACAATATCTCCATACACAGTGATCACAATGCTATTAGCAGAACTAAATAGTACAGGAATAGTACAGAGCAGCATCCAGAGACCAGGTTATGTGAGATGATATTAGGTTTATATTAGACAGATGCAATCATACTCATTGTCTTGCTGAATTGTGTTTATGTGTAAAAATGTATTATATCTTATCAACCTCACAAACTCTAATAAACCAATAACACCAAATCATTGCAGATTTCATTTAAAAACAAATAAATCCCCAAATTAAAATATTTAAATTCTATAATTTAATTCTTTCCTTAAAAGTATAAAGAAATAATCTTTATTAATATGAGGCAGCTGGGAAGGATAAATAAACCTAAAAGCTATAGTAATTAATTTGCATATGTGTTATAGACACAAAATAATGTCAAGCATCTTACAGAATATATAGGATCATTAAACTTAAAACCTATATTAATGATTTGTGTTAATATGGTGCAATAGTTATTCTCTAGTTTTATTAGAAATAAAATAGGTTCTCTGTGTGTATTCTCCTGTGATTATGGGACCAGGGAACTATTACGTTAGACAGTAAACCGTTTTATTTTTGCTGGGATTCGTTACAAACAAAATCATTTTGTGATATTATAACATTTTGTTGCCTTTTTGTTCTTTTCTGTCTGTGGTTTGAAAATCTACTGATAAATTTTGGATATTTTCCCCCGAGACCTCTGTGCCCTTTAGTAATCTCAGAGATAACACATAACCCTGCACAGTAATAGAAGATAAGGCAAATATATTTGTTGGTATATAATATCTGTCTAAAAAAATATACAAAAAAACGAAATATGTTACACATCACCCTAAAGATGCAACGGGTGCAAACCATCTTCACAGATTGTTTTGTACATTGTATATTGGGGATGTGCACAAAATCATTTCTGTTGATAAAGTGAATTTTGTTCTTTCTTTTCTAGGTGATCAGGAAATCTGTGCAAAAAAAATCACGTGGCATGGAAACTTGCTTATTTAAAATGGGAAATACAAATAAATGATACAAAGAAATAAAATAAAAGTATAAATTCAAGACAAGTTACTATGACCGAAAACGAAAAAAGTTCCAAATTCTCTTAAAAAAGGAAATTATTTAGTGAAAATAGAGTTTATTTTGTAATTTACCTTTGTGTCAATATAGAGACAGAACTAAATTCAAAAGATAAATATAGATAGGAAGTGTAGTGTACTATCTGACCCTTTGTACACACACACACACACACACAAACACATTATATATATATATATATATATATATATATATATATATATATATATATATATATATATAAAAATTCTGAAGACAGCCCGAGTTTGGGCGGAAACATGTCAACCATTTGTTAGTGAATAAACACGTTTTATATTCTTATCTGAAGTCCCATGAGTGTGCTCAATTCCAAATTCTACTCATGTATATTGTGTGAGCAGCACCTGGGCAGTTAAGTACTACGAGGAGTGCTCGCCGGTGGGAAAGAATATATATAAATACACACACACACACACACACACACACACACACACACACACACACACACACACACACCACACACACACACACACACACACACACACACACACACACACACACACACATTGGTATATATATTTCTCCTTGGTAGCACCCAGACATGAGACAAGTGTCTATTTATATATACATACATATATACATTATACTGTATATATATATATATACACACACACACACAGGTATACTACATGCATGTGTATTGCTTTTTTCCCTTTACGATTCCTCCCTTTTGTTATCCCTGTGTATTTCTTTCCTATACCTTGTAACTGGAATAAAGGATAAAAATAAATCGTGTTTGTGAAAATCTCTTTATTATTATTGCAGCAGTAACTGTCCTTGGTCCCTGGGTCCATCAGTGTGGGTTCTCTATTCATTCATGTCTATCTCAGTAGGTGGGCCAGTATATTTTTGTTTAGGACCACAGATTACAAGCAGACCTCACCATGCACTGAACTAGCCGACTGCTCAGCAGAACCCACATCTACAGACAGATCATTTAAACACAAACAAAGATTGTGTATTTGACTGTGTGTGTGTGTGTCCCTGTATCTGAGCGTGTGCATGCACCCTTTTATATGTGGATATGTAAGTGTGTTGTTATGTATGTTGTGTATATGTAGGGGATTGTGTTCATGTGTGGGGATGTATAAATATATATACATATATATGTGTGTGTATTGTATTTGAGAATGTAGTTTAGATGCCATCAGCTGTACACTGGACACATTAGGACATATACCATGGCCTATTGCTCACCACATCTCCATTATAAATAATATAAATAAAACCCAGGTTCCCCTTTCCTCCCAGCAGGCTGGTTTACATCATCTTCTTAATTCCTTTCCTTTCCATCTTTTCCACTTACCATTAAAGTGAATGGAAGGGAATCTAAACTGCCTTATTTTAACTGGATCTCACTAATATTAATTTTACACATTAAATGTAAAATAACTATTATAACCATGTTATATCTTGTTTTGTCCATTTCATACGGTACCTTTATATTTTAATTAATTTATATTTAATTGGTATTATTTGATTTATTATTATTGCTCCTTTTTTTAATCAGGAAAATTACAAGTTATTCTGTATGCTTCCCTATTGGAGGACACTGACATCCATACCAATAAAACATTTCTATGGGTTAAATGTCCAATATTGGATGTTGTTATTGGTAGTAATAATGGTCGATCACCATATCAGTGCCCCACAGTTGACAGGAGATTCCATGGTGAAGAGCAGGGGCTGCTGATGTTTTTACCCACTGATGATAGCAACAGATTAAAGTGTTGTCACATTAATGTCTCCCAACAAGTTTAGCCCACACACTCCTGGCTGCTGGCATTAATCTGGTCAATTTGTCTGTCAACACTTGGATAATCCCCTCATTAGTCCCCAACAGGTGCTTTATGCCTCATCCACAGCTCTGCCTCTTCATCAGCACCCAAGCCTGGTGACAGTGGCTTTCTTTAAAGTTAAATTCTGCCATGGTTACAGCATTTACAGTACAGTATTTACAGTTCAACTGTTCAAGAACATGTATATATATGCACATATATGCCATACAGAGGCAGTATAATTATATATGTTAGCTTTATTTCAAAGCAGCAGAATAAACACTTCCTCCCCCCAAAAAGTGCTGAATGCTTCCATAGACCTAATGAGTCTGGTTTATTAATTGACCCATTCACTAAAGCATAGGGGAATATTATATAATATCCTAACCTCAAAAGATAATTTTAAAAGACCTCACATTTGTAAGGGAAAAGAAACCCTGAAATTATTTTTTCATTATATGAGCACTTAAAGGAAAAAAAAGCTTCCAGCTAATTAAAAAAAACAAACAAAACAAAAACAAACTATATTAACCTTTGTATCCAGCTCCCTGGTAAAGCAATGAAAGAATCTCATGTGTTCCTCTGGTCACCAGCTAGCAGATAAACTACCCAGCTCCCTCTGCAGACACCCCTTAAATGCTCTAAAAAAACACAATAAAAACATTAACATTTGGAAAATTTGAAGGCAGCAATCCAGGGTGATGGATTGCTGCCTTATCTTTCCTGTGTGTGGGGGCATCTGCCAATCCAACATGGGGGGCATCCGACAGCAGTGTTCAGTCATCTATCCTGATAGATCAACCAATGATGCTGGTGAAATGATTGCATTTCGATAAAAAAGTCAATGTCCAGAAAGTAAAAAAATATAACCTAGTTTGGAAACAAACTAACAGGGAGATTCAATAAAAGTTCTTATCGTTTAAAATGGTGCTAATTTTGCCCCAACCAATCAGATCTTATTTAACATTTGAAAGCTAACATCTGATTGGTTGGGGCAGAATTAGCACCATTTTAAACGATAAGAACTTTTATTGAATAACCCTGTTAGATTTCAAAACAAGACTATTACAGGCTATCTACAATTTTAATAATTCAATTGATTGGATGTTCAACAGAAACGTTAAATTGATTGTAAATCAAAACAATTGCTAGGCAAGTCGGTTTAAAGGGTATGTCCACGCTTAAGACAAAAAACTGATAACTTTTCAGTTATCTGCCTGCGAACACAACTGTTATTTTTCCCAGTTTATTACATACACTGGTAACCAGATATTTAATAATAAGTTCTATTAATTTCTGGCAAAGGTATTTAACCCCTCCCCCAGATCAAATAGATTTTTATATGCATGAGCATGTGCAGATGAGGCAGCAGGGGAAACACCAGTTAATCATAGGTAGTGATGTCAGCAATCACAGTCTAGATTGAATGCATGGGAGGAGGGGCCAGTTTACTCTGCCTGAAAGGGGACGATAATTATCATTAAATATCTGGTTAGCAATGCAGGTAATAAAGTGCAAAATATATCAGTTGGGGTTAGTGATAGGTAACTGACAATTGACATGTATATAAGGGTGAACATTTCCTTTAATATGAATCACTTGCAAAATGACAGATAGCGTATGGCCAAAAAGAAAGAGCACAGGAGTGTATTTAAATGAGCTCACCCTCCCTTTCTGTGTGTGGTTGGGTGATGAGGTTACATAAGCAAAAAGATATTATTGATAAACAAACTCTAGTATGTCACACTTGTTCTCAGCAAATGTTCACTGATTGGCTGAAAGGCATCGCAAACAGCTGTTAAAGCAGTGGTACCGGTCCGGGCGTGTCCCATGCAGGTGGGTGGAAGGGCCAATGGACAAAATTGTTCTTATGCTACTTATTGTAGTTATACTACTGTTCAAAGATGGACAAAGATCCCATGTGGCTGTCATTAGGATCCCCTTCCATGCTATAAGTATATTGTATGTACTGTAATATATTGTGACTGCTTCTGAAACTGGGTCCTCTGATGTTTCCTGAGCCCTTTCCAGAACTGCTTTCCAGAACAAGCCAGCTATAACTACTCTTCCTTTCCAGCTAGTTGGAGGGAAGTTCCTTACTTTATTTGTGGCTAGTGGATACAGGCATGTTTACTCTTCGTATCCATCAAAGTATATAGAATGATATGGCCAACATTTAGAGGGTTTTTGCATCACATGCCCACTGTCCATGTGACTTTTCAAATAAAATCATTAGAGAAAGATTGTATTAATTCAAACATGTCTTAGGAATTACACATAAAGACAAATCATACTTAATTTTAACACGTCTTAACAATTTCTAAACTTAAAGTTGTGTGTGTTTCAGGAGATTTTCTTTCACATTTTGAGACTATACCTGTGCTTTAAAATCCCATTTTATTTATTACAGTGCCAAACCACATAAAAGTCTTGCAGGAAAGTGGGAGGGCCTTATAGGTAAAGTCTCATTTTACTACTGTGGTACTATTTTACCAACAATGGATTACCACTACCCTATCAGCTCAGGGAATGGACCTCCACCACCACAATAAACTGTGAACCACAATATATAAAAACAAATAAAGAGCCGATTGCAAAAAATTAATATATTGCCTATCTGTAGGCTAATTCATTACCTCACCCACACCCCTCAGCATTCCTCCAGGTCCGGGACACGACAACATGCACCAGCTCTCAATTTACCCAAGGATCTTTGAAGGCCCCGGGTTACAGCAGCTGACTGTTGTCCTGGACCTGGAGGAACGCTCAAAAAATATAAAGATGGGATAATATACATCCAATTGTAAAGTGCCACTAGTGACCAACTTAATATAGTATACATACAAAATAGAACCCTAGTGCACACCCCATTCAATTTGCTTACATGTTTTTTCCCTCTATGATGATGCTTTAAAAATCCCGCCATTCTCTCTGGATAAATAAAAGCAATTAGTTCAATAACTTGGCCAAATTATTTCAAGCCCAGCCACCACTTCAAGGTTTGCCTTTTCAGCTGGGTCCTACGCTATCAGTACTTGCCTTTTATGAGCTGAAATTCCTTGCTGCACTGGGGCTAGCTTCCTTGGGACTAACTCTCCTGCTACAAGTACTTTACTCACCTGAGCATATGACCTTACCTTGGGTGGAGTACACAATCCCAGAGGCTTGGTCAAATCCACTGTCTGTCTAAGGCTTTTCTATGCCCAGAACCCATGCTGTATATAATTGGATCGTACCACAATAAAATATAGTTGTATCTTGAGAGTGCCATGATGTCTATATTTTCTGTGTGTATATAAACCCCCATTGTAACACACAAAATATATAAAGATGGGATAGTATACATCCATTATAAAGTGCAACTACTGACCAATTTAATATAGTATACATACAAAATAGAAGCCTAGTGCACACCCACTCAATTTGGTTATATGATTATTCCCTCTATGATGGAGGAATGCTGTAGTGGTGTGGGGGAGCTAGTGTGTTAGCTTACAGATAGGCAAATTCCTTATTTTACACTTTATTGGTTCTTTAATATAATAACTTTTTCTTTACTGTGTATATTCACAGCCCAGGATATTAGAACTGTTCATTGAACAAGCCAGTTAAGAACAGTTTAGCATGTTTCATAAACAAGATGTGGAGGCGTTTTATAAATATTTACAGGAGTAGTGAGTCACTAAAGATTTATAATGTTGTTGAATAATTACTGTGTGTGCATTGCATGAGATGTGCTGGGCAGACACTTAAGGGAGTCAGTATGAATGGAGACAATGACACAATTTCTCACAGTAAACAATAACAGATTTCTCTGTAACATGCATCTTTCTAGTGTAGGATGGCAGATACAGTGCAGCCAAAAGCTACTCTATTCTGTGGAGGTGCAAACTGGGGAAACAATTGTGGCTCTATGTAGCCTAAAGGACCTTTATATGTTTCAAAAAAAATAATGCATCAGTTTGTTGCTTGTGACTGTCTCCCTCCTTTATACCACGACTTAGCTCTCCCAGTATATACATTCATATTTCTTAGTGTAGTCTGCCTCATATGTGCTTTAGAATGTGCAGACACAGAATTTTCTAAATATTTTGCTTAATATGAAATGACAATTTATAAAGGTAATTGTGTCAAAATATATATTTTAACAAAAATCTTGTACAAGACACAAGGCTCCTTAATATTTAATGGTTATTAAAGAAGAGTAAAAGCTAAAATGTAAATGAGGACAAATACTAGCAGATAGGCTGTAAAGCCCAGTACACACAGGTCAATGTTAACCCTATATTTCAGACTGACACAATTGATCAGATTTCCTTTTACATTTCGTATATACCGACGGATGCTAATCATTCGTATAGAGCCGTATATACCGACAGATGCTAGTCATTTGTATAGGGCCATATACACCGATGGATGCTAATCAGTCATATAGGGCCGTATACAACGACGGATGCTAATCATTTGTATAGTGCCATATGCACCGATGGATGTTTATCATTCGTATAGGGCCATATACACAGACAGATGCTAATCATTCATATAGAGCCGTATACATCGAATGATGCTAATCATTCGTATAGAGCCGTATATACCGACGGATGCTAGTCATTTGTATAGGGCCATATACACCGATGGATGCTAATCAGTCAGATAGGGCCGTATACACCGACGGATGCTAATCATTTGTATAGTGCCATATGCAAGATGGATGTTTATCATTCGTATAGGGCCATATACACAGACAGATGCTAATTCATATAGAGCCGTATACATCGAATGATGCTAATCATTCGTATAGGGCCGTATAAACACCGATGGTTGCTAATCATTCGTATAGGGCTGTATACACTGACGGATGCTAATCATTCGTATAGGGCTGTATACACCGACGGATGCTAATCATTTGTATAGGACCATATACACTGACAGATGCTAATCATTTGTATAGGGCTGTATACACTGAGGGATGCTAATCATTCTTATAGGGCGTATATACCAATGATTGCTAATCATTCGTATAGGGCCATATACACCGATGGATGCTGATCATTCGTATAGGGCCATATACACTGACGGATGCTAATCATTCGTATAGGGCTGTATACACCGACGGATGCTAATCATTTGTATAGGGCTGTATACACCGACGGATGCTAATCATTCGTATAGGGCGTATACACCGATGGTTGCTAATCATTCGTATAGGACCATATACACTGACAGATGCTAATCATTTGTATAGGGCTGTATACACTGAGGGATGCTAATCATTCTTATAGGGCGTATATACCAATGATTGCTAATCATTCGTATAGGGCCATATACACCGATGGATGCTGATCATTCGTATAGGGCCATATACACCAACAGATGCTAATCATTCGTATAGGGCTGTATACACCGACGGATGCTAATCCTTTGTATAGGGCTGTATACACCGAGGGATGCTAATCATTCGTATAGGGCCTTATACACCGATGGATGCTGATCATTCGTATAGGGCCATATACACCAACGGATGCTAATCATTCATATAGGGCCATTTACACCGATGGATGCTGATCATTCGTATAGGGCCGTATACACCGATGGATGCTAATCATTTGTATAGGGCCATATACACTGACGGATGCTAATCATTTGATTGAGCTGTATACACCGACGGATGCTAATCATTCGTATAGGGCTGTATACACCGATGGATGCTGATCATTCGTATAGGGCCATATACACCGATGGATGCTAATCATTCGTATAGGGCTGTATACACAGACGGATGCTAATCATTCATATAGGGCGTATACACCAATGGTTGCTAATCATTCGTATAGGGCCATATACACCGATGGATGCTGATCATTTGTATAGGGCCATATAAACCAACGGATGCTAATCATTCGTATAGGGCCATATACACCAACAGATGCTAATCTTTCGTATAGGGCTGTATACACCGACGGATGCTAATCATTCGTATAGGGCGTATACACGACGGATGCTAATCATTCCTATAGGGCGTATACACGACGATGCT
Source organism: Hymenochirus boettgeri (assembly GCA_019447015.1). Classification (NCBI taxonomy): domain Eukaryota; kingdom Metazoa; phylum Chordata; class Amphibia; order Anura; family Pipidae; genus Hymenochirus; species Hymenochirus boettgeri. Next base: position 109,299,665 of record CM033472.1, read on the forward strand.
AATCATTCGTATAGGGCGTATACACCGATGGTTGCTAATCATTTGTATAGGGCGTATACACCGATGGATGCTGATCATTCGTATAGGGCCATATACACCAACGGATGCTAATCATTGTATAGGGCCATATACACCGATGGATGCTGATCATTCGTACAGGGCCGTATACACTGACGGATGCTAATCATTTGTATAGGGCCATATACACTGACGGATGCTAATCATTCGTATTGAGCTGTATACACCGACAGATGCTAATCATTCGTATAGGGCATATACACAGATGGTTGCTAATCAGTAGTATAGGGCCATATACACAGATGGATGCTAATCATTCGTATAGGGCCATATACACCGATGGATGCTGATCATTCGTATAGGGCCGTATACACCGACGGATGCTAATCATTTGTATAGGGCCATATACACCGACGGATGATAATCATTCATATAGGGCCATATACACCAACGGATGCTAATCATTTGTATAGGGCCATATACACCGACGGATGCTAATCATTCGTATAGGGCCATATACACCAACGGATGCTAATCATTCATATAGGGCCATATTCACCGATGGATGCTGATCATTCGTATAGGGCCGTATACACCGATGGATGCTAATCATTTGTATAGGGCCATATACACCGACGGATGCTAATCATTCGTATAGGGCCATATACACCGACGGATGCTAATCATTTGTATAGGGCCATATACACCGATGGATGCTAATCATTTGTATAGGGCCATATACACTGACGGATGCTCATCATTCATATAGGCGTGGTCATAATGGACTACAAAAGAGCCTTCCATTGGGGTGAACTGAGATATTCTATATTATTTTCTGTTTTGGCTGATAATGGCACGTGTGTATGTGTTCGGTCATTCGTTGGTCCGCCATGGCCGTTTGCTGCAGGTGTGTGCCGTAGTTGGGGGCTGCTGCAAATATTGTACGTGTGTATGAGACTTTAGGCTGGGTACACACAGTTGCGAATCACTGATGGTCTGGCCAATTTTCGGCGCAGCTGATCGCGGCTAATCATGACCGATTGCGCTGTCCATAGGAGACCACACAATCAGGGCGTGATTTACCAAACCTCCGATCGCCTGGTTACCCAATCGACAGACATTGGTCATTGGTGACAGCAGAAACAATAGAGATTTTTACGCCCGACCGTCCGATGTACGAAAATATCTGTCAGTTTCGCTGAAAAAATGCCTTTTGTGTACCTAGCCTTAGCGTTCACCAACAGCAGATGGCAACAGGCAATGGTGGGAGTTGTAGTTTGCTATCTAAATAAACCATACATTTTGCTTTACAAATATTTTTTGAAATTGTGTGTGAGTTGTTAGTGTAGTTATGTGTGTTTGTGTCAGAGAGACACAGTGTGTAGTTACTGTAGCCTTGGACCCTGGTGCATTTCATACATAATATGACAGTTGGGATATAATTTGATTACATGACCCGAAACCTGAGAATGTTTATGTTTGAGGATTGGACCCATTATAATCAATGGGAAAAAATGTTCTGAAATGTCCCCAGTATCATTGTAACTCTTCCCCAGATTCCATAACTAGAAGATAGCACACTTCTCCTATGTGTCCCGTGTGTCTGTACCGAATTTCATGTCTCTAACTCGAAAACTGTGGGAGGAGAAGAATAAATGAGAGGAAGAAATAGAAAGAACAGGAATTTGGCTCTTCAAGCCATATTAGTTACAAATCTATTAAGCAGTTATGAGATGTTTATTCCCCATCATGAAATAGAAGCACTGTGGGCACACTATTATCAAGGTAATTCAATAAAAGTTCTTATCGTTTAAAATGGTGCTAATTTTGCCCCAACCAATCAGATGTTGAATTCAAATGTTAAATAAGATCTGATTGGTTGGAGCAAAATTAGCACCATTTTAAACAATAAGAACTTTTATTTAATCTCCCTGTATGTAACTACAGTCAGAGATATATTTTGATTGGGAAGTGGTGTAAGTATATGCATGGCAGCGTATGTGACATAAATAGGGGAACTTGGTACAGAAGGGCTGCTGCCTGGTGAAATATTTTTCTTCTGCCCTACTGGGGGGCCTATGTACTAGAAGGGGTACTCAAAATGTTGCTAATACTAATTTTTGCTAATACTAATGTCTAGTTATGCCTCTTGATCCTTATCTTTTACTATATTTTAAAATATTCTGAGAAGAATATTTGTTTGGCTCTAATTTAAACCATTATGTTGGCCATCCACTACAATAATAGGAAATCAATAAAAGAGTGCAAGGGACTAGACCATTCTTTTTGATCAATATTAGAACATGACATAATGTAAAATAATCAGTCACAGTGGACAGTAGACAGTATAATGCTCCTTTAATTATTAAGATGTCTGTGGTACATATAAGTTTTGGAGCATTATAAAGCCTTTGCTTTCCAACCTCATGTACCCATTGCAAGAAAATTACCCTAGTTTGTTATACATTTGACATCCTTTTAATAACAGAGTTAAAAACAGAGTTAAAGTTTGCAATGAATAGGGGTGGGATCCCCCTGTTTAAGCAAGTTCCAAGCAGATAATTCAGCTCCCATCTTCTTATTTTCCCTCTGAAAGATACAGCTTCCTCCTAGAAAACCACTGTGGGTGAAGCAGGCAGGGAGAGAGGCACCATCATAGTTTTGCTGGGGGGGATTTGTGGACATCCCTTAAAGTGTATGTAAAGTTGCTGCATGCCTTCAATAAAGTACTTTTTTTTGCTCAGGCTCTGACCACTGACCTGGCTATTTTCCCCCATACCAACTGTCAATACTGCATACAGTATACAGAACACCAACTGTCAAACCATTCCAGCAACAGCAAAACTGCTTACAGAAATGCTAAAACATAAGACTTTTCAGATTGCATATCTAATGAAATAGGGGGCAGATCAACAGAAAAACAGTACAGTGATAGTTGGGATGAATTATAGTTTTCACTAATAGGCAATTTAAAAAACAAATTTGCCAGTGTACATAACCTTTAAAGGGAAAGTTCAGTGGAAAATATCAATCTTTAAAAAATTCTTAGTTTATATTATACATACCTAGTTATTCTATATATTCCCCCTATATTGAAAAATCAGTTGAATTTCTACCCCTTGCTATTCCCTGCTGTTGACATTAGTAAGCTGCCATTTCAGGTTCTAACGGCCCTTCTTCTTCTTCCCAGGATGCACCACTTCCTTGGAATGTACTAACAGTAATATCTACTGATTGGCTGTTGGATGGGTCAAAGATGCTCAGATCTCTACTTAGGAACTGAATCAACCCAGGCACTGGGGCAAGGGCAAAACCATAATGGTCTCTATTAGGGGTCCTACAAACAGGAAGTTAGTATTTCAGAAGTATTTATTTATACACATACAAAATGCTGAATGGGCAGGTTAAGGTCATTGCTCTTTTTTCTTAAAAGCATATGTATTTCCATTGAACTTCCCCTTTAAGACTTGTAAGAAAAGAAGTTTAGTCTTCAAGGATTTTTCACTGTGACAATGGTAAAACTATGGAACTGTCTTCCATTGGACGTGGTGATGGCAGGTTCATTGGATAGTTTAAAAATAACCTGGATGAGTTTCTGTTACTGGTATTGCCACTAGTCAGGAAGGAACTTTTCCCCTTCATAATGTTTTTTCTTTGCCTTCCCCTGGATTAACTGTTAGAAAATGTGAAATTGCTGAGTATATTGGATAACATGAATGTATGTTTTTATTCAACCTTAAATACTATACTGTATTTATCTACATGTTTGTCTTTTTATCAGTGGGAACAGCCTTGATTTCCTGATCAGTTATGATGATCTTTTTCTTTCTAATGAGCCCATTCACCTGATTCTAGTTAACCTTTCTGAAATTAAATGTTAGCAGCAGATTCTTCCCATTGGTGGATGGTGATACATACCATCTTTTTGTTTGTACTTTCCCCATCACATCCATATAAACACTTCATCTAAACACAGCATGTGCATTATTTTTAAAGTTGATGTTTTCTTTGCAAGTAATTACCAGTTTTTTGCTGTCAGTAACAAGGGGCAAACATTTTCATTAAATTGGTCAAATAGATTTATATAGAAATTATTAGATTAAATGCCCTAAATCTGTTACTATCTGTTATTTTAGAATATCTTTTTAGCACGTAAACAAATTCTTCCCTTTTTTCATATTTTTAAAAGTTATTTTAGGAAACAATTGTCGTAGCAAGCATGCATCTTTGTAAATCATTGCTAATTACCAATGACGTGTAGGACCGCCTTTATTGGAGTTTAGGGTAAATTCAGCACCCTGGATTGCTGACAAAAAAATGTAAAGTTTTGAAAAAAAAACTTTACTCTTTTTGCAGGGTCTGCAACATTCTATGACATCATAATACCATCACACCCGAAGCAATCATTTTAATTTAAAATTTAATTTAGCATGAAACTTGATTATGGTAGGATATTAAACCCCAGGAATTTAGGTACATCTTACCTTCACTGTTTTCTCAAAAAGTGGTTACTGCATTGTAGATGCAATTACAGGTAAGGTTGCGATATTGCATCACCATATTAAATTTTGGCAAGTGTAAGTTAGCAATCCAGTGCGAGGGATTACAGCTTTAATAAAATGTAGCAGACAGACACAGACAGACAGATATTGTGACAGAGGGTCGTGAGCAATGTGAGGATTCTGGGAAAATCAAAACAACGCCTACACTTTAGAGCAAATAAATAAAAGAAGTAAAATCCCACTGTGAGCAACTCCTGCTATTTAGTGTTTGGGTAAAATAATGTCTTTAAATTGCACCATCGCATCCGATAGCACTATAAAAGTTATTCAAAATTATGCCTAGCATGTAATATAATATTGCATTTCTTTAGCTTTAGGATGTTGGATAAATTATTTTTTTTAATACAGTTGCCTTAGAAGACATTCACTTTAACTCTTTCCACTCCATTTGTTAATGCACAAATAGTCTGACAAATCAAGGAGCATCAATTTCAGCTGACAGGAAACAGATTAAAAGTTACCAAATAGAAAGGTTATGGTATAAACACTAGGAGAAATGCTAACACCATTGTATACAAGTTAAATGAGTGTTGTAAAAGGTCTACACGCATAGTTTTTAGAATCGGATGAGTCACCCCGTGAGTGACCTTGTGATGTGGTCTTCCGTGGCCTACCATATAAGTAATTGTGTTTTTATTATTTTCTTAAGTCTCTTCAGCTGGTTCTTAGTAAAATAGAACATTTTTTAAAACATTTTTAAAAAACATTTATATTAGGACAGTACATATAAAAACTAAAATATACCTCTAAAGCTCAGAGGCAGAAACCTTCCTATGCCCTCTTACATCATCTCCTATAGCTTGTGACAAGGCCGGCCTTTCTTAAAACACAAAAGCTTTCTTGGAACAAAGGAATTTCCATTAAGCCCGTTTTTAAAGCTGAAAATTTCTGCCCCATATGATTTATTGGCCTGTTGTCTTTATCGCTCACGCTTCAACTTTTGAAAATAAAAGTATATATAGTATGATTTATTTGCATTGCGCTGGTAAATGGGCCTTATTTCAGCAAGTGATTCATTATTCGCTAGTCTACTTTTATTCTAATTATGAAATGTCATTTTTTCCCCTCAATGTTTTACAAGAAAAATTATTAGAAATAGAAACAGATTGAAAGTATCACCGTTTTAGAAATCCAAGGGAAGAAAATAAGTCAATTATATAACATGTCAGAGTGGTTTAAAATAGGTTTCATTTAAAGGGGAAAGAAAGACTGAAAATTGTCATTGTGAACTGAAAAAATTCTTATTGACTGGAAATTTTAGCTACAGTATACTAGGCAAAGATACTTACCAAATAGAGATGGGATGAATCCAACATGGAACCCCTTGATTTCAAAATCTGAACATTCTGTACGAAACCGGGCGGATCGTTCGGATTTGTGGACTTTCTACCGCATTTTTGATAGCTACTGAATGTACAAGGTTATTTTTGGTAACCCTCGAAAATAACCTCAAACATTCGATAACCCTCGAAAGTACGACCAGAAACTCGAAAGTAGCTTCCGATTGTATTTTTGAGGGTTAGCAAACATTCGAGATTATTTTCGAGAGTTATTGAACATAGCTTCTTACATTCGGTAACCCTCGAAAATGCGGTCTAAACCATCAAAAGTATGTTCTGTCTTCAGTTTTTTTGGTTTTTCCTGAGATCCATAAATCCTAAAACGGAAAAATGGAATGAAACTTACAAGTTTCCCCAATCTCTATTAATATGTATAAATATAGGGATATGCTGCTCAAATCCTTATTCAAAAATACTTTCAGATGCGGTGCAATGGAGGACCAGCAATTTATACATTACACAAAAGACTCCAGCACTCTGGAGTACACATACAATTATACAATTTTGTGTAATGTATTAATATGTATATCCATGATTATGGGGGTGGTCCCCAAAACGCATCAGATGTTGCTGTGTTCAGTGTGTGCAATTAAGTAATCTAGTTCCGGAAGGCCTTCTTGTTTTTTCTAAAAACAATTCAACCCTACCAAAATTTGCTGTCCCAGATATGCAGAGGTAGGTATAAGATGTTCATTTTACATACTAAGATATGTTCATGGATGTATTCCATTTAAATTTTAATTTCAATTGGTTAAAATAATTATGTTTTCCAATAAGAACTAACTGAAGAAGAAATTTTCTACTAATATCCCTTGCAGTCATTATGTTGCATACATAAACTCTGTATTTTGTCATCTATGGTTGCACACAAGAATTCTGTGATGCAGTTTTCTATCCAATATTTTTAAAAAGGACGGTAAACATGTCTCAAGATGTATTATGTTTTGGAAGGGAGGTTTATATAAACATAGGCTATAAACTGAAGACATGCATCTGGGCCACCTACTCTACCCATAAAGCCAGACTTTAAAGCTATAAGCCTTATTTGATCCCTGATATGTTTCACATGGTTACAAAATGATTGAATGCATTTATCATGTGGGTCTCCTGTTATATCCATGCTAGTGCGATCCTACTGAAGAGATACGTGGATTTTTTTGCACTAGAATAAAATAAAAAGGAAGAATGGCATAAACCAATATATTTGTAGATTTTTTTAGTAGAATACCTTGGTAGTTATTTGTATTTGTTATATTATTGTACTGCTTAGAGAGTGTCTATTCAGATAACAGTTCTACCAATTAAAAATGGAACAGTTTTTTTAAATGTTTAAAATCGAATGGCAATTGTTTGGCTGAATAAATTACATGACAACATATTGTGACAAACTGTACTCATAATGAAAAAACATTGCTTGTATAAAGACACAGTAGCAACAGTAAAGATTTCTGCTACAGTGAGAAAGCACAATAGGTTTAAAATAATGGCCCATGAAGACCTGAAAGGATAAGTTCACCCTCTAAACAACAATCTTTATATAGTTTAAGGAACTCCCAATATGTAATTTCTTTTTTACTTACACTTGTGAAGGTTCTCATTCATCCAGGTCATAGTATGTCTGTTGTATTCAGTTAGATCAACTGGACTTGAAGTTTAGTTCTTGAAGACGTTTCGCTAGTCATCCGACTGGTTTTCTCAATTCAGAATGACTTGTACAAGAATCTGTTGGCAATACATACCATGGAAAGTCCCAATTAGCAGCAAGGTGTTAGGGATCTCCTGAATGCAAGGTGTTGATTGCATTGTGGCTAAGAGGTGTTATTAAAACTGCCCAGGGTAAGGTATATAAACAGAATTGTCCTTTTTTCATTAGATGCAGGTATACTGCTCAGTCCTGACCAGTATACCTGGTCAGGAATTGGCTTTTCTGTGCTGGGCCATATATTGGTGCAGCTGCTGTTTTGTCTCCCCCACATAGAAATCAGAGCACTCTTCCCTGCATTGCACTGTGTATATGATATCGCTTGTGTTTTGGTATTGGGTCTTCAGGATGCACCAGTTGCTGCCTCATTGTGTTGTGGGGTTTAAAGCAGACAGGAATATGGTGGTTTTTGAAAATTATTCTTAATGTCTCTAAAACACCCTACAACATATGGGATGATAATGTTCTTTCTCCTGTCTTGCTATCCCCCTTCACTGGCAGTATCCATGTTCTTTCTTTCCTTCTTCCAATTTTGAAAAATGCCCAGTCCAGATATCCCCAAGTTATCCAGATATCCCCAAGTCCTCCTGCTAGGGGGATGTTCTGTTCTGTGTTGTAGGGTTCTGATGACATCCATCCAGTTTTTTGATCTAAATCAAATAGTGGTCTGTATGGGTTGGTTTTCTGTAAACCTCTACTTCCAGTTTACCATTCTCCCTGACTTTCACCAAGGAATCCAAGCAAGCCAGTGTGTTGTTTTGTTTTTTTTTCTTCCCGTGGAAATCTGATGTTTTGGTCCACAGCGTTGATGTGTTCTGTGAAGGCTTGTACTTCTTTCTGGTGAATTTTAACCCAGGTGGCATCCACATATCTGATTGGGACTTTCCAGGGTATTTATTGCCAACAATTTCTGGTACAAGTCATTCTGTATTGAGAAAATCCAGTTGAATGATTAGCGAAACATCTTCAAGAACTAAATTTCAAGTCTAGTTGATCTAACTTAATACCACATATACATTCTACTTACCTTTACCAAAAAACACCCATGGCGAGGGATTGCGGTCTGTAAGACACCTCTTTTGTAAAGTGAGTCTAACGGAAAATACATATGGGGTCCTTAACCTATATTAAAATTGTTATTCAGTGTTGACACGCTCTTTATTGTTTATCTCAATTAAATAAGCAATTTTACTTAAAAGACAAATATTTCTACTGTGGCACTTGATGTAATCATCAAAATTAATCACTATCAGCTTACTATAAGAGGCAATGACAAGGTTTCTATATGAAAATTTGAGCACCAGTATTTTCATGTAGCTACTGTACAGTAGGAGAGGGGAAATGTGTTTGCTGCAGATTAGGTGTTTTTCCACTCCACTACCAAGTTGGTAGTGTTACCTGGTTGCACAGGAGTCACCAAAGTAAAAGGTAAGGTAGGGAAAGATAAATATAAATAAATACAGGCTGCATGTGGCCCTAAGGAGAAAAGTTGTGGCCCATGGGGACCATTTAATTGAGTGTGGCTATGGAAGGGAGTGGACGGAGTCTGAAAGTGTAAACCAGACTTTTTTTTACAGAGGATCTGAACACTATACACTGCAAGCGAAATACATATATATTATAATATAGTATTAAGATTTGAAACTGATATTACTAGATTAAACAATCCTTTATTTATTTATCCCACCCATTTTGCACACTCCGGAATCCCACAGTATCCCTTCAGCAGATATAACCAATCTTCATCACTCTCTTTACCCCATATTCAAACCCCCATTTGCTGTCAAGCCTCACCAGAGTGCAAGGTATCTGTGTTAAGGCTGGGTATACTCAAGAAGACCAAAGTTTAACTGGGAGACTTGACAGTACCAGCGGGCAAGCTGGAAAATAGACTAAAGTGTGGACTACATGCGCCATTGAGGAAGTCTGCGGTTGCAGACGAAATGCATCTGGAGGATCGTTTTAATTGCCCATGGTCCCTCCATAGGACCTTTACCGGACCCCTGGTATTGTATACTAGGCATTACATTTTGGTCTATGCTTCACTGCTGACACTGCCTAAATCATGTATTTGTGTGTACTTAGGGGTTTATCCATTGTTTTGTAATAGCACTTTATGATCTCAATATACTGGTATATTGCTAATAGGTTTATGGGATTTATGGGATGTTTTTAACTTTGTTCTCTGATTGTAATCATGCACTTTATCGATTTTCTAATATATTTTTAACTGGCTCTAATAAAAGTTACTTTTTATGATATCACCCATGATTGTGTTCAGTGTGCCCATTGATATCCATGCTTTGTCTCTATTTTTGATTAAAATAGACGAAGTGTGTTACAGAGGAAGAAGCAAGACATAGTTAGTGATGAGCCAATAGTTAAAACACAATTGGCCAATCAGTTGAGCAAGGTACCAAGTCCAGGGGCAGACAGAGGTCAGGACAGGTGGCAAACAATCATAAACAGGAGGATAGCAGAACCAGTAAATTAGAAGACAAAATACCACCACTGTTGGTGCTTTTACATTGCAATTTATCAAATTGTCAAGCAAAGGAAGATGAGTACATGTAACAATGATAAAATGTATTTACCCATTTTAAGCTTCGTACCTAAGCATGGTCACAGGCAAAATCTCAAAGAACTTTTACACTGAAGCTAGCAAAACATGAGTAAATTTACCTTTTTCGATTGATCAGTAAATTCAAATCTTTTAATGGCATGTCTACCCCAAAACTAAAATTTAACCCCATACTGGCCCCACCATGTAGTTTTAAAAAAATCCATGTCATGAGACTAATATAAGCAGCCTGTTTGCACCATATACTGCCTCTGCCATTGTTCTTTCCTCATTTTTGACCAAAAGTGACCGATATTGAGTGTAGAATAGATAAAAATTTGATTGGTCTGTATAGAAAATTTTAGTTAATTGAACAATTATATATCAGGTTTTTGAGAAATGTTGAAGGTTGCTTGTTCAATGCATTAACATGCATGGACACTTGTCGAAAAAGCAGTTATGAATTACCTTTATAATGGTATTAGTAAAGAATCACATTTATAAAAGAGCCACATTTTTGAAGGAATCACTTTAGAAAACAAATATATTTATAAAAGAATAAATAATAGAAAATCATGTGTGGTTCTATTTGTTTGAATCAATTTCAATTAAATTTTAATCAACAGTTGATTGTTTTAGATTTTAGATTGGTGGAAATGAATCTTTATTGTGCACAGTTTACATGCCCTATCAAGGAAAAAAATCTAGACCTTTTAAACCCCCTATAAAAAGCCTGTACCTACACCTTAATTATTGCCAAGTAGAGACTGTTTTGGAACAGTTTCAAATACCTCCAATCTGAACAGACATGTCAAAGGAAGGAGACATCACCATCTTACATATCGTCACTCATCATGCCTGCGTTGTTTAAAAGAGGAAGCAACAAAATTATTGAAAAGGCAAGTTTTAGGGAACGTTAAGAAATGGTAACATCATTAGGAAGTTGCAGGAGTTAAAAAATATTGTTGTGATTAAAGGGTGGTTAAAAGTCATGTCCAGGCTAAAAAAATTGTCATATAAATGCAGACACCCCCTAACCCCAGTTTTGCATTATACAGCAATGTCAAAGATGCCCCTAAAGTAATTTACCTGATCTGGTACTTCCACCCTGTGCTGTCAGCCACTCTACTTCTTGGTCATGGCTATCAGGTAATTGGGCTTGAGGTCACGTTGTTCCTTAACTACCAGCTGTGAACAGGAAGTAGATTGTCTGTCAACCGCAAAGCAGAGGAGTGGCGAGGGACTGGGTTAGGTAAGTAGCTTCAGGGGCATCTTTGGCATTTCTGTATAATGCGAAACTGGGGTTGGAGGGGGGTGCTCTGCATTTATATGCCTGCAGGCTGGCATGTTGGGCCACCAGAAAGTATTAGTCAAGGGGCCCATCAGAAACATTAGAAAGGCATAATCAGGAAAATATTTGTCAAACTATTAAGTTTTATATGGGTGCAAATATTAATTCACTGCTTTGTCTTCCATTTGTGGTCAGTGGGTACATTATATCCTCTGTATTGATGTCTATGGAAAAATGCGGCCACCAATCCGAATGCTTTTTTACACCATAGCCTATTCAGATGTCTAGTCCTATCTTTTTAACAGTATTTATGATGGATGCTAGTAAATAACCACAGGCCAGGGGCTAATAACTAGATTAATACCAGAGTATTGCTGCACACCAGACTTGCAAAGGAGATGCTACAGTTGCACCTTCATCAGAATGGCTCTGGAACACAAGGGGGGAGCTGTATTTTACCATCTGACTTTGGATTGCTAACAGTTATTTTGAGGACCAATAACCCTGGAACAACATTGGACTTCATCTTTCCAGGATCTTTCCTTGCTTTACCCAATAACATTTAACGTGCAACTGGTGCAACTGTAGCAATTAACACATGTTTGAAAATCTAGGTACACACATCGGATTCAACGGTATTGGGGCAGTGTGTGTAGTGGCTTTCCCGCGCCCGCCGAACGTTCATATCGGTCGTTTGGGAAAAAACAAAAATTTCCCTCGGCCACAGAAGTCTCCCTATAGAGGGAGTCGGCTGGGGTTGAGGAAAACACACAGTCTCGAACGTCCTCCCTATCCCTATGCTAGTACCCACATCAAGCCTGGTATGCAGCAATACTCTGGCCTTACCTAGTCCTGACTTTTCTTGACTTTGAATGTGTATGGGGAGCATATTGATTCTTTAATTCTCAGATTCCTCTAAGGAGGGTGACTGGATAGGTGCATCATTTTCTGTGCTGCTGGCATGCAATTCTTAAATTTCTCTAATGAGGGCAATTCTTTTCCATGCATGCTCACTCTTAGTGTACATCTTGTGCATGTGTTCACACAAATACACTGACACGCCCGTGTTCCTCTAGGGAAATAGGCTTTTTTTTTCCCCTCCAGGGTTGTAAGTAGTTGTGGTATTTCCATTTTCCCCTTTATTGCCTTTTACACTTGCTTTTGTCTTGCCAACCTCTCTCCTGACTTCAAGTCTGCTGATCTGTTGCCCCAGTTGCCTGTAACAAAGTAATGTGAATAAACCTTGGATTTTATCTTTTCCACACCTCTGTGAGGTGTTCCTCTTACTCCCTATCCCCAGTTGCCTGTACTGATTATTCATTGCTGACTCTGCTTTTAACTTTTTCTCTGATACACTTGATCACTGGGTTCTGGCTCACCTGTTTGCCTTATCTATATGTCTTGTCCTCTGGGGTACAAGCGGGGTGTTATGAAAAAAAGAATTTCAGCCCCTTAGAAAAGCTTGCTCATATTAGTGTATCAAAGGTATCCACACATTTTAAAGGACCTGTAAAAGTTAAAACTACTTTTAAATCAGTAAATGCCACCTTTAGTAAACTGGCAAAATATTTTGACTCAGAGAGCTTATTATATGTTCACATTTATAGTACAGTAAACAGATATCTGAGCAAACATAACCTGGTATTACTGTCAAGTAAATTGATAACCCAGGGTATCATGGGTGCATACTGAGCAAGGGCGAATTACAGCTCTAACTGAATGGGCCCCCCACACCGATAACTAATGATTCAATAAAAGACAGACAAATGACACACGGAGGTGACAGGGCGTGTGTGATAAGAATGGGTGATTAATGTTAAGAGATAATCTGCTCTACCTGAGAAAAATGAGTGTCTTGGACTCTGAAAGACTTGTTTGTTGTTATTGCGGACCTGATAGCGAAATAGCTCAAATCATCCAGATGGTTTTTGTCATACTCTATTCAACCTACTAAACCTGGTGTTTTTTAAACAACTTAAGCCTTGTACAAAAAATCCATTACAATATGAAAGATATCTTGAAAAAAGCCAACTGATAACCAAAATATTTGGCTGATGAATTGGTCCAGACATAAAGCAGATTGATTGGAGATATATATTTTTTTTGCATCATAACAGAATTCACGTACATCAGGCTCGGAATTCCAATTGGTTCCTTCTCCATGTGTTTAATATATAATTCACTATCTTACAGCCAGGTGGATAGAATAAAAATGTTTAATTCCGTGAATTTGGGAGATTTTATTGAGCAATGAGATTAAAAAGGTCAAGAAACATATTGTAGAATTATAAGATAACATGCAGCATTATGGGAACATTATTCATTTTTGAAAACATAAAAACAATACACAAATATTATATTATTATATTATTACAATTATACATTGTTATAAATATGTCAAGAAAAATTATTGCAAAATGTGTATTTGTCTATAAACATGCACTAATAAAGTATATATATACTATGTATATAATCTCTCAGCATCTGGATGACGTAGTTGTAACTAAATAACTGGCATTGATTTGATGTGTTATTCTTTATATTTAAAGGAAAACTAATCCCAAAACGTAACGTAACATACCTTGGAAATGGGATGTCACTTTCGCATTTTTATTGGAAAACAGAGCAAAGGTTATGATTTGGGTTTATGTCCCCTCTAAGTATTTTACCTTTTTGTAAGTGTATATTGTATCATTCCAAGGTGATCTTTTCCAGCTAGTTAAAATATGTCTTTATGGGCTAGAGCACACTATGGAGATTAAAGGGAAAATCTACCAGTGTTATCAATTTTTAAAAAAAAAAATTTAATTTTTACTCAAGCACAAATTGAATGATTTAAACATAATTTGCTGACACAAGGATTAATGAAAACAAATAATTCGGATAATCTGTGTATTAATTAATTCGCTTGATTGGTGCATACATTAATGTTTTTGGTGTTTTATTGACTAATCGATGTATTAATTGGGTTATTGAATTATTTATGTATTTAACTTATGGAAAGGGTTGATTGATTTTTAAAATGTTTTGCTTATTAAATTGATTGTTTTTTTCTAATATGATTCATGCTATTGGTATTGGGTTAGTACTTATGGTGTTTTATTTAGCATTATTGAGGATTTTTGATTATTTATTTGTATTATTGTATATTAATTCAAATGTATAGGCAATATATCTTATAATTAGGATGTGTTTGGTAATGCTGGCCATGTATTATTTAAATGTGCCCATACATTTATGCAATACCCAATGCATTTATTTTTTGACTTTGCACTGTCTACTCAAAATGTGTATAAGGGTCAGGCAATGGTTCCCTGATAAAGAGTAATAAAAATGTATCTGGTATTCAGTTAGATTAACTTGGCTTGTGTTTAGTTTAACAAATGGTGTTGAATCCCCCCATCTCTATTTAGTCTAGATTTCTTTCATCTGACATAAACGGCCTCCTTGATAACTCTTTTGAACCAATCCTGTTCCATGGCAAAGTGTGTGTGCTATGTATAATGCTGTTTTGACACCTTACCCTGGGCAGTTTTGATAACACCTCTTAGCCACAATCAACACCTTGTATTCAGGAGGTCCCTAACACCTGGCTGTTATATGCTGATTGGGACACAGTCCAGGGTATTTATTGCCAACAGATTCTAGTACAAGTCATTCTGAATTGCCATCTCTTCAAGAACTAAACTTCAAGTCAGGGATGTGACTACTAGGGAGCAGGGGGAGAAACCGCAGGGGGCTCAGGAGCCAAGGGGGTCCCATCTTCTTATTTGTCCTATGACAGATATAGCCTTCTCTAAGAAAACAACTGTGGTTGAAACACGGATAGGGGCCCCATCATAGTTTTGCAGGGGGGCCCAGTGATTCCTAGTTATGCCACTGCTTCCAGTCCAGTTGATCTAACTAAATACCATGAGAATGAGAACCTTCACAAGCAGTAAAGTTTGATAGTATAGGTGACTGTGAAGTAGACTTATTTATTAAGGAATGCATCACAGTCTAAGCTGGATGACCCTGCTTTTCTACTGACTAGTTTTCAGAGGAGGGAGAGGAGAGCAGGGATAACAGCCAGTGACGCAGAAGGAAGAGAGCTCTGGTTTCAGATTTAAAGGGTTGAGTTGTTTAAATGAAGCTCATTTTTAGTTAAAACCTTCATCAACATATTGAGGCTGTTCAAAGCACTATTCCATATCAGCTCGAATATTTCCAATCAAAGTTCTCACATGTTCTTAGGTTTTTGGACGTGTATTGTAACACTTTTCTATTTATCTAACTTTATTTTATTCAGGCCCAATGCTTTATTTTACTTTATTTAACGAGAAGGTTGAGCTTTAAACACATATGCTTGTGTTAAGACAAGCCCTCCAGACATGTTTAATCCCTCCTATTCCCCAAGCCACCACGTACAAATGTGGTAGCAACTGCATACACGACCCGACTGATGGTATAGATATGCCCACACAAGTGGCCGATCCTATCGGCTCCTTCTAATTAGAGATGTAATGTGGGTTTTATTGAAAATCGAAAATTAAAAGTAGACGATAATTGAAAATCAAAATTAGACGATTATCAAAAACCAAAAATCGAAAGTAGAGGATTATCGAAAATCGAAAGTAGATGATTATCAAAAATCAAAACTCAAACCCTCGAAAGTAGCGCTCGATTTTGGTAACCTTTGAAAATAGAATGCGGAAGCTCAAAAACAGCCCGATCTTGAGGAAAGATAGTTTTAAAACAAGTTTTGGTTATATTTACCGGTTCCCCAGACCATTCCCCAGGTCTCTGTGTCATTTACAGTAACCTACTATTGCTATTTGTCCCTCAAAATGGATAGAAACATTAAATTTTTTTTTCTCCCATAGACTTCTATGGGTCTGTCTTCGAATTTTCCGGAAAATCCGAAAACGGAACAAAACTCCCTCTACTTCTAAAATAGTAGAGGGAGCTGATATCGATTAATGGAAATTTTCTGCTAGGAACAACCATCACCGATGCTGACCGCAGAAGTTCATCTGCATGGCTGTCTGGCATTTTTGGCCGCCACACAGTGCCGAAACTTTTTCGGGTATCGGCACTGAGTATGTCCACCTTTAGTGTGCTATAACCATAGAGAAAAAAACTACTGTCTGTGTTCCTGTAAAAAGGCCAGAAGCACTGAGAGTAACTGGCGGGATTGCCATAAAGAAAGATTGTACTGATTGCACACTGTTTAATTGGTAACAAAGGCAGGTAATGCATTGTTTAGTAGTCTCTGGGCTTAAAGTTAGTTCCAGTTTATATACCGCTAAATGGTTTCTATGTACAGTATCTGGAACTATAAAAAAAACAACTCTTCTAAAGTAATAATTTTTCTATATTCTGTAAATTACATAAAGAAAGCATAGTCACATTTGGTAGGGAACAGTTGTTCTGCAATTTGATTGGTTAGCCATATGAGAGGTAATGTCACCCCCCCCCCCCAACAATGGCAGCTAAAGAAATGCAACGGGTGAAAAAAAGTAAAATTGGAATAAAAGCCAATGTAAAGTTTCCACAATTGAAGACCTACAAAATAATTTCCAAATTGCCAATCAGTTTGTGGTATATACATATGCCTGAATTCCTTAATGAGCATTCACAGGCATAGTAAATACAGTAAACTATAACCCATTTTTATTCAAGGGAAGTTTAAATCTTCTATTTATGTTGGGTAGAAAAGTGTTCCAGAGAACCACTAAAAGGTCTGTTTCCTCTGAGCACTCATTTCTGATCAAGCGCTGATGATTTGGGCTGCTACAAATAAACGAACACTTACCCTTACATCTGCTCCAGATTTTCATTTTAGAAATTAGATCTTCGTTATAAAGAATTACATGGCAGCTGCGTATGGGAAAAGGACTGATTGGTTATCCAACCTTCAGAAGACAAATTTAAAGATCCTTGCAGGAAATTGAGTGGAACACCCAAACTGACATTGACTGTTAGAGAATAGTTTTACATTTCCCCCTTTTTCTCTGGGAAATAAGAACATCTGCACTCACATTCTTGATGTGTAGAAACTATAAACCCACTGGATTTTTTTTGTTCAAATGCAAAGAAATCGAATACAAACCATTGTACTTTCCATCTCCTTTATTAAATAAAAGCAAAATTCAAGCAGCCATCCAAACTGGCATCAGTAATGTCAAAATCCATTAACATTAAGGTGATGCAGTGAAAGTTTCCCTAATGTGACTGCCCTGCAGCAATAGGAAGCTGCAGTTGTTTCTAGTGAGCTGTGACGTGCTAGAAGTAATGATACCCTATTTGTATTGTTCAGAATTCATTAAGTCTAATGATAGAAGTGAAACCTTAACCTGCCTTGTCACTAAACTAGCTTATGATCCATTTGTCAGATATTAATCAGATTCACCCTTGAATGTAAATGCCTAGAACTACATACTATCTTAACATATGCATTTTGTATATATACTTATAGTAAAAATGGTAGACACCGTGATCCTATGGTATTTAAATTTTATCACAAAAAGTGACTCCTTAAAGGAGTTTTAATGGCAATATTTTCCTTTGCAAATTGTAAAATGATTTACCTTCCTGAGGTCCCATGCTGACTCCGACCTCTCTCAATCAAGGTTTGGCAGGGTAATTTGGCACAGCCAGCATGATGGGAAACTGTAAGGAGAAAAAAAAAGACAGAGGCAGTGGAGTAAGTTGGGACGGAGTCAGTACAATAGCAAGGTAAGTACTTTTACAATGTGCACAGTAAATATCTGATTTTAGTTCTTTTTTAAATTGTTATACAATATTTCATATTCACAATTCAAACCCCAGAGGTTAAAGGGCATGTCCACCCCCAAAACTATAATCCCCCCACTACTAGCCCCACTCTGTAGTGAATAAAAATCCTTACATTACATCCCAGCTCCAAATGATTATCCTGTAATTCCCCCCAAAGTCCCAAAAACTGGCCACCAGGAGTATTGCAGAGTCCATATAGGACTCTGCCTCCTGTCTCCCCTCCGGGTGAAGTTTGGCATGCGCAGAAGAGCCCTCCCCCCCTCCCTCTCCCTCCCATTTTGGTCTCCCTCCCCCTAGCATAACATCCCTTTGCCATATGATAGTTCTTGCTCCCCCAGCCCCAACTGCATTAGTATTATTGCAAGAAAGTCCACCGATCATTACTTACCTTACCTCTCTCCTTCACCGTTCTGCACTACCGGCAGCCGCGTCCGTGATGCGGCTGCCTCTCAGCCAATTACAGACACGGCTGCCGGTCCGGCCTCCTGCTTGCAGTTCTATGCAAGTAGAGGGCCGGGACTGTGTGGTGAAGGATAGAGGTAAGGTAAGTAAAGATCGGGGCACTTTCTTGCAATAATACTAATGCGGTTGGGGCTGGGAGAGCAAGACGTATCATATATAAAAGTTTTTTTTAATCCTTTAAATAATTAACATAGTGTATTTACCAAACTTCTCTTCTTTTTAATAAACTTTTTAGAGGATAAACGGAAGGACCAAAAATGTCATGCTCAGTATGTCCTGTCTCAGCAAAGTGTTAGGTACTGGCCCATTGAAATTTACCCAATGGTTGACTGTAAAGAAATCCTAGATTTTATGAGTCACTAGTTTGTTGCAGGATCAAGTTGTGTCTGAATATTTTTCTTAATCAATGAGCCTTCTAGTGAAACTCTAAATTCTGCTAACATTTCAGACAAAGATTTCACTGTGAAATACTTTATGAAATGTTCCTTCTTTCTATTTAACAATGACAAGAAGTTTACTGGCTCCCTAAAGTGGCAGTCTCTTAAATGAATTATTGCAATGTCTAACAGTAAATACCTTTCTTTTTTTGTAATTGTATAAAGGAATGAATATTGTTGCATCTCTAAATCTATTATTTTGCTGTTTATATTATGCATACCTAGTTATTCTACATACAGTATTCTCTTCCATTTTACAAAATCAGTTAATTTTATACCCCTTACTATTACTTGCTGTTGACATTAGTGAGCTGACATTTCAGATTCTTCTTCCTAGAATGCACACTACAGTGGAATGTTCCTAACAGTAATTTCTGCTGGTGGATCTGCTGGAAAGGTTTGGCAATAAAACTTCCTCAGCTTGCATCCATGTGACCAATCTCTGCCTGCTTTAATAGATACCTCTTCTCAACTGTCAATTTCTTTGCACTTAGTGTCTTTCCCTGTTTTAGTGAACATGCTCTGCCTCTGGAGACAGGTGAGAAGCTGAGGGTCAGGTGATGTCACTCAAGACAATATGGAATATGCAGGGAGGCACACTCAGGTAAAAGTTAATAGCAAACTTTCATTTATTAAGTGCTCAACACACAAGCCAGGTACACAAGGTTTCGGGGGGTCCAACCCCCTTCCTCAGGGGGTTATGTTTATTTTTTTAAAGGGCATTTAAAGGGCATGTCCACCCCCAAAACTATATCCCCCCCACTAATGGCCCCACCATGTAGTGTAATAAAATCCTTACCTTACATCCCAGCTCCATATGGTTCTCCTGTAGTCCCCCCCCAAAGTCCCAAAAACTGCCCACCAGGAGTACTGCAGAGTCCATATAGGACTCTGCCTCCTGTCTCGCCTGGAATGCGTACTGCAGCCCTTCTTCCCCTCCCTCTCCCTCCCTCTCCCTCCCGCTTTGCGATCCCTCCCCTTACCATAAAAACCCTTGGCCATATAATAGTATTTCTTCCCCCAGCCCCAACCGCTAAAAAATAATTTTAAGAAAGTCCCCCGAATTCTACTTACCTTCCCTCTCTCCTCCGGTGTTCTGAGCAGCCGGCAGCCACGTCCGTGATTGGCTGCCTCTCAGACAATCACGGACGCGACTGCCGGTCCCGCCCCCTGCTTGCAGTGTCTTGCAAGCAGAAGGCTGGGCAATGCGTCGGAGGAGAGAGGGAAGGTAAGTAAAGATCAGGGCACTTTCTTAAAATTATTTTATAGCGGTTGGGGCTGGGGTAAGGCATACTATTATAGGTGAAACGTTTATTATAAGGGTGGACATGCCCTTTAAGAAATAACACAGCGGTCTGGGCAGGGGGCATCTATCATATCTGTAAAGGATTTTAAACTACGTGGAGTTAGGATGGATCCGGATGGTGTGTGTGTGTATGTGGGGGCGCTAAGGGAGAATGAAAGCTGCGTGGGAATGGATAAGGCACGAACATGAGGTGACATAAGAGAGCTTGGTTCTACACTGAGATGCTCCTGGTCTGCAAAAAGAAGGTTGTAAAAAGGTATGTATCTTAAAATTGGCTAAATGGCTTTTTATGCGGTTTGGCTTTGGTGGTGAACATTCCCTTTAAAGGAAAGACAGCATGCTTTTATTTGACTCTAATTTGTTTGGGGAGTATAGTTGCCTTTAAATATGGTAGATTCCAGGATAATAGGTTCATAGTTTGTGACAATTCTGACATATACACATTGGACCAAACTCCTATGGGGATTGTCGACTTGAGTGTCCTACACTACCATGATCCTGATTGTCCCCCTATTTGCACAGCAGGAACCACAATATCTACTAATGTGATTTTCAGGGCCAAAGTGGCCTATCTTGCAACTGGTGATGCACTGAAGTTGGACTGTTGGACGCAGGATCCTTCATATAGGAGAAATGCACATGTGTTGTAGATGATCATATCTGTGTATAAAACTGCACTTGCCCCTGGGGTGATCTACCAAACACATCATCTAGTTAATGGTTGGGATTTTCTTTATATTTATTCCTTTTCTTAGATATTCCTTACTTTATAAAAATTAAGTTGGTTGCATCTCTGAAATCACTTTCACAGACAAGAAATATTTTTTTTAGTATGTACTAAATTTACAATTTCAAAAAAATTTATAGGCACTTTAGTCTCCCTTAACTCTTGGCCCTCACATAGGTTTACAAATTGAATGTTATTGAGAAAAACATATTCATCCAACCATCTCATGCAATACAAATTAACTCACTAAGAAACATTTTACAGCATATAGGATTCCCAAGTGCCTGGGCTCCGTGGGTGGTCACCATTTCTTTGCTACGCAGTAAGATCTGGTTAGCAGCGTACGTAGTTCATGTAATAGGAACATCTCATTAGATCTCACTAAGATGAATTGATCTCATCAGGTTGAATGAGGTGGTGTTAATTATAGTAACCGTATTATTATGGTATGTTACAGTCCAATTACTCCATCAGTTTAAACATAAAATAGAGCTTACCTTCTTATGTATTTAATTAGTGACTGCTGTATTTGGAAAACATAAAACAAGATGTTCTTGAAACAGCCATTTAATCCTTCATAGATTTAACCAAACCTGGAGCCAAATTACTCATTTTTTAATATTTTAGACATTAGAAAAGATTCTTCGATCACTCTCTAAGGATTTTTTCCCAATGTATTTTTGAGAAACTTTTAAATGGAAAATATTAAAAACTAACAATGAATAAAACAAAGGGAACGCCACATTTTACCCCTAGATCAGAACTTAAAACAGTAGGTGACCCAGGGATTGCTTGTTGCATTTTAACAAATTGAGAAATCTTTTTAGAGCCCTAATATTTTTCAGAAACATGATTGTTCAAACAGTTCCAATCAACTATAGCGCGCATGCGTGATAATGCGCTCTATAGTCAATTAGAACAAGGAAGCGGTCAGGAATTTCCAGTGCTGCTGCGGTGGATCACGCAAAAGTTACGTTTCTGCTATCTTCATTCCTCGCTCCTGAGATATTGATTGAAGAATTCAAGGTAAGGCATAGCTCCTTAACCTCCCGAGCTTCAATCAATACATTAAAGGAATAGTTCACTTTTCAAGTGAACTATTCCTTAATGTACAGGTACATGTCTGAGTCCTGTGCTGTCAAAAATCAAATAATGGTCTGTGTGATTTAAAAAAAAGGTTTCTTAACACAAAAAATTAAAGGGTTAGAGGAAAAAAAAACAATGTATTTTATTAAAACACAAATAAACAAATATTATTAGGCACCTGCGAAAAGCAAATTCGCAAATATTCTGCTAATAGGAGGGTGTTCTACAAAATGAAAAGAACTTTCCTTATTTTTAATAATTTTTCTGTAATTGGCACTATGATCAGCATGGTGGCTCATTGGTTAGTGCTGATGCATTGTAGTGCTGCACTCCTGAGTTTGAATCCACCCATGGACACATCTGCAAAAAGTTTGTATGTTTTTCATGTGTGCTTGCATGAGTTTCCTCCAATCATAACGACATACTGATATGTTGTATGCTTTCAAATAAAAGTGCTTACATTGTAAGCTGTATGTACATGTGTTCTTGTAATTGTACAATTACAAGAGTACATGTAATTGTAAAGCTCTATAATATAAACTCAAAATAATAATGCAAATACTGATAACCCTTAAACATAATGCAATTGCATGCCATTTGTCAGCACATGCCATTTGTCAGCAATACTGTATTACACTTTATAATAAAAGTATAAGTTATTTTTTTTTCAAGTCTCTGATAGAATGCAGCCTTTGAATGAATCTAAAGGATACATTCAGTGAATTTACATTTTGTAAATTGGTATTGATAAACGTTACCTCCAGGGTTGAATGCCTTACCAATAGTGATGAGTCCAGTTTCAGATGAACCTGATTTGGAACTGCTGGTTTTGAAAATCTGTGGATCTGCCAGACTTTTCAATACTTTCGGAACCAATTTTCGATTTTCAAGAACTGTCGATACGAAAACCGCCAGTTTCATTAATCTCTAGTTACCAAATTAACCTTGAAGGCAGAGGTAAAACAAGAATTAAAAAAATATGACATCTCTTTTCATGGAAATATGCCATCAAAATGTATGCAGGAGGAAATGAAGGAGTTAATTGAAATGAAAGCCACCTGTACAAAGCAGCATTTGTAGATAAGTCAGTATTTTTAGATTTTGCCAAAGAGAGTAGCTTCTTTTTTGCAATGGATTCTCTAGTTTCTTGTCTAAGTCCAGGAATTTCTAATAAAGTAGTATTCTGTGTTTAAAAGTGCAGAATTAGTGACCTATTTAATGCATTGGAATATCCATAAACTGTAATAAAAACAAACAGATTTCTGCTGATCTGTTTGACTTGGCTCATTGAAAAGTTCGTGCATAAGGCCAATAGCACTTCTCATATGAGTCACTGACTGCATGTTAATTTATCTAAAAGCTGATTTAGGAACACATATTTGTGGAATGCATATAACCCCTATATAAATAAATAAATCTAAAATGACCGCATAAGATGTTTTAAGAATGATCCATGATGATTTCAATGCATAAATTATATATTCCTTTCACAAGGCATGCATTGGATAGCATTCCAACTTTAGTGAAAATACATCAATTGGCTTCTCCTACTACCAAATACAGAGGGGGTGATGGGAGTTGTAGTTTTAAAACAGCAGAATAGGATTGATTACCTTGTTTTAGCATTCATATTACTCCACAGGTGTTCGAATTCCCTCTCTCCTGTTTTTGATCGGACATGGTTGGCTACATAAGAGGAAAGCTTGCAAATCCAACAAAAAAACTTCTAATGGGTGTCTAAAGTACCTAGTGAGCATCTGCATAGTCACTGTATACAAGGGAAGTCAAAACATTCTAGATTGGGGGTACCAAGTCAGAAGAATGGATTTCCATAGCACTACAGTGACTCAGAGATCATTTTTGTGGACTAGTTATTTCATTTTCAGCCCAAATGTGTAATCTAATCATTTTAACATTTCATTAGCAGGAACTCTAATTGTGTGAAGCAATCGACCTTCATAAATCCCTAGTAAACTTGTAATAATAGGTACTTGCACTGCTATCCGTTGAACCAAACCAATGACTATAGGCTTTACTTTAGTCTATGGTAACACGCCTAAAATCCTTTGTTTTCTTATATATCCTGATGTTCACTTGTTTATTCAGATTGTTAGTGGTAGGCCACTATCCTACAGAGTTACACACTGAACACAAAATAAGAGTCAGTGACACAATGCTAAGAAAGGGGGAGGGAATTAAAGTAGAAATGAATGATGTAACAAAGGAGTTAAAAATACTTTTACATTATCTATTTCTTTAAATTCTTTCATTTAGGATAGAGCCGAGATGCCATATTCCTAAGGTTTTCATCCTTTGTGAAAGCCACTTGGCCAGAATAACACCACTGGGAAAAAGCAACTAGAAATATATCTGTATCAGAATAAATGTTTCTTGTATTTGGGGATAATCTTTTAAATATAAAAAAAGGAAAGTATTCGTTAGATACTTTTCAAGTATCCTACAGAATAGGCTCTAAATTCTGGCACAAATAAGATCACAATAAAAAAGCAGATAATTAAAAATAATTAAATGAAAAAGGAATATTCCTTTAATACACAAATCTCCAAACAATACTGCCAATGAATGAAAATATATTGTGAACAAAGTGCAATATTGCAATCCTATGAATAAATAAATAAATATTAATGTATACACAGTCCTTGCTCAATCATCAGTGCATACACTATGATAAGTAATAAATAAACAGGGTTATTCAATAAAAGTTCTTATCATTTAAAATGGTGCTAAGTTTGCCCCAACCAATCAGATGTTAGCTTTCAAATGTTAAATAAGATTTGATTGGTTGGGGCAAAATTAGCACCATTTTAAACGATAAGAACTTTTATTGGATCTCCCTGAAAGTGTCTGTGACAATACATCTATCCAAACACTTAGCGTATATGAAAAAGTTATCCAAGTCCAAACATTGGAACTGGTTTAAAACAGCTTACTCCACAAACTGCTACTCTCCCATAAACAACCCAGAGATCTTGGGCTTCCTCTCCTACGTTCCCTACTGCATGATCTCCTCCACCGGCTTGATACACCATAGGACACCTGGCACTTTCAGCTGTGCAAAATTCCTTTACGTGTGGGCTCCTTTGGTGCTGAAGGTTAGTAATTCGTTTGTGTGGGACTATAAAAAGAAGATCCGGTACCTGGAAGGATCCGTTCACTCTGAAGGTGTCCTGGTTGGAGAGGGAGCCAATAAATCACAGGTGTACTCGCCACATGATAACGTGTGAGCTACAAAGCCTAATTCTCTCCCTATCCTATTTCATTTATTAGTGACGTTTGTTGAAAGGCACTTCACACTGCAAAACCTGAGGCCTGCACTACACTGATGATGGCTCAATAAAGTTGAAACCGGTCTGTAGTTGGAACTCTGGTTTCGCATTTAGCTTGTGGAATGCTGTAAAAACATTTTATTAGGTAAAGCATTTTGTAAGAGCTACTATGGAAACATGGAAATTACCCATAGGTCTCGATTCCTTATTTGGGTAAGTACAGTGACTGAAGAAATCTAGTGCAACCTGCAAATATAAATACATACAAATACCGTAATATTGAAGCGGATTATAAGGTGCAATACAATCAGGCAGTACTGCGGGGAAAAAAATATGACCAATCCTTTGTGTTTCGTCACTACAGCAACTTCATCAGGCATAAATATTGGACATTTTATGGAGTCCTATTGTGGTAAATTTTATCTAATGTGCTTTGTGTGCAGTGGGGTTTTCTCATTATAAAGTTAGTAGCTTATTTAACATATTAAAATCTTATTTAACATCTTTGCAGCTTAAAGGGGAACTGTGGTCTCCAAACAAGTTAAATGAAAGGCCAGTTTTCTACCTTTAAAACGAGCCATCAATCACCTCTCTACCTGCTCCACAGCCCAAGATATAAAGAAATGACTGACCAGAAAGTTAATGGGTGGGAGGCTGATATGTGACATTCCTAAGGCTTCTCCTGCACAGTGCCGCCAGCACAGCCTCAGACTCCCTTAGTGTGTGAGGGAGGCAGGAAATCCCTCCTCTTCTCTGCTGTGTGAAGCCCTGACAGAGTAGGTAAGGGAGTATGAGTGGCCCACGGCACCTGTGAGTGGGCGGAGCTTATGTGTCCACGAGTGGGCGGGGCTTGTGCTTCTGGGAGTGGGCGGGGTTTGTGCACCCGCGAGTGGAAGGGTGGGCAGGGCCTGTGCACCCACGAGTGGGTGGGCCTTATGCACCCACGAGTGGACGGGGCTTGCACACCCGCGAGTGGACAGGGCTTGTGGCGAGTGGACAGGGCTTGTGCTCACAAGTGGGCGGGGCTTACGCACCCGCGAGTGGGTGGGGCTTGTGCACCCATGGGTGGGCGGGGCTTATGCACCCGTGAGTGGGCTGGGCCACAAGGGGCTGTAAGAGAATGGGCCAAGGGGGGCCTGCAACTGGAGGGACCATGGGGTCCATGAGTGGGAAGGACCAGGGGGCTGCAAAGGGGAGGAGGAGACACAGGGCAGATTGACTGACATGGTTTTAGAGCAGGAAGCAGGAAGTGCAGGGGACCTGGTGATGCTACTGCCATTTCACACACAAAAATGTAAATATCTTCAAAACTATGCAAAATAAACTATGAAAATAAATTGCAAAAATTCTCAGGAGAGCAATTCCAATCAATTTACCTAAAGTCATTTTTGGACCACAGTTCCCCGTTAATATCTTTGCAGCTTATTCAACATTTTTCCAGCTTATTCAACAACATTATAGTTCCAACTGTGTATAATAGGATGATAAATGTTGTACCGCCACATCATATACACATGCACATGAGTTTTGTTCATGGTCTATTGTAACAGACATGGACAAGTCATATGTCATAAATGAGTATAAGCAATGTACATCCAAATCTCATCACTGTCCATCATCTATTTATCTTTATGTTTACATTTTTACCATATGTTATCTAAACCAATTTTATTTAAAGGAAATTTCTAACATTTGACCCCAGTAAGGATTTTCTGTCTTTCTGTCATTTAAAGTATTGCCTTTCACTTGTGACTGTTTCTCAGAAAATGAAAATGGACATTTTGGCAATAAACATTACATTAAGCCTGGACATTATTGCAAGCTCATATTTGAAAACTGATATCTATCATTTGCATTGCATGCAGGACCCCACACATGGCCAGAAAAGCAATGTATACTATACCCCATTGCTGCTAAGGAAGCTTTTTATATTTGCTGGGAAAACCCTCTTAGCGGAAAACAAGGACTTGTTGTCTGTAATGTAAAATCTTAGTTTGTATTTACATGCTTCATTATCAAGCACTTTAGACCAGGGAACCCTTTATGAATATTTACTTTTGTAGACACTGAAATTGACTGTTCCCTTGACACAATGCCGTATATGTTGCCATTACCTCACATATGGATTTAGTTATACACAGAAAGCAGCATACAGAGGTAGACTGATATACACCAATATGCCCCAAGAAGAATTTTGAATCTAATTGCAACTTTTATCATTTTTGAAAACATTCTGCAGGAATTCAGAAATACTGAACAATAAAGGTAACGTATCACCCCCAATTTAACACAGCTGATATAAAACACCAACTATAAGGGTTACATGATATAAGAACTGGATTAAACAAATCACAAAATACTATTCACAATCACACGTAAAATAGTCTGCGTGGACAAAATTGTGTAGAAAGAATCATGTTCAATAGCGGCACCATGTTTTTAGAAACAAATAAAAAAGTATGTCTGAGAAACAGAACCTGTGTCCCAATGGTCTTTGTTTCCAAAACCAGCACTTTAGCAGCGAGCCACCACTGAACATGAAGAAGCAGCTACATTTAGAATTATTTTGTATTGCTCCATGAGGTCTGTCAGAAATTCACACTGATTGATAAATAAAAGAATCAGAGCTGCTATACATAAAGTTTGTACATATGTAGAAACTTTATATTTTTCTAGAAACACGATGTAAACAAACAAGCAATAAAATCCGGCAGTAGACGATTTTGTATTGTTTCATAATTAAACCAGGGGATTTGAACCTGAGACTTCTTGATTGTGTGTTCCAAAAAAAATGGCACTTATATGTCACCAGCAGCTCAACCATGAACACAGGTACATTAAGAAATGTTATCTTTTACTAGAAACAGAAGCTAGAAACTGTGTGCTTCGAGACAGTGAATATTGGTGTCAGGGGGTGTGGCTCTTTGAAGTCTACATGGGCTGTGAGTTGTATTGGCAACAACATAGAAGCCTTAATTACAGAATCTTTTACTTACATGCACTAATTGCAACTTACTAGAGGCGAATCTTACATATACGTATAGGTATTCTGGGGAGAAAAGCTTTCACACTAATTTAGTTCTCCTTTAAGTATTTCAGTCTAGAAATAAATGTAGATGGATTTTGTACAGCAATCAGATAGTGAAAAAAAGTCAATTTAGAGAATGCAGAGGGATTATATAGAACACATTTATAGTAAAGCAAAAATATTACTTAATATATTGTTTCATAAATCTTAACAGCTTTACTATGGTCAAGAAATGACTTAAAATGCTTTTGAATTTACTTTGAGAAGAATGTAATTTAGCAAATTCTTGACCTCCCTTCTTAGTGTTTAATGAAGTCAACTTTTGTTTATAATAAAAAGGAGGCTTATTTTTCATTGTTGCAAATGGAAAGAGGGTCACATATACAGAGAAACCTTTGACTTGCCCAACACCTGTTGTTAACATTTTTATTAGAGCTAAACTTAATGTAGTCAATCTTGTTTTCGATCCATTCAATTTTCCAGTAATAGAGAAAAATTTTAACATACAATTATGCTTTAGAAGATGTTACAAGTAGAATTCTTCTGCAAACTTTTTCCAGAGTTCTGTAAGACCAGCCTAATAACCTATTGGTTTATGGTCATGGAAACCATTTTATTATTTTCTAGCACAAAGAGATCATTCATTTATATATATATAATGCCAAAATCAACATTTTGAACAAAGCTTCTCTGACACTAGTAGTTCTGAAAATCCGATTCCTACTCAACTGTTTTTTCTATTTCAATGATAAGTTCCAAGTATGAATAAAACAGGTTTGTTTCAAAACAGGGACTCGCCACTAGACTGAAATATTTATCACTACCTAAGGGTACATTCTCAGGGTAAGGTTCACTGTTGGCAAAAGACTTCCGTATAGTATACCATTATTGAATCTATAATACTAGGGGGCATATTTATAAACGAGCGAAAAATTGCGAAAACTTTTTGCTTTCGCCAAAAAGCCAGTTAACGCGATTTAAAAAGGTGGCGTTAACGAGTGGCGAAAACATTTCCGCGACCTATCGCTAAAACCCTTTTTGCCATACTTCGCCATACATCGCAATGGTAATTTGAGCGAAAAGGGAGCGAAAAGGCATAACGCGATTTATAAAAATCGAAAAGTGTGTTTTCACTTTAAATGGAGCGGAATATTATTTCATGATTTTTAGTGCACCCAAAAATTACAACACATTCATACAAATGATCTTACACTATTTTAACATGTTTTTTTGGACACCTCTATGAAGGTATAGATTTTTATTTTTCGCTAAATATAATATACTTTCCACAATGACTTTATGTGACGTAACATTTCTTTTGCCTTTTTCATCACATTTTTAGCTTGGAATTTAAATGAGGTCTGCTATTTTGTCTTTCATGTGAAAGCACCTGCACCCCCTTTTTTCTTGGGGATTTTTAGCGGTCGCAATGTAGGCTCATTTTTGCATTTCCAATGCGAGGCCAATTGTTAGCATTCAGGGTGTGTGCTTTATTCTCTCCTTTTTGGTAGTGTTAAAACAACTCTTTCTGTCCGTTCATCTTTTGAATGCGCATTTACGTTGTTAATAGGCGTGTTGTCAACTTTATTGTTTTTCTTTCTCTGTATTCTCCCAATTTTTGCTAAATTGAAATATAGTGCCAAGAATGTTGAACCGCTGGCTAGCCGGTAACAATGATTGGATGTGGTTTTCACTTCTTTTGCTACAAATTTCACATAATTAAAAAACAGGAACAATAAAGTTTAATTGATAACAAACACTAATTAAACAAGCAGCTTAAGCTTATCATTGTGGCTAGAGAAAATGAGTGGGGAGGAGCTACTTTTGTTTGGCTATGTCTAATGGTTTTCGCAATGCAGTTATCTTGTAGACGCGCGTTAAGTTTTCGCAGCGATACTTTTCGCTCTTTATCGTGCCTGTTTGCGTTTTTCAGACGCAAAGTCTTTTTTCCCCCGCTTTTTTATAAATACTATGAAAAGAAGTCCCAAAAAGCATTGTTTTCACTGCGATGTTCGCTGTTATTAACTAGGCGAAAAATGTAGACTTATAAATATGCCCCTAGGTAATCCTGTTACATAATTCCCTTACAAATGAGTTCAGCCATTATGTTGATAAAGGCATAGTATCTTACATTTGCAATATCACTCCTTTACCAATATGCCTATATGTTCAGTACTGCATACATTGTTGAATGCAAAAACTAGTAGTTTTCTACCTCTGTAGAAGTTCTGTAATAAGTTCAGTTCAGCAATACAGCAAGCAAGTAGGGATGGACTAGAACTCGAACTTGAGCCCGAGTTTGAGATGAACTTTATGAGTTCGAATGGACTCAGTACAATTTCTCTGAAGTTTGAAAGTTTGAAAACAGACCGAACTTTATATAGTTTGGCCATCTCTACAAGCAAGCAAGTCATTTTATATTTTCTTGATACAAAACTTCTGTCTCCATTACAATTATATATTGATACAATAATATTATGAATAAGGATGAGTTTTTTCTGAGTAAACTAATCCTAAGATAAAGAACAATTATTTACTAGTGCTGAAGATTTTTAGGGTGTGTACAATGCTCTAACACAGACTTAAAGTCATGCTAAATCCCCCATATACAGCATGGAATTGATCAGAATATCAATGAGAGTTTCTCTTTTTTTGTTAAACCGATGAGCGATATTGATAAATTTATCGGAAAAAATTAAAATCGGGAAAGGCAGAAAATTTTCCATTTTCCCTATCTTCCAGAAATCTTCTGCCATTTTAAAGATAAAATCTATAGAAGATAGTCAGTGCAAGGGGGGAGGATTTCGATTGGTTCCTCAATCAGATTTTCTATTGTATCATCATCAAAAAAAAAAGAAAAATGCCCATGTATGGCTAGCTTAACTTAAAATGTGGTGGCTGAATGAGAAATAATAAGTAAACTGATGTAATGAAAATGAAACTTTTTCAATACTTTACCCCTACAGGTTAAGATGGGACTGCAATGTATCCAGATCCACTGTCTTCCTATTACATTGGAAGTGTGATTGCACCTGGGAGATAGAATGGCTCATGGTTTGTCCTCCTGTTTACTTTCAGTCCATGTTTATTGATAACAAAGCACCCATAGTGTAATATTACAAAAACACGCAATACATTAATACTCACAAAAATCAGCGTCCCGAAAGCTTATCAGTTAAAAGTCATCCAGTCATTCCTATCACTGTCTGGAACAGCATGTGTGAGAACCATACAACTGTTACAGACTCAGCTCCAGGATTCCATATTAGAGATTAAAGTCGCTCAACATTACGCAATTCAATATTTTATGATATTATTACCCAATTTTCATATTTTATGATCACATCATTTTTGTTTTTTAAGTTCACCCTTAAGGTCTACTCTACTAATATAATTTAGTTCAGCATCAAGATGTATTATATTGCTTTGCATTGAATCAAAAATACTGTTTTTAAAATGGATAGATTCAGTCTTTAGAGAGAAATAATTTAATATCACACTATGGTGCATTAGTTTTCTCTTCTTTTTATAGATGTTTTCCTTGTACTTTATGCATTGAAGTGTTAGCAGTTGGTTTTATTTCACCCCCATTAAAGTGTCAGCAGGAACATTATACTGCCCATTTTTATTTAGTTTGCTAATATAATGCAGGTGAATGCTTCCTTGCTCTCAAGTGTGGGCTGTACATACCATTAACCAATAACTGTTTGCCTGCTTCTATTTGGTATTAGGACTTTCCTATGTGATCTCACAAGTAACTGACCTACCATCCACAAGAAGCCAAACGATTCAAGTTGCCTAGCAATTTCCAAATTCTTTAATGGAAGAACCCAATACTTTTGCACAATTACAGTAAGTGATCTTAACAACTCTCAACAATATACACTTCACATCAAGATAGATTAGGGACCATACCTCTTTATCATAAAGCTTTACTAGCCATTCTTTGCATTTTGTAAAATCAGAGGATAGGTTAGAGAGGTAGGGGAGAACAAAAGGAGAGAGGGAAGAAATATATGGTTTTGAAACAATTTGAACTGTACAAACTTATTAAATTGTTATCTGCATTCTATCTGTATTATTGATATGCTATTTCTAAGCATCCCCAATAACAGAACGCTTTTTAGTATGGAGATATGTGAAAAAAAGATGTCTAGTATCAGTCCTTTGAACACTGAAACCGGTCAAAAAGCAACACTGCTCGAAAAAATTTTGATTAAAGTATTGTTTCCTACTGTTATAATGGATTACTCTTGGTCATCATTACCCATAACCCTCCTTTAAAAATATCATCCAATATTTCTTCATAGAGATTCCAGAACACTCCTATGGACTTTTAAAAAACTTTTTTTTTAGATACATAAATCAATGCGTTTTAGCCACCGTGTGTCCGTCGTCTTAATATTTCATTGGTTTGGTTCCACTCCTGGAGAAAATAAATGTTAATGATTGGTTACTGGGATCTCCAAGAGTTTTTCTGTGGAAAATGTATTTCTGGAATAGTCAGTCCTATAGCATGTATTCAATGTGATATGATTTTAGGGAGATTAGGGAGATAGAGTAGGATTTGGGATGTTCCTTTTATTGCATTATTTACCAACAATGTTCATGAAATTTGCTGGGCAGGGAAAGATTTCCCTTTGTCCTCAGACCCAGCAGAACCAGAAATATGAATAATACAGATAATTCATTATATAGAAGGTGCCTGCTTAGAGACATTTTTTGCTAAATGTTTTATTCCTTGGACTGTCTGCACTCCTGAAGCAAAAGGCAAATAAAAATTAAAATATCTCTGAAATAGTGCAGGCAAAATAACATCTGACTGTACTCCCAAGGACCTATAACACGCATGTGTTTGAATGTTACCAAGGCTGCTAATGTGCAGACTGTATAGGCCCTTAGGCTTTACTTTTTGGCTTATTTCCTTCTAAATAGCCTTTTTAAAACTACAATATTACCAGTAACTCTATTTCAACATTGCTGATCTGTAATAATAGATACCCCACCGAGCTCAATATAAATACTGTACATGGAGGTAAATGTTTTCCCAAGGCCACACTTGCTTTTTAGTTTTAAAAATAACTTCTGCCATTGCGCACAGCAGGTTAACCTCCTACAGTGATTACGGTAATGTACACAGCACAAAGTTAAATGTAAAGAAAATTCAACAGAGTCTGTTTCTCATAAAAGTTCTCAGTGTTCCCATGACAGATGAACAGCCATCTTGAAAATCAATGTTTTCTTGACCTCTGACAACTCCACTCCCTGCTAAGTGTCTCTCCTACAGGTTGTACCCAAGGTTGAATACAGCAAAGTCTAGGGGTTAATGTATTTAACAAGATAATGTTACTTATGGGAGCTGTAAGTTAAATCGGTTGTAAATTCCTCTTTAAAATGTCATTCCAAATCAAATGAGTAAGATACATTTTTTCTGTCTATAAAGAATTTGTCAGCCTAAAAGCAGTCGGTCTGAGTGAAATTAGGGATTTATTATTTACGCCACAACACATGACGAAAATTGTTGAATTGTTTAAACATTTCTTTTGGTGATTGTTAAAGGTGAACTAAACTTAAACCTAAACACATGCAGCAAGAACGAGCCAGCAGTAATGCAGTTTAAATGTATTAAACATTTATTAAGAACATCCTACAATCAGCAGGTCAACTGGAAACCCTAACTGTTCGGTAAGAAAAGGAAACACCATGGAAAAAGATATTTACCTTTGTAGCTTATCCATGGAGTTGAGAATGGGAAGTAAGTGGTCTCTGTGGTCTTCTAGTCACCGCAGGGGAGTAGGCTTGTAAAGTACCTTTTTAAAGACCTGGGAGGGTTTGAGCTTTCACACAAAGATGCATGGCATCACCAAAGTTTTGTGGGCAGCACCTAGACATAAAGCTGTGTATATTATATTTTTAAATATTAACTATTGGGAAGTTAAAGTTAGCAATCCATGGAGTTGGAATGCTGTCCATCTTCTACAGAAGATTATTCCTTTTTAAATATGAAAAACGATAAACATATATATGTCTGTGCTCACAAGATAAGAAAGGAACAAGTAGATAAAGTTACAGACAGGCCACCAATGCCTTCAATAGGTTTATCTCTAGTTTATAAAACTGAGATGAGTGAAATGATCCAGCAAGGTTCAAGGATTTGTCACTTTGTCTCTCTAGTGAGAGAAGGACAAAGGAGCATAAAGGTTATACTATCGACATTTTATATCATACAGACAATTGCAACGTGGTGCCTAAAGAATAAAACCATCAGTGCAATACATCAAAGGTGGACTAAAGATAAAACAAAAACTTTCACAAAAGTCAAAGCAGATATTCAGAAATTTCAACCAATGAGCTTACCGTATGTCACCAGGCCCCAGAAGCAGTGTCATGGAACCTCTGCTAATTGAGTAGACAATCTCCTCCAGTTGCAGGTGGCAATAGAAAGCGACACTCACATTGAGGCTTAGTGACATAAACCTCTATCATGGAGTTGTTTTTAGAATCTGAAAAAAAACTTTATATCAGTGAGTGACACATTATAGTTTTTCTTTTCTTGATAGGACAATAATAAGGACAAGAAGAGAAAAACAGAAACTTGGTATACAAGTAGACTGTGTCTAAGGTATTGCAGAGGCAGGCAGCTTTCAGACAATAAAAACATGCTATTTAAAGACAAACTATTGTTCAGAAATTCTAATGAATGTTTTTATTAATGCAGGGGAAATGTTTTATGATATTTATAATAAACATTTCAGGTAAATGTCTCTCCAGCTCAGCTGTTTCCACCATGATGACTTCCTCTGATACAACTCTTAATTGTATTTTTTATAAAAATAAAATGCACAGAAGAGACTGTTCTCTTTGGTGATGGTCTTTTGTCACATCATGGCGCTTATTTAATTAAAGGTGCAAAATATTGTCCATGCTGTTAATTTGAAGCAATCAGTAATAAGGGAAAATTAGATTGGTTGCTACAAATTAACAGAACAGTGAAAACGTTGCACCGCTTTTTAAAAAAGACCATAATTAAAGGGATTGTACACTGGTAAAATGACTTAGCCTCATTTCAATCTATAAATGAATACTTGTAAGTAGCACTTACTCTGATGTTTTTGTGTTGCTGCATGACTTTAATCCAGTACTTGTTTTCTCTGCCCCCCAGCCCCTTCCAGACTTTCTGACTTTCTGTGAGGGCAAGCATGCTCAGTAATCTCTATGAAGCAGCATTGGGTGAGGGAATTTCCAACCATGCAGTGTAACCATTGCTGCTACAGCAAAACTATACATAACGGAATAGTTTATGATATTAAGGCACTTGATTGACAGCTGAAATGTAAGGTGGTTTAGATTGGATATCTAAAGAAATAGGGGACAAATCAACAAGAAAAATTGTACAGATAGTGATAGTTTGGAAGAAATGTATTTAAAAAACACATTTCCCAGTGTGCATATCCTTTAATGGACTATCAGTGTCCTTCAATGTCAGACTGGCCCACAGGGTTACAGGGGAATCCCCGGTGGGCCCAAAGCCCATTCCCCCAAGAAAACAGAGAAAACTGCTAAAGTTTAAATACAGATCCATAGGGACAGTAAGAAATTCATTGTAATAAGCAATAGGAGTCAGTAGGCGAAGGATAGACATGAAAATGAGTGATAATAGAGATATGAAATGTTAGGTGTTCACCTAAACTTGTCCTGGTGGGCCCCTGGTCTCCGATTTTCTGGTGGCCCCAACAGTCCAGTGCGACACTGGTGTCCTTGGAAATATTTAAAGTAGGTAAGTTTATGCAGGGATGTTTTTTGGGATGGTGCCATTTTAGGCAAGTGGCCCATATCAATTAAACAGGGCAGACATTAGCTACCTGAAGCAACAGTCTTATGTCAGATACATCCCAGAGTTTATGGTTTATCAGAAACATATTAGCACATTTTAGAATGAAACTGATATCCTGGTCAGTATAAAAATACAGTTATACGCAATTTTCAAATTCAGTTTAATTAGTATTATTTCGGATGATTGCTGATAATGATTAAGGTGAGGAATTCCTACTACATTAACTACAGAAAAACAGACAAAACCATTTTATTATTTCCAAATACTCTATAATCTGCCTTATACTGGTTATACTGTTATAAGATATTAGACAGATTCAACATTCGATTATCTAATATATAAAAATACCAGTAGTATTACCACCACGCTCCCTGTACTAGCCCATAAATGTGAATGTCAAATTGATTGGGTCAGATGATTGCCAGACTGTCACATGAATGACAGTGTGGGCCAGATGATTATCCTATAAATGTTAGGAGGAAAGTATCTTAGGGGCATATTTATAAAAAATCGCTATTAGCACAAAAATATTACTGCCGCACATCGCGGCCGCGAAAATAGCGCTATCGCCGTATTTAAAATGGCGAGCGCCATTGCCGCGATATGTATCGCGGCCGCGATGTGTTGCGGTAATTTTAAGTCCCTTCGCGGCGATACTGCACTTAGCGCAATGCACTAAGTACAGTATCGCCGAGAAGGGACTTAAAATCCCTTCCCGATGCCTCTGCTAAGGGGGCGGGGCATACACCCACCCTGCCCCCGACCCCCTGCGGCGGCCACCCGCCGCCGCTTCCCAGTAGCCCCTCGCAACCCCTTCCCCACTCACGGCAATCTCGGAACGGGAGGCTAGGAGGGGCTGCCGGGAAGGGGCCGCAGCCCCTCCTCAGCAACCCCTCCAAGCCCCCCGCCCCGGCCGCTCCCGGGGAGGGGAAGGGAGGGAGCCTCCACCCCTCCCAGCGGCTCCCTCCACGGGGCCCGAGAAGGGCCTTTTGGGGCTTAAGGGGTCCCGCAGTCGAACCGGGACCCCCCTCCCCGGCCCTATCAGGGCCTTTGCAGCATTACAAGTGCCTTTGGCGGGGTCACCCCCAGTGTGCCGCTCTTAAAAGAGCCTTGGCGGCGTCTTCTTTCTTCAGTCCCAGCGACACCAGCTCCGCCGAGGCCGCCGACCCCCGAGAGGTACCCCTGCGGCCGCCAAAAAAGAGCCCTTGGTGGCGTCTTCTTTCTTCCAGTCCCGGCGACACCAGCTCCGCCGAGGCCGCCGACCCCCGAGATGTACCCCTGCGGCCGTCAGCGACTTCAACGAGGCCGATGTTGCCGGCTTCTTGATCCGACCGACGTCTTCGGGCTGGCGACACCAACCCCACTCAGGTCGCCGATCCAGGCAGACTCACTGCGGCCGCCAGTGAGCCCGCTGGCACCGCCGGCCTCAGCGGAGCCGATGTTGCCAGCCGCTTCTTTCTTCTATCTTCAGCCATCTACTGCGATGGCATCTGAGTTCCGCAGCGGAGTGCACCTCCTTATATAGGTTTGCAGAAAACCCTAATTCATTTCTGATTGGTCAATTTTTTAATACTTGCTTTACATGCTTTACATTAACCAATCAGATTATTGGAAAGTTCTGAAATCTGATCGGCCGCTGAGTCTGCCTGGCATCGGCCGGCAGACTCATCGGCCGGGGGTACCCCTGGCGGCCACAGGGGTACCTCTCGGGGTCGGCGGCCTCGGTGGAGCTGGTGTCGCCCGGACTGGAAGAAAGAAGACGCCGCCAAGGGCTCTTTTAAAACCGCACCTGGGGGTGACCCCGCCAAAGGCACTTGTAAGTGCCGCAAAGGCCCTGATAGGGCCGGGGAGGGGGGTCCCGGTTCGAGCTGCGGGACCCCTTAAGCCCAAAAAGGCCCTTCTCAGGGCCCCGCTGGAGGGAGCCTCCACCCCTCCCAGCGGCTCCCTCCCTTCCCTCCCCAGGAGCGGCCGGGGCGGGGGGCTTGGAGGGGTTTGCGGGGAGGGGTTCGCGGCGGGTGTCGTGACCCACCTGCTGTGGCCCCTTCCCAGCAGCCCCTCCTAGCCTCCCGTTCAGAGATTGCCGTGAGCGGGGAAGGGGTTGGGAGGGGCTGCTGGGAAGCGGCGGCGGGTGGGTTGTGGGTGGGGTGGGCGTGCCTCCCGGGGCGGGTGCGACCACCCGCCGCGGGTAGCCTGCCCATCCCCGCCGCGGGGAGGCCAGTTACGGCTGTTTTCGCCACCTTCAAGGTGGCGAAGTAAAACAGCCGATCCTAGCACTGCGAAACACATACCGCCGCTTTATAAATAGAAGCGGCGGTAACAGGTAAGTATCGCCGCGAAGGGTTAACGCTTCGTTAACTTTTCGCGGCCGTTTTCGGACATTTATAAATCGCGTTAAACGCGATTTATGCGTTAATGTCAGTGAAAACGGCCGCGAAAACTTAGCGAAGCTTTATAAATATGCCCCTTAGTGTATGGCCAGCACTACGACAAGCCACTTGGTGTTACTTACATTAATTGAGATTGAATAGAAAAGACAAATGTCCATCAAGTCCAACCTTTTTACCCTCCTTTTTTACCCCACCTAACATCTGATCCAGAGGAAGGCAAAAAAAAAGCACCTACAAGGGAGGGTTTTTTTCCTTCCTGACACCACATTCCTAAAACTGCAGTATATGTATTTACACACAGTAATTCTCAATATTTTTTCTTTTAGAAACTTATCCACCCACTTTTAAATAGCTATTCAGTGAACTTGCCATTACCGCTTCTGCTGGAAGACAGTTACACAGTTTCACCGTTCTCACTGTAAAGAAACCTTTCCTAACCTGAAGATGAAACTTCTTTTCTTCCAATCTTAAAGGATGTCCACATGTCCCTGATATGACCTATTAGTAACAATGCACCAGAAAGTTTACTGTATGACCCATTAATATATTTGTATAAAGTAATCATATCCAAGCGCAAATGTCGCTTCCCTAATGTAAACAGCCCTAACTTGTCTAATCTGCCTGCATAGCCAAGTCCCTCTATTCCCTTTATTTTAGTTGCCCTTCTCTGAACTGCTTCCATTTCCAAGATGTCCCTTTGCATATGGGATTCCAAAACTGCACCGTAGAGATGGAAGCAAAATCAAATTTGAACCCGAGTTTGAGCCGAATTTTATGAGTTCGGACAAACTTGAACTATTCTATTATTCCAGACTCGCAGGACTATTTTCGAATATTCGGCACGCCTTGACCAGGTTCTTCCGAAAACCCCTGAACAGCCGGAGATTCCTGAAAACGTCTGCTCGTGGATAGCCGAACGCTTGACAATTCGAAGCTCAAAACCGGGACCCCTCCTGGGTCCTTGCAAGGACCTTTGTGGCCTTGACAAGGGCCTTTTGGGACTTAAGGGATCCCGCAGCTCGAACCGGGACCCCCCCCCCCCCCCTCCCTGGCACTTATAAGTGCTTTTCCGCCCTTGGAAGGGCACTTGCAGCCCTGACTAGGGCCCTTTGGGGCTTAAGGGGTCCTGCAGCTTCAACTGGGACCCCTATCCCTGGCACTTAAAAGTGCCTTTGCAGCCCTAACAAGGACCCTTTGGGGCTTAAGGGGTCCCGCAGCTAGAACTGGGACCCCACTCCCGACCTAATTCCGCCTTGTGGCACTTATAAAGTTCTTTTGCTCTCCTTGGAAGGGCCCTTGCGGCCCTGACAAGGGCCCTTTGGGGCTTAAGGGGTCCCGCAGATCGAACTGGGACCCCCCTGGTCCTAAAAAATACCTTTTTAGGTCTCGGCATCTTCTTGACAGCGACACCAACTCCTGTGATGCTGCCAATGCTGGGCGCTTTCACTGCGGCTGCCAGTGTTGCCGACCTCTTAATCTGAAGTCTTCTTTCTTCTGCCATCAGCTGCGATGACTTCTGAGCTCCGCGATGGTTTGCAGCTCTTTATATAGGTTTGCAGAAGGACCAAATCCAATTGTGATTGGTTAAGATTTCAATGCTTGAAATCACATGATCACACATTACCCAATCATATTGGAATAAAAAAAGCTTAGAAGTCATCACAGCTGATGGCTGAATAAAGAAGAAAGAAGACTTCAGATCAAGAGGTCGGCAACACCGGCAACATCAACACACTGGCGGCCGCAGTGACATCGCCCTGCGTTGGTGACATCAGCGGAGTTCGTGTCACCGACAAGAAGATGCAGAGACCTGAAAAGGTCCTTTTTAGGACCGGAGGGTCCTGGCTCGAGCTGCAGGACCCCCCCACAAAGGCACTTGTCAGTGCTGCAAGGACACTTATAATAGCTGGGGAGGAGGTCCCGTCTCAAGCTGTGGGACCCCTTAAGCCCTTCCAAGGGCCCTTCCAAGGGCCGCAAAGGCACATATAAGTGCCAGGGAGGGGGGTCCCGGTTCGAGCTGCGGGACCCCTTAAGACTCAAAGGTCCCTTGTCAGGGCCGCAAGGGCCCTTCCAAGGGCCGCAAAGGCACATATAAGTGCCGGGGAGGGGGGTCCCGGTTTCGAGCTGTGGGACCCCCCGAACGTCCGGCCGGATTGTCGGACGTTCGGTCCCTTGTCAAAGGTCCCTTGTCAGGGCCGCAAGGGCCCTTCCAAGGTCCGCAAAGGCACTTACAAGTGCCGGGGAGGGGGGTCCCGGTTTCGAGCTGTGGGACCCCCCGAACGTCCGGCCGGATTGTCGGACGTTCGGTAATCCACAAACACCCAATTTCAGGAATCTCTGGCCGTTCGGGGATTTTTGGAAGCGGCCGTTCCAGTTTTACTGAACGTTCGGAAATCCTAATTCGAGGATTACAGAAAGTATTGCGCGGAAACCTGAAGTAGCGCGCGTGTGCGCTACGTCTGTTTTTTTGCTGGTCCCTACACACGGACGTGTTCCCCAGACCATCTCCCAGGCCCCAGAGGCCTGTAAGGTAAGTTTACACTGCAATATTTTGGAAAGTTCATTCGAACTTTCTGAACTATTTACCCCTCATTGACTTTAATGGGTCCGTTTTCAGACTTTCGAACTTTTTTACAAGTTTGAAAGTTCAAAAACGGACTGAACTTTATGAAGTTCAACCATCTCTACTGCACCGCATATTCCAAATGAGGCCTTACCAGTGCCTTGTAAAGAGGGAAAATAATATTTTTTCTCTTGAATCTATTCCCCTCTTTATACAAGACAATAACTTTCTAGCTCTAGTGTATATGTCTAGTATTGTTTGCTACAGCTAAGTCTGTTATCTACTAGCACCCCCAAATCTTTTTTCTATTAGAGATTCACTTAACACAGTTATTTATGGTGTAGGTGGCACCAGCTTGATACCCTCCTGACCTGTGACATGTTAAGAAGCACTGACTGGATTTCAATACTTGCAATCATATGCACACATTATCCAATCATATTTGAATAATAAAATTTAAATATGATTGGTTAATGTGTGATCATATGATTGGTAATGTGTGAAATATTAACCAATTACAATTTGATTTGCTCCTTCAGGAAACCTATATAAAGAGGTGCAAACGCCGCGGAGCTCAAAATTCATCACAGTGATGGCAGAAAAAACAAGAAAGAAGATGTTGGCAACACTGCCAACATTGATGTTGCCATTGCCGGCGCCATTGCTGGCGACATCAGCAGAGTTGGTCTCACTGGCTGAGAAGATAGAAGACTTTGTATCAAGATGTCGGCAACGCCGGTGACATTGATGTCAC
This sequence comes from Hymenochirus boettgeri, assembly GCA_019447015.1. Taxonomy (NCBI): domain Eukaryota; kingdom Metazoa; phylum Chordata; class Amphibia; order Anura; family Pipidae; genus Hymenochirus; species Hymenochirus boettgeri. The sequence continues at coordinate 109,341,786 of CM033472.1, forward strand.
CAGTGCCGGCGGTGTCACCGGTGGCCGCAGTGACATCACTCAGTGTCGGTGACAACAGCAGAGTTTGCTTTAAGCATGACCGCCAACAATAGCACTTGTCAGTACTGCAAGGGCACTACTGAGTGCCGTTGATGGGGGTCCCAGTACGAACTGCAGTACCCTTAAGCCCCAAAAGGCACTTAACAGTGCCACAAGGGCCATTCCAAGGACCACAATGATCCTTCTAAGGACCCAGGAGGGGGTTGAGCCGGGGGGAAATGTCTGGCCGGGGGACTTAAGGCCGTTCGAGAACCCTCAGCCGTTTGATGATTACCAAATGGCCGGAAACCCTCGAACATTCTAAAGTCCTGGAAATTTCTGAACGGAATTTGGAAAAAGTTCGGAAAGCAAAGTTCCGGAAAGTCCACGAGATCCGCATACCTCCGAGATCCACCACGGATCCGGGTTCTGGTTGTATCGATCCCAGAAGCATTACTGATATAACCTTATTTAGTTGAACCATATCCTCAGATAACCAACATGCAGTTGCATCCTTTATGCCATTATTGCTACTATACTCTATGCTATCTGTATTTGGATGTTCTATAGTATATACAGAGAAAAAAACTTGTTCAAGATGTTTGCTTTATCGGCATCCTCTGTAAATATCTTTTATTTAATGGCACCACATTTTCAGTACTCATCTTACTATTAATATACTTTAAAAAATGTTTAGGGTAAGTTTTCCTTTGTTCAGTTATCTGCTTTCTTTCAATGCTTGTTACAGTTTTTCTAGTTCTTTAAGGCCTGTTCTGTACCCTCTGACAATTTCCCTCTTTACATCAGAATTAAGCCACATGGATGTGAACTATTTTTTTTTTAATTACATTTTTTTAAATTTAAAAATGGGTATAAATTTAGGGGTATAAATTTAGATGTGAATGGTTTAAAACCCCTTTAAAAACAGTACACTTCTGTTCAGTATTTTTACCTGAAAATATATATCCCAGTTGATATGCTGAAGAGATATTTTTATCTAGGTAATGATCAAACAGGGCACCTTTTCTAGTAGGAAATGCCACTACCTGTGATAGAAAATGTTTAAATTTAGGAACCAACCACCCTTTACTGTGTTGGCAGTTGCAATACTTCAATCAATGTCAGGGTAGTTTAAGCCATCCATAATCAGAATATGGCCCAAACTTGCAGCCCTTGCCATATGCATATTAAGTGTGACTCCTCCATGCTAGCAATTGGTGGCTTGTAGCAAACCCTAAAAATAACTTCACCCCCCTTTCTGTTGCCCAATTCCACCCATTTTGTGTCTGCTTTTACATTAATACCGACAGTTTGCTTTTATTTTAATTTTAAAAGACATAATTACCCCTCACAACTTCCCTCATATCTCTGCCCCAAGCATCCTTTTTACTAACATAATGTATTGTAACTTAACAACACTGGTAATCCAGGCAGAATACTGAAGTTGGAATGTACATACACAGCGTAGTAGTGTTAACCAGTAGAGATAGCCGAAACTCTGAAGTTTCGTTCCATTTTCGGATTTACAGAACTCGGGGAAAACCCAAATATCTGAAAATCTGAAAAAGGAACTTACTTTCGAAAGTTCAGAAGGTATTCTGACCTTTCCCTTGAGCACCCAGGGGACGGGCATCTCCAATAAAAGGGATGGAGAACTGGGGGCTAGGAAGGATAGGCAGGTGGTAGTGGTAGGGGACTCCATTATTAGAAGGGTAGATAGGGTAATCTGCCGCCAAGACCCTGCATGCCTAACAGTGTGTTGTCTGCCTGATGCTAGGGTTCGACATGTGGTGGATCGTGTAGACAGATTATTGGGCGGGGCTGGGAGTGACCCGGCGGTCTTGGTTCACATTGGTGCCAATGACAAAGTTAGAGGTGGAGATGAGGTCCTTAAAAATGATTTCTGAGAGTTAGGGGCCAAGTTAAAAGCAAGGACCTCAAGGGTAGTGATTTCAGAAATATTACCGCAGCCACATGCTACGCTATAGAGGCAACGGGAGCTCAGGAGCATAAATGCGTGGCTAAGAGAGTGGTGTAAGGAGATGGGGTTTAGGTTTTTAGAGAACTGGGCTGACTTTTCTGTTGGCTACAGGCTCTTTAGTAGAGACGGATTGCACCTCAATGGTGATGGTGCAGCTGTTTTGGGGGAGAAGATGGCTAGGGGGTTGGAGGAAATTTTAAACTAGGAGGGTACGTTGAACTACACAGGGGTAGATAGAGAAGTTAGGGATCAGGGGGCTATTAACACAATGGAGGATGGAGAAGGGGGAGGGGGGAGCATAGAGGATAAGGAGATATGTACGACCATGTATGGAAGTAAATCAATTGATAATCTAAAATGTATGTTTACAAATGCAAGAAGTCTGGCTGGAAATCAGAATCTAGCAGAATCATGGCTTAATGATTCACACGACTGGACAGTAAATATTGAAGGATACTCCTTATTTAGACATGATAGAGTTAATAAGAAAGGAAGAAGAGTATGTTTGTAACAGGAATTGAAGCCAAATTTAAAAGATGGAATAGATGGGGGAGCAAACGATATGGCAGAAACAATATTGGTGGAACTGTGTACAGGAAGCAAGAAGGTAGGTAAATTAATTGTTGGAGTATGTTATAAGCCGCCAAATGCTGGGGATGAGGTGAAAATGAATCTTCATATGCAGTTGGCGCAGGCTGCTGGTATGGGGCATGTTCTGGTTATGGGGGATTTTAACTACCCTGACATAGATTGGAGTAAGGGAACTGCCAGCACCTCAAAAGGTATAAAGTTCTTAAATTTCCTATATGAGCATTTTCTTTCACAGATGGTAGAAGTTCCTACTAGACAGAATGCGTTGTATGATCTGGTGATATCTAATAACCCTGAGCTCATTATGGAGATAAAGGTAATGGGAAGCTTAGGGAATAGTGACCATGATATAGTGTCATTTAATATAGGTTGCAAAAAACTAAAGTGCACTGGGTTAACAAAAACTTTTAACTTTAGGAAAGCTAATTTTATGCTGTTAAAGGAATCACTCCTGCTTATAGACTGGGGGGAATTGTTTCTAGGTAAAGATACAGAGCAGATGTGGACCACTTTTAAAGGGATATTAAACTATTACATTTCTAAATCTGTACCTTTAGGGAACAAGTGTAAAAAAATTAGGTCCACTCCTGCATGGCTTAATGCTCAGGTAAAAAGGGAAATGGGAAAAAAGAAAAAGGCTTTTAAAATTTTGGAAACAGAGGGAACAGAACATGCTTACATTGAGTACAAAAGCTGTAATAAAGAGTGCAAGAAAGCAATTAAACTAGCTAAAATAGAAAATGAAATACGGATTGCTGAACAAAGCAAGTCCAAACCCAAAATGTATATAAATGGTAAAAAGATGAGGACTGAGAATGTGGGACCATTAAATAATGGAGCTGAGGTGGTTGTAGAGGATGCCGAAAAGGCTAATCTGCTAAACTGTTTTTTTACATCGGTTTTTACTGTTGAGAATCCTTGTCCTTTCAGCAGGGATTGTAATAATATGCAGGGAAGAAATGAAGAGTATTCACATTGGATAACAGAGGATATGGTACGGAAACAATTAGACAGAGTTAATATCAATAAAGCCCCAGGACCAGATGGATTGTATGCTCGGATTTTAAAAGAGCTTAATTCAGTTCTATCTAGACCACTGTTTCTCATCTTTTCAGATTCGCTTTGGTCTGGGGATGTGCCGCTTGATTGGAAAAAAGCCAATGTAATACAATATTCAAAAAAGGTAGTCGTTCACAGCCTGGAAACAATAGACCTGTAAGCCTAACATCAGTGGTAGGGAAGGTGCTGGAAACTTTGTTACGGGATCATATCCTTGAAGATCATCTTATTAGTAGTAGTCAGCATGGATTTATGAGAAATGATCATGCCAGACAAATGTAATTGTTTTTTATGAAGAAGAGAGAGTAAGAAGTTAGATTCAGGCACAGCAGTGGATGTGGTATATTTGGATTTTGCAAAAGCTTTTTATTACTGTGCCCAGGCGACTAATGTATAAACTGAGGACTGTTGGCCTTGAAGAAAACATTTGTTCATGGATAGAGAACTGGTTATTGGATCGCAAACAGAGAGTGGTGGTTAATGGAGCTACATCTATGTGGGCTAAGGTTCTAAGTGGAGTGCCTCAGGGTTCTGTACTGGGGCCGCTTCTGTTTAATCTGTTTATAAATGACTTAGAAGGGGGCATTAAGAGCAAGGTCTCAGTCTTTGCTGATGACACTAAACTATGTTTGGAAACTACTAATGATGTACAAGTGCAGCAAGCAGACCTAGATAGATTATCAACATTGGCAGCAGAATGGCAGATGAGATTCTATGTTGATAAATGTAAGGTGATGCATTTGGGATTTAATAATCCCTGTGCCACCTACACCATAAATAACTCTGTGTTAAGTGCATCTTTAATGTTAAAAAAGATTTGGGGGTTCTGGTAGATAACAGACTTAGCTGTAGCAAACAATGCCAGGTAGAGCTAGCAAGATATTGTCTTGTATAAAGAGGGGAATAGATTCAAGAGAGAAAAATATTATTCTCCCTCTTTACAAGGCACTGGTAAGGCCTCATTTGGAATATGCGGCGCAGTTTTGGAATCTCATATACAAAAGGGACATCTTGGAAATTGAGGCAGTTCAGAGAAGGGCAACTAAATTATAAGGGGAATGGAGGGGCTTGAATATGCAGGAAGATTAAACAAGTTAAGGCTGTTTACATTGGAGAAGGGACATTTGCGTGGGGACATGATTACCTTATACAAATATATTAATGGGCCATACAATGAACTCTCTGTTGCATTGTTCACTAATAGGTCATATCAGAGGACTCGTGGACATCCTTTAAGGTTGGAAGAAAAGAAGTTTCATCTTCAGGTTAGGAAAGGTTTCTTTACAGTGAGAACGGTGAAACTGTGGAATTGTCTTCCAGCAGATGTGGTAATGGCAAGTTCATTGAATAGCTTTAAAAAAGGCCTGGATAAGTTTCTAAAAAATATTGAGAATTACTGGTATTAATGCATATCGATCTGGTTGATCAAGGGATACTTTCCGATGGCCGTTTGGAGTCAGGAAGGAATTTTTTCCCCCTTTTTAGCTGGGTTTTTTTTGCCTTCCTCTGGATCAACTGTTAGGTTGGGTTAAAAAAAAAAAAAAAAAAGAGGGTGAATAGGTTGGACTTGATGGACGCATGTCTTTATTCAACCTTAATTACTATGAAATATTCTCGAGGTTTATCGAACGTTCAAGGTTATTTTTGAGGGTTACCAAAAGTAACCTTGTATATTCGGTAACTCTCGAAAATACGTTCTGAATTCACAAAATCCGATCGATCCCCCCAGTTTCGGATGAAACTTTAGGATTTCTGAACCGAGTGGTTGGACCCGGTCCCATCTCTTTTAACCAAAAAAGGAGGTGGAGGAGAAGAGAGGATGAAATAACAGTAAAATCACTGTGGTCCATATGCTACTTCACAGCTAATGGTATAAGTGTGATAAAAATGTGATACGAATGGTGTGCGACTCTGTAGACAGTAAATCTATGTTTTAATTGGAGCCATTTTGTAGTAATGAAGCCATATTTTGCAGAATCTTGCTAATATTACTTGTTCTTATGAACTGTGAATGACCTTACTTGATCTTACGAATGTTAAAAAACCCCATATAACTTGTTTTTGTATAATATGTCTTTGTTAACCATAGTTTGCCTTTTATAGTTATTGTTATTTTTGTGGGAAACAGTACTCATGTGATACCATGTGATATCAGGATGCTGTGCTAATGTATATCAACTATTGTCTGGACTGTTGATGCTGAACATAACCTTCTCTGTAGCAAAAGACTAAAACAGCTGCTCATGTAATATCATATTGGGACTTCTCCTGTGAGCAGACGTGCTGCGTAGGACACTGCAACTTCTATCTGTGCATAGAGATTACTGGTTTGCCGACCCCGGGGAGATTGATGTTTCGTGATCCTTTGTCCAAGTTCGGAGGTTAATAGTCTTGCCCAAGGGGGGAGATCTTTTGATATTGTTGCCTGAGCACAGTAGGATTGCACTTGTTCCAAATTGGAGTTACCCTTGGCTTAACCATGATGGGGTCCCCCGGTGAATGTTTAGTCAAGAGATGTTGTCTTTCTAATTGGTGAAGTATTGTTTTCTCACTTTTTTCTCACTAATTGTTTCTCACTGTTTCAGAAAGCAGAACAATAAGGCAGACTAGAGTCTGGATGGTCTTGGTTGCCCATCACCTATTTTCAGTTCATGAACATGCACCTATTTTATTGACAGATGTTCAATGGGCAGATGCCCTGGGGATAATATGTCAGATAATATGTCAAAGATTTAAGAGGGTTTTAAATTGCTTTTAGAGTTGGTGTGATTGACAGTTTTTAAGCTGAATAACCTACTTATGAAAAGAAGTAGAAATTAAGGACAACTAAAGTGATAAGTGGGGTACCACAGGGTTTGGGGTCACTTCTATTTAATCTGTTTATTAATGATTTGGAAGTGGGTATTGTCAGGAAGGTTTCTGTGAATGCTGACGACACAAAAAGGTAGCAAGCAGTGCCAAGTAGCAACAGCTAGAGCCAGCATGGTATTGTCTTGTATAAAGAGAGGTATGGATTCAAGGGAGGAAAATATTCTCCCTCTTTACAAAGCATTGGTAAGGCCTCAATTTTGGAATCCTGTGTACAATATGCTGCAATGTTTGGAAAACTGATTTCAAACGTCATCTTTATATATTTTTATCTTTCAACAAAAATATTGTTTTCAATTTTCACATTTCCCCAGGACCACTAAAGGTTTGTCTATTGTTACATAGATAAAATAAAAATCTAAACCAAAAGTCGATACAATTCAATCCTTTATCCTACATAAAACTACAGTATTATTTGATGAGCTTTCACATAAAAACATCGTTGATATTCATTTTAAGTTGTCATTTTTGTGCCATGTATGGATGATTGCTACATTCAGTGCAGTTCAAATGGATCTAGTTTTGTCCTTTATTTATATTTTCTTTTTAAAAAAGCACAATTGAACTGGATGAATGTTTGCCAAATCCTGTCTACACAAAACACTAATACAATTGCTTGCAGTGATATCTCCTGTACATACAGACAGACAGAACATGACACTTAACACCAAAATAATCTATTAGGTCTCCCAGCTGTTAATTCAGTAGACCCCCTAGATCAACAATGCTTTGTTAAGCTATTACGGTAGTTGCTTTTACTAATTTCCATATAATATTTAAACAAAATGAGATAAAGTCTAATTTCATAGTGAATGAAATGAAACATGGTCATCAGTGTAAATACATGTGTGTGTATATGTACACACACACACACACACACACACGTTGATGTAATAAAAAGTGCAAAAGTTTGCCTATGCTATTTATCTGCAAATCTGCAACAACAAATCAGAAAGTATATAAAGCCTCGTACACATGTCCAATAGGATACACGAGGAACTATGGACCACCACTTTGGGCGATAATTCTACATGTGTAAGCGTTCTTCAATCCATCAGGGCCATTCGTCGATGGGTTGTGCATCGTCCGTCAGACGTTTAGTTACTGCAAATTAATAGCACAGTCACACTTATTACATCAGCCCCATTATATTTTTAAACGTTGCTTAGCTATGTCATATGATATATGTACTGTAAGCAATAATACATCCCTGCCTTAATTTAAAATATAAGGATATTGGAATTCTGACCTGGGATACCGCTTTGTACTTTTATATGGCCATGGAACATCTTGGTGGCATCTCTGTACAATTAAACACTAGGGGCCTCATTTACCCAGACTCACTGGGCAAATATATGGAGTTTGCTACCGGTTAGCGCGACTTTTGCCCCATATTAGCGTTGGATGCGGGGGGTTACGTAAAAATCACCCGCGCTTCCGACACTCGCGATTTAATATCGCGTTTGCACTCGTTTTAGCGCAGGATTTTAACGTCAGCTATCTGGGATTTGCCCACATTTGCAAGCGCGATATTAAATTGCAAACAGGACTTTTACCCAGAGCGGTAGCGGCTCTGGGTAAATAAGCCTGTGGGTGTTACATTATTCACAATGTTAATATTTTATCTACTTTTCCTACTCTAATAATTCTTTTTTGGTGCAGTATCATACAAGTAAAATAGCTGGATCCATGAGCACATCCAATTCAAATATTAGAAGTAAAGGACAAGGCAATTTCTAAAGGTAAAAATAAGATATTCTAAAGTGTCAGGTAAATTTGATTTAGTGGCGACCAAATCTGATCCTATTACTGTGTTTGTATATTTATTTAAGGTGCATATAATTCATGTTTTCCAATGTTGTGCAGTTCTCATATCCTTCTCTATGTGTCTGGCCAAACTAAATACCAAAACCTGTGAAACCGGAAGAAATTAAAATACCCATTGGCAAGCAGGCTGGCAAGATCACCAAATGGAACAAATAATATGTTTAATACAAATCAAGGATACGATGTCTCTTCAATATTTGTTTTCAAATACATTTGTGGTTGACCAATTACTGGCATAAAATAATCTGAGGTGTAAACCGTAGCCTTAATCGCATTTACAGGCCATAATTTAAAATAAATATTTTGACAGTAACAAAAATTTATAATTTACACAAATAATAAAAAAATAATACTGTTGTTGCAAATAATTGTGTTGGTTATTTGCTTTACTTTGTTAAAGTTAGCCTGCCATTTCAATGAAAATACTATTTATTACGTTGTCCAATATTTCTCCATTTTAATATTGAGTTATCTTGAAGGAACATTTCTAGATTACAGTCTTCTGTTGTGTGTAGCACCCATTAAGGTCAATTTGCTGAAAGGACGGGCCAAAGCCCAGTAGTGTACTGCAAACAAACTTTATTGACACTTGTGCAATATGGTTCATGCAATCACGTGACCTTTGTCAAGCAAGTGTCAAGCTTTTTGCACAATTTATGGTTCATTCACTTACAAGGAAAAGAGTTAATGTCACATAATAATTAACCTGTCAAACCTCTTTAAAATAGATTTATAGTAAAACTGCCATATTACATTAAAGTTAGTTTGCCATGTATCCGTTTTAGGGAAACCATTTACAATACGACAGTGGATATGTGTGTAGCTAGTAAGTACACAGTTCACTTAAGCAACACAACATTTAAATATATGTATGGATTTCTGCAGTTAAATACAGTAGACGTGGAATCTTGAAAGTTGATACATTTAACTGCTAACTGTACATTTATCAACTACTTTACAGCAAATCCTTTTGCTAATTTGTAACTGGAGGTTCAAAGATACTTGCAGACATCCCACCCTGCACTTTCAGGCTTCCAGGCAGGGTGGAGAAGGGGGCGTGGCTAACAGGGTGTGATGTCATGTGGGGGTGGGGCATAATGTCACGAGGAAGCGGGGCCACCATTCTAGGGGTGGTGGGAGGCGGGGTTAGGGAGGAGTTAGGGGCGTTCACAGGGCATTCTGGGGGCATGGCCACTGAAACTTTTCTTGAGTCTAATGCTCAGAGAGCTCTTCACTACTATACATTACAAAAAAACTGTTTTTTTTTTAGAAAACAGTTCAAATAAAAGTACTTGGTACAGGAATATAGGATGGGAAATTCCTACCTCCCAATATTGTTTATGTGAGGAGCACCAGTCCAAGGAAAACTGATTCTGCCAGTCCTTTTCCTGGCTTCAGCACTATATTTAATACAGGAATAGTCCAGGCTTAACCTGGAAAATTATAACTTTACATGCTGTAGATCCTCAATAAAACAATATTGGTGGGAATAATCAATCCCACCCCCTTGCCCCAGGTACTTTACATTTTTAAAAGTTAGTAAAAGTATTGTTATCCTGTAAAAATGGGTGTGGTTTAAGGTGGGGCCTGTGTTTAGGGGTGTGGGAAAAGGGCAACAGTCTGTTTGAGGCTTCTGAGATGTAAATCCGACCCAACATATAGATCCATAAGGTTAAATCGGTATTAAGGTAAAACTAGACTAAGGGTAAAACTGACAAATAATTAGTCAGGTTGAAAAAACAAATAACTTAACTGCGCAGTACAGGATCTTATAGAAGGAGCAGGTCAGTGTTGCAGGCAGTGGTCATACATAACTGGAGTATCAGAAAGTGAGTGAAGTAAGCTAGACTTGTATGATGGAAGATGACAAGTTTGTAATGTACAGAACGTTATGGAGTGGTCTTGTAATTTGTAGCACCTAGTGCATGAGATACTGTAACTGAGGCAAATAGAGTGTAATATGGATTTGGGTGAACCCTCATTGGTTTCCATACCCGGGGAGGAGACATTATTAGCTGGGGGAGGGGGCTATTACCGCAGGCATTTAAAAGGGTTTAGATTGTGTTAAACTATTTGCAAATGGCCTTAATCTTCTAGTTTCAACAACCTAAGCTCCAGCATTACTTTAGAAAAATAAGTTCTACAGAGGACATTTGCATGTCTAGATTCAATTAGCCAGTTGGGTGGCTACATCCAGTTACATTCATTCCTTAATGCTTTTGGCCTGCTTGTAATCCATCCATGCTATTTGAAACTTTAAGAAAAAGTTTAATATTAGTGGGTGGTATACAAAACGCTGACATTCGTTTAACAGCCTGATGGTTGTATGATCCCAGTGCATGACTTGACAGTGTTATTTTAGCTGTAATTCTGGGTATTGGAAGTAAAGGAAGCAATCAAAGAGCAGATTGAACACTCACAATATGTTCAAGAACCACAGCTAAAATAACCTATGTTGGTAAATGAAATGGTTACAAATTAAACAGATCAAGAAAGAATAATGAATGGTCAGTTTTGAGAAAAATGATGCAATGTATAAAAATGATTATGGAGATATTCTAGATCACAGTATTGCTCTGTATTTATTTTTTTTAAACATCTCTATAAATCCATGTTATGGCTAACCTAGAGTCGCTTCACCATTTCACTCTTTTTTTTTTAAATTTTTGTTTAATTGAGTTCAATTTGAAGGAACACTTTACTGAAAAAATTACTTTTCCTCATCAATCTATAACTAAATATATGGAAGTAGCACTTACTTTGAGGTGTGTGTATTGCTGCATGCCTTCAATCCAGCGCATGTTTTGATCAGGAGCAATTACTCCCCCTTCCTCTTTTAACCACTCCCACTTTTATCTTACCTGACTTTTTTCCCACAAAACAACTGCCAAGCCTGCACACAGCTTACAGAATTCCAACTGTCAAATCTGTCACCATTCCTGCTACAGCAAAACTGCTCATAGAAGAATAGTTTATGACAGCAAGGTACTTGATTGACAGCTGAAATTTTAGATGTTTTAGATTAGATATCTAAAGAAATAGGGGGCAGATTTACAAAATAATATTGGTGGTTGGTTGGGAAGAATTAAAGTTTCCATTAATGATCAATTTAAAACAACTTTTTTTTCAGTATAGATGCCCTTCATCTGAGTGTAGAACCATTTTTTGTGGGTTTATGATTAATTCAAAGAACTCTACCCCAAAGGCATTTCACATTGCTAGTGGGTAAGGCTATTCAGCGGTCCCCAAATCCAGACCATCATGCCCTGCTTAATAAAAATTTGTTCACAAATAATTATAACTGCATGTATATAGTTATATCTGCTTTGAAATGTGCAGTTGGAAAAAGTGATTGTTGGAATGATCCGTCTGATTTACTGTGTTGAAGTTAATACACATGAGCGATACTCGACAAATCCCATCTGATCCAATGGAATTTGCAGAGTATCTGCAAGGTGTGGTGGACAAAAACGGATGGGGAGGTCAAACATATTCCTATTTCAAGTGATAACTAATGTCTTTTTGAAAGAAAGTCATAAAGGCTTCCACCCCTATATATATCCTTTGAATTAAAAGACCCCACCAATATTTAATAAGAAATATAATAGATTTTTAAGAATATGATACAGTCACAGTTCCACGACTGAACAAGTAAGGTGAACAAATAACCAAATTATCTTAAACAATCTTAATGGATAGAGGGGGGGAAATGGAGTACTGCACAGAAGCTAAAATTCACAGATGTATTAGCCTACATCAACCAATCAACAAATAGCTTTGATCAGCCAAGTTCATGTTAGATAAATGAAAGCAAATGTCTGTTGCTATGGGTTATTGCAATAGTATATTTATAACCTACATTAGTAAAAAGACCCAGGATACCGATTAACCACATAATACATTAGCAGTGAAATGAAACACAGAAATGTATATGCTACAGCAAAGATAATTTAATAATACACACCACATGGGAGTTAATGCAATGTCTTCAGTAGTAGACACAGCACATTTGAAAGATAACTAAAATCTCTTTCGAAATCCTTCTCATATTATTGCCTGCGCCTTAAATCCAACATTAAGAACTGAAAAAGAATCACTCAAAGGAACATTTTGCCACCCAAAAATGTAGCGCATGAAAGTACATATGTTATTCATTTTGCACTGGAACCCATTTATTTGAAAATCATCATTTAAAAATTAGATTTTGTTGGAAATAAACAGAATATAGGTTCAATGTTTAGCATTAATGCCTTGCAGTGTTGAGCCACTGTGATCCTCAAACTACGGCACTCCAGATATTTGAAATCTACAACTTCCAGCATTCTTAGGCTTCCTTCTGTTGTTGAGGAATACTGGGAGTTGTAGTTTTCAAACATCTGGAGAGCCGTAGTTTGAGGATCACTGCGTTAACCTATACTTATGGCTATATTATTATTATTATTATGGATTTATATAGCGCCAACATTTTCCGTGGCGCTTTACAATTACATAGTCATACATTACATACAGGGTAATACATATTATACAAAGTCATACATATTACATTTGCTTGTGCAAAATTACAGTCATGAAGACTTGCTGATTGTGATAATTTACTATAAGGTATTCAGTGCAGGGCCTGATGTGTGCAGTGTCTGGTAAGAAAATTGTTTGAGAAATCTTGGAAAAACCTGTTCAAAAAGATTTGTGTCTTAATTTTTTTCTGAACACAAATTTACTGATTAAAGGTTAATCAAACTAAAAAACTCTAAAATTTGTCAGCTACATTTTCTACTCACTCATATATTCAACTTTTTGAGTAAAAGAAAGAAATTTCTAGCTAACTGCCAGGAGCGAAGCTATGGGGGCCAGAACACCAGGATTTTCACATGTATGGTCATGTTAACAAATATACAATGTTAAAACAAATTTTAGTTTTTTTTATTTACCTCACCCGTTGTTTCTGTTGCTGGTGTTTTGCATATCTTGCAAATACAAAGGAATCATCAGTTTTTATCCTGTATTTTTCCTTTTCAATTGTAGACAACCAAATTAATTAGGATGTAATAGCGTGCACCAATCAGGAATCATTTGGTTTTGCCACCACAAGCCACTGCCAAGTTCCAGCTACATTATTCTAATCTTCACAAAGGTTAATTTGCAGTCTGAGTGGCCTGTCGAGTGGTTACCACTGTAAATAGGATCTTGCCAATATTATTCTGTTCGTTTGGACATGGCTTGTATTTCTAATCATGCACACATGGGCAGAGTAAATATTTTTTTGCATTTCTTCACAGCAATGTTTTAATTTATAGTGAGTAAATTATTTAATAATACAAGATTTTTTAATTCATTTCACCTTTTTAATGATAACTAATATGAAAACCAAGATACGTATTTTCTGTTTCTTTGTATATACTCCTATCGGTCTCTTTCCACTGTAAACTATATAAATGCATGTGTCAGGAAAAAAAAAATAGCCAGACATTCTGGCCAACATTTACTACCCCACCTACTTTTTTGGCTTCCTACAAGACCCTACATTTCTGTGAACAGCAAATATGAAATGTGCTTACAAGTTTATTACGCTATTGGTTTATAGATTGCATTATGATATTCATAATAAGTAAGTAAGTAAAATACAAAAAAAATGATTTAACATATGACATTCAAAATGCTTGTTTCAAATTATTTTAAATGCAAAATATTAGATTATTTTGTATTGTGGTACCACCCCGTCACTTGGCCCAGCAATCTAAGATCAACGCAGCCTTTGGGAAGCTGCACTTCCTGCAGAACATTTCTTTTTTTAAATAAATGTTACCATCTGCCAAGAAAGGGGCAGTACTGTGTAAAGAAGATTAGTGCAGTTCGGCTGTTCGCCCATGGGTGAGAGTAATGAGTTTAAGTTGTCACCCTTGGTACAGCTCATTGGCTGATTAAGGGACAGTGTTTAAAACTTTAGTTCTCCTTTAAATGCAAAATTCAAATATCTATATAAAAAGGTATTTTACAAAATTCTTTAGAGCTGTAACAAATCAACCTGTAGGCCGGGGTACTTACAAGGTATGCTTTCAGGAGGAGGTCAAAGTCCCAACAAAGGTAGTGGCAAAACAGAAGCAAGTAGGTAGAATGAGCACTAGATGTAAGTTGGTAAGTAACTGGATGCAGGCAAGATAGTATAGTAGATAAAAAGGTAGTAGATAATACACCCCCTACTGTAAATTATAAGGATATTAGATGTTTCCAAGGAGTTCTGGGACAATATAAAAAAATTAGGAGGCAGGTGACATCTCATATCGTCTACCCGGAAGCACCCGGCCATTGCCATTGCCATTGGTGCTGGACCGGAGCAACATTGCCAGAGCGGTGCTGGACCAGAGGGACAGGTAAGTTCATGACAAACACTAATTAAACAATTTAATGTATGTTTCAATAATATACTAAACCATATCTAACAAAAACCCCATCATTACTATGCATTAAGGCATGGAACTCAGAGGTGACATCTCATATCCATATTTACAGTAGGGTGTACATTATCTTTTACAATTTACCCCTCCTCTCCATTAATTTTACTGCCCCCCCTTCCCCCCTCTTAGCCTTGCGCTTTTTAACGTGTGAATTAAGTCCAATGGTCCATCATACCAAATAGGTTCATTCTTATGTTCAGTATTTGCAATAAAAAGAATAACACAATACTAAACTACTTCACAAAAAAATTTACATTTTTCTTTTCCTTGTCGTGTGCAATGCATTTTGGGGTCTCTGTGAACATAGTGTTTGTAGACCTATATTTTTATAAATGTATTTTGTATTTACATTTACATACTAAGAAAAAGTATTTTTAATAATAAAATTAAAAATTCATATTAAAAATGCACTTGTGAAGGTTCTCATTTATCCAGGTCATGGTATATCTATTGTATTCAGTTAGATCAACTGGACTTTTAGTTTAGTTCTTGAAGACATTTTGCTAGTCATCCGACTTGTTTTGACACCTTACTCATTCCTATAACACCTCTTAGCCACAGTGCAATCACGCCTTGCAATCAGAAGGTCCCTAACACCTGGCTGTGATATGCTTATTGGGATTTTCCAGGGTACATAATTGCCACAGATTTTTGTACAAGTCATTCTGAATTGAGAAAGCCAGTCGGATGACTAGCGAAACATCTTCAAAAACTAAACTTCAAGTCCAGTTGATCTAACTGAATACAACAGATATTAAAAATGCATATTTTGAAATATTTGCCTACTAAGAAAATGCATTCTTGATAATAATAATTATTAAGGGTATGTCTACCCTTAAAGGGTATGTCCAACCTAAAAATAAACTTTTAACATATTGAAGGGGACCCAAGCCCACCCCCAACCGCTAGGTTTGTTTAGTGGGGGTGCAGAACTCTATTTTCAATCCTTTGATGCCCTGGCGCTCTGATCTCAGCCCTCTGCTAGCCGGAACTGCAAGCAGGGGGCCACCAGCAGCAGCGTCTCTGAGAGGCAGCCAATCACAGACACAGCAGCCAGCAACATAGAATGTAGGGGGAACGAAGGATTGTAAGTAGAGTTCTGCGGCTTTTTTTTTATCAAACGGACTAAGCGGTTTGGGGTGGGCAAGGGTGTCCTACAATATGTTTAGAGTTTTTAGAGGTTGGGCACCTAGCAGCAAAGAGGGCTCCAGAGGGATGGAGGGAGGGGGGGAAGGGTTCCCCTGCACATGCCACTGTCCTCTCAGTGGACAAGGAGGAGGCAGAAACCTTTCACACAGGAAACCAGCTCCTACTCAGCACTGTCCTCTCAGTGGACAAGGAGGAGGCAGAAACCTTTCACACAGGAAACCAGCTCCTACTCAGAAGCGTCCTGGACTTTGGAGAAGCACTGTAGAGGAACCATTTGGAGCAGAAATGTAAGGTAAGGATTTTTTTAACACTACACAGTTGGGCCAGTATGGGGTTAAATTTTAAGTTTTGAAAGTTGACATGCCCTTTAAAACAAGAAAAAATGGTGACCTGTCAGTTATCTGCCTGCAAACCAAAACTGCTATTTTTACCATTTTATTACCCGCATTTGTAACCACATTTAAAGAAAAGTTTCATTTCTTTCTGGCAAAGGTATCTGCCTCCTCCCTGTGCTCAATGAGCTTTTGGTAAGTTTGAGCATGTGGAGATGAGGCAGCAGGTGAAACAGCAGTCAATCACTGGCTGTGATGTCAGTTGTCACATCCTTGATTGACAACATTGTGACTCTGCCACAATGGGGACAATAATAATCCTTAAATATCTGGTTAACAATGCAGGAAATAAAATGCAACATATATCAATTGAGGCAGGTAATTGACCAGTTTTAAGGGTGGATATTCCCTTTAATACTACTACTACTACTACTACTACTACTAATAACAATATACCTGGAGATTGTATCTCAAATGCATATGGGGGCTGATGCAAAAAGAGATGCAGATCTCTGCCCATTCTATTCCTTTTTTAGCAACCAATTAGATGTTATCTTCAGTTAGTCTGATTGGTTGCTGCACAATAATAGCACAATCTACTTTTTACACCTTTTATTGCCTAAGCCCTATAGAAAAGTACTTTAAAACTTCTGATGACTTGACTGTCAGTGAAATTGATATTTGAGACGTGGCCTTACAACAACGGCCCAGATAGAGCCTGATGCTATTTGATAATCTATATAATAGATCATTATATATTTAGTCCTGCAGAATAGTTACTTTACCCTTTGCAACCTGCCTGATCTCTTCATCCACTGAAAAGAGAAACAAACTTCCTCTCCCAGCTCGTCCCTACAAGGCCTCGCCGTGCCTCTTCCCTAATCTGAAGGATTTCTGAAGCTTTTAATTTTAACAAAGTAATTTGTAAGATGGGTTGAAACCCTGCCAGATGTGCGGTAACTTGGCTTTGGGAACTTCCCAACCAACTTATTAAAAACATCAGGCAGAATCATTTCATTTAGGTGAGTTGATTGTGATCAAAAGAAATCTTTGGAATCACACATTGAGAAGATTCCTTGAAATTGTTCTTGGAATCACATAAAAAAATAACAATAGAAAAGTGTGCTTTGCTGAGAATGTCACAGAAGTAATGAATTTATTGTTACAGCTAAATGCTAGGAAAAAAATGTAAAAAAAAAAAATCAACATCTGCAGTCAAGCCTCTGATGTTCTGTAGTGTTTTACGTTATTAATGTAGAATTCTGGGTATAATTACACACTGGATTCTTGTGTATAAAGAAAGAAAAGAGGGAGAACCACCTGGGCCACACAATACGTTCAAAAAACTTCAACAGACTTTTTACCGATTTCATCTTTGCCAAAATACTGTCTAAACTGATAATTGGAACTGCCATACTGCATTAACCTCGACTGAAAAACACGCACTGTTCCCAAGTTGTATAGCATAATACGGATTGTTCAAAAAAACGGGCATATCCGTTTACAGCAATATGTATTTTTAGAAGCGCTGCATCAGATTATTATCTGAACAGAAAGACGAACATGTACTGCACTTATTATTTATTTCACACAATATCTGAATAACTAATGCTAGCCATACACCTGAAATATATTCAGCAAGTACAGTTAGATCTAATGGGATTTGCTGAATATCGTAAATGTGTAAGGATGGGTCCTAAAACCAATGAAATACCATTGCCATTGATATCGGTATGTATTGGGCAAGATGGAAAATTTCCATTGGATTGTTACTGGCTCTCTTTACTACAGTAGCAGGAGCCAATAACATTACACTGCCTGTGGGTGCATCATACAGTTGTTCCATGTAAAGAATATACAGAACAATCTTTACTATATATTTGCAAATTGTGCACATTTATGATTAGATTCCTATGGAAATCATCAAAATCAAGTTTAAGCATCAAAAGTTTGTGATTTTTATGCAAAATTTCCGTTTCGCTGGTGGGAATTTTGCCTGGGTCTGCTCCAAAACCTGCTAGCAGAACAACTATTGTGGGTTGTCCCTGGGTTTTAAGTCAGGGTAAATGTGTTTTAGAAAATAGTCCTCCTTAAATGAGAGGAATGGCTGTCTTTAAAGCTGACCATTACGACAAACTTACCTGATGTTCATGCGATGTTCCAACACCTGCGTGATCCGATTATTTTGTGTCCGCTATTACAATCGCAAACATGATCTGTCTGGAAGTATGGAGGCTGCAGCAGTTTGAGGAGAAGCACGGAGGTCATGGCCGCCTGAGAGACTTAAGCTGGGTATACATGGTGCTATTCTTCATTCGGCATTGTCGGTTGAGGCAAAAGTAGCCACCGCCGCCAGTTAGCTGTGACCATAGAGGACCACACGATCGGCTCTGGTTTTCCAACACGTCTGATCATGCGTTCATACAATTTTGATGAACTGAGAAAAAACCATACAATAATTTGGCCCAACGATCGAAACACTGAAATGTTGGTCTGTCGGCCCGAATTAAAGTATGGGGTGTACCCAGCTTTAGCCCCTCAACAGATGGACCACGGCGCTAGGGGACAAGCTTTGAGGATGGGAGAAAAAGTAGAGGTGAAAGGGAGAGAGAAGGTGAACAGCTGTTAGAGCCTAAAGACCAGCATAGGTCAGGCAGTCAAACAGTCAGAAACAGGAGGTCTGACATTGCTAGAGAACCCAAGGGTTCCCCCATCTAAGGTCTGCCTTGTAGGGGTGGGAGTGCAAGAAGATGTAGAGAGCAGGGGATATTATTTCCAAGACTCCATAGAAAGTGGATTACACCAGCTAGTGGGAGGAATTGAGACACATGATCCTGTACAGCGTTTTCCTGTAGTATCATCATCCAGAGGCCAAAGAGATGCTCAACATAGTGGCCATGAGGGCTTGTTGGAGCCGCAAGCCTCTGCAACTACAGCATCATCATGGATAAGGGGGCTGGCAGCGCTACTAATACCTGAAACCGGAAGGCCTGGCCATCCAGCTTCAAAGAGGGAATAGGGTGCTCAAGAACTTAAGAGAAATTAGACCTTCTCTAGCAGGCCATCAGAGCAACCCATTGGAAGGAACATCAGGGTACAGTATAGCTCCCATGCAATTGGCATTAGGGAGGCGTCCAGATGAGGGATTGAGTATGGAGGGGCGGGACATGGGTCTGGTCAATGATACAGACAGAATGTTTGCCTTTATGGACAGTTTAAAAAAAAATTAATTGGTCAGTTGGACTGAGGTGGAATGAGAGGGACCCCTGGTGGGGGTCTGGCAAGGTAGGGACGTACGAACTTGAACTATCTGAACTACAAACCAGTTTGGGTTTTTCGAACTTGTGGACTTATTTTCAATAATTATCAAAAAATTTGTTAATTCTTGAATTCTCGATTTGGTAACCCTTGAATGTACCCTTTTCGATTTTGGTAACCCTTGAATGTATCATTTGATTTCGGAAACCCTCATATGTAGCCTTTGATTTTGGTAGCCCTCAAATGGATCGTTTGATTTTGGTAACCCTCCAATTAATTGTTCGGTAACCCTCAAATGGATCGTTGTATTTCGGTAACCCTTGAATGTGTCATTTGGTAAGCCTTAAATGTATTGTTCAGTAACCCTCCAACGGATCGTTCGATTTTGGTAACCCTCGAATGTAGCGTTCCGTAACCCTGGAATTGGCGATAACCCTTGAATTTAACATGCGGAAACCCCAAAATTGCCCAATCGTGGGGAATAAAGTGTTTAAACAAGTTACGTGATATGGACATATTCCCCAGACAATTTCCCAGGCACCACAGCCATTTACAGTAAGTTACCATTGTTATTTTATCTGTATTTTATTTCTCCCCATTGACTTTATTAGTGTACTGCCAATGGTATGTTCTTCTAGGTATTAAGTGTTATTATTCCCTTTGACTTGGGGAATTGTTTAGTAAATCAAAACTTGTAGAAGGAGGAATTCAGCAAGGTCTGGTGAGATTGGAGGAAGGGGTTCTTCATCTGGTTATAAAAAAATTCTAAAATTTATAAAGAAGGAAGGGTTTCCATGTATGGTTATAAAGGCTCATTGGTTGCCTTTTATGCCCAGTCCAATGCTATTTAGACTTTATGGAAGTTTGAAGTTCTGACAGGATTTTCTTATTAACCCATGCAGACAATTTGGTCTTGCCAGATTACCAATTTTGGGCCGTCTTTCAAAGAGCTTTAGGATTGGAGCGGCAACTGAGGCCGAAGGTGCGGATTGGTAGACAATGTGGTGAAGATAGTTGGACAGTGGGAGTCAGCTAGGTTCCGTAGATATATACTCCCCCATTTTATGGAATAAACCCCCCCCACAAGACTAGGTTGGCAATATGGATTTTTTTTCAGATCAGAGTAAATGTAACATATGGTTATTGGTACACTAGTACATCTACTGGGCTGAGAAGAGAGCTTGAGTGCGGCCCAAGGGGTCTCGGTTTGGTTTCAATGAAGATAAAGTGGACGTATGGTGGAAAGGTATAAGGGTGTTGTGGGGAGATGTCAAGCCACAGCAGAAATGACATTGGCCAAGTATTAAATTTATGAAAAAAGAATAGTTTTCCATGACCTGTATTATTTGATCTGAGATAGTGCTGAGACGTACATGGCAATATGCTCGTTCATATGAGGCATGGGTTAAGGTGAACAAAGCCCTATTTGCCTTTATGAAAAAGATGGTAGGTTTGGCTGTCCGTCACATTTCTCTCAAAGGGATACAAGAATTTTTTAAGAGTGATGGTGTGCATCTTAATATGTTGGGAATTGATGCATTTAATCTAGGTCTACAGGAGGCACTGGAAGACCAAGGTTTCAGACTCACTCTGCATGGTGGTTGCTGGTCGGAGATGGGCAGACAAATGGTGGTTTCTCTCTAAGAGGATGGGCCCCTGGAGCCAAGTTGGTGAAGCTTGTGGCCCTTGCATACCCATGGAGTCAGTAAGGAGAATGGCAAGTGGGGCAGTACGGCTACAAGCTAAGAGTTATTACGGATACCCATCAATGCCAGCAGGCAGATTTATAGTTAGTTCAAAAGTTGGGTAAAAAAGTTTAATATGTATTAAAATATCAGTTTGTGCAAATGTGAAATGGGTTTAATAACAAAGCTGTGGCCTGAATTCCATTTTCAATGGAACATTGGTGTGGTGTTATTATTAAGGGGAGGAAAGGAAGGACAAGGAAGGATGGAGCCAAGGTAAAGGTTAACCCCCCAAAACAGGCCTATTTTGGTCATGATCATTACAAAAACAAGTCAAATATATCACAGTAACTTTATCATATAGTCTAAGCAATGCTAGGAAGATCTAAGAGGACAATCTATCCTTTTAATGGTAATGTATCAAATGTGAAATGAAAGCTACCCAGGCATATTTACATCTCAGAATAACACCATGTTTGATTAATCTTCCACATGAAATAATTTCTTATCTGGAAATATTGTGCTTCATTCAAAGGTCCTTTATCATAAGGCCAGTTGGATTCCATAATCCTTAGTATAAAATACATTTGGTTTATGTCACTGATAAAAACTACATTTTACATTGCTGCTACTGGCTGAAGGTGACATAAGATGGAACAAAGGGGAAAGGGATAGAAGTAACCCTTTGTTTACTGACTATAAATTAGCCAAATAGCTGGTGCCCAGAATGACTGGTTTTGCGTTGAGATATTGTTTGACTTCTTTTTGAGTCTGTTGGGCCACAGTAGTTATTACATACACTGTTAACTAGAGATTGCGAACTTGCAAAAATTCCAAAAATTCCACCTACATTTATGGTATCAATAGCAATGTTAACTTGGATTCGGGAAATGGTCTGAGGAACACGTATAAATCCCCAAAATCTTTAAAAAAAAACACAGTCCAGTAGCGGAAACTTCATGTGCTTCCTGTTTTGGCATTCCGCATAGTATTTTCGAGATTTATCGTTATTTTGAAAATATGCCTTGGAATCCCAGAATTCTCCTTGCCATGGAAAATGGGACTGGAACTGATAAAAATGCTGTCAATGGGGAATTTGGGACATGTGGCTAAAAAATGGAAAATTCATAAATCCTCAAACGCGACGTAATTTTCGAAAAATCTGCATGCAGTTCGGAAAAAAGTCCTCAGTCCGCCTTGGAAACGCGTAAGGGTTCACGTTAAGTTTTCACTTGGAAGCAGGGCTGTATCAAGAAACATCAGAAATCTGCATAATTGCTAAATATTTCTCTGCAATTGTGCTATTACAGAATACATTTAGGCTTATTTACATTTTAGCCTCACTTCTCCTATCAGTAAGTGGGTTTAAGATGATATAAAATAGATGTTAATTGTATTTGGGGTATTTGGCAACTTTGATTTGTGTTTTTCTCTGCAAGGGCTAGTTTCTAAATAAAGAAACAGAAAATAAATAAAAGAAACCTATCATTTAAAGGAAACTTTACAAATTCTGATCAGGTTCCAAAAGTCTGATGCCACCACCCAGAGTTGCAGTTACTTTTACAATTATAATTTATATATTTTTTAAAATGTAATCTTAAATAATGTGTTATAACAGAAATGTAATTTCTTAATTATTAAGAATGGACAGAAATTTAAAGGGCATGTCCACCCCCAAAACTTTGATTTAACCCACTACTGGCCCCACTCTGTAGTGTAATAAAATCCTTACCTTACATCGCTGCTCCAAATGGCTGCCCTGCTATACCCCACCAAAGTCCCAAAAACTGCCCACCAGGAGCCTGGCAGAGTCCATATAGGTCTCTGCCTCCTGCCTCTCCTCCGGGAGAATTTTGCCATGCGCACTGCAGCCCTCCGCCGCCTCCCTCTCCCTCCCGTTTTGCTCTCCCTCCCAATAATTTAAAACCCTTTTGGGGTATAGTAGGTCTTCCTCCCCCAGCCCCAACCGCTATAATAGTTTTGGCAGAAACTCCCCCAAACTCTACTTACCGTACCATACCTCTCTCCTCCGGCGTTCTCCACTGCCAGCAGCCACGTCCGTGATTGGCTGCCAAATCAGACATTGAGAAAATTTCTACACAAAAATATTTTCAATAGGCCAAAAAGGTTTTGCTGAAATATTATTACTACCGGTTTCTTTGACATCACGCATACTATTGATTAGGATTACCGAACAGTAGTCTGTTTAATGGAAATATTGTCCCATGTGCACACAAGCTGCGGTATAACAAACATTGGAAAAAGTTTCACAATCCAAGTCATTTTCTGGTAAACATAACCAATCAGAACCAGTGTCTATAACAAATAGCACCCAGAGATCAGGATATGACTTCATTATGAGACAAATTTAGAAGCACATACTTTCAATATTATAATCTGATTGAGCAGAGGCGGCCTACCCCAGCTGGTAGCCAAAGGGGGTTTGCAAACCACGTCCTTCATAGTACTTTAAGGGGGATTTTGAACAGTTAGGAAGGAGACAGCTAAATAAGAGATTACAGAACATATACAGTAAAACATGACGGTTTAAAAATTCAGGTGGGAATATTTATCTACAATTAGTCCACCTTCAATGAACACTCAGCAAAGTGAAATTTACATAAATCTACATCAAAACTTTGCAGTAATTATTAAAAATCAAAGAAGGTGCAGACTTGTATGATTCTTTTAACAATCGCATGTTTCAACCCTACCAGGAATCCTCTGTGTTAGAGTATTATATAATGGATAATGCACCCCCAACTGTAAATTATAAGGATATTAGAAGTCACAGAGGAGTTCCCTAACCATATAAAAACATGAGTCCGCAGGTCGAGTACCTTTTATACAGGGCACGGAACTCCAAGGTGACTTCTAATATCCCTTTAATTTACAGTTCAGAGTGCATTATTTATTATAACCTACCCCTTGTGGCTACTCCTTCTCCTTCTGGAACTGAAAGCTATAATCTTTCAGTTCCTCCCATAGAAATCCACCACAGGGGTAGGTTATACATGTATACATGTCCACCAAAACCTTCCCCCCAAAGCACAATTGAGGTCACTAAAGAAAGATATTCCTCCACCGGCCCCTGACTGACAGGTTCAATCTGAAGAGGAAACAGCATGCAAAGCAGACATAAGTCATTGGCCGTAACACTGACAGCTACTACCTGGAAGGACAAGAAAGAAGATCAGGAGGACTGTCGGAGATCGAAGGGGAATATCAAGAGACCTTGGGAAAAAGTTAAGTATTGCAGTCTTGGAGGGTAATATAACTTGTACTTGGGGTATTTTAAGGATATGTTCACCCCAAAAATACATTTTCATCATGTGGAGAACCCCACCGAGTTTGAAACTGCTATTTTTACACAACACAGAAATGCTGTGTTATTCAACCTAATGATTGCCTTTTCCCTTGCCTCCTCTGATTCAGTTGAGGAATCTCTAGGTAGAACCTATAGTCATTGGTTGACAACAGTGGCTTATGGGTCTTCCCAAAAGAGTCAGGAAATCCTTTGCATCTACAGCAAACATCAGAAACTTATTTTAGCAGTACTTCTGAGCAGTGTGAGTATTACATTTTCAGGCTTTTCAGGCAAGGGGGTGCTCTACATGTATAGGAAAATTCATTTTGGGGGGTGGACATGCCCTTTAAAGTGATTCATTATCCCATTAAATGTTATAAACAACATATTCCAGTTGCAATCCATGACCTCAGTGACACAATGTTCTGCTGTAAATAGAGAAATTTTCAGTCACAAAACATAGGGCTTTTGCATTTATTTTACTGTAAATAACAGATAAATAATATATAGATTTTTTCCGTTCATTTGAGACATAGATAGACAGATTGAGAAACACTGGTCTGTAAAAGCCTTGGTGTTCATCTATTCTAGCACACTATGGGCCTAATGCAATTTGAGGGGCAAAAGTTTGTCCATGCTATCCATTTGCAGCAACCAATCAGATGTTAGTTTCCTGGGTTACAGCAGTTAGGCAACATCTGAATGGCTGCTGCAGTTTAATTGCATGGGCAAACTTTTGCACCTTTTACTGCATATGTAAAATCACATACCCCTGATGTCACAGAAATGGAGATAGATGATAATATTTGGTGACATTTTGCTGGCAGTTTTGCAAAATTGTTTTGATTTAAAGGGCATGTCCACCCCCAAAACTATAATTTAACCCACTACTGGCCCCACTCTGTAGTGTAGTAAAATCCTTACCTTACATCCCAGCTTCAAATGGTTCTCCTGTAATGTCCCTCCAAAGTCCCAAAAACTGGCAACAAGGATCCTGGCAGAGTCCATATAGGATATATACCTCCTGTTTCCTCTCCCTCCCCCTAGCATAAATCCCCTTTTAGTTGGGGCTGTAGGGCTCCCTCCCCCAGCCCCAACCGCCATAGTTATAATTGCAGAAACTTACCTTACCTCTTTCCCCTGGCGTTCTGGATAGCCGTAAGCCACGTCCGTGATTAGTTGCCTCTCAGGCAATCATGGACGCGGCTGCCAGTCCGGCCCCCTGCTTGCAGTTTCATGCAAGCAGAGGGCCGGGACTGAATGTCGGCGGAAAGAGGTAATGTAAGTAATGATTGAGTTTCTGCAAATATTACTATGGTGGTTGGGGCTATGGGAGGGAGCCCTACACTACTAATGGGGTGCACATGCCCTTTAATGGCAAACTGTACATTCATAATAGTTATTAGGTTTTATATTTGTTGGTCATGAGAATTTTGTTGATTAAAGGGCCACTAAACTTTAAAAAAAATGTTAATATAAATATGTGGCATTTAGGAGCTGCTATTTTAAATTTTTTTATTTTACCCTGTTTGCGAAGATCTCCCCTGTTAAAAGTGTTGTTCATTTGTGTGACAGTATTGATAAAGGATGTTGTATTGGAAAACTCTAATATCCATCCTTTAAAGGATAACTGTATTGCCTCAATGCATTTTTTAAAATAATTGCTTTAGAAAGAGTAAATGTACGCAGCCTACCCCATACATTTTTTCCTGATTTCGAGCCTCTCTAGGCCTCCAATTAGCCACACTGTGAAGGGGGCTTAACAATTCTGTCTGCATCTAACTGTCACTCAAAGCTAGCATGGTAGAAAACATTACTCCACCCACCATTGATCAGCTTGTTTATGTAGGCTGTATCCTAGCAACAGGACATTTCAAGTTTATTTGACTGGCAGAGGAGGAGGAGAGAGGTTCTAACAGACATTCACCAGCCAATAACAATTGTTATGTTAATCATGGTCCTGGGCCATCTAGGAGGTGGGCTTTTAGCATAAGGGAGGGCAGCACAGCTGTAAAAGCTGAGTAAGTGATTTCAGCTGCTGTAAGTGTGGACATGTAATGGGGGTGATGTTGTTTTTTTTTTTATATTGTTGTCCTTTAATCTATCCTTTGGAAATCCGTAAGAGAACCTATTAAAGTCAAGGGGAGAAAAAAGCTGCACAGACCCAACTAAATATAAGGTAAAATAGCAATGGTAACTTACTGTAAATGGTTCTGGGACCTGGGAAATGGTCCAGAGAACACGTCCCCACAAGAAGTGCAGCAAAAAAAATGGAAGTAGCATACATGTGCGCTATTTCCGGTTTTCCATGGGCCATTTTCGATAATCCTCGAACGGCCGAATTCGAGATTCCTCGAGAATCTTTGAATGTTCAAGGATTGTCGAGTTCACCCGTTCCAGGATTATCGAATGGCCGGAAGTCCCGTAAACGGATGTTTGGTGTCCCATGACTCAACCCGCAGCTTGAACCGGTACCCTCCCCGGCACTTATAAGTGGCCTTGTAGCCCTTGGAAGGGCCCCTGTGGAACTGAAAAGTGCCTTTTGGGGCTTAAGGGGTCCCGCAGCTCGAACCAGGACTCCCTCCCCAGCACTTATAATTGCCCTTGTGGCCCTTGGAAGGGTCCTTGTGGCACTGATAAGCAACCCAGGAGTTTATTAAAGCAAAGAAACAAACAGCAACTAAAAGCTGCTGCAGTAAAGGCCCAGCAGACCATTAAAAAGAAACCCAGAATCTGGTGATGTCCATGAGTTCAAGACTTCAGGCTTTCATTGCCAGCAAAGGATTTTCAACCAAGTATTAGAAATTAACATTTTATTTCTAGTTATTTTATTTGTCCAATTATTTTTGAGCCCCTGAAATGAAGGGATTAAGTTAAAAAAATGCCTTAGGTGCCTCACATTTTTATGCTATCGTTTTGTTCACCCCACTGGATTAAAGCTGAAAGTCTGCACTTTCACTGCATCTGAGAAAAGAACCAAAGTCGTTCCACTATATATGGACCTAATTGTATTACAAATAAAGTTACATTTTACATTAAATAGATTCATTTTTGGGGTTACTTATTATTTATTTTGCTTATATGGTCATATAGGGCACATGACACTAGCTGACTCAAACCTATATAAGCAGGTACAATCTAGACAATATATATATATATTGGTATTATATTTACATATCATTTTATTTACATTAACAAAAAATAAAGAAGAGTAAAATAAATACTGTGCAGCACCAAACTTGTGCAGTGTATAGGAATACTTGAGTCGCCAACTGGACTTTTACAATGGTGTCAGTGAAAGGGCCTGTACAATTGGGCAAATATATCCACCTGATCGACCGGCCAGTGAGATATTGTGGCCATTTGGGTCAAAATATTACCTGAGGAAGGGGGAAACCCCGAAACGTTGTGCACATACCTATGTCACAATAAAGTTTGTATTCACCAAGTGAGTGCGGTCCTCGTCCTATATCCTTTAGGGTCAAAATATCAACTAACAATGTTTCGGTCTTCAATATGCCGCAAGATCAGTTTATTTATTGTTAGTCTGATAGTCGGTGAGTGTTTACGAGGCCAAAAAGTCTTTACCATAGTGTTTATTATTATGTGTTCCTTCAAGATCCAAATAAGGACTATAGAAATATTGGCTATAAGGCTTATGTTTTTCAAAGACAATCCCAATGTTTTTTTTTTTTTAAAATTACAACTCCAAAATGAGTGTAGATAGTTGAGAAAGTCCAGCAACTAATTGGTTAATCCTTTATAAGCTCAAGGCAAATTCTTGTACACAAGGCAATTTATTCCGAAAGGTGTGATGAAAGCAAAACCCTACATACATTTCTTAGTACAGATGCCTAAAATAATACTTGTGATACTAGCAAGGGAATACCGAGCTTCCTGTGAGTGCTTCAATTCACATTCTCCCAAAAATAACACAGAGACTGTTAACACCTGCACTTTTCAACATTTCCTCGCTAACAGCAGAGAGATTAATGGGCTCCATTCAAAATGGACCCTTTTGACCTCATTTATGAAGTTAAAAATCTCAGGAAATTGCTTGCTAATCCAAATCTTGATAATCCCGTATCCATACATTCTCCCCAAAGACTTAGCTATTTGTATTGCATCTGTTTATTTCAGACGGTTCTCTCAGACGGAGAGTACAGGAGCGTAATCTCATTACTCAAGCCTAGAACCCACCGTAATAAATGCAATAAAAACAACCCAAATTAAAAAGTTTACCGTGCCTCTGCCACAACTTTCCCTGAAAAAGTAGCAAAGATAAAAGACCTGTAATTACCTCAAATGTCCAATAACTGGAATTTCCAAAATGGATCCAATAGCTCGAATAGCTTGAATTATCACCCAGCGCTTTCCACCTTTTTAGTCAGAATAGTTCTCGGCTAGTTTCCAGCAATTTCTATTACTGTCAAAAGGAATACTTGGGGTTGTTTATTACTTTCATTTGTTGGGACCTGGTAACAAATAAGGTGAGAAAAAGAAATCAGAATGTAAAAGTACATAGCAAGACATTTGCAATATAAAATAAAATATTAGTGCTGGGTAGAAAATTTCCAGGAATACGCAGAAAGATTCTTCCCCAGTATCATGGTATTTATTATTATTATTATTATGGATTTATATAGCGTCAACATCTATGTTATACAAAGTCATACATATTACAAACACAGGTAATACATAATATACTGTAAGTAAACAGAGTGATGAGTTTCTAACAGGAATACCGTGATACAAGAGAAGAGAGGACTCTGCCCAAAGTCTCTAGTCTCTAGTCTTACAGTCTAGAGGATATGGGGTTTGACATAAGGTTGCGGGAATTGGTAGGCTGTAAATAGATTGGCAGTGGAGTGTGAAAGGCGGGTTGGATCATATTGGGTAGTAAGAGGGGTAGTAGAGGGGTAATGTCTAGGCCAGGTTATATGCTTGCTTGAAAAGGTTTTAAGGTTACGTTTAAAGGTATTAAGGGACGGTGAGTGACGGACAGATGGAGGAAGGGAGTTCCAGAGCAGAGGGGCAGCCCAAGCAAAGTCCTGAATACGGGCATGGAAGGAGGTGACAAGGATGGATGAGAGGAGGAGATAGTTTGCGGAGCAGAGGTTGCGCCTGGGACGATATCGGTGGATCAGCTCTGAGATATATGGAGAGGCTGTGTTGGATAGTGCTTTATAGGATAGGGTAAGCAGTTTGAACTGTATCCTTTGCGTGATGGGAAACCAGTGGAGGGACTGACAGAGAGGAGAGGCATTAGAGAAGCGAATTGAGAATGGATTGAAGCGGTGCCAGGCGGTTGTTTGGTAAACCACACAGGAGTGTGTTGCACTAATCTAGCCGGGATATGATTAGGGCGTGGACTAGGATTTTTGTAGCTTCATTCGAGAGGAAAGGTCGAATGCAGGAGATGTTTTCGAGTTGGAGCCGACAGGCAAACAAATTGAAATGGGGTTTGAAGGAAAGATCATAATCTAGCGTTATTCCCAGGTGGACATGAGGAGATGGGGATATAAGTGTGTTGTTAATATTAAAAGTATGGCTAGGGAGGGGAACAGATCGTGAGGGTGGGTAAAGGACAAGTTCAGTCTTGTCCATGTTTAGTGTGAGGAAGTGGTAGGACATGAAGACAGAGATGGCACTAAGGCAGTCAGAGACCTGGGATGTCAGTGTAGATCTGGGGCAGAGATGTAAAT
Organism: Hymenochirus boettgeri; assembly: GCA_019447015.1. Classification (NCBI taxonomy): domain Eukaryota; kingdom Metazoa; phylum Chordata; class Amphibia; order Anura; family Pipidae; genus Hymenochirus; species Hymenochirus boettgeri. The sequence goes on from CM033472.1 coordinate 109,372,018, forward strand.
TTGGGTATCATCATCCGCATACAGGTGATACTGGAATCCAAATGAACTAATGAGTTGTCCAAGGCCATAGGTGTAGATGGAGAAAAGAAGAGGACCTATGGTATGGACCTATCTCTGAGCCTGTCAGTTACCACTTTACATTGGTGGAAATAAAAGACTGATTTTATTTGAGTCATTTTACCCAGCTTCAGCATGTAGCAAATGAAGTAGATTTAACAACTATACAAAATCTATGTGCCTTAAAAGTATCTTCTTCCCAGTGGCGCTGCAAGGGGGACCCATCCCTCTGGAATGTATCTCCTCTAAACTACTTTCTTTGGCCATTTGCTCTTAAATAAGGGAATGAACTACCATAGACATACATTGGCAGGGGTGCCAATGCACAGAGTAGATTTTTCTTTTTCCTCTTCCTTTAGTTATTAATGTCAAAATATGAAAACAGAGCCTATATAGTCTATTTGCACTTAGCCATGGAATAAACTGTCCAATTAACTATATGCTTTAGCATATACTATAGTATTTATGACATAACAAGTTCTTTGGCTATAGGCTCATTCACTGTAAACCACCAGAAAAGCAAACAAATAATTAAAACTGATGGTACTTATCTTATCTTGCTTTTTGTAAGGATGTAAACACGTGGGTAGATATTTCACCATGGCGACCCACATGGGTCAAAATATAACCTGTAACTTTTATAATAATTTTTTCCTGGCAAAAAATTAATCAGACACATTGGAAATATTAACTCAATCTCATGGTTTTCAATAGGCCACATGATCAGTCATGCTGGAACATCACTGGTACAACTTTAATTCCCCCCAGACAGTTTAAAGGGAATAATTGGTCAGATATTGGCTATTATATGATGTAAAATCATTAGGTCTATTTTTTTATGATGCCAGGACACTATTATTTCATGTAAAGCACAGAGAACTCCTATTAATAATAATGCCAGGAGGAGAAAAACAACTCACAATCTAACTAGAGACCAGGGAATGGTAAATAGCGCAAAGCAGCTGTTCAGCTCACAGGTTACATGCTCCACTTGCCCTTTAAATTGATTTCAGATGTTCCTTCTTATTTAATATTATTTATTACCTTGTCAAGTTGAAGCTGGTCAATTTAATCATCTCACGTGCTGCAGTTTCAACCAAAACAATGTGTCTACACAGTGAAGCACACAACTGTAATGTAACACTCCAATAGATTAATGGGCACGCCATTGCTCATTAGCAAGTATATGGGAAAAAAACTGTAATAATATGTCCCAACCAGTACACGGTCTTGGAGTTTTGGACATGCCGATGCCTTTCAGTGCGTCACACTGTTATGGGCCGATGCAAGGAAAGGTGCAAAGGTTTGCACATGCTATTAATCTTCAGCAACCAATCAGATGTTACCTAATTGCAGAAACCTAGTAAAAAGCCAACATATGATTGGTGGCTGCAAATTAATTACACAAGCATACTTTTGTATCTTTTATTAGCCCCTGTGTACTAAACAAAACCATAGAAGGTTGAAGGCATATAACTGTATGGATACAAAACTCATGGAAACTCTAAATATGCATAAATAAGGGTTCAGCTTCTAACACCTGCATTTACCTCTGAAAGTTGAGATCGGGGGCACTCTGTTCCTTGCCATCACCACCCTCTTTGCCTGGGGCAATACTAATAGGAAGACACTTCTTAAACAGCGTGTCTTCCTATTGGTCAGCTAGCGGCACTGAGAAAGGAAGTGAAAAACAGTGAACCAGTGATCGCAACTTCAAGGGGTAAATGCAGGAGTTAGAAGCTGAACCCAGGGGTAAGGACCTTAATATGGTAATTACCTTCACACTCTGCCCCTATGCAGATTACATACTTTAAGATGGAAGTAATATTTTGTTGCTAACTAGAAAATTGTGGGATGAAACAAGTGTTCTGCCAAAAAAGAGGATTGGGGCTAAGGTTAGTATAGTTGTTCTTTAATATCCAAAGTGCTGAACTTTTTATACCAACTTAAGAATTCAAATCTATTAAAGGTGGCTTATTACATAACATCTGCCCATCCTTCCTCTGCTTTACTGATTTACTTTATCTTTAATATTTTCAGTAATCATTAATACTGTAACCTGTCAGTGCCCACTTAGTAAGCAGCCTACCTTCCTTTTAATGGCTGACTTAAAGGCTGACGAAACATTGGCTTACAAGATCAGGAGCCAGTGTAAAGTCAGCCCTCCAGTGTTAAGTGAGCCCTCAAGTTCAGTAGCCACTGTCAAGTCAATCTTCCAGTTCACCAGCCAGTGTTAAGTCAGCCCTCAGGTTCAGCAGCCAGTGTTAACGGGCATGTACACTCCCAACCTAAAATTTTAAATCAAGCTAATTACCCCCCAAACCTAGACCTAGGTTAAAATAATCTCCCTGATGCTCCTGAACATACATTACTTATCAGCACTTGATCATTGGTAAATATAAGTGCCCCACAAAATAGGTAAACTTACATCATCTTTCTCCCCCCTTAAGAGCATGAACAAGAAGGATAATTTATTATACCAGCTATTCCAAACATAGTACTGTTTTTTAAATGTGTAGACAGAATTCAGTATCTGTTTTCATGCCTGAGGCACAGAGGCATGGGGAGTTAAATACTCATGGTCACAAGAGGCCATCCTGGTAATTGAACCTGGGCCTTCTTGGGTCATACACTGACATCACACCAATTCTTAACCTATATAGCAACAATGATATTTTCTGTGGAAAATACCAATGATCTCCTATATAAAACAAATCTAGTGCAGTGAAAAATTGAACTTCAACAGTGATGAAATAATAATCCTTAGAGAGAACACTGTAAAGGCTGATACACACAATTTGGCGCCCGACAAACTAGTGGGTGATAAAAAGCCTATTTTGCCTATAATCATGTGTCTGGTATCCTTGGTAATCTGACCTTTTATATCAACAAACAAATGACTACACATGTGTGATTGGCTGTTCGATGCCCACTCCTTCCCTGGCGGTCTGCAGACTGGTGTGGCGCACACCAGTCTTTGCATTTATTTCTCTACCTATGTCACCTATGGAGACTGGTGTCTTCTAAGGTCAGGTACACATGGACTAACTTTGGCCAATGTACAGTTCGACAGAATTACCAACCAATCAATATACTTGTCAGTAGGGAGGAACAAAACGAGCGAGTTTTGTTCAACTGAAGCAAAAATTTAGATTTTTTTTTTTAATCACAATGTTCAAGATTTGGGCCAGAAATTTTTTACTCCTTTTTTTTACATTTTTAGCCTAATTTCCAACTTTTCAATCTTAAATTAGAATATTTCTGAATTTCCCCAAATTTTTCTTGATCTGCAGATTTTCGATACCAGCAGTTCCGAAACAAAACCAGGTTTCTTTCGAAACTAGAACTCATTTCTACGGATCAGTAGATGTAGATCTGTCAGATTAAAAGCTGTTATCAGATGTATTACATTTTATTTTGTTGAAATATCTATTTGTACATGGCTTTTTATCACATCCAATCATAGCTGTGATTAACTAACAATCATATCATAAACCATAAATGCATATTTTATTGCAGGTTATCAGATGTGATTTACATGTTTGGTTGTTTGGGTTGACTTAATTTTGTAAAAAAAAATTATCTCAAACTATGGGTCAAACTATAAATCATGGCCGATCCCCACCTGATCCGACCAAAATATTAGTTCTAAATGTTGTGTTCTTTTAAGGGGAAGCTAACATAAAGACTCATGATTTCCACAGTGAAAGCAGTTAAATCTATCTGTATTCAGAAAATGAACAGTAGCTATTAATCTACATATGACCTAAACCCCAGTATTATTAGGAATGGTACTGAAATTGGAACTATTTCCACATCAACCATTTGTCATTAGAGATGGCCGAATTTTTGAAAGTTCGATATTTATATTGAAATTCGATATTTATTCGCGTATTAATATAATAGACATTTTACTTGTGGATTTGATAATTCGATATTTACTCACGTATTGGTATATAGACATTATATTCGCATATTCGATTATTTAATATTTACTCACGTATTGTTATGTTGACATGTTACTCACATATTTGTTAATTTGATATTTACATTTTACCCGCATTCGATTATAATCCACTCTTCTGATTGACTTTCTATATGCAATCCAGGCTCTAAAATCGAGCCTCGAAAGTGGGTGTGTGTTATTCCACTATTAGTTAGCATACAGACAACATGGCCAGCATGGAATGGCAGCGTGTGTTAGTGGAGTACCTTACCAGGCGGGGTACGACGGGATGCCAATTGGTACCCCCAATATAAAGGAGCGCAAAAGGCGCATTATGCGCCACTTGTAGAGGGAACTGCTGAGGCAGTTTCAAATCCAGCTGACCACCTTACAACTGCAAAAGAGATGGTTGGACTTGAAGCGGCAGCGGCGTGACTACATCCAGGACATCCAGGACATCCAGACCAATATCCAAGGCAAGTATCACATTTATATATAAAATTTTAACTGCGATTGAGTTGTATAAAACACCACCTTTTGCACCACTCTAATCAGGCGGTTCTGCGGCAGATCTTTCTGACAAGCTCTGTCTATGTATAGCCACTATACGAAGTTACTGCACTTTTCTTGTTACTTTTATAGCACTTGTGATTGGCGATAGCGCTTCGCAAACCGCCACAAATAATTGCAGGATCTTTAGTGCTTTTCTCCTAAAGGACTCAAAGTGCATATGTTAGTTAGTGTTAGTAAATTTTAATGTAATTGTTAGTGTTAGTAAATGTTAAAGGACAAGCACACAAGAAAAATATTTACATTATTATTTTTTATTTATTATTAATATTTTTTATTATTATTTATTATTATTATTTACTTTTTTCTATATAAATTTGCAGATGAGGGATCTGTTTCTGGCAGTGAGGAGGGTGGATCACCTCCTGCAGGCCCTGCAACACCCCCACCAAGGCCCCAGATAAGGCCTGCTGTTTCCTCTTCCCCTCCACCACCAGCACCAGCACTGGGACCATCTTCCCAGCCCCCGCCGGCAGAATGACAATGTGGAGAGGATGAAGAGGATGGAGAGGCGCATGATTGCCATGCACCTGGACATTTGCCATATAAAGCGGGAAATTTTTTGGAAAAAGAATAACCCCCCTCCCCACCACTTTGTCGGGAAGGGGTTACGCTTCATAGGAACAGCACCATTGAGTAACACATGGACTAACTTTGGCCAATGTACAGTTCGACAGAATTACCAACCAATCAATATACTTGTCAGTAGGGAGGAACAAACGAGCGAGTTTTGTTCAACTGAAGCAAAATTTAGATTTTTTTTTTCATCACAATGTTCAAGATTTGGGCCAGAAATTTTTTACTCCTTTTTTTTACATTTTTAGCCTAATTTCCAACTTTTCAATCTTAATTAGAATATTTCGGAATTTCCCCAAATTTTTCTTGTCTGCAGATTTTCGATACCAGCAGTTCCGAAACAAAACCAGGTTTCTTTCGAAACTAGAACTCATTTCTACGGATCAGTAGATTAGAGCTGTCAGATTAAAAGCTGTTATCAGATGTATTACATTTTATTTTGTTGAAATATCTATTTGTACATGGCTTTTTATCACATCCAATCATAGCTGTGATTAACTAACAATCATATCATAAACCATAAATGCATATTTTATTGCAGGTTATCAGATGTGATTTACATGTTTGGTTGTTTGGGTTGACTTAATTATTATTATTTACTTTTTTCTATATAAATTTGCAGATGAGGGATCTGTTTCTGGCAGTGAGGAGGGTGGATCACCTCCTGCAGGCCCTGCAACACCCCCACCAAGGCCCCAGATAAGGCCTGCTGTTTCCTCTTCCCCTCCACCACCAGCACCAGCACTGGGACCATCTTCCCAGCCCCCGCCGGCAGAATGACAATGTGGAGAGGATGAAGAGGATGGAGGGCGCATGATTGCCATGCACCTGGACATTTGCCATATAAAGCGGGAAATTTTTTGGAAAAAGAATAACCCCCTCCCCCCACTTTGTCGGGAAGGGGTTACGCTTCATAGGAACAGCACCATTGAGTAACAGTAGAACCACTGTAGTTTGACAACATTATTGTGGAGCCAGGCAGGCTTGGCCCCACCGGACAGACCCCTCACCCCATTGGCTTCTCTCCCTCAGAGAATGCTCATGCAAGGGAAAGCGGGGAAGGGGTTACGCTTCGTAAGAACAGCACCATTGAGTAACAGTAGACCCACTGCAGTTTGACAACATTATTGCGGAGCCAGTCAGGCTTGGCCCCACCGGACAGACCCCATACCCCATTAGCTTCTCTCCCTCAGAGTATGCTTCATACAAGGAAAAGCGGGGAAGGGGTGACGCTTCATGAAAAGGCCTGTATGAGCTGGTATATATGACATGGTCAAAGTAGGTGACACCACAATGGTGCCTCGTGGAGTGAGAGACATGAGAGCAAGTATGGATTTTTGCATTGGGCCAAGTAGGATCAACCCAAACGTTGAAAAATTAGCCACAGAAAAGCTGTTGCCGTAGAGCATTTGTAATTTTACAGCTTGAATGCTGTAGAGCAAGGTAGGACCATAAATGGCCTTACCAATAGAAAAAATTAGCCATTTCCTGCTAAGCTGGCATAAGCTAAGCCTCGAGGTGGAAAATGAGGTGGCCTACAGGCCTACAGTCATGGGCATCAGCAATAGGGGTGCTGTACTGAGATGTGATCCACGCCTCATTCATCTTGATGAATGTAAGGCGGTCCACATTCTCAGTGGAGAGACGGGTCCTTTTCTCTGTTACAACATCCCCTACCGCATTGAAGCCCCCCCCCCCCGAAAGGACACTGATGCCGGGCATGAAAGGACCTCAATGGCGTACTGTGCCAACTCGGGCCATATATCCAGCCTTGCCACCCAGTAGTCCAGTGGATCCTCAGTCTCTGAGGTGACTAGATCGTCCCTGGATCCGATGTAGTCAGTTACCTGGCGATTAAGGTATTGCCTGATAGATTGCCACAAATGTGCCAGGCAACTGTGGTTGGAGAACAGCCTGAAGTTAGCCGCAAGCCGCCTCCAGAGCTGCTGCTCTCTCCTCCTCTCAGGCACAGGGGGATGTGAGCCCTGCTCATTTCCAACATCAGGTGCTGTTGGCCTGCCAGCACCTGGGAAGCAGAACAGAGCAACGTAGCAGTGTCGCCTCGTATGCTCATTCTGCTTTCCCTCTGAGATGCGGCAGTGAACCCCCAACACTTTACCCTTATAGCGGGATCTTAGGGGTGGCCACCCAGTACTGCTCCTTCTCTTTGATGGCCTTAATCCTGGGGTCCTTGCGCAGGCATTGCAGCATATGCATAATCATATGCCGCAAAGTGCCTAATGCAGGGGCCCTATCCCCAAGTTACCCCATACTGGGGTTACCTTGACGTGGTTGGAAGGCTTTTCATTTTTATGCATAAAATTGTAACTAAAACCCCCATGTTTTTATTGTTTGCACTAGCATTGATATTATGATATATGGGGCCCAGGAATGTGCATTGATCATCTCTTTCCTTGTTTGTTCTAATGTTTTGGTCAGATCAGTAGCACTTCCACTATTTGTTATAAAGTAATTTTGCCACAGGAGGGCTCCCACAGCCCCCCTTTTGTGCATGCCCACAGTAAGAGCCTCAGGTGAGGAAGAAGCAGGCACAGTATCTACAGTAGCAGCTCGGCTGCTCTGTGCCTGTGAGAAGGTAGATGAGGAAGGCTGGGTAATCCACTCTACTATCCGCCTTCCTTGAAAACACAATAGACAAACACAAAAGACCAAGTGACAAAACGACACAGACAGAGGACAAAGCACACAGTAACACACACAGAAGCAAACAAATAAACACAAATATTTTTTTTTACACAAACAAAAAGACAAACACTACACTAAAAGTACAAATATGACACAGACACAACTGACTGCAAACAGCAAAAACAGACACGCAAAAGCTGTCAGCTGTCAGCTACACAAACACAGAGACACCTAGGGGCATATTTATAAGGTTCGTTAACTTTTCGCGGCCGTTTTCGCGGACATTAACGCATAAATCGCGTTTACTGCGATTTATAAAAGTCCGAAAACGGCGCGAAAAGTTAACGAAGCGTTAACCTTTCGCGGTGATACTTACCTGTTACCGCCGCTTCTATTTATAATGGCGTGGTACTGTTTCGCCGGCTAGTATCGGCTGTTTTACTTCGCCACCTTGAAGGTGGCGAAGTCAGCCGATACTAACCTCCGCGGCGCGATACTAACCTCCCGCGGCGGGGATGGGCAGGCAACCCGCGGCGGGTGGTCGCACCCGCCCCGGGAGACACGCCCACCCCGCCCACACCCCCCGCGGTGGCGGCGGCGACCCCAGGGTGTGGTCGCCGCTTCCCAGCAGCCCCTCCCAACCCGTTCCCCGCTCGCGGCAATCTCGGAACGGGAGGCTAGGAGGGGCTGCCGGGAAGGGGCTGCAGCAGGTGGTCGCGACCACCCGGCGCACCCCCTCCCCGGCAACCCCTCCAAGCCCCCCGCCCCGGCCGCTCCCGGGGAGGAGAGAGGGAGGGAGGGAGCCGCTGGGGGGGGGGGTGGAGGCTCCCTCCAGCGGGGCCCTGAGAAGGGCTTTTGGGGCTTAGGGGGTCCCGCAGCTCGAACCGGGACCCCCCTCCCCGGCCCTTGTAAGGGCCTTTGCGGCACTTACAAGTGCCCTTGCGGCTCTAACAAGAGCCCTTTGGGGCTTAAGAGGTCCCGCAGCTCGAAACAGGACCCCCTCCCCGGCCCTTGTAAGGGCCTTGCGGCACTGACAGTGCCTTTGGCGGGGGTCCCGCAGCTCGAACCGGGACCCCCAGTGTGCGGCTCATAAAAGAGCCCTTGGGCGACGTCTTCGGGCTGGCGACACCAACCCCACTCAGGTCGCCGATGCCAGGCAGACTCACTGCGGCCGACAGTGAGCCCGCTGGCACCGCCGGCCTCAGCGGAGCCGATGTTGCCAGCCGCTTCTTTCTTCAGCCATCTACTGCGATGGCATCTGAGTTCCGCAGCGGAAAGCTCCTCTTTATATAGGTTTGCAGAAATCCATAATCCGTTTCTGATTGGTCAATTTTTAATACTTGCTTACATTAACCAATCAGATTTCAGAACTTTCCAGAAATCTGATTGGTAAGTAAAGCAAGTATTAAAAAATTGACCAATCAGAAACGGATTATGGATTTCTGCAAACCTATATAAAGAGGAGCTTTCCGCCGGGAACTCAGATGCCATCGCAGTAGATGGCTGAAGAAAGAAGAAAGAAGCGGCTGGCAACATCGGCTCCGCTGAGGCCGGCGGTGCCAGCAGGCTCACTGGCGGCCGCAGTGAGTCTGCCTGGCATCGGCGACCTGAGTGGGGTTGGGTGTCGGCAGCCCGAAGACGTCAAGTCGGATCAAGACGCCGGCAACATCGGCCTCGTTGAGGTCGCCGGCGCCCGCCGGGGGTACCCCTGGCAGCCGCAGGGGTACCTCTCGGGGGTCAGCGGCCTCGGCGGAGCTGGTGTCGCGGGACTGGAAGAAAGAAGACGCCGCCCAAGGGCTCTTTTAAGAGCCGCACTGGGGGTCCCGGTTTGAGCTGCGGGACCCGCCAAAGGCACTTGTCAGTGCGCAAGGGCCCTTATAAGGGCCGGGGAGGGGGGGTCCCGGTTCGAGCTGCGGGACCCCTAAGCCCCAAAGGCCCTTCTCAGGGCCCCGCTGGAGGGAGCCTCCACCCCCCCCAGCGGCTCCCTCCCTTCCCTCCGGGAGCGGCCGGGGCGTGGGGCTTGGAGGGGTTGCCGGGGAGGGGGTGCGCGGCGGGTGGTCCTAGCCTCCTAGCCTCCCGTTCCGAGATTGCCGCGAGGGGGAACGGGTTGGGAGGGGCTGCTGGGAAGCGGCGGGAGTGGTCGCCGCCGCGGGGGGTGTGGGCGGGGTGGGCGTATGCCCCGCCCCCTTAGGAGCGGCGTCGGGAAGGGATTTTAAGTCCTTCGCGGCGATACTATACAGTATCGCCGCGAAGGGGCTTAAAATTACCAGCACATCAGCGGTGTGCGGCGGTAATTTTTTTGCGCTATTATCGTTTCTTTATAAATATGCCCCCTAGACCTCTAAAAGGTCTAACATAAAAATTGCCCAAAGGACTTATAGGGGGGTTAAGGTGGCCATACATATTCCCGATAATACTTAACAGACTGAGTGCTCATGCGACTTTCGTTCGATCGATCCAGCAGAACTGCTTCTCCTGATCTTCTATGTGACCGAGAGAAGCGGTTCCACCAGGATCGAATGAACGTCGTGTGAGCACTCGGTCGGTAAGTATTATCGGGAATATGTATGGCCACCTTTAGTCCTTAAAAGGACTTTTGGGTCTCACAAGGTTAGTCCTTAAAAGGACTGTAATGTCCGGTCTCCACTAGTGATGGCCCAGTTCGCGGATCCGAACTCGGATCCGCCGCGGATTTACCTCGTTTGCGAACAGCAGATATCGCGGATTTTCTGGTTTTCCGCCTTCCGAACCGCGTTTTCGAAAAATTTTAGAAATTATAAGGATTTCATGTATTTTCGAAAATGTGGGAAAATACGTATTTTCAAAAATTTTAGAAATTACGAGGATTTCTCGCATTTTCGAGAATGCAGGAAAATACGTACCGTATATACTCGAGTATAAACCGAGATTTTTAGGTTTTAAAAATACCTTTAAAACCTGACCTCGGTTTATACTCGGGTCATACACATAGAAGCAGCCTACCTGTAGCAGAGCGTTCGGCAGAGCGTGCAGTGAGGAAACCCGGAGCAGTCAGAGGTGCACGTGTGGGCACGTCGGTTACGTAAGTTACGTACGTCCCACTTACGCAGCACCTCCTGACTGTTTATTGTAGCAGAGCATTCAGCAGTGTTCATCAGAGCGTTCGTCAGAGCGTGCAGTGAGGAAACCCGGAGCAGTCAGAGGGGCACGTCGGGGACGTAAGTTACGTATGTCACGCTTACGCAGTGCCTTCTGACTGCACCGGACATAGAGGGAGGATGGAAGAGCCCTCACAGCTGCCTCTCGATCTCCGAAACTGCCAGTGATTTGGGTACCAAAGATATTGCTTGTTGCCGATGACCAGGAGGGTTGTCCATAGGTCCATTACAGTAACCTTGTGCAGCTCTGTCCGCTCAGTCAGAGTCCACCGTGCCCAGCATGAAAATGTGTCAGACTGGAAGGAGTAAATGTTGGAGGAGATGTTACACATGGTGGGACTAGATCGGGTTCAGCAGCTGGGGGAGCCTGCTGCTCACATACCCTGGTAGTGCCAACTCACAATACAAACCTGCAGAGCCTGTCAGCCCTCTTCAGCCTACAGTAAGGAAGATCTTACGGTATGTATGGAGGGTGTAGGGGTGGGCTAGTACCATAAATCTGTACAGTGGAGGGGTGGGGGTTGGGGTTAGTTGGGGCACTGTGAATAAAGGCATTTAATTATCATGTGAAACTGCATTATTTTATTATGCGAGCTTGCCACTCCAGATGTTTAGAAACTACAACTCCCAGCAACCAAAGCATGCTGGGAGTTGTAGTTTACAAACATTTGGAGTGCCATGGAATAGATGGTAACTGCATTCTGCTATTTTTATGGTACCAAATATTGAACATTAGTGTTCATATTTTCTTCTCTCAGTTTATACTCGAGTCAATCATTTTTACTACATTTTTCAGGTAAAAATAGGTACCTCGGTTTATACTCGGGTCGGTTTATACTCGAGTACATACGGTATTTTCGAGGAATCCTCGTATTTTCGAAGAATCCTCGTATTTTTGAGGATTTTTTCATTTTAATAGGTTTTAATGGGTCTGCTGGCGGATTTTCGAATTTTCTAACTTTTCCGAAAATTCGGACATCTCTAGTCTCCACTAAACACACTCCAACACACTGACAACATAGCGCTGGTCGCATTACCTTTTATACCCAAGAAGGGTTGGCAATACTCAAATTAGCTGCCATTGGTTGATTTTGGACATGTGGGCATCCTATTATTTAAAATACAATAATGTTTGAAACCGCGAGCATCGAACGTTTGAACGTTCGATAATTATCGAAAGCCGGGAAAATATCAAAAGTCCGAGAAATCCGGGTCCGGGATATTTCGAGAAGTTTGGGTCTGTACGAACTCGAATAGTTCAGCTTGAACTTGGGTTTGAGTTCGAGTTCTAGTCCATCCCTGTTTCATTACCCCGTTTTAGAAACACCAAAGATATTTGGATCATGTAATATTTATCAAAACTGTCTGTCAAAAAAGCAATAGCAATTCTAGTATGTAATACTTAGGAGCTATATATCGCTATATATAAAGCAGTGATAACCAGTGGCGAAAGGTCATTACCGCTACTTTTTTACATTTTTGCTTTTTGCCATACATTGCTGCAGTTACCGCTCATGCATATTTATAAAATGCGAAAAGTGTATTTTTGCGTTAAGTTCAGCCATTCCAATTCCCCAAGTCTGAGGTGGCGAAAACGCATAAGTGGCCATTTATTTATCCTGCCAATGGGTCCATGGAGGTACATTGTGGAGTGTTTCTCAATACTAATAAGTACTCAGGGGGTGTTAGACTATTTTCCAGCATTTACTGTAATACAATCTACGATTTCGCTTTTTAAGGTTAATTTTTCACTTTTTTAAGAACGCTTTTTTTTTCAAGGTTTCCATTTTTTTTAATTTACCAATAAAGTTAAATGGGTGCCTGAGGGACATGTTTATAAAGGGGCATTATTTTTGCTTTTTTCCCCACCAGCCTTTACCATAATTTTTTAAACTTTCAACTTTTCCTTTCATCAAAGTAATTAAAAAGGCGAATTTTCATCAAAAGCGACAATTATCTAGTAAAAAATAGCACTAATAATGCTGAAAAAGCTCAGCACATATGATGGTAAAAAGGTAATACTCCCTGGTGGATTTTCAAAGTAGTATTAAATTGGTTAATACACACTGATTGCCTATCTTTGCTATTTAAAAATAGCCTAACACATGTGGTGTTTTTTTCAGCCAAAGTTTTTTAAGTCCCAGTGTTTTAGGCAGTGAAGCCGCACTCATAAGGCAGACTGAAAATTCTGCCTTATTCAGCACATGTCCTACATCATGTGCAACCTTTGGTAAGACAACAAGGGGCACATTTCTAAAATTTACAAAACTAAACATAATTGCCAATCGATCTATTGTGTAGATCATTAACTATTCAACAGGAGCCAAATAAATAAATTATATATTAATATATATTATAATAAAAAAATAATACATTTTAATTACTAAGCAGAAGGGATTTGGTTCCAAATGTGTGTAATTTAGCCAATCTCTTTCAAAAACCCCAAAATTGGAAATTTCAAAGGAAGGAAATTATTCATGGATACAACCTGAATAACCACGACTCAAACAAATCCTGGGTTTAAAACAGAATGTTACTTTCTTAAAAAAATAATAATAAAGGGCAACTAAAAAAAGGGCTGAAAAAATATCTTTATCTTAATCAATAAATAATAACATGTAAGTAGCCCTTACTCTAAAGTGTGTGGGTTTCTGCATGCCTTCAATCTAGTGCTTGTTTTTTGCTCAGCTTAAGTATTCCCCCTCTCACTCTTAACTGACGCCTTCTATCTGATGTGACTTTCTGTAATGCATGCTCAGTTATCACAATAAGTCACTTGGAGAGGGAAATTCCCACCATACAATTCATACATTCCAATGTTCACTATATCAGTTACGGCAGAAATGCACACAGCAGAAATGTTTATGATAATAAGGCACTTGATTGACATCAAAAATGTAAGGTGGTTCCGATTGGATATCTAAAGAAATAATGTAGAGGTCAACAAAAAATGGTACAGAGATAAAAAAGTTATAGTTTCCTGTGATGGGAAATGTAAAATATCTGTGGATCCTAATTTTAAAAACAAAATAAACCCCACAAATGACACAGGGAACATGAACTAATGGCCAGAATATTAAAGGGCATCTATAGTGAAAAAAACACATTGCCCCTTTGCAAAGTTAAATTCATGTACTCTGTGCTGCCTTAATCCTATCTATGTCAGTGACTCTGTTTAACCATGGTGTCAGATCTGTGTGCAGCACTCCCCCCTTCCCCCTCCCCTCTGTTACCTCCTCCATGCCTCAACTCCGGCTATCCGACAAGCTTCTCATGTGCAGTAGGAGTTAAAATTCAACATCCTGAAAAACACACCCACGCACAGTGGCCAATAGAAAGCAAGCTGTTCTGGAGACACGGAAGGAGGAGAACAGTACAGTTTACGATCTCTCACTTTGTGACCCATCATCAATCAGTGAAAGCTATTAAGAAGGGGGGTCAAGTGCAGCCTTATATCTACCATCAAAGCTACCTCTCTCCCCCTGCTAATGCTCATATCTCTATGTTTATTACAGAGCAGGGAGGGGGGATCACTCACAGGGATTTGATTGACAGTCCAAGTAGGAGTACAGGAATGCAATCACGTATTCTTCTAACTGGTGTATCTCATGACAGAGAGGGAATCTGAAAAAAGTGAAAAAGACACTCTGGGGGTTGTGGGGAATTATAGAACACATGGAAAGAAAGAAAAAAAAGTTCATTTTCCCACTATAGATGCCCTTTAAAATCTAAAATATAATTTATAGTACTGTCAAAGGTAAACAGTATGGTAGCTCCCACTTGTATGCATTAATACAGATATATAGAAAAAAGCAGCGTTGGGTAATGGACTGGTTGGAAAGCTAACCAGTGAACTGGCTGGCTATATGAAATTCACACACAAGACCATTATACCTCACTGTTAGGGTAAAGTACAGAGAGTTGTTATTGGTCTTTTTTAATTGAGTATTTCAATGTACCAAGCAGATTGTAGCTCTCTGTTTCTTCATGCCAGCTATCCACAATCTGCTCAAGACATCGATTGCATCAGTCGTGCAACCCTCTTTTTGCAAACTGGTACAAGCACCATAATTATAGTTCTAAAGTGCCATTAACCCTCGGTACATTGCCACCAAAGGGTTAACAGGACTTTAAGACTATAATTACTGATTGCATCTCTCTGTACATTGCTCCCTGTATTGTATTGCTCCCATCTCTCTGTACATTGCACCTCTTCCTACTCCAACTGGCAGCTCTCCACTCATTTCAACAAAACTGACAAATAGTTGCTGCAAAGTAAATTTTTTAGGGGGCACTGGTACATATAAAATGTCCCATTACTGGTGGTTAGATCCCTGCTGAAATGAAGGAAAATTCAAGGCATTATGGTATTAAACTCATTTTAGATTTCGTAATTTGTGAATCTTTTATTGGTACATATTGGAAATGCTTCTAAGGAGGTGGTGTGCTTCTGTCAGTTCACATAACGTGATGTCAATAAACAAGGGAAGCATTTTTTCACTGAGACCTTCATATCCTAAACTCACCATGTTTTGACGATGCTGAAAACACCAAAATGGAAAAACAAACACCATCCAATGGCATATCCTGTTCCTTTCACTGAAGTGTAACGTTTAGTGCTGGAAACAACTTGTGATGAAAAACTCACAAAACATGGGTGCACTTTTCTTCATCTGGCTTTTAATGTAGCATGCCACTTGATAAAATACAGAAACCCATGGGAAAAGAAGGTAAAAAATGCCTTAAAACTCTTTAAGAAAATAAAATATGACAATCACTGTGCTTTGTTTTAGTTGTTTATAAATCCAACTACAGGATTCTGTCTCTAAAGAGATCATTTAATTGCTGATCCCCCAGGCAGTGTAGGGTCACCCTCATGGAGACCCGTCAGCAGAAGCAGCTGGAACATAACACTGTAGCCTTGTAACATTTGGCACTGCAGCAAATTAAGGCTGCAGCAACATTTCTTGATAAGAGTATATATCTCATTAAATGTATGTTTTTGTATTTAACCCAAATGAACCCTTATGAACTACTAATAGAATGTTTTCTGCTCTGCGGACCCACATACACATATATAAAAATTAGATAAATTGCACACACATACAATAGTTTTATGGTGCTTTAAGATAAAATCCATAAAGTACATATGTTATCATTTTTTTTCATGTTTAAGACAATTTCAAAGTCTGCTCCATTGGTATATCTGTGGCATGAAGATAACATCACATCAAAGAGAATTTTAATAATGTGACAGCTCAACTTATGATGTGCTTATGATCTGTAGAGCTCCTACATACATGAAAGAGGAGTGCACAAATTCAGACAATTGCAGTTCGTATCAGTAGAAAAACTGTGAAGAACAAACTGTCTTGGTACAACTGACCCCTTGTACATATTTGGCTGTCCTCATTTTACCTTATCTTTCTTTTTTTCCCCATTCTTCCTTTAAAGATCTTAATTAAACACTAACATTAAAGGCAGTTTATAGCACACAACAAAACAGAAGAGGAAATTCTGTTGGGATGTTTTTGAACAATTAAATGAGAAAGTGAGTCTTATGGGTATACGGTATGTGCAGTTTACAGCAGATGTTGAAAGGTCATGTCACTACGGTCTTGTAGAGCCATTCCATTGTTTATAATCATTGCTCCCTTGACTGTTTCATAGGAAGGATAGAACAGGGTGAAGGCCAGTTTAGCCAACCGCAGTACTTTCCCAGGTATATAATGATGTTGCAACAAATTATTGAAATGTAGAAAATAGGAATTAGATTGAAATATGTTTAATCTTCAGAAAGTATAATATTTTATTTATGTATTTGTTTGAAGGATAAATACACTGGAAATTTAAGTTATGCTCAATTGGAAGCTGCAGCTTTAAAAATGCTTTTGGCATATTTTTTTCCCCTAAGCCCCCCCATGGCCTACCTTTTTACATTCAAAGTTGCTGACATATTGTTTGTCTTTAGGTGAATGTTTAGGTCCTCCCCTCCGAGATTATCATCTACCTCCTGATTGGTAAGCCTCAGGTAAGGCTCGTGCCACTTGTCTGCTCAGTGACAAGATTGACGTCATGCAAGCACACATCCGTGCGCGATACTAACATCACGGGTGTGTTCTGGGTGTTTTGGGTGTGTTTTCTTCTACAATATGCGACATTTGCATATTTATCATGTTGTGATTATAAAGGGCAATGTGCCATTAACATAAAACTGTAAAAAGAAAATTAAGTTTTACTGAATTTTCATGACGTATTAAAACGTATTTAAAGGAGAACATGACTTGGCCTTTACTCATCATTTCATTCTACTATGTGTTCTGTTGTCATTACGATGCAGTTACTGAGTGTTATAACAGCTTTTTGTGAACACAGAAAGTTCAATGGCATTCATTTTATTCCACTAAATAAATCACCAAAGGGTCTATATCTGGTGAAATAGAAATGTAATGGAAACCTAGTCACAAGGCCACTGACTGTTCCTTTATCTAATGGCCTGCAGGGAATCGCAGAGCAGAGAATGCCATAGGGGCATTTGAATTGTAAAACCAACTAAAACAACATATTTACCCTCTAAACACCTTTCAGGACATTGCTTAGTATTGTCTTTTTCTGTAATTTTTCACATCAGCTAGTCCAAACCATTGTTGGCATTTTGTCTCTTTTATAAAGTTGTTTTGCCTTTGTAAATACAATTACAGCGCAATTCACCAAGAGGCACACGGCTCCTGCTCTGGATGTTGTTATATGGGTTAGGATGACTTTAACTCTTTCGTTGTGCAGCAATCGATATTCTATGCCGATAGTGGCAATTTAGTTCGCCACTTTTTAGCAGCAGCTAATGGCACTTTGCTCTCTATGCATCGCCCCCTTGATATTTTTTAGATCAGTTAAAATCCATAATAGATGCTGCTATCTATCGGTATACCCTTCTGCCCTCCTAGTGTAATGTACAAATGGGATTGTGGTTCTCAGTACAGAAAGCATTATCCTTTTGGATCGGCCCTGAGCCAAAAGGGGGGTGGCACAACAACCAACAGTTGACCTTTAAACTTTTGTCTGACCTTAATGTCTGGGTGCTGGGTTGCTGCCTTAGTTTACCTGAAAAGTAATCGTTTTGCTTTCTTTTTTTCTTTAAGAGTTAAGGAAGCTAAGCTAAGAAAGAGTCCATTTTTTCATGAAAATGAATGCAATTTATTTGCTGACTGTATTTTCCCTGCTGCCACTGAGCATGTGCCTGGAACTGTTTATTATCATTACATGTCTTGTGTGTTTGGTTCCACAAAAGGGCACTGGTTTGTATCACTGGCAACTGGTCACTGCAGTAAAATAATATATATAATACTATATAGAAAATCAAATGTACAGACTGTGCTGGTATGGGTGAAATTATCATATTAACAGGAAAAAACAACAGGACCAAACACATAAGGCCATATTTAGAAAGGAGCACTATTTAGGCTGTTTTGTTTTTAGATTGCGGCTTTATAAATATGCCTTTAAAAACTGTACAGTATTTGCATACTTATATATGTTGTTTTGTATTATATTTAGCAAACATGCAAGTATAAAGTACTGTAAATATATAACATTTTGAATACTGATGTTCTAACAGTAATAACTGTAATTTCTCCTCTATTTGCAGAGTCGTTTAGCAAGAATTTCCAAAAATTCTATTCGTCCACAAGCCACGTTTCTGAATCGTACAACTGCCATTTGCTGAAAGCTTGGCTGGAGTGAGCTTCGAAATGTTTCTCTGTCAGGCAACAGAAACCAGTACAAAGAGTCCAGCTGTTAGTCCTCAGAGTCCAGGCCTTTAATTAAAACAGTGGAAAATTAGATAACTTTACAAATTCATCACTGCCGCCACTGGCTGTCAAAAAAAAAAGAGTGCTGGGGGTTACCACCCACCTTTTGTTTATATCACGAACTTGAGTTTCTTTTTAGTCTGTTTGTATCCATCTAGGCTCCTTTGCACACTTTCAGCTATTGATGTAAAGTCAATGCAATCTTTGTCTCCCTGTGTGAAAAAAAAGCAAATACAGAAGATTCCACCACTTGGAAATGGTTTTGGAAGAGCATTTAACTGGGTGCATTGACGTTTGCGAACATATGCTGATGATCATATAAGTATGTGGTCACTTCTAAAGAAAAGCAAGCCTTTTCTGCTGCCTAGTGCATCTGTGGTGTATCATGGGACATGTCTACCAAGAGGAATTTCTTTCAATAATCGGAAATAAAACCCTTACCTTGAAATAAAACCCTTTTCACATTTTTTTTAATTTAATGTGTAATATTCTTATGTAAAAGCGTCTTCTTTATTAGACTATAAACACTAACATTAAAGG
This sequence comes from Hymenochirus boettgeri, assembly GCA_019447015.1. NCBI lineage: Eukaryota > Metazoa > Chordata > Amphibia > Anura > Pipidae > Hymenochirus > Hymenochirus boettgeri. Next base: position 109,391,298 of record CM033472.1, read on the forward strand.
GTATGTCCACCTTAAAGGGCAGGTCCAGCCCCAAAATGAAAACTTACATACAGGTAAATCACCCCCCATAACCCTAAACTGCAATAGTTTGAAACCTGAAATATATAAGTCTAACCTGAAATCCTACACAATGTCCTGTTTCCCCTGTTTCTGCTTCCTGGTTCTTCCAGTTAACAACTGTCAATTATGGATTTGACAGTTGACATCACAGCCAATGACTGAATGTTAATCCCCTGTCTGCCTCTTCTGAGCATGCTCAGACTCAGTACAGGTTTCTAAATTGCTCAGTTTCCATGAGGCATCCAGAAGCATAGCATGCATACAGTAATGAATTCATAGGACAAAGTATGATATATCAACATATTTTAAAGAGGCCATTCTTTCTAAAAAATGTTCTTATGAGGGTGGAGTTGTCCTTTAAAAACAAAGATTTGCTGTAGTGTAGTTTCCCCCCCTCCCAACTCTAACTGCATGGTTTGTTTTTTTAAAAAAGTCCCCAGAACCTTACTCACAAGACCGAGTTCCCTTAACTTCAGCTTCCAATGCAGCTTCCGGGAACAGAGTTGCATTGGGAGCTTGGCTGGCAGCCGCGTTTGTGATTGGCTGAGAGCTAATGAATTAGGCAAAGGCACCAGGACTCTTAAGTAAGTTTCAGCGGAATTTTTTAAAAGTAAACCATGCAGTTAGGGTTGGGAGTGGAGGGGGGAAGCTACACTACAGCAAAAGGGTTAAATGGAAAAGTATATATACAGCACTGATGGATCTGGATGGTGGTGGGGGTGGTGGGGAATCAGCTCCACAGCACATGCTTTTTACAGGAAGACAGCTCCTACTCTTCACTTTCCTGGACTTTGGTCAAGCACTGTAGGAGAACCATAAGGAGTGTAGGAGAATGGTAAGGGTTTTTAACACTACACAGTGGGGCCAGCATGGGGTAAAATTTTAATTTTGGGGTAGACATGTACCATAAATTGTTTTTATAGTTAGGAAAAACTGGGAAAATTTTACACATGATATTTATAAAACAAACAACAAGTCTATTGGATGAAAGCAACATTGATCATAATATTTCCAGCAATGCTTACTTGATAATAAAGGAAAAGTTTAATGAAAAGTAGAATTATTTTTAAATGATTTATTAATAACACACACACCTCAGTTATTCTGCATATTCTATTCATTTTAAAAATAAATTGCTTTCATTTTGATTTGCAACTCCTGTACGGGCAGTAGTGAGCTGCCTTTCTGGTCCTACAATGGTACTTCTTCTTTACAGGATGCATGTTTCCTTGAAATTTTCCTAATGAGTAATTTTTACCTCACTGGCTGTTTGTTAGGTCAAATTTCTACTGAGCAACTGATTGCCCCAGGGGTCTGAGTCTAGGGCAGGACCCCAATGGGCCCAATTAAGGGTCTTGCAAACATGTAGTACTTAACAAACATCTATTTATGTTCAAATGCTGGATGGGCAGTTTAAGTATATTGTTTTTTTTCCTCAAAGCAAAAGTATTTTTAACTTCCACTTAAATTTTACAAACACATTACATCTGAATTTATGTATGTTCACATCCCTGGTAATATTCATTAGAATTTTAGCTAAATTTAATGTTACATTAGCCTAAAGAAACCAGCAAAGCACAAATTGACCAATCAGTACCTACAAATGCTGTTTTTGAAAAAGTCTTTGCCTAAAGTAAATGAGCAACAGGCAGCGCTGCATTTCAGTAGCAGAATATACAGAGGCAGAATTAATTAATTATGTAGTTATACAAATATAGCCAATTTGATAATCAGAGATTATCAAATATATATGCTGATTTCAAGAAATATTGCATCCGTGAATCCTCAATTCCGAATACGCGAGCTCGATTTCTAATATTCGAAAATTCAGATATTTTAGAAAATTGTATCTCTCTTTCATCTCTAGCAATAAGATGTGCAAAGGTTTGCTTGTTATTAATCTACAGCAACAAATCACGTTATCTATCTGCAGTATACCAGTTAAAAGCTTATTCTTATTCTTATGCTTATTATCTTATTGGTTGCTATAGATTAATAGATTAATAAACTTTTGCACCTTTTATCACTCAAGCTCCAAATATTAGTTATCGAACGATAATTGTACTGTGTATGGTAACTGATGGCCAACTAAGATTTAAAAAATCAGCCCCTTTTAGTCTTTTAGTTAATACCCATTAAAAATGCCAGCAATTTAAATTGCATTTAATAATTTGTCACTTTTTAAAAATCTTTACACTAAAGCTTTTATTCTCTTTCTTTATCATTCTCATTCTTTATCTGATATTTTTAGCTGTGCCATTCGAGATGGTCGAACTTCCTAAAGGTCAGTTCGTTTTCGAACTGCCGAACTTTAGTAAAAGTCAATGGGTTAATGAACCCATTAAAGTCAATGGGAGTCCAATAGTTTGAAAATTTTGGATTAAATACAGATAAAATAGCAATGGTAACTTACAGTAAATAGCTGTGACCCATTGGAAATGATCTGGGGAACATGTTCATATCACCAAAACTTGTTTAAATTTCTGAATTTACGGGCCTTTCGCTAACCCTAGAATGTATTGTTCACAAACCCTTGAATGTATTGTTCGTTTTCGCTAACCCTAGAATGTATCGTTCGCTAACCCTTGAATGTAGCCTTTGATTTTCAGTAACCCTCGAAAGTATCGTTTGTTTTCGGTAACCCTCGAATGTATGGATCGTTTTCGGTAACCCTCGAATGTATCATTTGCTAACCCTCGAAAGTATCGTTCATTTTTGGTAATCCTCGAAAGTATCGTTGGATTTTGGTAACCCTAGAATTTATGGTTCTATTTTCGCTAACCCTCGAAAGTATCATTCGGTAACCCTGGAAGTGTTGAAGTGAGATGTATGCAGTGCAAATAAAACAATCATATACAGAAAAATACAATTGAATGTTACTGTAGGGTTACCGAGTTCGAACATTACATTCAAGGGTTACCAATTCAAGAATTCGAGAATTATCAAATTTTTTGCTAATGATCGAAACTAGTTCGGATACTTCGGATAGTTTGGATAGAGTTCACGTATGTTCTAGTCTGTCCAAACTCATAAAGCTCGGCCCAAACTCAGATTCGCGTCCATCATTGTGCAGCCTAAATGTCAAATATGAGGCCCTTGGCTAGTACAGACATTGATCTGCTGGGTCGGACTACCAAGAATTCCTGACCGAACCGCCATACACGTACAATTATTGTACAGGTGTAGGTGTTCATAGGGCACTCATTCCTCATCTGTTGTGTGCAAAACCGCACGTGTGTACTTAGCTTTAGTTAGCTGTGGATGGTTATACATTTATAAAATCAAAATTGTTGACAATGAATTGCTTTGGGGGTTACTTTCTGTCGAATTATCATCTATTCACTAGGGCACTGAGAAGTTAAAAAATATCATCATTATTTTACTTTAAAACAATGAGAATTGTTAAGTGAGAACTAGTTCACCCTCTTAGTGACCTGGAATCTTCAGCTATAATTACATGTTCCTTATCCAGTTTTTACTTAACAAAAGGTATAAATGTACTAAAAAGAGAGATCCTGCTCTATATTACCTTCCTAATGATGTGCCTTCCTTTCAACCCTGACAGACACTATATGAATACACAAAGCTGCCAAGCGACTTTGTTTGAAGTTCTTTCCTGTCTTTGTAATCTAGTTTCCTTCAATGGTGGTTTGTAGATATGGTACAGATTTTTTTTGTATTAGAAAAAAAGGAACAAGAGCCCTGATAAAAGCACAAGAGCACTATAGGTTATTAATTGGCCTTATTTATAAAGCATTATAAATAAGCAAGTAAGGGTTGTTAACACCGCAGTTGTTTGTTAACTACTTCATGGTTATAGTTAAGGACCACAGGTGTTTGTTAACGTCTATACCATTATTCAATAATGCTGACTGAACTATTCCAATACTAGATTTTCATTTTAAATTATGAAAAAATATAGTAACATAATAATGACAGTTGAAAGAAAACATACGTCCATCTAGTCCAACCTTTGCACACTTCTTTTTAACCCTACCTAACAGTTGATTCAGTGGAAGGCAAAAATAAAAACAGGTAAAGTGGGAGGGAAATTCCTTCCTGACTCCAAATGGCAATGTATTAATACCAGTAATTCTCAATATTTTTTAGTTTTAGAAACGTATCTAGGCCTTTTTTAAAGCTATTCAATGAACTTGCCATTACCACATCTGCTGGAAGACAGTTCCACAGTTTCACCATTCTCACTGCAAAGAAACCTCTCCTAACCTGAAGATGAAACTTCTTTTCTTCTAATCTTAAAGTCCCCAGATATGACCTATTAGTGAACAATGCACCAGAGAGTTTATTGTGTGGCCCATTAATATATTTGTACAAAGTGATCATATCCCTGGGCATATGTTGCTTCTCCAATGTAAACTGCCTAATCTGCCTGCATAGTCAAGCCCCTCCATTCCCCTTATTCATTTAGTTGCCCTTCTCTGAACTGCTTCCATTTCCAAGATGTCCCTTTTGTATATGGGATTCCAAAACTGCACTGCATATTCCAAATGAGGCCTTACCAGTGCCTTGTAAAGAGGGAGAATAATATTTTTCTCTCTTGAATCTATTCCCCTCTTTATACAAGACTAAAACTTGCTAGCTCTAGCCTTGGCTGACTGGCATTGTTTGTCTGTTATCTACCAGAACCCCCAAATCCTTTTCCATTAGCAATTCACAGTTATTTATGGTGTAGAAGGGACAATGATTGAAATGCATCACCTTACATTTATCAACATTGAATCTCATTTGCAACTCTGCTTCCCATTTTGATAATCTTTATAGGTCTGCTTACAGATTGATGATGTAAAAATACTGTCATTCTCATTGCTGTGCAATAATACAGGCCTTAAGATCTTTCACAACTGTAGCATTGATCAACGACCACAGTGTTAATTAACAATAATGATCATTATGGTGTTACTTACCAATAATGATGCATTATAGGGATGTCCCAATGTTTAATGTTCACTCTGTGAGGAAAGCTCTATAACGAACAATGCCATGCATGTTTGGATTCCACATAGAACAGGAGTGTTGACAAATGTTGATATTTGTATATAGTATTATTATGGGGAGATGGCCCTCATCAGTGAATATATAGCAACAATTTGAAATATAAGCTTAACTAAAACATAGTATTCTTAATAAGATTTGACCATTTTTAGTAAACTAAAAGTCAAATAGAGCTAGATACATTACTAGGTTTCTATATTAATTATTTTAAACTGCCTAATGTCAACAAACTCCTAAGATAAATAAATCCAAGAATCTTATCATCTGACATAATCATATGGAGGTTAATGGAGTTCTAATGATAAATAAACTGAACATTGTGATAGGGGATATTAGGAGGGAGTTCTATGTCTCATAAATCACACATTGCACCTTGTAAATTGCCATAGAGAGATCCAGTGCAACAGGGGAGACTACCATAATGAATCAAAGTTAAAAGTATCAGCACTATCATTGAGGTTGAAGATTAACAGCAGCTACATGAAAAATTGGGGTTTCAAAATTAAAGCTTAATAGAAGAACAGATTTGCATAATCATGGGATTTATTTTTAAAGGACATCTTAACAGAGAAAATATATTTTCCCCTAATTTACCAAGAAAAAAGGATCAACCACTCGCACCTTCCATTTTGGCTGCCCTGTAAAAATCTCACCCTTCACATGCAAATGAAGTTTGAAACCCCTCTTCTAAATGCATGAAGCTTGCATATGCATACAAGACAATGCAATCTGTTATTATAGCGGAGATGGAGCTAACAATACAATATGATTGTGAAGGTTCTCATTCATCCAGGTCATGGTATATCTGTTGTATTCAATTAGATCAACTGGACTTGAAGTTTAGTTCTTGAAGACGTTTCGCTAGTCATCCGACTGGCTTTCTCAAGCCAGTCGGATGTAACCTGGAAAATCCCAATTAGCATATCACAGCCAAGTGTTAAGGGCGTGATTGGATAGTGGCTAAGAGGTGAACACATAAAGTTACAGTTGATCCAGGGATATTTTTGATTGCCAGTTGGAGTCTGGAAGGAATTTTTCTTCCCATTTTTTTGCCTTCCTCTGGATCAACAGTTAGGCAGTAAATGCAGGTATTGCTGAGTAGGTTGGACTGGATGGAGGTATGTCTTTATTCAACCTCAAATACTATAATATACTATATATTATTTAACCTCTAATACAATGTCACCCACACAATACTTAGGGGGGACATAGGGGATTTAAATGTCCATTAAGCTGGATACAAGTCCAACATGGCAGGTTTCAGTTAATTGAGTAACGCAGTATGGGGAATTTTAAAGTAATTATTGACTGTAAAGCACTCCAAATACATTACTTTAGTAATAATAATAGTTTGTATACTTCTTAGGTAACACAAATAAGCATTTATAAAAAAGAACCGAACACTCCCTTGGCAATTTTCTGCATTTAAATGACGGAAATCCCATGGCCAGCTTTCAATATTAACATAAGAGTTTCACCTTTCATTCCATAAAAATAAACTATTTATAGGCCACAAAATGCATTATTGGGTAGGATTAAGCAGCAATCACGCACCAATAAATCTTGCCATAATCTTCCGAAAAGTTAATATTTTGGAAGGTACTAATCTTCATTCTTTTTATGAATGTGAATTCACATGCATCTATTCCATCCAGCAGTCATTAACACATCCTGGGAAAAATTAGACCAACTTCGATAGCCCTAGAATGCAGCGTTCCGTACATTCTAGGGTTGACTCCGAATTCGAGGGATATATTCAAGGATTATGGGAGAATTTGAGGGTTAGCAAATGGCGATAACCCTCAAATGTAGTATTCACTAACCTTCGAATTCAGAGATAACTCTTGAATTTGGCAATAACCCTCAAATGCGGCAACCGATTTCGGTAACCCTTAAAAATTCAATGCAGAAGACTGACAATCTCACGATCGTGAGGAAAGTTTGAACATGTTTTGGTGATATGTACTTGTTCCACAGACGATTTCCCAATTCCCAAATCCATTTACAGTAAGTTACTATCGCTATTTTAACTGTATTTTATCAGAACAATTTTTCCCCATTGACTTTAATGGGTCATTTTTCAAACTATAAAACTTTTACTGAAGTTCTATAGTTCTAAAACAAACTGAAATTTAGGAAGCTCGGCCATCTCTACCTTCATGGACATAAATCCAATTCCAAAAACAATTTAGGTGAGAAATGATTGTCTGTTATTGTGAAATATAATATTGATGGGCTGCGTGATGAGTTTCCTTCATTGTGCTCTTGCTTAATCCATTTTATGTTAACAGAAAGTATTATTTTCTTTTGCAATATGATCCACAAACAAAATGTCCAGAATCATATTGTCACAGTTAAAAACAAAATTACAGTTTGGAGTAAAATAAAATGATTCTAAACAAAGTACACAGACAATAAAATGCCAAGTACAACTGCTATTTACCTAATGAACAAGCAAAGAACCCCACAAAAGAGGGCATGTGTGTTTAGGATCTTTGTTACCATGGAATAATACTAGTAGTGTGCTGTATTTTACTACCACAAGTTATTGGCCTATTGAAGGTCGCAGGTGTTATTCTATAATTCAGTCATAGAATAATGCTCCAGCCGTAAAAAATATTGATCACAGTATTTACAATGAAGATCGGTATGTTATGATCAAGTTACCTTATGGCCACAACATAAAATAATGATATGAAGGGTCATTATTGGTATTTACAACTCTTTGGGTGAGATAGCAATTTGACTGAAACTTGGTCAAGCTTCCGATGTAACACACAATTTAAAAATAATGCTTATTGAACCACACTACATATAACCGTATATAACATATAACGTTTTACACCTGCAAACAAAATAGAATATCTAATTCTTGTTACTTGTCTACGTATATTTGCATATATGCCAACATTCATCCTATCGCATATGAAATATACTAAAGAAAAAAATCTATATACTAAAAGAAAAATCCAGGGATTGATTATGCAAGAGTATTTATTGCCATGTGAGGAAGAAGGATTTTGAAAACTCACATTTTCATAGAAGTTTTAAATAAATGTTTTTTAAATAACACCAAATGCACACTGGGAAATGCAGTAACAGTTGCACACTAAAGTAGGCCATACATTTTCGTATTTATCGAAAATTCAATTGGGAAAAATGGTTTAACATGGCTAAACTCTAAGAACTCTTGGTTTGCAGGCTGTGTTGTCATTTTTTTGTACACGTGATCCAATATTTTATTAACATTGAAAGTGCAAAAAATGTTTGTAAAAAAATAAACCTCAATAAGCCAAAAACACTTGTAAAAGCACAATGGACACTACCTCAGAATCATGGACAAGGAAAGTAATGGGACCAAATATTTATTGCAGAAAATGTAAAAGGTCAAGAGGCATGTCTTCATCCTCATGTTTTTACTGGATGCTATTTTAAACTTGCCAAAATATCAAAAAAATACCAGTTTCCCACAGAGCTGGTGAACCAATATCATCTGAATTGACAACATCCTCTAGTGTTCTCCAGCTACCCATATGTGCTCTCCAAAGCTCTCATCTGGTGCTCTCCAGCTACCCCTACTGCTGGGTAATGATTGGGGAGGAGGACACCCATCTGGGCAGAGCAGAGGGATATCAGTTTCCCCATTCTATTGATATCTTTGGAGGGTGAATGGCTTGTAAACCGTTTAGTTTAAATAATCTAGGGTGCTTGTGCTTGTAAACCGTTTGGTTTAAAGAATCTAGGGTGCTGAACTGGTGCCTTAAGTTTTCCCAAAGTTTAATATTTGTCCATTTTGTTCTTCTTTAAAATCTATTAAAAAAGGAAATTCTGATCACCAGTCCTTTCTTTGATCACCAGTCCTTTCTTTAATGCTAAAACATTTTGAATTTAATATCATCAGATTTTTATACCAACCAGTTCCTCCCCACAAAATACCTTTTTCAGAAACCCTACAAAGTCTGGCCATGTAAGTTTATTGTAATTATACCTTCTCATAGACTTCTTATTTCTAATGCACATAATCCAATTTTGGCAGATATTCTTTTCTAGCTAAACTATATGCTTCTGTTTTTCCAATCAGAAATCTATTCCGTGAACCCTTTTTAGTTCAAATGTGTCATTTTTCTTTGGTTACCGAAATAAATCTCTCTAATCCAGATGGTGTATTTTCAAGGGATTTCTAATGAGAAATAATTGTAAATCCAACTCCCACAAAATAACATCTACAGGCTTAGGTCTTATTGTACCGGAATAAATATGTACAGGTCTGCATATAATTAGCAACGCTATACAATCACATGTTTAATTAAGTATTCTTGGTAATATTTCCACCCATTGCTTTATTACACCACAGAATAATTAACACAGAATGTATTAATTCCATATTATCCATTATTTTCTCCCCTGGCTCCCAGTTAAAGAATGTGATTGGTTCTAGTAAAGTTATATTATTATTCAGTAGCAGCCTTTATTACTGGATTAGTAATCATGAATGTCTATTAACATTGAATTGTGAGTTGACATGTATGGTTTCTAGATCTAGATTATTGCTACGGCACCCCCACCCACCCCCAGATCAATCTAAAAGATATGAGCAAAATATTTCAAACATTTAAAAATGATCTATACAGAGAGGAAGGTTTTATACTATTGCTAACGCTCCCTTTGTGAAAACATAAATACAACATAATTGCTGTAAAATCCATGTCATCTCACCCTGTTTATGTGAGGTCAAATAAATAAAAAATAAAGAGCTTTCTGAAGTTAATTAAGCCTAACATTATTTTGGTGTTACTTTTCCTTTGAATGGACATGTTGATTGTGTTTACTGTGGGCCAGGGATTTGTCTGTCTTAAAACATCAATTGCACAAAGCCACTGACAAGTACAAGAGATGAAAGTGCTCTCCTGGGACTAATATACAAAATCCATTGACAGGATGATTCAATAAGGCAGCTGTGTGTGAACGTTCTTGCTGCCCACATTTGTGGTTGCTATTCTGCACATGGGTGTTTAAGCATTTGACAATAGTGCCATTTACTGGGCCTTGACGTACGAGCTGGTACATGAAAGATTTAGCTATAGATCCTGATAGCTTGCATTAGATTAAACAGCCCTATGAGAGGGGGTATAAGGATCACTCTCATCATTGACTTAAAGCAGTTGCACATGCTCAAGTTACACATTTTGTTTTTTATTCTCCCTTGAACAGACTATGTAATTCTTGTAATCTTTTCCGTACCATTGCACCAGCTCAGGTTCCATTTTTATCTCCAATCATTTTTTTCTTTCTAAATGTAATGTGTTTTATTTTCTTTGGGGAGCGTGTGTGGTTGGCTCCAATCTGCATTATACCTTAAGATTTGATCATTAGTTAAGAAGAAAATAAGCAAATGTCTAGAATGAAAAGTGTTTAGGAAGGAGAAATTAATGTTTCTTATTAAACACAATCCCTTCTTTCCTAAATATGCTAGAAACAAATTGTTGAGCCACTTCACATTGGTTACAGGTAACATGATCAAACCTTCCCTTTAATATAACACACCTGTAGAAAAGTCTTTGTTCTGGAATGTTTAGTGCTCAGTTTATGCTTCTGTTTCACCTCCACTGATACCTGTCAGAACCGAGGAGCTACAAGTTAGTGTCTATAAACAAACAATTTTCAATGATGGAAAAAAGAAAATTTGTGACATTAATGACATTAAGACTAGAGATGGACACAAAACCAAACTCAAACCCGAGTTCGAGCCAAACTCGAACCCAAGTTCGAGCCGAACTTTAATAGTTCGGACAAACTCGAACTATTCAAACTAGTTCGGGTTCAAACTAGTTTTTTTTCCTGGACTCGCGGCTGTATTTTCGATAATTATTACTAACCCTAGAATGTATTACTAACCCTAGAATGTATGGTTCGCTATCCCTCGAAAGTATTGTTCGTTTTCGGTAACCCTCCAAAGTATTGTACGGTAGCCTACGAAAGTAGCGTTCATTTTCAATAATCCTCGAAAGTATTGCTCAATTTCAGTAACCCTCAAATTTATGGTTCTTTTTCCGCTAACCCTCGAGCATTACTTTCGGTAACCCTCGAATTGGCAGTAAACCTCCAATGTAGCTTGCGCAAAACCCAACAATTGCCCGCTTATGTTTAAGAAGTGTTTTAACAAGTTTTGGTGATAGTGACAGGTTGCCCAGACCATTTCCCAAGTGCCACAGCCATTTACAGTAACTTACCATTGTTAGTTTAGCTGTAAATCACTTGGACTTTTCGAACTATCACTCTCCCATTGACTTTAATGGGTCCGAATTCGAAGTGTCGAACTTTTGAACTTTTACTGAAGTTCGAAAGTTCTAAAACGGACCGAACTTTATAAAGTTTGGCTATCTCTAGTTAAGACAACCCAGAGCCAGAGTTGCCTAAAGGTTATGATTGGATTTCTGAATGAAGGATTGGTCAAAACCATTATGAGTAACATTCAGATGAAAACATATTTTCCCCAACTGTAATGGACTAGAAACTGCTAAATAATATTATGAATTACTTGCCTTTCCTTTCCATGGTGGTCTTCCATTTTCAAAAAAAATATAAATGATACAGCTAGTAACCCCCACCACGGTACTACAGAGCCCTAACCCTGTAAAAGACCCCCTAAGGTAAGACCTAAAAAGATGTAACAGTAGGAGTAGAAAATGAATAAATAGCAAAGTACCCAGTGGGTGGAACCACACACAAATGCAATAATATATATAAATAAATACATTTTATTGTAAGTACATAGTATAAACTAAGCTGGCCAGCTACATAACACAGTAGTAAAGGAGTGAAGATATACGTGACCTACGAGTCGGCGCTCGTTTACTAACTAAACGGCTACGGTTTCTAATTAGGTTTCACAGCAGTCAGGACTCCATGGTGTGTACGTGCTACCCAGATACGTATTCCACGTCACCATCACCACTACGCGCTTCACTCTGGTCTCGGTACCGCTATAAGGCTTCCTCCGGTCCCCCGGTCCTAGAAAACTTATATCTGACCATGGTATACAAACACTTGGATCCTCCTTGAGGAGTGAAGATACACGTGACCTACGAGTCGGCCCTCGTTTACCACTACACGTTTCACTCAGAGAGCTTCCTCAGGTGAGGACCAACGGTAAAGGTAAACGAGGGCCAACTCGTAGGTCACGTGTATCTTCACTCCTCAAGGAGGATCCAAGTGTTTGTATACCACGGTCAGATGTAAGTTTTCTAGGACCGGGGGACCGGAGGAAGCCTTATAGCGGTACCGAGACCCAATATCAGGACATAGGAGTGGGGATACACTGTGTACTTTACATGTGTTTTCTACCCTATTGATATTTTTAGGTGTGCGCACACCATTATTTCATTTATTCCAAGGCCTGTACCTTTGTGGACTCAGATCAGTCCAGACGGACTGTTGGTGCTGGAAGCAGTGTGGGGTCGTCTTTGGACTTTTGGAATATATCAGATACGCTCATTTTTCGATTTGATTTTATTACCCATTTTAGAGACGTTTTAGAGTTAGTAGTGTTCACTTTTATATTGTGCACACTACTGTGTTATGTAGCTGGCCAGCTTAATTTATACTATGTACTTACACTAAACTGTATTTATTTATATATATTATTGTATTTTTGTGTGGTTCCACCCAACCTGTGGGATCTGCAGGTACTGGTTAGAGTGCAAAGATTTCTACAGTTGTTAAATTTTTTTGGAGTGCTTGAACTAAACTGAATTGGCAACATTTAGATCAAATTTGTGTTTGGTCCAAATCCGAAATCAACACTATATGCAAGTCTCCAGGAACACCGTGCCTAGCATTGTGAAAGATCAATGAAATAATCAAGAAAATGTGCCCAGATTCCAACCAGATTCTGACACAGATCTGCTCCTCTCCCTTAGCCAGATAAAAAAAAAATTCTGAATTGGCTGCATGAGAGGAGCATGACCATGTCAGACATATCCATAACAGGACCTGCAAGTCAACAATGTAACTGTTAAATTGATTCTGAACTGTACATGGCAGCAGGGATTTTCTATATTCGAGAGTAGAAATAAAACAAGGTTTGGGGCTAACTTTACACCATCACACATGATAATGAAACTCACCCACTGTTACATTCACAATGGGCAAGGTCACATGAGAAAGGGGGCAGCCGCTCATATGGTTTCCACCCCCAGGGGGGTTCTTGAGTATTCCACCCCTAGACATTGAGAGTTTTTTCTGGAAAGTTTGCAAACCTCCCAGCAAATTAATTGCCCATCACAATTATTAAGAATGGTATGCATAGGATAAACAGTTGTATGGATAACCTATTATGCCGAAGGCTTTTGATTGGTGACTGATGTATCTTTTAATTACTTTTACTGAATAGGGATTATGTACCTTTTTACAGTACAGTGTAATATAATTAACAGCACAAAAGAGCTCCCAGACCACATAAAAAAAGACCAGAGAACTTTGAGGTGACATAATATCCTTATATTACAATGTAAGGGATGCAGTATTGTAAGAGTTAAAACAGGGAATATGGCCCCCAAAGTCTCTGTAACACTCACAGCATTCTATAACAATAAGTTAGAATACAACCCCCCCAAAAAAGACAGGTTAGAAGAAACAATATAAATTATTATAAGCAGTCATGAACTGTAACATAAACATCCATACATTTGCTCATATAAGTCAGAAGCAATAACATGGCACAGTAGAAGCATTTTTGATCATGTCCATGCACCAGGACTCAAATACACAGATATTTATGCCATGGCTATTATCTCCAGGTTCCCTTCAGGATACCTCTCCAACCTGGCAACGGTAGTCTACAGGATGGCTTCCAGGCTTTACATTTTCTATGTCCTAACTCTTACATCATCCTGTTAAATCTTTACCTGGTACTGCCTGCAGAAGCAAAACGTTTTCCAAATTTAAAAGCTGGTTATAGGGTTAACCATGACAGCAGCAGTAATACTCTTCAACATACCTTCTGTAAGAAAGAGTAACAGTGGAATTTAATTTTAAAAAATTTACGTCATTCACTGACCAGATTAAGATTCTGATAGAGAGGTTCGGAATGTGTGTGATGTCCTGTGATCTGCAGTGCAGGCCACTCTACTTTGTGGCCATTAAAGGTTGTAAAAGACTGATTGTTATTTTCAATTCCTGACCACTTTGAAAAATAGCACGACAGCCGTAAATGGGGCCTTAAAGGCTATGTCCACCCTGAAAATTTTTTTTTATATATGGTCCCCCCTGGGCTCCCAGCCCCAACCGCTATAATTTTTTTTTTAGAAAGCCCCCCAAACTCTACTTACCTCCCCTCGATCCTCCGCCGCGCTCCCGGCCCTCTGCTTGCAAGGAAATGCAAGCAGAGGGGCGGGACCGGCAGCCGCGTCTGTGATTGGCTGAGCGGCAGCCAATCACGACGCTCTGCGTCAGCTTGGACTTCGCCGGAGGAAAGAGGAGAGGTAAGTAAGAGTTTGGGGAGCTTTCTAAAAAAAAAAATATGCGGGTTGGGCTGGGAGACATGGGGGAAATGATTCTTAAGGGGTTTTATGCTAGGGGGAGGGATAGTAGAACGGGGGAAGGGAGGGAGGGAGGGAGAGGGAGGGGAGAAGGGCTGCAGTACGCATGGCAAAAATCTACCTGAGGACCCTAGCAGGCAGTGTCCTATATGGACTCTGCTAGCCTCCTGGTAGTCATTTTTTTGGGACTTTGGGGGGGGACTAAGGAGAACCCTATGGAGCTGGGATGTGAGGTAAGGATTAAACTACACTACATGGTGGGGCCAGTAGTTGGGGGGATTATAGTTTTGGGGGTGGACATGCCCTTTAAATAGCACAATGATAAATATCAATACTGATATTGATATTGATATTTTGCACCGTGGTTGGTATTTTGCTGTAAAAACAACACAGTTCCAAAATACTAGTACCATCTCCTTTATAGAGGAGCATGTTTACTACAATATTTTTTGCTGGCAAACTTTCTGTTCTGCAAAACCAAGGTGTTTCGTCTTTCTCTAAATAGACTATAATTCATAGCATTTTGTAAGCTGTGTTCAACATAATAGCACAGTTTTCTGGTAATATGCCAAAAATGATTCTATGGTGAAAAATAGCACTGGACTTATTTAGGGAGTTTCAATAAAAGTTCTTATTGTTAAAAATGGTGCTAATTTTGTCCTAACCAATCAGATATTATTTAACATTTGAAAGCTAACATCTGATTGGTTGGGGAAAAATTAGCAACATTTTTAACAATAAGAACTTTTATTGAATAACCCTGTTTGTGTCCTTATGCATCTTAAAGTCTAGAGTAAATGTAAAGTCTGGAATCTGTTGAAGGTAGCAGCAATTCCTTTAGATTGAATTTTGACACTTTCTCCCAGGTGCTTTTAGCCAAAATATTTTGAGCATGTTTCCTTTTAGCAGAAATGAAAGGGGATTTTTTTAGTCTTGGTTTAATAGCACACAGCAATCAAGAAGCATTAAACGTTGTTGGAATTAAATGAACATCTAATGAGTTTCTATTGGCTACTGAACTGTTTGATCATGTTATTGGATAAGCTATCATTTCCCAGGAGTTGATGCATACAGATAATTGGCAAGATTACATAATCTAAGGTTCATGTAAAATACCAATTCCACATAGCCTACATGATGAAAACAAGGCTTCTTTTCAATGTATTTTTAAAATATAAATAATAGAACCCAACGAGCGCTGCCTTTTACAGCTGTTTGTTTCATTCATTTTACCAGTTTGAAAAAATCTAAATGACTAATATTTGGGTAAATGAAACATGTGGAAAATGTGACAAACTGCTTAGGTGACGTTTACATGCACAGTTATAGAATTTAGATTCACCAATAAGGCATTGTAGTTATATAGCTGAATATTGTAACTATTTTTATTTCTAAAAAAAAAATATTAGTAGCAAGAATCCATGAAAGAGGCAAGCAAAATTAAAATTGCTGTTACTAAACACTATAAAAAGCTCCTCTATTAATTATGACATTTTATTGGATATTATTAGTTACAATACTGTAAAATAGTCAGATATGATGACAACAACCAATGTAATCGCTTAATATTTTTCTACATTGGTGGTCTCAATCAGTGATTGGATCTTCTATCATCACATTGTAGCCAGGGCAATGATGTCATGAACCCCCCCATGGTTAAACTAGACACTGGTAAAACTTTAGCATGCACCTGACCCTATGTTATTAATCTCAATCAGTGATTTCCAAGATAACAACTCATCAATTATCCTCTGTTGAATGCAAAAACAAACTTTGTTATGTGAATTCAAAATCAGACATGAAAAATGTTGGACATCAAGAATTTTCTGTGTGGCACATGCCCTTCAAAAATCTAAAATAATAATCCTAATCTTAAAAATATTCAGACATTTTGGAAGCATTTACAGGATCACTAGCAGGACACAAATATTATGAGATTATTTATACAAATATATAGCAAAATATATAGCATCAGAAAGTCCCTAGATGGGGGGAGATCCTAATTCTCTAATTATTTTTTGTTAATCTTCAAATGATGATTATGTTGTATTTATTTACTATAAAGGTTGTGTTAATGTGACGCTTGTATTGATTTCAAACAAAAAAACATCTGTGGTTGAATCAGAAGTTTATGGATTTGTAGCCATTAATTAATGCAAGATGAGGGTCCATTCTACCTAATCAAAAACACTGCAAATTAAACAAAGCCACATCTATATTTTTTTCAAAAACTTAAATATTTCAACACAAATAAAGAAATCAATAAACAAAAAAAGTGCAATACTAAAAGACAGAAGCCCAAGAGGCGCGTGGCTGAATGAAAATGGAGATAATAAAAATACACGCTCTACTGATGTTATATTATCGGTTTGCATGACTTTAAACATCCATTCATTGCGGTGCCTGCGTGGTTAACGTGGAAGTTAAACACGCAGGCGCCGCAAGCGAAGCTATAATTCACATAGCGCTTTACCATTATGGGACTTTTTAAGGTGAACCTCCATTTTGAAATGCGAATGTAGCACATCGCGGAGCGATTGCACTGGAGTGACGATTCGCCTCTCGTGCATCACCCTATAGTGTCAATTAAAATCAGACGTCCATAACATACTGGGAGACAGCTCCAAGTGTGTTCCTCCCATATAGGAGATAGATTATTAGTAACTGTGGGGTCTGCTTGGAAAGCTATGGATCGCTGTTATACTACATCAGAAGAACCATTTTACAAAAAGGACATACTAAATTTTAAAAGTTTTTTTTAACTGTAAATGGGGTTTTCAGTAACCTCGAGTTCGGTGATAACCCTCGAATGTAGCTTTCGCTAATTCAAAATAGCGAAGCCATAACCCTAGTAGACTCTAATACGCGGCGTTTGTTAACCCCTCGAATACAGCGATAACCCTCAAGATAGCATTTAATAACCCTCCAAAACTTTGGTGCATGAACCCTCTGATTGCAATACTCACAATTAGCGTTTGATTTAGGAAACTCTCGAAAATTCGGGAATGAAAATCTGCCTGACACAAACACGAGAGAGAAGTTAGTTTATTTAAACAATTGTTTTGGTGTCATGTCCCCAGATCATTTTCCAGGTCCCAGAGCCTTTACAGTAAATTGTCAGTTTAGAATTTATTTGATTTGAAATTCCACCTTACTTCTGCAATTTTTTAATAACAGTTATCGCTTAACAGAACTGGAAGATCAGCCATCTCGTCTATGACAATGCTGTGACATATTGGAGCAGATTAAGAGAGGTGGGAAGTCCATGTGGGACGTAAGTCTTTTACAGTAACAGTAAATCGGACTTTATTTATTCATTTAATTTTTTCTCTTTCTACAAATATTTATTACACATTAAAGATATGCAGACCATAATGGTTATTGTATAGGAATTACAATTGCATTTGTGATTTTACGACTGTGATCTTAACTGTAATGTTGTTAAAGGCAAATTGGGATACTGCGCCTTTATAAATATGCCCGCCTTCTGAAGACGATTCGTTAGTCATCCAACTGGCTTTCTCAATTTAGAATGATTTGTCCACAATCTGTTGTCAAAATATTTTCTGGACTGTGTCCCAATCAGCATATAACAGCAAAGGGTTTAAGGGCATGTCCACCCCCAAAACTATAATCCCCCCATTACTGGCCCCAATAGTGTATATAAAATCCTTACCTTACATCCCAGATCCAAATGGATGCACTGTAATCCCTCCCCAAAGTCACAAAAATGGCCACCAGGAGTACTGCAGAGTCCATATGAGAGAATTTTGCCATGCGCAGAAGAGCCCCCCTCCCTCTCCCTCCCTCCCAATTTGGTCTTCCTGCTTCCCCCTCCTAGCATTAAACCTCTTTCCCTATAATATAGAAATTGGTCACCCCAGCCCAACCGCATTACTATTAGAGCAGAAAGTCCCACGATCTGTTACTTACCTTACCTCTCTCCTTCACCGTTCTACACTACCAGCAGCGCGTCCGTGATTGGTTACCCTCTCGCCAATTACGGACGCGGCTGCGGTCCGCCCCCCTACTTGCAGTTCTATGCAAGCAGAGGGCCGGAGAGAGGTTAAGGTAAGTAAAGATCGGGGGACTTTCTTGCTCTAATAGTAACTGCGGTTGGGCTGGGTGACCATTCTATATTATGGGAAAATTAGTTTAAGGGTAGACATACCCTTAAGGTGCCCATACACTACTTAAGACATTAGACCTATGTCCAAACTCTCTCTAAAACAAATGTCCAATCTATCTAAAACAACCGCCATCCTTCTTTCATACAATCAATTGAAATCACAAAATGAAGGGTCAGATAGTAATATCTCAAGATAAAAACCGCCACCTGTAAATGTGGTCTTTAGACATTAGATAGATATTTGAAATCTACTAATGTCTGCCTAGTGCATGGCAGCTTAGAGACCTTCTGAATGCAAGGTGTTGATTAGCTAAGAGTTGTTTTTAAACTTCCCATGGTAGACATCAAAACAGCATTGTGCATGGCAAACAATAGATGTCACCCCTACCCCCCATTCAGGTTTGGTCTCTATATTTGACATAAATGAGACAGCAAGGGGAACAGCAGGAGGTAAAACCACTGGGAGGTGAGACTGTATTTAGACATTTATGATTAAATATCAAATCTATCTAATGTTTAATAAGTATATGGCCAGCATTAGTAACTTTAAACCATATTTCAAGCTCAGATGGACCTTTTAAATACTGTTTATTTCAGAACAGATGGCTTAGTCTTCTAATATAGCTCATGTCATCATAGCTTTACCATTTCTCTAACAGATAAAACAACCGCAGGAATCTTGCTTGAAATTACTCATAATTCATATCAATTTAATTACTGTAGTACAATAATAAGACTCTTGCCTCTATATAAGTTACAATTCCCGAAACTCCCACTCACACACTTAATATAAAGTGATGAAGTTCAGGGGAAATGGAATCTATCTCAGAGCTGATGTGGAAAAAAGATCGGCATCAAAAGTAAGGCAGCTAATACTGCACCAAATCATTACCACACCCAGCACACTCTACTCTATACTGGTTTGTAGCCATTAAGAACAGCTTCTCAGTAGGAAATGATCTTTTCTTACAAAGGAAGTCTGTCCATGATCTCATCATGTCTTGTTTCAACTCACCAACACCCCCACATAAATAGTTTTTACTCATTGTCCATCATATAATAAACACTTTTGCTCAGCTTATTTTCATTTCTATTGTTTTAAAAATGTGGTTAAAAACAGTTGATTGTAGATACGTGGACCATCCATATGTAACGTCTGGTGTTATATTCCGCCCTCTAATCCAATCCATAGTTCAGGAATATTGGTATGACTAGTAAATTGTTAACATCTGATTGGTGAGGCATATTAAATGTTTCACCTCTGAATAGGCCTGTTTCAGCCTTTATATTCCCCCTGGAAGGTTTCTTTTCTTAGTCTGTCGTTCCTTCGTCTTAATCTCCCGCTCTTCAATAAATACATTAAAGGAATAGTTCACTTTTCGAGAGAACTATTCCTTTAATTGAATCATTGACTGCAGCATATAGTAAAAATGATTCTTTAATATAAAGTTAAAGTTTCTTTGATGTGAACGATCCTCCTTCCTTTAAAGGGGTTTTCCTACATCTATGAGGCTGTACTTTTTTTTTTTTTTTGCGATTTCAGCATGAACTGATTTCAAGTACAATGTAACAACATAATAATCAACTCCTTAAGGGCGATTTCCCAGGAGCACAGCTATTAGTGGAGTTAAATTCTTATGTCTTAAGAGCCGCGCAGCCTCTTGTAAATCCCGTACGGGAGATTTGCCTAGAGCAGTTGCGGCTCTGGGTGAATCTCCCTACTTTAATACAGCTGCTGTCCACAGTTCTGACCAATGAGCTTATGCACACAATAACTATGAATAAAGGACAGTAAGAGAATAACGATTAAAGGGCATGTCCACCCCCAAAACTATCCCATCCCCCAACTACTGGCCCCATCATGTAGTGTAGTTTAATCCTTACCTCACATCCCAACTCCATAGGGTTCTCCTGTAGTCCCCCCCCAAAGAGTCCCAAAAACTGCCCACCAGGAGGCTAGCAGTCCATATAGGACACTGCCTGCTAGCTGGCCTCAGGTAGATTTTTGCCATGCGTACTGCAGCCTTCTCCCCCCCCTCCCCTCCCTCTCCTCCTCTCCCTCCCGTTCTACTATCCCTCCCCCTACCATAAAACCCCTTCAGTGCAGTATTCCCCATGTCTCCCAGCCCCAACCGCAATATTTTCTCAGAAAGCTCCCCAAACTCTTACTTACCTCTCCTCTTTCCTCCGGTGAAGTGAGCTGCCGGCAGCCGTGTCTGTGATTGGCTGCCGCTCAGCCAATCACAGACGCGGCTGCCGGTCCCGCCCCTCTGCTTGCATTTCCTTGCAAGCAGGGGCCGGGAGCGCGGCGGAGGAAAAGGGAGGTAAGTAGAGTTTGGGGGGCTTTCTGAAAACAAGTATAGCGGTTGGGGCTGGGAGCCCTTGGGGAACTTATATAAAAAAATATATTTGTGGGTGGACATAGCCTTTAATATGACAATATTGTTTTTACTATAAAAAGGTTTGCACCTGGAAAAAAAGTCTAGAAAAGGTTTCATTTTGAGATAATTATACATACTGTACCTATATCCTCATAACTTTACTCCTTGGTTCTTTTAATATCCTTACATATTAAAATAATATATCATGCAGCAAGGAAAATATAAGTAAGGTATACTTTACAAAGTTCATGGTTACAATTTTGTCGGTGCACTGCGCTCACCACGCAGAACCTTTAATAATATCCTCCCTTGGAATCCTGAACTTACCCCTAACACCTGTTAATATGCCTTCACCCATATGTAGTTTAGCTGTACCCAAGGAAGTTAAATGTTACTTTTTTTCTCTTTCTTAATTTTAGTTAAAGGGTATCTCCAGAACATTTTTTAAGTACGGTAAAAACAAACATTTATGTAATTTTAGAATGATGTAGTCATCACATAACATTTATAAATCGTGGACAAACTTGTTTTGCCTTTACAATGACTGCACAATTTTTCTCCCATTCAATCCAGATTCACATCCTCCCTATTTGTAATGGTATAATATAACAGTTATTATGTTGCCATTTAATCTCAACTGGTCACACATCCTTAGATCTGTTTGTTCAGTGGCAAGGCTTTATCAGGTCTGTAACCAGTCTAATCACCGTCCAGCACACATACAACTAATAATTCCCGCCAGGGCAAATAAGTGATAAATTACAATAAAACAAAGAAAAAGAAAAAATGTAAGCTCAATATAGGTGTAATTTCTCCCGATAACGGCACAACATTACAAATATCCCATCATACCTGATTAAAAGACAGAATTTGAGCTTGTAAAAAAAAAAATAGTAACAAAGTCCCAGTTTTTCTATGAGGCTGAACAGGCGGGGATAGCAAAAATCTTGTAGCACTGTAATTGTAATACTGTCCTTTCTTAGGTCTCCAGTTTTCTCCTTTATCCTATTGTATATGATAAATTGTTTCTGATTTTAACATGCGCAACCTCAATAATAACAGACCTGAGTGCTAATTTTTTAACTGGAAAATTTTCTAGGCGCCAAACTTAAATCAAATTCTACCTTTGTTTCTCTAATTTTTTTTTTGTACCAACAGTAAAGTTGCATTTTGCTAAAATGACAAATAATCTGTTTTCTGAGGATCCCTAGGGTATTTTTAGGGTTTAAAACAGCTAGTATAAACATAAACATCGGTTTAGCATGTCTTTTAACATCCATTTCAGCACGATGGAGGCCTCTTGGTGCATCTGGCTGTTAGTATTTGAGGTGAATAAAGACATACGTCCATCTAGTTCAACCTACTTAGCAATACCCACATTTCCTGCCTAACTGTTGATCCAGAGGAAGGCAAAAAAACCAAAAAAAAAACGCAAGAAAGGGGAAAAAATTCCTTCCTACTCCGACAGTACAATCGGAAATAATCCCAGATACTGGTATCAATGCCAGTAACATGCACATTCTTTGTGTTGAAACTCATCCAGCTTTTTTTTATTTTTTAAACTATCCAATGAATCTGCCATCACCGAGCCAATTGAACACGCTCATTAAAGTCATGGGAGTCAAGTATTTTGAAAAGTTCAAGTAAAAACAAATAAAATAGATGGTAATTCTGTAAATGGCTGTGGAGACCGGTAAATGGTCTAGGGAACATGTCCATATCACCTAAATTTGTTTAAAGCCAACTTCCGCATTGAGTTGTTGCCACATTCAGTGGCGTAGCTACAGACATGGGCCTTAAAGCAAAATTGGGGCATGGGCCCCCCAACACTGCTGCAAACCAAATTGGCATCGCAAACCAATAATCATTGGTAAAATGCTTTCAGAGTTATTCAATAAAAGTTCTTGGTGCAAATTTTGCCCCAACCACTCAGATCTTATTTAACATTTGAAAGCTAACATCTGAGTGGTTGGGGCAAAATTAGCACAATTTTAAACAATAAAAACTTTTATTGAATCTCCCTGTTTGTATATAACCACTGGTAAAATAGTTGAGACTGTTTAAATGCTTGGCATGCAGACACTGATAAACTGGTTGGGAAACTGGCACTGCACACAGCCAGACATGGTTAAATGCTTGGCACCAAACAATGGTAAAAAGCTTTGTACACAGACCACTGGTAAAACAGTTGGAACACAGACTGATGTTTTGGAACCTTAGCACAAATGGGGCCCCTTCTTGGCCAAGGGCCCTGGTGCAGTTGCATCCCCTGCACCCCTGGTAGCTACGCCCCTGGGCACATTCGAGTATTACTGAACAATAAATTTGAGGGCTATCACCAATTCGAGGGTTACGAATGGTACATTCAAGGGTTATTGCCAATTCAAGGGTTACCGAAAGAACCGCTTTATCAGATGGTTACCTAATGATACATTTGATGGTATCGCAGAAGCGCTACATTTGAGGGTTTCACCAAATATGCCTCATTCGAGGGTTACTTCAAACTGCTACGTCAAAACTTAGGTCAGTTCTATAAAGTTAGAGTTTGTCCGAACTATTAAAGTTCTGGTTGAACTCGGGTTCGAGTTTGAGTTCTAGACCATCTCTAGTCTAAAGGCATGTCTGTATGTCTCTGACATGTTTCTATTGGTGAACAATGCCCCAGATAGTTTACATTAAATGGCATCTCCTCCCTAATATTGAACTTTTTGCCATATGTTAGAACATCCCTGCCCACCCCCAACCACCAAGATATTTTCTTTAAAAAAAATTATTAAAACGCTGCTTACAGCCCCTTGTCTCACGTGGTGCACTGATCCAGCACCCTGCTTGTCGGAACTTGCAACACCAGCCACCTCTGTGATTGGCTGAGAGGGAGGGGAAAGGGCCCCCCTGCTCTTCACTCGCCCTCTCAGAGGACAGGAAGGAGACGGGAAGGTTTTGGACAGGAAGACAGCTACATTTTCCAAGTTTGGACAAGCACTGCAGGAGAACCATAAGGAGCAGAGATGTAAGGTAAGGATTTTTTAAACTACACAGTGTGGCCAGTAGTGGATTAAATTTTGTTGGTGGGTGACTGCTCTTTAATGTATGTATACACTGATCATATCCCCATGCAAGCAAAATTCCTAACTTTCTATATCCCCATGCAAAAAGATTTGCAACTTTTAATTGCAACAAAACCTTTCCACTAATGGAACAACATTTTCCTTCTTTTAATCCAAGGATCTTAAAATATTTTATTACTAGACCTTCAGAAATATTTTTTTTCTATGAACCTTTTAAAAACATCCCTTCTTTATCTACGCATTCAATCTGGAATACAGATAGAAAAAGGGGATTTTCTGAGCAGCTGAAGTTTGGTCATCTTTGATTTGGATACAAGACTGTTTTTATTGATCTCCATCCAATTCAACTCTGTGCACTGTTCTTTGATCATACAGAACGCAGGATGCTAAAAAAAGGCTTATTTCTATTTTCACTGCCTTATTACATTAGGAAAACATGAGAATGTCTCTAGGAAAGTTTACTCATTGAATATGTTCCAAGATCAACTCAGGAACACATTATCCCATGTGCCACTGTTACAACTTGGAGA
The DNA here is from genome assembly GCA_019447015.1 of Hymenochirus boettgeri. NCBI lineage: Eukaryota > Metazoa > Chordata > Amphibia > Anura > Pipidae > Hymenochirus > Hymenochirus boettgeri. The sequence goes on from CM033472.1 coordinate 109,416,018, forward strand.
CCTAATCAGGAAGAGTGCAAAATGATCCCTTGATATCAGAAGACGTGAATTTACCCTGATACAGAGGAGGTGGGTTGTTTGTTTTTAAGCAAATAGTCCATTTTTGCCTGTTAATCAAAACACCCGATTTTAATCCAAACATATACACTGCTTGGATTTTATTATTATTATTCCTTTTAAATCTGAAACTCTTGAGGACTTTAAATATGCTTTAATATTTTACAATTGTGCACATTCTGCTCTATATTCTGTAACTGCTTATTTACATAGTGCTTTTTCACGTAACAGTTGGATTTCCCTTACCATGTGCATATATACAAACATAGTGCTCAATGTAATGGTAGATGGCAATTAACCTGGACTGTAAAATCGATGTTTGTGCAAAAACATTGGAGGGGGGGGAGGCCCTAGGGCTGTAAAGTAATGATATTGCAGGGACGTGTTCAGGGGGGGTTACTGTACCTGAAGAATCCCCCTTTCTGCCTGCTCAGTGCAGTCTGTTGTTCCACTTCTCCTGGTGTCCATAGACTGTTACATAGTTTGTTATATAGACTGTTAAATTGTTAATTGAGCTGTGAGTGAGAAGCCCGGACTAATGGCTGAAACGTGTAGGTTCAACAGACTACTTTTTTGTCTACAATAAGGCTAGGCCACAGTGTCGTGATTTTCTTGCATTTGCGCATGCGATTGTGCATGCATTTTTTCATTGGAATCGCGGCAACGTACAAAATGTGGGTTTTCGGGTGTGATGCGATTGCGCTTGTGATTTGTGTTCCGCATTTTAAATCACGATCACGTGCGTTTTTCTATATGTAACGAAAAAAATGCATCACAAACACAATGAAATCGCACATGAATAGCATGTGATTCCGTGTGCGATTGCGTTTGCGTTGCAGTGTGGCGTGCCCTAAAGCGTTTATTAAAGTCCGTGGAGTGCTCTGTACCTTATATGAATGAATTGATTGTTCCATATATTCTTTATAAAGAACGATTGTTCAATGTGCCCATACATGGTCCAATGTTATCGCTTCTACTGCAAATTCTATCATATCCATCGTCAGTGTCACAGCTCTGGCTTTAAAAGACACTAATGGTAAATATTGCAAATGTGGATTTTAGTAAAACAGAACATTAGGCTGGGTACACACAGACAAATTTTCCGTCCTGACCTTTTGACGCTATAAAGGTCTCCTATGGACCACAGCTATCACTCATGCCACTGCCGAAATCATCTCAGATTTTTTCAGCCCGTCCGGCCAATACACAGAAATATCTGTTGCTTTGTGTGAACCCAGCCTTAATATGTATTACTTTATAACAAGAAAAGGGAATATGCGTATTGGCCAACTGTGATGATAATCATGGCAATTAGAGAATATATATATATTATTATATTGATCTATATATATAGAACACATGATTTATACGGTCGTGAACCTCCTTCTGGGCTTCTTCAGTGGTAACCCATTTAGGAAAATCCCCCCCTTGAAAACCTGCTCTTGCCCCTGTATTGAATTGATTGTTTTTCTTATTTACAACACACAGATTACAAAACGGACTTATCTTCATTTTAGGGCATAAAATAACCATGTGGACATTTTATTGTAACAGAATTATCACTCTGTTGCCATACATATAGGCATTACATTGAAAACCAGAATTGAGTTCAATGGGGTCATTTAGCATCCAGACATTCTTTGTCAAAAGTGTTTAAAGTATGCAAACTTTGAAACATTTCTTTGACAGGCATCTACTAAAAAAGTTCATTTAAATTGACCATTACTGAAAACTATAATTCTTCCCATTTTGATGATCTGCCCCTATTTCTTTAGATATCCATCTAAAACATCTTACATTTCAGTTGTCAATCAAGTGCTTTGCTATCATAAATTATTCTTCTGTGAGCTTTGTCTGTACCTGAATGGAACACAGTAACAAAGTAATTGAGGTTGAATAAAGACATCCATCCACCAAGTCCAACTTTCATCCTCCCTTTAACACTACCTAACAGTTGATCCAGAGAAAGGCAAAAAAAAAAAAACAGCTAAAAAAAAAGGGGGGGGGGGAATCAGAAAGTATGCCTTGATCAACCAGAACTGCAGTATATGTATTAATACCAGTAATTCTCAATATTTTTTAGTTTTGGAAACCTTATATAGCCCACTTTTAAAGCTATTTAATGAACTTGCCATTCTGCTGGAAGACAGTTTCACAGTTTCACTGTTCTCACTGTAAAGAAAACTTTCCTAACCTGAAGATGAAACTTCTTTTCTTCCAATTGACCTATTAGTGAACAATGCACCAGAGAGTTTATTTTATGGCCCATTAATATATTTGTAAAGGTTATCATATCCCCACCAAAATGTTGCTTCTCTAATGTAAACAGCCCTAACTATTCTATCTCCTGCATAGTCAAGGCCCTCTATTCCCTTTATTATTTTAGTTGTCCTTCTCTATACTGCTTCCTTTCCAAGATGTCCTTTTGTATATGGGATTCCAAAACTGCACTGCATATTAATATATAGGTGTTTGAGCTAAAACCATATCCCTAACATCTATACTATTTATAAGGCTAAGGCTTATATTTAGATGAACCATATACTAAAAACACATGCTAACATGTTTGTGGTGATGCCCTGTACTCGGGATTAGCATGGGTTTAAGAGGGTTTTTGGTGGTGGAGGTCCTTTGATTTAGGGTGAACTTTGGGAGTGGGGTGAAATGTTCCTTTAGTGTGTGCAACTAAACGTACATTACTTAAACATGTCTTCTAATGGCAGAAAATACCAGTCTTAAACACACACAAAGATAAGACAGAATTGGGAAGTTATGGAGTGCTAATGGTTCTTGACCGGTCAGAGAAATTGCAGTTCTCGGTACATCTCATTAATAGTATAGAAGGACAGTCAGGTAAAAAAGTTGTCTATTGCAAGCTATTTTTTTCTAAAGAGCCTTTATGCTAATTGGTCAGGGCTGAGATAATTCACTAAAAATGTATATCAATAATCTGTTTTTGCGAGTTTCTTTGTAACTAAGCTGAAGAGATGCTCATCTTGTTTTTTGTAGACTCGTCAGTCAACGAAACTTGACTTATGGATCATTAACATTGAACATATTAACATACAGAATATTCTGTTTCTTATACTAAAATAAATTTTTTTGCCTCCTTGGAATATGCTTGTTAAGAGAGATGCTATGCATTGCCTACCAGATATATTGTTATCACACACAGATTTGTGGCAATTAACCATTGAAGTTAGGTAGTTTATAAATCTGCACTAGTCTGCAGTCATCTAGACTACCAAAAGAGTGAAATGATAAACGCGAAGTAAGAATTATGCATGTAGATGATTGATGAGGGTTTGAATTGACTCGAGCTACAGTTTAAATAAATGTTGAAATCATTGCTACATTTCCAAGACAAACCACATGATATGATTGCATTACAGAAAGTAAAGGGATGTAAGAATTAGTAGGAGTACATGGCCATTCATGACCTAGAATCAGATACCTCTCTTTAAAGCCAAAATCATCAGGGCACATTTGTTTTGTATTTCTTTTTTTTTTTTTTTTTGGCTGGCTTAGCTTACTACTCAAATTGTTCATATTTATTTGGTGGAAATGAGTTCTAATGTTTGTGAGGTAATAAACTGAGAAGATAAAATTACTATATTTTAACCATCATGAAAAATCCTGTATTATACTAGTCCCTTGTGGCGGTATTTAAGTTGCCATTTACCAAAAGAAAAAAAAAAATTACACAGACATGTAAGCACATCCTTGCCAAGTTAATAGGTTTCATACCTTTAATAAACCTTAATTATACTGAACATACTTAATATTGCTGGAATACATACAGTTTAAAAACATATACGGTAACAAAATTGCCTTAAAGTGACATATTTACTAGTAATAAAGTAATAAAGGCTTAAGACTTGACATAATAACCAAGCACTTGATTAAAAATGGTTTAACAATAATTCGTGTAGTCCCTGGAGGCTTAATTCTCTCCATACACATGCAACTACCATTGCAAATATGCTGACAGATATTTGGGTGAGATTTTCCAAAGATCGGCAAGGTGTATGGCCATATTACCAGACATGTCAATCCATTGATGTAAACTACAATTTCCAGCACTCCCAGGATACCAGCGGGGGAATAGCATCTAGTTTGACCTCCTTCAATCTAATTTGTTACTTTTTTCTCTTTCCCCATTTTTCTGTAGGATCTATTTCTTGGAATATTGAATCTATTTATGGGCACTATTCCTGCCTAAGGCAGGATATCCTCTTCTGAACTCTACATCAGCAAAATAGCATCCAAAAGTATAACGCACATTCAACGCAACATTAGCAAGGAATCAATTCTTGTGTCACAAATATACAGGAAAGTTAAATCCTTAATTTGTATACTTTTATGCTTAAATATACTCTTGTATATTTATATGACTGCCAGTAAATTTTTTTTTAAACTCTTACAAAATGTTCTAGACTTTAAGGGAGGGAGGGGACAGTTTTTCCTATACATCAGCATCAATTAGGCTGATATGAGTTTAATTTGCTTTAACATAGCTAAGCTCATCTCAAGGAGTAGAAGATTGAACAGTAACTGACAGAGACTTAAAATGTATGTGGCACACAGTGTGGAGGAAAATCGCTGTTAACCTACATGGGAAATTTATGTAAAAACCTAAGTACTGTCTTATATTACAGTGGTGTATCATTTAAGGAAAATAAGAACATACAATTAGGCTTAATTTGACCTTATTGGATTAATAACAAACTGCAGCTTTCAATTAAAGAAATCACTTCAACACATAATTACAGTTTATTAATCAGTTTAACGTTTAATCCTAGTGATCTGTGACTTACTGTAAGTGAGAACATTTTCATAAATTTTATATGTAAGAATTTTAGAAAAAACATTTGCTTTTGCATCATCAAATAATTTTCTGTCTCTTTTTCTCTCTTTTTCCCTGCTTTAATTTTTAAGGGCTTTCTGGGTTTCAAGTTATTCTATAGCAGACAAATTAGGAACAGCTTCTTCATACTAGCTTCAACTTCAATACCGCTCTGGGTAAATGTCCTGATCACAATTCAATATCGTGTTTGCGAACGTGGGTAAACACCGAAAATGTATTCACTGCAGGATTTTAACGTCAGCTATTGCTGGCGTTAAAATCCAGAGCTATAACGATCACAATACGACATTGATCGAGAGTGTCTGATGAGCGGGTGTCTTTTGCGTAACCCGCCCATCCGACGCTAATATGAAGTTAAAGTCGCAAACCAGTTGTGAACCGTGCAACTTTAACTCTAAATTGGCCAGTGCCTCTGAAATCGGCCCCTATGAATATTTTCACCACAGTATAGTACAGTATAGTATATATTTTGAGGACGAATAAATACATGCGTCCATCTAGTCCAACCTACTCAGCAATACCTACATTTCCTGCCTAAAGCTGGTTACACACATCACAGATGTTTAAAAGATGACAGACAGGATCTGCAAGATCCTGTCTGTCTTTTTCCCAAAAATCAGGATACACACAGTTCTGAGCGTTCTCCCTATACATGGCATATACACAGCATAGGAGAACGTTTGGGACTGCATGCTTCCCATGACCACGGCTGACTCCCCTATACTAATACAGGGAGACGGAATCTGCGCTTTGTCATTACTGTGTGTACCCAGCTTTACAGGTGATCCAGAGGAAGGCAAAAAAAAAAAAACCAGTATGAAGGGGGGGGGGGGGGGTGTGAACTGCCAATCTGGAAATTTCTCCAAACTTATATATCAATACCATAACATGCAACATTCTTTATTTTTAAAACTCATACAGCCTTTTTTAAACTATCCAATGAACCAAAAGTGAAAACACCCCTTCTAAACAACATAAAACTTATTTTCTTCCTGTCTTAAGGATGCCTATGTGTCCTCTGACATGTTCCATTGGTGCCAATACCCCAAATAATTTATTGTTTTGTCCCTTAATGTATATAACTCAGAAATAATATCCCCACGAAAGCACTTTTTGCTAGTGTGCATAATTGTTACTATCCATCTGTTCTCAGAGTCAATATCCTCCAGTCCCCTTATTAATTTAGTTGCCATTCTCTGAACCCTTTCCATTTCCAAGTCCTTTTTGTACACAGGATTCATAAATTGCACTGCATATTAACCATGAGCCTTACCAGGGCTTGTAAAGTGGGAGACTAATATTTTTTCCCTTGAATCAATACCTGTACAAGACAATATCTGGCTTTACCTTTTTCCGCCTGGCATTGCTTGCTACATTTAAAGGAGAACTAAAGTCTCCAGACAACATTGTCCCAATAGACACAGCACATTCACAAACAAGCTGTGTCTCATCTCTCCTCTTTGCTGTGGATGCTGGGTGATATATGAAAATAACCAGTGTGTACTAGGGATCCGCTCCCATAATTCACCTTATCTGGGAACACCCAGCTAGCAGGAAACTGCAGTCTTGCTTCCTGGAAGCTGACAGCCAATCATGTTACAGCTCAGAGATCCCTCCCTCTGACACAGAACATAGATTTCAGTGCAGTTTACAAATGCTCCTATCCCTAACAATGATAAAATTCTTTGGTTTTCAAACAAAAAAGAAAAGTAATCTTTGCAGTGTATGTCTTTGCTAGCATGGATGAAAGAAACAGAACATTTAACATTTCACAAAAACTAAAAGTAAGTATGGGGATCGAACCAGCAAGAAATCTTTTTACCTCTATGCCACAAGGGATGTTAAGTACAAGAAATAGTTAGTAAGTTTAACGTATGTAGAAACTTTTATTTTCTAGAAACATGAAACAAACAAACATAAAAAGCAATAAATTCAGCAGTAGACTATGTTATATTGTTTCATAAATAAACTAGAGGGAATTATAAACTTGGTCTGTTTGTTCCTTAAAACACAGCATTTCCATGGTGCGCCACCAGCAAATCAACTGTGATCACAGGTTCATTCAGAAACTTTATATTTCATTAGAAAGAGAAGATAGAAACTTTCAGGGAGATTCAATAAAAATGGTGCTAATTTTGCCCCAACCAATCAGATATTATTTAACATTTGAAAGCTAACATCTGATGTGTGTGGGGCAAAATTAGCACCATTTTAAACGATAAGAACTTTAATTGAATAACCCTGTTTTGTGTAAAGAGCAGTGAATCCTTGGGTCGGGGGTGTGGCTCTTTGAAGCCAACACGGGCTATGAGTTGTACTGGCAACAACATGTAAGCCTCCTTTGTTACAGAGTCTATTGCTTATATCTAGTACAGGGGGGATTACTGGTGCCTGTAATCCCCTCTTTCTGACTGCTCAGTGCAGTCTGCTGTTCTACTTCTCCTGGTGTACTAAGAAGGTTATATAGATCACATGATTGTTACATTGAGCTGTGAGTGAGAAGCTGCATTTGGATGTTTCAAAAATGTATCCGGTCTGCCCTGTGATTGACAGCAGCATAACTAATAATAATTGATACAAAACTGTATCAACATTAACCCTGAGCTGGTAATGCCTGGACTGGGTTTATATAAATTACTACTATATAGTACCTACTACACTGTGATGGAGCTTAGTGAGCAGGAATAGAGGGCAAATCCTGGAGGAGGTGGTTGTATAGCTGACTGTCAACATTGTATTATTATATATCATATATATACACAGGAATGATTTGTCTATATATTCATTATACAGAATGATCATTTGATGTGCCCATACATGGTCTGATGTTATCGTCTCCCTCTACTGTAGTAAAGGGAACTAGTAATGGAAATTTCCATCTTGCCCGATAGGTCCCGATACTGACAATATTCAGCAAATTTTGTCATTGCACCATCAGTGTCACAGCTCTGACTTTAAAATACACTAATGGTAAAGTAGTGCAAATGTGGATGTCTCGGTAAAACAGAATATTAGTATGCACTGACAAATTTTCCGTCCCGACCATTCGCTGATTATAGAGTACCACAACGATCAGAAATGATTTACCGGCGTGTCAAATTGCCCATTCGTCCGATCCAGTCAAATGGGCAACCAACACCGTTCACCTCACATGGAAATCTGTCGGTTGGCCCGAAAATCTGTGTGTGTACCCAGCCTTAATGAATTACATAAACAAAAGTAAAGGGAATATGTGGTATTGGCCAACTGTGATGATAATCATGGCAATTAGAGAATATATTTAAAATTATTATATGATACATATGTTATATGCTAACCGAGCTTTAAAAATGCATGGACGCATTTGCTCGAGCGCTACGTAACAATGTGGGAGGGATGGAGGAGGTCCGTGTGCGAGGTGCGTGCACCGCGGGGTTTGCTAGTATGAAAAAATACACTAGTGTATTTGTTTATGAACCTCCTTCTGGCTTGTTCAGTGGTAACCCATTTAGGAATCCCCCCTTGAAAATCCTGCGCTTGCCACTGTACTAAATGCAAATAACTAGAGAAGAATCTTTCAATGTATAGGGTGTTCTGGGAGAAAGCTTTCATATTAGGATTAAAAAAAATTAGTTTGTTATTCACCAAACTCCAAGATCCTTTTCCAACAGGGATTCACTTAACACAGAGCCTTTATAATATTAGCATTACAAGGATTTTAAGAGGGAGGCCAGTGTGGATTTTCCCGAAATCTAATTTCCGAACAGAGTTTGGAAATTAAAAAATCCTAAACGTTCATGGCTGAACTCCCCGCGCTCAACTGGAACCCCCCTCCCGGTAATTTATTATTCCAATATGATTGGTTAATGTGTGATCATATGATTGCAAGCATTGAAATATTAACCAATCTAATTGGATTTGGTCCTTCAGCAACCTATATAAAGAGGTGAAAACCCCGCAGAGCTCAGAAGTCATCACAGTGATGGCAGAAAAAAAAAACACCGCGACGTTTATGGTCCAGCAGTGTCACTCAATCTCAGTGACATTGCCCCATGTTGGCGACATCAACGGAATTGGTGTCGCTGGCGTGAGAACATACAATAAAGCCTAGTGCACATCCAATTAATTTGCTTACATTTTACTTTACTATTGTAATGCGACTTAAAAAGCCACCCTTCTCTCTGGATGAATTAAAGCAATTAGTTTCAATAACTTGGCCAAATTATTTTAAGCCTAGCAACAACGGTTTGCTTTATTTTGCTTGGCCCTTACAATTAACCCGTTTCACCTTGGTAACTTTTTACCTTCTTAAAAGACTTTCAGGGAGATTCAATAAAAGTTCTAACGTTAAAAATGGTGCTAATTTTGCCCCAACCAATCAGCTCTAATTTAACATTTGAAAGCTAACATCTGATTGGTTGGGGCAAAATTAGTACCATTTTTAACGATAAGAACTTTTATTAAATCTCCCTGATAATTCTCAAACTTGTTTTTATATCAGTACCTGCCTTTTATGAGTGAAAGTCCTGCTGCTCTTTCACTTGCTTTTTGGGGACTAACTCTCCAGCTTTCAGTAGTTGACACATGACCCACTATGGGTGGAGTACACATTTCCCAGAGGCTTGATCAAACCCCCAATGCCACAGCAATATATATATATATATATAGAAATGGGATAGTATACATCCACGCAGAGTGCCACTAAGAGCCTAATTAATTCATTACATACAAAAATTAGAAGCCTAGTGCTGAGAAGAAAGAAGACGCCGCAACACTGGGGACATTGATGTCGCCAGCACCAGCGGTGTCACTGGCTGCCATAGTGACATCGCCCAGTGTTAGCGACATCAGGGGCACTGGTGGCGCTAGCTGGAAGAAGAAGACATGCCCCCAAGGGCTCTTCTTGAGCCAGGGGGGTCCTGTTTTCGAGCTGCAGGACCCCCAACAAAAGCACTTGTCAGTGCCGCAAGAGCACTTCTAAGTGCCGGGGAGGGGGGTCCTGGTTTGAGCTGTTGGACCCCTTAAGCCCCAAGCACTTGTCAGACCACAGATCCTTCCAAGGGCCAAATTGGCACATATAAGTGCCTGGGAGGGGGGGTCCCGGTTCGAGCTGCAGGACCCCTTAAGCCCCAAAAAGCACTTGTCAGAGCCACAAGACCCTTCCAAGGGCCAAATGGGCACTTATAAGTGCCAGGGAGGGAGGGTCCCGTTCAAGCTGGCCCATTAAGCACCAAAGGGCCCTTGAGGGCCACAATGGTCATTCTAAGTACCTGGGAAGGGTCCTGGGTGGAGCAGTGGGACCCCCGAACGTCTGGCAGTGGGTTCTTTCAGTCATTCGGGGATAATCGAATGGGCAATTCAAGAATCCTCGAGAATACTGAACACGGCTCGCAGAAACCGGAATAGCGAGCATGTGCGCTAATTCTGTTTTTTCACTATTTTTGGAAGTCCATGAATCCTCGAGCGAAATGGATTTTCAGAAGTTCATCCATCTCTAATTTAAAGCCCAAAATGCATCACCTTACATTTTCCACATTAAATCTCATCTGCCACATAGCCCAATGTGACAATCTATCTAGATTCGCCTGCAGCATCAACTGTAGCTTTTAATGGTTGACAAACTTTTGTCTTGTCAGCAAACATGGAGACCTTGCTGACAATACCCATTTCCAAATGATTAATAAACAGATTAAATTGTGGTTCCGACTCGGAACTACAGATCTGACGAAACGCTCAGATTTCCAGGTTTTCCACATTGCAGAACTTTTCCAGGATTTTCAATATTACTGAATTTTTCAAATCGAATATTTGGAAATTATTGAATATACAGGTCGATTTCAGAATTTTTTGCCTGGCCAAAAATTTCCAGTCAGCCAGGACGAAATAGTGTTGGTCGTGCTAAAAGTTGCTGTGGCCTCCATAGGTAGGTGCACAATCGACCACCAATTTGGATGAAATTTGACATAAAAATTTACTTGTGGGCTCCTGATCGTGGTACCACAGCATTGTAAAATATAGATTCCATATTCTTCAGGCTCAGTCTTTCACAAGCTCCACAAGATTGTTTTCAAACTGCCAAAATCTCCTAGATATTGCTTTCTGTCATTTTCCACAAAGCCGCCAGCAGGTTCATTCATCATAGATCTGACAACTACTTTATGCCTTATAATTGCCATACACTAGAAATCTTACCTCCTGGTGTTCCCATGTAATTGGGACAACCATTTGGCCTCTTATTTATATGAGCAAATTAATAGGCAGGTAAAACTGCTTTAAGGCACTGGAACAACTTCCAGTTGAATCGATCATATGCCAGATTCAGTGGTGGTAATCTCCAAACAATCTTAATGCCGAAAAACTCTTAACCCACTATTTTAGGAACATGAAAAAGAGAAAGTATATATATATATATATATATATATTATATATGAAGAGAGAGAGAAGGCAGAGGTAAAATAGAGATAGATAGATAGATAGATAGATAGATAGATAGATAGATAGATAGAATGATGTAGGTGATAGATAAATAGATAGATGATCGACTCGATGATGATAGATCGATAGATCGCTAGCTAGATCTCTGATTAATAGTAGCTGCTCGATCCTGCTCGATCGTAGCTAGCTAGCTCGGATGCTCGCTCGCTCGCTCATAGCTAGCTCGCTCGCTCGCTCGTCTCGCTCGCTCGCTCGCTCCTCGCTCCTCGCTCCTCGCTCCGCTCGCTCTCGCTCGTCGCTGCTCGCTCGCTCGCTCGCTCGCTGCTCGCTCGTCCTCGCTCCTCGTCGCTCGCTCGCTCGCTCGCTCGCTCGCTCGCTCGCTGCTCGCTCGCTCGATCGTCGCTCGTAGTCGCTCGCTCGCTCGCCTCGCTCGCTGCTGCTCGCTTCGCTCTCGTCGCTCGCTCGCTCGCTGCTGCTCGCTCGCGTTCGCTCGCTCGCTCTCTCGCTCTGCTGCTCCTCTCGATCGCTCGCTCTCGCTCGCATCTCGCTCCTTTCCGCGGTTTGCTTCTTGCTTTGTGCGTTGCATTCTTCTCCCCGGAGACTCAACTCAGCAGTTAATAGCAAATACATCTACTAGTGTTACCTATGACTGTAAAATGGTCTAACATAGAGAAAAGCATTGTGAGTACCATAGTATAACAATAAGTCTTTGTTGTTCAGCTAAAGGAGGAACATTTTCAGAGAAACATTCCTCATATTTTAAGTAATTATATGTATGTATGTTATGTGTTTTTATATAGAGCCACTTGGGACCCAGCACTGTACAATACTAAGGGGGTCATCAAATTTAAAAAATACTTAATAAAAATGTACCCTAATAAGTATAACAATGCCATTAGGAAGGGGTCCCTGCCCCGAAGAGCTTACAATCTAGTTAGGTGGGTAACAACCAGATTCATAGAAAAGGGATTGTTAAAACTGATCAAAGAGAGAAAGTTATACACTGCTGACTAATAACCATGGATACTGTATATTGATTTAATTTTGTGAATGGTAATCTTTGGCTACAAATCCATAAACTTCTGATTCAACCACAGATGTTTTTTTGTTTGAAATCAATACAAGCGTCACATTAACACAACCTTTAGTAAATAAATACAACATAATCATCATTTGAAGATTAACAAAAAATAATTAGAGAATTAGGATCTCCCCCATCTAGGGACTTTCTGATGCATATATTTTGCTATATATTTGTATAAATAATCATAATATTTGTGTCCTGCTAGTGATCCTGTAAATGCTTCCAAAATGTCTGAATATTTTTAAGATTAGGATTATTATTTAGATTTTTGAAGGGCATGTGCCACACAGAAATTCTTGATGTCCAACATTTTTCATGTCTGATTTTGAATTCACATAACAAAGTTTGTTTTTGCATTCAACAGAGGATAATTGATGAGTTGTTATCTTGGAAATCACTGATTGAGATTAATAACATAGGGTCAGGTGCATGCTAAAGTTTTACCAGTGTCTAGTTTAACCATGGGGGGGTTCATGACATCATTGCCCTGGCTACAATGTGATGATAGAAGATCCAATCACTGATTGAGACCACCAATGTAGAAAAATATTAAGCGATTACATTGGTTGTGTCATCATATCTGACTATTTTACAGTATTGTAACTAATAATATCCAATAAAATGTCATAATTAATAGAGGGCTTTTTATAGTGTTTAGTAACAGCAATTTTAATTTTGCTTGCCTCTTTCATGGATTCTTGCTACTAATATTTTTTTTTTAGAAATAAAAATAGTTACAATATTAGCTATATAACTACAATGCCTTATTGGTGAATCTAAATTCTATAACTGGCATGTAAACGTCACCTAAGCAGTTTGTCACATTTTCCACATGTTTCATTTACCCAAATATTAGTCATTTAGATTTTTTCAAAATGGTAAAATGAATGAAACAAACAGCTGTAAAAGGCAGCGCTCGTTGGGTTCTATTATTATATTTTAAAAATACATTGAAAAGAAGCCTTGTTTTCATCATGTAGGTATGTGGAATTGGTTTTTACATGAACCTTAGATTATGTAATCTGCCAATTATCTGTATGCATCAACTCTGGGAAATGATAGCTTATCCAATAACATGATCAAACAGTTCAGTAGCCAATAGAAACTCATTAGATGTTCTTTAATTCCAACAACGTTAATGCTTCTTGATTGCTGGTGCTATTAAAAAGGGACTAAGTATCCAATGGTTATTAGTCAGCAGTGTATAACTTTCTCTCTTTGATCAGTTAACTAATCCCTTTTCTATGAATCTGGTTGTTACCCACCTAACTAGATTGTAAGCTCTTCGGGGCAGGGACCCCTTTCCTAATGGCATTTGTATACTTATTAGGGTACATTATTATTAATGTATTTATTTAAATTTGATGACCCCCTTAGTATTGTACAGTGCTGGGTCCCCAAGTGGCTCTATATAAATAAACATATACATACATACATATAATTAACTTAAACTATGAGGAATGTTTCTCTGAAAAATGTTCCTCCTTTAGCTGAACAACAAAGACTTTATTGTATACTATGGTACTCACAATGCTTTCCTCTATGTTAGACCATTTTACAGTCATAAGGTAACACTAGTAGATGTATTTGCTATTAACTGCTGAGTTTAGTCTCCTGTTATAATAATTCAACCTGCAAATGCTAAGAGTTGTAGTTTTCAAACCTCTGGAAAGTATCTATCTATCTATCTATCTATCGATCGAGGCGAAGGAGAGAGCGAGCTGAATGGCGAGCGAGAGCGAGCGACGAGCGAGCGAGGCGGCGAGGAGCGAGCGAGCGAGCGAGAGCGGCGAGCGAGCAGCGGCAGCGAGCGAGCGAGAGCGAGCGAGCGAGCGAGCGAGCGACGAGCGACGAGCATAGCGACAGCAGCGAGCGAGGAGGCGAGCGAGGGGAGCGCGAGTCGAAGCGGCAGCGAGCGAGCGAAGCGAGGAGCGAGCCAGCGACGAGCGGAGGCGAGGAGCGAGCTGCAGCGAGCACGAGCGAGCGACGAGCGAGCGAGCGACGAGCGAGCGAGCGAGCTATCATCTCGAGCTTAGCGATCTATCTATCTATACTATCTATCTATCTATTATCACCTATCTATCTATCTATCTATCTATCTATCTACTATCTAATCTATCTATCTATCATCTATCTATCTTATCTATCTATCTATCATATATCTATCTACTCTATCTATCTACTATCTATCTATCTATCTATCTATCTATTCTATCTATCTCTATCTATCTATCTATCTATCTATCTATCTATCTATCTACTATCTATTACCTCTGCCTCTCTCTCTCTCTCATATATATATATATATATATATATATATATCTTTCTCTTTTTCATGTTCCTAAATAAGTGGGTTAAGAGTTTTTCGGCATTAAAGATTGTTTGGAGATTACCACCACTGAATCTGGCATTATGATCGATTCAACTGGAAGTTGTTCCAGTGCCTTAAAGCAGTTTTACCTGCCTATTAATTTGCTCCATATTAAATAAAGAGGCCAAATGGTTGTCCCAATTACATGGGAACACCAGGAGGTAAGATTTCTAGTGTATGGCAATTATAAGGCATAAAGTAGTTGTCAGATCTATAGATGAATGAACCTGCTGGCGGCTTTGTGGAAATGTTACAGAAAGCAATATCTAGGAGATTTTGGCAGTTTGAAAACAATCTTGTGGAGCTTGTGAAAGACTGAGCCTGAAGACATATGGAATCTATATTTTACAATGCTGGTACCACGATCAGGAGCCCACAAGTAAATATTTTATGTCAAAATTTCATCCAAATTGGTGGTCGATTGTGCACTATCCTATGGAGGCCACAGCAACTTTTAGCACGACCAACACTATTTCGTCCTGGCTGACTGGAAATTTTTGGCCAGGCAAAAAATTCTTGAAATCGACCTGTATATTCAATAATTTCCAAATATTCGATTTGAAAAATTCAGTAATTATTGAAAATCCTGGAAAAGTTCTGCAATGTGGAAAACCTGGAAATCTGAGCGTTTCGTCAGATCTGTCAGTTCCGAGTCGGAACCACAATTTAATCTGTTTATTAATCATTTGGAAATGGGTATTGTCAGCAAGGTCTCCATGTTTGCTGACAAGACAAAAGTTTGTCAACCATTAAAAGCTACAGTTGATGCTGCAGGCGAATCTAGATAGATTGTCACATTGGGCTATGTGGCAGATGAGATTTAATGTGGACAAATGTAAGGTGATGCATTTTGGGCTTTAAATTAGAGATGGATGAACTTCTGAAAATCCATTTCGCTCGAGGATTCATGGACTTCCAAAAAATAGTGAAAAAACAGAATTAGCGCACATGCTCGCTACTTCCGGTTTCTGCGAGCCGTGTTCAGTAATTCTCGAGGATTCTTGAATTGCCCATTCGATTATCCCCGAATGACTGAAAGAACCCACTGCCAGACGTTCGGGGGTCCCACTGCTCCACCCAGGACCCTTCCCAGGTACTTAGAATGACCATTGTGGCCCTTCCAAGGGCCCTTTGGTGCTTAATGGGTCCAGCTTGAACCGGGACCCTCCCTCCCTGGCACTTATAAGTGCCCATTTGGCCCTTGGAAGGGTCTTGTGGCTCTGACAAGTGCTTTTTGGGGCTTAAGGGGTCCTGCAGCTCGAACCGGGACCCCCCTCCCAGGCACTTATATGTGCCAATTTGGCCCTTGGAAGGATCCTTGTGGCTCTGACAAGTGCTTTTTGGGGCTTAAGGGGTCCAACAGCTCAAACCAGGACCCCCCTCCCCGGCACTTAGAAGTGCTCTTGCGGCACTGACAAGTGCTTTTGTTGGGGGTCCTGCAGCTCGAAAACAGGACCCCCTTGGCTCAAGAAGAGCCCTTGGGGGCATGTCTTCTTTCTTCCAGCTAGCGCCACCAGTGCCCCTGATGTCGCTAACACTGGGCGATGTCACTATGGCAGCCAGTGACACCGCTGGTGCTGGCGACATCAATGTCCCCAGTGTTGCCGGCGTCTTCTTTCTTCTCAGCACTAGGCTTCTAATTTTTGTATGTAATGAATTAATTAGGTCTCTAGTGGCACTCTGCGTGGATGTATACTATCCCATTTCTATATATATATATATATATTGCTTGTTGCATTGGGGGTTTGATCAAGCCTCTGGGAAATGTGTACTCCACCCATAGTGGGTCATGTGTACAACTACTGAAAGCTGGAGAGTTAGTCCCCAAAAAGCAAGTGAAAGAGCAGCAGGGACTTTCATCTCATAAAAGGCAGGTACTGATATAAAAACAATGTTTGAGAATTATCAGGGAGATTTAATAAAAGTTCTTATCGTTAAAAATGGTACTAATTTTGCCCCAACCAATCAGATGTTAGCTTTCAAATGTTAAATTAGAGCTGATTGGTTGGGGCAAAATTAGCACCATTTTTAACGTTAAGAACTTTTATTGAATCTCCCTGAAAGTCTTTTAAGAAGGTAAAAAGTTACCAAGGTGAAACGGGTTAATTGTAAGGGCCAAGCAAAATAAAGCAAACCGTTGTTGCTAGGCTTAAAATAATTTGGCCAAGTTATTGAACTAATTGCTTTAATTCATCCAGAGAGAAGGGCTGGCTTTTTAAGTCGCATTACAATAGTAAAGTAAAATGTAAGCAAATTAATTGGATGTGCACTAGGCTTTATTGTATGTTCTCAGCCAGCGACACCAATTCCGTTGATGTCGCCAACATGGGGCAATGTCACTGAGATTGAGTGACACTGCTGGCACCATAAACGTCGACGGTGTCTTCTTTCTTCTGCCATCACTGTGATGACTTCTGAGCTCTGCGGGGTTTTCACCTCTTTATATAGGTTTGCTGAAGGACCAAATCCAATTATGATTGGTTAATATTTCAATGCTTGCAATCATATGATCACACATTAACCAATCATATTGGAATAATAAAATTACCGGGAGGGGGTTCCAGTTGAGCTGCGGGAGTTTCAGCCATGAACGTTTAGGATTTTTTAAAATTTCCAAACTCTGTTCGGAAATTAGATTTCGGGAAAATCCACGAACTGGCCATCCCTCCTTAAAATCCTTGTAATGCTAATATTATAAATGGCTCTGTGTTAAGTGAATCCCTGTTGGAAAAGGATCTTGGAGTTTTGGTGAATAACAAACTAATTTTTTTTAATCCTAATATGAAAGCTTTTCTCCCCAGAACACCCTATACATTGAAAGATTCTTCTCTAGTTATTTGCATTTAGTACAGTGGCAAGCGCAGGATTTTCAAGGGGGGGATTCCTAAATGGGTTACCACTGAACAAGCCCAGAAGGAGGTTCATAAACAAATACACTAGTGTATTTTTTCATACTAGCAAACCCCGCGGTGCACGCACCTCGCACACGGACCTCCTCCATCCCTCCCACATTGTTACGTAGCGCTCGAGCAAATGCGTCCATGCATTTTTACAGCCTTCGGTTAGCATATAACATATGTATCATATAATAATTTTAAATATATTCTCTAATTGCCATGATTATCATCACAGTTGGCCAATACACATATTCCCTTTACTTTTGTTATAGTATATTCATTAAGGCTGGGTACACACACAGATTTTCGGGCCAACCGACAGATTTCCATGTGAGGTGAACGGTGTTGGTTGCCCATTTGACTGGATCGGACGAATGGGCAATTTGACACGCCGGTAAATCATTTCTGATCGTTGTGGTCCACTCTATATATCAGCGAATGGTCGGGACGGAAAATTTGTCAGTGCATACTAATATTCTGTTTTACCGAGACATCCACATTTGCACTACTT
This sequence comes from Hymenochirus boettgeri, assembly GCA_019447015.1. Taxonomy (NCBI): domain Eukaryota; kingdom Metazoa; phylum Chordata; class Amphibia; order Anura; family Pipidae; genus Hymenochirus; species Hymenochirus boettgeri. The sequence goes on from CM033472.1 coordinate 109,434,219, forward strand.
TACCATTAGTGTATTTTAAAGTCAGAGCTGTGACACTGATGGTGCATCTGACAAAATTTGCTGAATATTGTCAGTATCGGGACCTATCGGGCAAGATGGAAAATTTCCATTACTAGTTCCCTTTACTACAGTAGAGGGAGACGATAACATCAGACCATGTATGGGCACATCAAATGATCATTCTGTATAATGAATATATGGAACAATCATTCCTGTGTATATAATATGATATATATATAATACAATGTTGACAGTCAGCTATACAACCACCTCCTCCAGGATTTGCCCTCTATTCCTGCTCACTAAGCTCCATCACAGTGTAGTAGGTACTATAAGTAGTAATTTATATAAACCCAGTCCAGGCATTTACCAGCTGCAGGGTTAATGTTGATACAGTTTTGTATCAATTATTATTAGTTATGCTGCTGTCAATCACAGGGCAGACCGGATACATTTTTGAAACATCCAAATGCAGCTTCTCACTCACAGCTCAATGTAACAATCTATGTGATCTATATAACCTTCTTAGTACACCAGGAGAAGTAGAACAGCAGACTGCACTGAGCAGTCAGAAAGAGGGGATTACAGGCACCAGTAATCCCCCCTGTACTAGATATAAGCAATAGACTCTGTAACAAAGGAGGCTTACATGTTGTTGCCAGTACAACTCATAGCCCGTGTTGGCTTCAAAGAGCCACACCCCCTGACCCAAGGATTCACTGTCTCTTTACACAAACAGGGTTATTCAATTAAAGTTCTTATCGTTTAAAATGGTGCTAATTTTGCCCCAACCAATCAGATGTTAGCTTTCAAATGTTAAATAATATCTGATTGGTTGGGGCAAAATTAGCACCATTTTTATTGAATCTCCCTGAAAGTTTCTATCTTCTCTTTCTAATGAAATATAAAGTTTCTGAATGAACCTGTGATCACAGTTGATTTGCTGGTGGCGCACCATGGAAATGCTGTGTTTTAAGGAACAAACAGACCAAGTTATAATTCCCTAGTTTATTTATGAAACAATATAACATAGTCTACTGCCTGAATTTATTGCTTTTTATGTTTGTTTGTTTCCATGTTTCTAGAAAAATTAAAAGTTTCTACATACGTTCAAACTTACTAACTATTTCTTGTACTTAACATCCCTTGTGGCATAGAGGTAAAAAGATTTCTTGCTGGTTCGATTCCCCATACTTACTTTTAGTTTTTGCTGAAATGTTAAATGTTCTGTTTCTTTCATCCATGCTAGCAAAGACATACACTGCAAAGATTACTTTTCTTTTTTGTATGAAAACCAAAGAATTTTATCATTGTTAGGGATAGGAGCATTTGTAAACTGCACTGAAATCTATGTTCTGTGTCAGAGGGAGGGATCTCTGAGCTGTAACATGATTGGCTGTCAGCTTCCAGGAAGCAAGACTGCAGTTTCCTGCTAGCTGGGTGTTCCCAGATAAGGTGAATTATGGGAGCGGATCCCTAGTACACACTGGTTATTTTCATATATCACCCAGCATCCACAGCAAAGGGAGAGATGAGACACAGCTTGTTTGTGAATGTGCTGTGTCTATTGGGACAATGTTGTCTGGAGACTTTAGTTCTCCTTTAAATGTAGCAAGCAATGCCAGGCGGAAAAAGGTAAAGCCAGATATTGTCTTGTACAGGTATTGATTCAAGGGAAAAAATATTAGTCTCCCACTTTACAAAGCACTGGTAAGGCCTCATTTGGAATATGCAGTGCAATTTATGAATCCTGTGTACAAAAAGGACTTGGAAATGGAAAGGGTTCAGAGAATGGCAACTAAATTAATAAGGGGACTGGAGGATATTGACTCTGAGAACAGATTGGATAAGTAACAATTATGCACACTAGCAAAAAGTGCTTTCGTGGGGATATTATTTCTGAGTATATATACATTAAGGGACAAAACAATAAATTATTTGGGGTATTGTGCACCAATGGAACATGTCAGAGGACACATAGGCATCCCTTAAGACAGGAAGAAAATAAGTTTAATGTTGTTTAGAAGGGGTTTTTCACTTTTGGTTCATTGGATAGTTTAAAAAAGGCTGTATGAGTTTCTAAAAATAAAGAATGTTGCATGTTACTGGTATTGATATATAAAGTTTGGAGAAATTTCCAGATTGGCAGTTCCCCCCCCCCCCCCCCTTCATACTGGTTTTTTTTTTTTGCCTTCCTCTGGATCACCTGTAAAGCTGGGTACACACAGTAATGACAAAGCGCAGATTCCGTCTCCCTGTATTATAGTATAGGGGAGTCAGCCGTGGTCATGGGAAGCATGCAGTCCCAAACGTTCTCCCTATGCTGTGTATATGCCATGTATAGGGAGAACGCTCAGAACTGTGTGTATCCTGATTTTTGGGAAATGACAGACAGGATCTTGCAGATCCTGTCTGTCATCTTTTAAACATCTGTGATGTGTGTAACCAGCTTTAGGCAGGAAATGTAGGTATTGCTGAGTAGGTTGGACTAGATGGACGCATGTATTTATTCGTCCTCAAATACTATACTATACTGTACTATACTGTGGGTGAAAATATACATAGGGGCCGATTTACCCAGAGGCACTGGCCAATTTAAGAGGTTAAAGTTGCACGGTTCACAACTGGTTTGCTTGACTTTAACTTCATATTAGCGTCGGATGGGCGGGTTACGCAAAAGACACCCGCTCATCAGACACTCTCGATTCAATGTCGTATTTGTGATCGTTATAGCTCTGGATTTTAACGCCAGCTAATAGCTGACGTTAAAATCCTGCAGTGAATACATTTTCGGTGTTTACCCACGTTCGCAAACACGATATTGAATTGTGATCAGGACATTTACCCAGAGCGATATTGAAGTTGAAGCTAGTATGAAGCTAAGCTGTTCCTAATTTGTCTGCTATAGAAACTACCTTGAAACCCAGAAAGCCCTTAAAAAATTAAAGCAGGGAAAAAGAGAGAAAAAGAGACAGAAAATTATTTGATGATGCAAAAGCAAATGTTTTTTCTAAAATTCTTACATATAAAATTTATGAAAATGTTCTCACTTACAGTAAGTCACAGATCACTAGGATTAAACGTTAAACTGTATTAATAAACTGTAATTATGTGTTGAAGTGATTTCTTTAATTTAGGAAGCTGCAGTTTTGATTATAATCCAATAAGGTCAAATTAAGCCTAATTGTATGTTCTTATTTCCTTAAATGATACACCACTGTAATATAAGACAGTACTTAGGTTTTTACATAAATTTCCCATGTAGGTTAACAGCGATTTTCCTCCACACTGTGTGCCACATACATTTTAAGTCTGTCAGTTTTACTGTTCAATCTTCTAACTCCTTGAGATGAGCTTAGCTATGTTAAAGCAAATTAAACTCATATCAGCCTAATTGATGCTGATGTTAGGAAAACTGTCCCCATCCCTCCCTTAAAGTCTAGAACATTTTTGTAAGAGTTTAAAAAAAAATTTACTGGCAGTCATATAAATATACAAGAGTATTATTTAAGCATAAAAGTATACAAATTAAGGATTTAACTTTCCTGTATATTTGTGACACAAGATATTGATTCCTTGCTAAATGTTGCTGTAATGTGCGTTATACTTTTGGATGCTATATTTGCTGAATGTAGAGTTCAGAAGAGGATATCCTTGCCTTAGGCAGGAATAGTGCCCATAAAATGATTCACATATTCCAAGAAATAGATCCTACAGAAAAATGGAAAGAGAAAAAAGTAACAAATTAGATTGAAGGAGGTCAAACTAGATGCTATTCCCCCGCTGGTATCCTGGGAGTGCTGGAAATTGTAGTTTACATCAATGGATTGACATGTCTGGTTTAAATATGGCCATACACCTTGCCGATCTTTGGAAAATCTCACCCAAATATCTGTCAGCATATTTGCAATGGTAGTTGCATGTGTATGGGAGAATTAAGCCTCCAGGGACTACACGAATTATTGTTAAACTCATTTTAATCAAGTGCTTGGTTATTATGTCAAGTCTTAAGCCTTTATTACTTTATTACTAGTAAATATGTCACTTTAAGGCAATTTTGTTACCGTATATGTTTTTAAACTGTATGTATTCCAGCAATATTAAGTATGTTCAGTATAATTAAGGTTTATTATAAGGTATGAAACCTATTAACTTGGCAAGGATGTGCTTACATGTCTGTGTAATTTTTTTTTTTTCTTTTGGTAAATGGCAACTTAAATACCGCCACAAAGGGACTAGTATAATACAGGATTTTTCATGATGGTTAAAATATAGTAATTTTATCTTCTCAGTCTTATTTACCTCACAAACATTAGAACTCATTTCCACCAAATAAATGAACAATTTGAGTAGTATAGCTAAGCCAGCCAAAAAAAAAAAAAAAAAGAAAATACAAAACAAATGTGCCCTGATGATTTTGGCTTTAAAGAGAGGTTATCTGATTCTAGGTCATGAATGGCCATGTACTCCTACTAATTCTTACATCCCTTTACTTTCTGTAATGCAATCATATCATGTGTGTTTGTCTTGGAAAATGTAGCAATGATTTCAACATTTATTTAAACTGTAGCTCGAGTCAATTCAAACCCTCATCCAATCATCTACATGCATAATTTCTTACTTCGCGTTTATCATTTCACTCTTTTGGTAGTCTAGATGACTGCAGCTAGTGCAGATTTATAAACTACCTAACTTCAATGGTTAATTGCCACAAATCTGTGTGTGATAACAATATATCTGGTAGTGCAATGCATAGCATCTCTCTTAAACAGCATATTCTCCAAGGAGGCAAAAAAATTTATTTTAGTATAAGAAACAGAATATTCTGTATGTTAATATGTTCACATGTTAATGATCCATAAGTCAAGTTTCGTTGACTGACGAGTCTACAAAAAACAAGATGAGCTATTCTCTTCAGCTTAGTTACAAAGAAACTCTGCAAAAACAGAATTATTGATATACATTTTTAGTGAATTATCTCAGCCCTGACCAATTAGCATAAAGGCTCTTTAGAAAAAAATAGCTTGCAATAGACAACTTTTTTACCTGACTGTCCTTCTATACTATTAATGAGATGTACCGAGAACTGCAATTTCTCTGACCGGTCAAGAACCATTAGCACTCCATATTACTTCCCAATTCTGTCTTATCTTTGTGTGTGTTTAAGACTTGGTATTTTCTGCCATTAAGAAGACATGTTTAAGTAATGTACGTTTAGTTGCACAACTAAAGGAACATTTCACCCCCCCACTCCAAAGTTCACCCTAAATCAAAGGACCTCCACCACCAAAAACCCTCTTAAACCCATGCTAATCCCGAGTACAGGGCATCACCACAAACATGTTAGCATGTGTTTTTAGTATATGGTTCATCTAAATATAAGCCTTAGCCTTATAAATAGTATAGATGTTAGGGATATGGTTTTAGCTACAACACCTATATATTTAAATATGCAGTGCAGTTTTGGAATCCCATATACAAAAGGGACATCTTGGAAAAGGAAGCAGTATAGAGAAGGACAACTAAAATAATAAAGGGAATAGAGGGCCTTGACTATGCAGGCAGATTAGAATAGTTAGGGCTGTTTACATTAGAGAAGCAACATTTTGGTGGGGATATGATAACCTTATACAAATATATTAATGGGCCATAAAATAAACTCTCTGGTGCATTGTTCACTAATAGGTCAATTGGAAGAAAAGAAGTTTCATCTTCAGGTTAGGAAAGTTTTCTTTACAGTGAGAACAGTGAAACTGTGAAACTGTCTTCCAGCAGAATGGCAAGTTCATTAAATAGCTTTAAAAGTGGGCTATATAAGTTTCCAAAACTAAAAAATATTGAGAATTACTGGTATTAATACATATACTGCAGTTCTGGTTGATCAAGGCATACTTTCTGATTCCCCCCCCCCCTTTTTTTTTAGCTGTTTTTTTTTTTGCCTTTCTCTGGATCAACTGTTAGGTAGTGTTAAAAGGGAGGATGAAAAGGTTGGACTTGGTGGATGGATGTCTTTATTCAACCTCAATTACTTTGTTACTGTGTTACCATTCCAGGTACAGACAAACTGCTCACAGAAGAATAATTTATGATAGCAAAGCACTTGATTGACAACTGAAATGTAAGATGTTTTAGATTGGATATCTAAAGAAATAGGGGCAGATCATCAAAAATGGGAAGAATTATAGTTTTCAGTAATGGTCAATTTAAATGAACTTTTTTTCAGTAGATGCCCTGTCAAAGAAATGTTTCAAAGTTTGCATACCTTTTAAACACTATTATGACAAAAGAATGTCTGGATGCTAAATGACCCCATTGAACTCAATTCTGGTTTTCAATGTAATGCCTATATGTATGGCAACAGAGTGATAATTCTGTTACAATAAAATGTCCACATGGTTATTTTATGCCCTAAAATGAAGATAATGTCCGTTATTGTAATCTGTGTTGTAAAATAAAGAAAACAATCAATTCAATACAGTGGCAAGAGCAGGATTTTCAAGGGGGGGATTTTCCTAAATGGGTTACCACTGAAGAAGCCCAGAAGGAGGTTCACGACCGTATAAATTCATGTGTTCTATTATATATATTGATCATATAATAATATTATATATATATTCTCTAATTGCCATGATTATCATCACAGTTGGCCAATACGCATATTCCCTTTTCTTTTGTTATAAAGTATATACATATTAAGGCTGGGTTCACACAAAGCAACAGATATTTCTGTGTATTGGCCGGACGGGCTGAAAAAATCTGAGATGATTTCGGCAGTGGCAGTGATAGCTGTGGTCCATAGGAGACCTTTATAGCGTCAAAAGGTCAGGACGGAAAATTTGTCTGTGTGTACCCAGCCTAATGTTCTGTTTTACTGATAAATCCACATTTGCAATATTTTACCATTAGTGTCTTTTAAAGCCAGAGCTGTGACACTGACGATGGATATGATAGAATTTGCAGTAGAAGCCGATAACATTGGACCATGTATGGGCACATTGAACAATCGTTCTTTATAAAGAATATATGGAACAATCAATTCATTCATATAAGGTACAGAGCACTCCACGGACTTTAATAAACAGCTTTAGGGCACGGCCACACTGCAACGCAAACGCAATCGCACACGGAATCACATGCTATTTCATGTGCGATTTCATTGTGTTTGTGCATGCATTTTTTCGTTACATATAGAAAAACGCACGTGATCGTGATTTAAAATGCGGAACACAAATCACAAGCGCAATCGCATCACACCCGAAAACCCACATTTTGGTACGTTGCCGCGATTCCAATGAAAAAAATGCATGCACAATCGCATGCGCAAATGCAAGAAAATCACGACACTGTGGCCTAGCCCTTATTGTAGACAAAAAAGTAGGTCTGTTGAACCTACACGTTTCAGCCATTAGTTCCGGGCTTCTCACTCACAGCTCAATTAACAATTTAACAGTCTATATAACAAACTATGTAACAGTCTATGGACACCAGGAGAAGTGGAACAACAGACTGCACTGAGCAGGCAGAAAGGGGGATTCCAGGTACCAGTAAACCCCCCCTGAACACGTCCCTGCAATATCATTACTTTACAGCCCTAGGGCCTCCCCCCCCTCCCAATGTTTTTGCACAAACATCGATTTACAGTCCAGGTTAATTGCCATCTACCATTACATTGAGCACTATGTTTGTATATATGCACATGGTAAGGGAAATCCAACTGTTACGTGAAATAGCACTATGTAAATAAAGCAGTTACAGAATATAGAGCAGAATGTGCACAATTGTAAAATATTAAAGCATATTTAAAGTCCTCAAGAGTTTCAGATTTAAAAGGAATAATAATAATAAAATCCAAGCAGTGTATATGTTTGGATTAAAATCGGGTTTTTGATTAACAGGCAAAAATGGACTATTTGCTTAAAAACAAAACAACCCACCTCCCTCTGTATCAGGGTAAATTCACGTCTTCTGATATCAAGGGATCATTTTGCACTCTTCCTGATTAGGTCTCCAAGTTGTAACAGTGGCACATGGGATAATGTGTTCCTGAGTTGATCTTGGCAACATCATTCAATGAGTAAACTCTTTCCTAGAGACATTCCTCATGCTTTTCCTAATGTAATAAGGCAGTGAAAATAGAAATAAGCCTTTTTTTAGCATCCTGCTGTTCTGTATGATCAAAGAACAGTGCACAGAGTTGAATTGGATGGAGATCAATAAAAACAGTCTTGTATCCAAATCAAAGATGACCAAACTTCAGCTGCTCAGAAAATCCCCCTTTTTCTATCTGTATTCCAGATTGAATGCGTAGAAAGAAGGGATGTTTTATAAAAGGTTCATAGAAAAAAAATATTTCTGAAGGTCTATGTAATAAAATATTTTAAGATCCTTGTGATTAAAAGAAGGAAAATGTTGTTTCCATTAGTGGAAAAGGTTTGTTGCAATTAAAAGTTGCAAATCTTTCTTGCATGGGGATATAAGAAAGTTAGGAATTTTGCTTGCATGGGGATATGATCAGTGTATACATACATTAAAGAGCAAGTCCACCCCACCCAACTAAAATTTAATCCACTACTGGCCACACTGTGTAGTTTAAAAAATCCTTACCTTACATCTCTGCTCCTTATGGTTCTCCTGCAGTGCTTGTCCAAACTTGGAAAATAGTAGCTGTCTTCCTGTCCAAAACCTTCCCGTCTCCTTCCTGTCCTCTGAGAGGGCAGTGGCAAGAGCAGGGGGGCCCTTTCCCCCTCCCTCTCAGCCAATCACAGAGGTGGCTGCTGGTTGCAAGTTCCGACAAGCAGGGTGCTGGATCAGTGCACCACGTGAGACAAGGGGCTGTAAGCAGCGTTTTAATAATTTTTTTAAAGAAATATCTTGGTGGTTGGGGGTGGGCAGGGATGTTCTAACATATGGCAAAAGTTCAATATTAGGGAGGAGATGCCATTTAATGTAAACTATCTGGGGCATTGTTCACCAATAGAACATGTCAGAGGACATACAGACATGCCTTTAGACTAGAGATGGTCTAGAACTCAAACTCGAACCCGAGTTCAACCAGAACTTTAATAGTTCGGACAAACTCTAACTTTATAGAACTGACCTAAAGTTTTGAACGTAGCAGTTTGAAGATAACCCTCGAATGAGGCATATTTGGTGATAACCCTCAAATGTAGCGCTTCTGCGATAACCATCAAATGTATCATTTAGGTAACCATCTGATAAAGCGGTTCTTTCGGTAACCCTTGAATTGGCAATAACCCTTGAATGTACCATTCAGTAACCCTCGAATTGGTGATAGCCCTCAAATTTATTGTTCAGTAATACTCGAATGTGCCCAGGGGCGTAGCTACCAGGGGTGCAGGGGATGCAACTGCACCAGGGCCCTTGGCCAAGAAGGGGCCCCATTTTGTGCTAAGGTTCCAAAACTATCAGTCTGTGTTCCAACTGTTTTACCAGTGGTCTGTGTACAAAGCATTTTTACCATTGTTTGTGTGCCAAGCATTTAACCAGTGTCTGGCTGTGTGCAGTGCCAGTTTCCCAACCAGTTTATCAGTGTCTGCATGCCAAGCATTTAAACAGTCTCAACTATTTTACCAGTGGTTATATACAAACAGGGAGATTCAATAAAAGTTTTTATTGTTTAAAATTGTGCTAATTTTGCCCCAACCACTCAGATGTTAGCTTTCAAATGTTAAATAAGATCTGAGTGGTTGGGGCAAAATTTGCACCAAGAACTTTTATTGAATAACTCTGAAAGCATTTTACCAATGATTATTTGGTTTGCGATGCCAATTTGTGTTTGCAGCAGTGTTGGGGGGCCCATGCCCAAATTTTGCTTTAAGGCCCATGTCTGTAGCTACGCCACTGAATGTGGCAACAACTCAATGCGGAAGTTGGCCTTTAAACAAATTTAGGTGATATGGACATGTTCCCTAGACCATTTACCAGGTCCACAGCCATTTACAGTAATTTACCATTGCTATTTTATTTGTTTTTTACTTGAACTTTTCAAACTACTTGACTCCCATTGACTTTAATGAGCGTGTTCAATTGGCTCGGTGATGGCAGATTCATTGGATAGTTTAAAAAATAAAAAAAAAGCTGGATGAGTTTCTAAACACAAAGAATGTGCATGTTACTGGCATTGATACCAGTATCTGGGATTATTTCCGATTGTACTTGGAGTCAGGAAGGAATTTTTTCCCCTTTCTTGCTGTTTTTTTTGGTTTTTTTGCCTTCCTCTGGATCAACAGTTAGGCAGGAAATGTGGGTATTGCTAAGTAGGTTGAACTAGATGGACGTATGTCTTTATTCAACCTCAAATACTAACAGCCAGATGCACCAAGAGGCCCATCGGCTGAAAATGGAGTTAAAAGACATGCTAACCGATGTTATATGTTATACTTAGCTGTTAAACCCTAAAAATACCCTAGGGATCCTCAGAAACAGATTAGTTGTCATTTTAGCAAAATGCAACTTTACTGTTGGTACAGAAAAAAAAATTAGAGAAACAAAGGTAGAATTTTGATTTAAGTTTGGCCCTAGAAAATTTTCCAGTTAAAAAATTAGCACTCAGTGTCTGTTATTATTGAGGTTGCGCATGTTAAAATCAGAAACAATTTATCATATACAATAGGATAAAGGAGAAAACTGGAGACCTAAGAAAGGACAGTATTACAATTACAGTGCTACAAGATTTTTGCTATCCCCGCCTGTTCAGCCTCATAGAAAAACTGGGACTTTGTTACTATTTTTTTTTTTACAAGCTCAAATTCTGTCTTTTAATCAGGTATGATGGGATATTTGTAATGTTGTGCCGTATCGGGAGAAATTACACCTATATTGAGCTTACATTTTTTCTTTTTCTTTGTTTTATTGTAATTTATCACTTATTTGCCCTGGCGGGAATTATTAGTTGTATGTGTGCTGGACGGTGATTAGACTGGTTACAGACCTGATAAAGCCTTGCCACTGAACAAACAGATCTAAGGATGTGTGACCAGTTGAGATTAAATGGCAACATAATAACTGTTATATTATACCATTACAAAATAGGGAGGATGTGAATCTGGATTGAATGGGAGAAAAATTGTGCAGTCATTGTAAAGGCAAACAAGTTTGTCCACGATTTATAAATGTTATGTGATGACTATCATAATTCTAAAATTACAATAAATGTTTGTTTTTACCGTACTTTAAAAAATGTTCTGGAGATACCCTTTAACTAAAAATTAGAAAGAGAAAAAAAGTAACATTTAACTTCCTTGGGTACAGCTAAACTACATATGGGTGAAGGCATATAACAGGTGTTATGGGGTAAGTTCAGGATTTCCAAGGGAGGGATTATTAAAAGGTTCTGCGGTGAGCGCAGTGCACCGACAAAATTGTAACCATGAACTTTGTAAAGTATACCTTACTTATATTTTCCTTGCTGCATGATATATATTTTAATATGTAAGGATATTAAAAGTAACCAAGGAGTAAAGTTATGAGGATATAGGTACAGTATGTATATATTATCTCAAAATGTAAACCTTTTCTAGACTTTTTTTCCAGGTGCAAACCTTTTTATAGTAAAAACAATATTGTCATATTAAAGGCTATGTCCACCCACAAATATATTTTTTTATATAAGTTTCCCCAAGGGCTCCCAGCCCCAACCGCTATACTTGTATCTTCAGAAAGCCCCCCAAACTCTACTTACCTCCCCTCTTTCCTCCGCCGCGCTCCCGGCCCTCTGCTTGCAAGGAAATGCAAGCAGAGGGGCGGGACCGGCAGCCGCGTCTGTGATTGGCTGAGCGGCAGCCAATCACAGACACGGCTGCCGGCAGCTCACTTCACCGGAGGAAAGAGGAGAGGTAAGTAAGAGTTTGGGGAGCTTTCTGAAGATACAAATATTGCGGTTGGGGCTGGGAGACATGGGGGAAATACTGCCCTGAAGGGTTTTATGGTAGGGGAGAGAGTAGAACGGAGGAGAGGGGAGAGGAGAGGAGGGGAGGGAGGGGAGAAGGGCTGCAGTACGCTTGGCAAAAATCTACCTGGCAGCTAGCAGGCAGTGTCCTATATGGACCTGCTAGCCTCCTGGTGGGCAGTTTTTGGGACTTTGGGGGGGGACTACAGGAGAACCCTATGGAGTTGGGATGTGAGGTAAGGATTAAACTACACTACATGATGGGGCCATAGTATTGGGGGGAATTATAGTTTTGGGGGTGGACATGCCCTTTAATCGTTATTCCTTACTGTCCTTTATTCATAGTTATTGTGTGCATAAGCTCATTGGTCAGAACTGTGGACAGCAGCTGTATTAAAGTAGGGAGATTCACCCAGAGCCGCAACTGCTCTAGGCAAATCTCCCGTACGGGATTTACAAGAGGCTGCGCGGCTCTTAAGACATAAGAATTTAACTCCACTAATAGCTGTTGCTCCTGGGTAAATCGCCCTTAAGGAGTTGATTATTATGTTACATTGTACTTGAAATCAGTTCATGCTGAAATCGCAAAAAAAAAAAAAGTACAGCCTCATAATGAGGTAAAACCCCTTTAAAAGGGAAGTAACTGTTCACATCAAAGAAACTTTAACTTTATATTAAAGAATCATTTTTACTATATGCTGCAGTCAATGAATTCAATTAAAGGAATAGTTCTCTCGAAAAGTGAACTATTCCTTTAATGTATTTATTGAAGAGCGGGAGATTAAGACGAAGGAACGACAGACTAAGAAAGAATAACCTTCCAGGGGGAATATAAAGGCTGAAACAGGCCTATTCAAGAGGTGAAACATTTAATATGCCTCAACCAATCAGATGTTAACAATTTACTAGTCTACAATATTCCTGAACTATTGGATTAGAGGGCAGGAATATAACACCAGACGTTACATATGGATGGTCCACGTATCTACAATCAAACTGTTTTAACCACATTTTTAAAACAATAGAAATGAAAATAAGCTGAGCAAAAGTGTTTATTATATGATGGACAATGAGAGTAAAAACTATTTAGTGGGGGGTGTTGGTGATTGAAACAAGACATGATGAGATCATGGACAGACTTCCTTGTAAGAAAAGATCATTTCTACTGAAGAAGCTGTTCTATGGCTACAAACCACGTATAGAGTAGAGTGTGCTGGGGTGTTAATGATTGGTGCAGTATTAGCTGCCTTACTTTTGATGCCGATCTTTTTTCCACATCAGCTCTGAGATAGATTCCATTTCCCCTGTAACTTCATCACTTATATTAAGTTTGTGTGAGTGGGAGTTTCGGGAATTGTAACTTTTATATTAGAGGCAAGATTCTTATTATTGTACTACAGTAATTAAATTGATATGAATAATGAGTAATTTCAAGCAAGATTCCTGCGGTTGTTTTATCTGTTAGAGAAATGGTAAAGCTATGATGACATGAGCTATATTAGAAGACTAAGCCATCTGTTCTGAATAAACAGTATTTAAAAGGTCCATCTGCAGCTTTGAAATATGGTTTAAGTTCCTAATGCTGGCCATATACTTATTAAACATTAGATAGATTTGATATTTAATCATAAATGTCTAAATACAGTCTCACCTCCCAGTGGTTTTACCTCCTGCTGTTCCCCTTGCTGTCTCATTTATGTCAAAATATAGAGACCAAACCTGAATGGGGGGGTAGGGGTGACATCTATTGTTTGCCATGCACAATGCTGTTTTGATGTCCTACCATGGGAAGTTTAACAACAACTCTTAGCTAATCAACACCTTGCATTCAGAAGGTCTCTTAAGCTGGCCATGCACTAGGCAGACATTAGATAGATTTCAAATATCTATCTAATGTCTAAAGACCACATTTTACAGGTGGCGGTTTTTATCTTGAGATATTACTATCTGACCCATTCATTTTGTGATTTCAAATTGATTGTATGAAAGAATGGGATAGGCGGTTTTAGATAGATTGGACATTTGTTTTATGAGAGATTGGACATAGGTCTAATGTCTTAAGTAGTGTATGGGCACCTTAAAGGGTATGTCTACCCTTTAAACTAACTTTTCCCATAATATAGATATTGGTCACCCAGCCCCAACCGCATTACTATTAGAGCAAGAAAGTCCCCCGATCTATTACTTACCTTACCTCTCTCCTGGCCCTCTGCTTGCATAGAACTGCAAGTAGGGGGCGGGACCGGCAGCCGCGTCCGTAATTGGCTGAGAGGTAACCAATCACGGACGCGGCTGCTGGTAGTGTAGAACGGTGAAGGAGAGAGGTAAGGTAAGTACAGATCGGGGGACTTTCTTGCTCTAATAGTAATGCGGTTGGGGCTGGGTGACCAATTTCTATATTATGGGAAAGAGGTTTAATGCTAGGGGGAGGAAGACCAAATTGGGAGGGAGGGAGAGGGAGGGGGGGGGCTCTTCTGCGCATGGCAAAATTCTCTCTATATGGACTCTGCAGTACTCCTGGTGGCCAGTTTTTGTGACTTTGGGGAGGGATTACAGTGCATCCATTTGGATCTGGGATGTAAGGTAAGGATTTTTATACACTATTGGGGCCAGTAATGGGGGGATTATAGTTTTGGGGGTGGACATGCCCTTTAACCCTTTGCTGTTATATGCTGATTGGGACACAGTCCAGAAAAATTATTGACAACAGATTGTTGGACAAATCATTCTAAATTGAGAAAGCCAGTTGGATGACTAACGAATCGTCTTCAGAAAGGCGGGCATATTTATAAAGGCGCAGTATCCCAATTTCGCCTTTAACAACATTACAGTTAAGATCACAGTCGTAAAATCACAAATGCAATTGTAATTCCCTATACAATACCATTATGGTCCTGCATATCTTTACATGTGTATAAATATTTGTAGAGAAAAAATTAAATGAGAAATAAAGTCCGATTTACTGTTACTGTAAAAGTACTTACTGTCCCACATGGACTCCCACCTCTCCTTAATCTGCTCCAATATGTCACAGCATTGTCATAGACGAGATGGCTGATCTTCCAGTTCTGTTAAGCGATAACTGTTATTAAAACATTGCAAGTAAGGTGGAATTTCAAATCAAATAAATTCTAAACTGACAATTTACTGTAAATGGCTCTGGGAACTGGAAGATGATCTGGGGACATGAACACCAAAACTTGTTTAAATACTAACTTCTCTCACGTTCGGGCAATTTTCAGGCTTCCGCATTGAATTTTCAAGAGTTTCCTAAATCAAACGCTATATTTGTGAGTTATTGGCAAAATAGAGGGCTAGCAAACTCTACATTCAAAGGTTATGACCAAATTTGAGGGTTATTAAATGCTATCTTTGAGGGTTATCGCTGTATTCGAGGGTTAACAAACGCCGTATTCAAGAGTTATGGCTGACTTTGAGGGTTAGCGAAAGCTACATTCGAGGGTTATCACCGAACTCGAGGGTTACTGAACACCCCATTCTACAGTTAAAAAAAACTTTTAAACTTTAGTCCTTGTTTGTAAAATGGTTCTTCTGATGTTATGTATAACAGACGATCCATAGCTTTCCAAGCAGACCCCACAGTTACTAATAATCTATCTCCTCATGAGGAGAGAAACACATTGGAGCTGTCTCCCAGTATGTATGGACGTCTGATTTTAATTGACACTTATAGGGTGATGCACGAGAGGC
The DNA here is from genome assembly GCA_019447015.1 of Hymenochirus boettgeri. Classification (NCBI taxonomy): domain Eukaryota; kingdom Metazoa; phylum Chordata; class Amphibia; order Anura; family Pipidae; genus Hymenochirus; species Hymenochirus boettgeri. The sequence goes on from CM033472.1 coordinate 109,449,838, forward strand.
GCTATCGTCACTCCAGTGCAATCGCTCCGGCGATGCTACATTCGCATTTCAAAATGGAGTTTCACTTAAAAAGTCCCATAATGGTAAAGCGCTATGTGAATATAGCTTCGCTTGCGGCGCCTGCGTGTTTAACTTCCACGTTAACCACGCAGGCACCGCAATGATGGAGTTTAAGTCATGCTAACCGATATAACATCAGTAAGCGTGTATTTTTACTCCATTTTCAGCCACTGCGCCTCTTGGTGCTTCTGTCTTTTAGTATTTGCACTTTTTTTGTTTTATTGATTTCTTTATTTGTTGTATAACATTTATTTGAAAAAATATAGATGTGGCTGTTTAATTTGCAGTGTTTTTGATAGTGTAGATCATGGACCTCAGCTTAGCATTAATTAATTTGGCTTGAAAAATGTTCTATTTATTCTTCTTCTTCTTCCTCCGTTTTATTCTTCCGCTTTTTTGTACTGTATCTCCTCCCACAGCTTTTGATCTAGAGACATGAAATTTGGTACAGACGTGTGGGGCATATAGGAGAAGTGTGCTAGTATGAAGTATGCGCGGAAGCATATCGGTGAATTTCGTGACATCTTTTCCCATAGACTATAATGGTAACAATCCTCAAATGTGGATATTTCAAAACAGTTTGTTTTTTGGTCATAAATACAAACGGTGATACCCCCAACCCCCCACACAGTTGCAGGTACACCCACCTACTGACCTACCTTTCCATTCCCATGGACCTCAGCTTAGCATTAATTAATTTGGCTTGAAAAATGTTCTATTTATTCTTCTTCCTCCATTTTATTCTTCCGCTTTTTTGTACTGTATCTCCTCCCACAGCTTTTGATCTAGAGACATGAAATTTGGTACAGACGTGCGGGGCATATAGGAGACGTGTGTAAGTATGAAGTATGCGCGGAAGCATATCGGTAAATTTTGTGACATTTTCTTCCATAGACTATAATGGTAACAATCCTCAAATGGGGATATTTCAAAACAGTTTGTTTTTTGGTCATAAATACAAACGGTGATACCCCCAACCCCCCACACAGATGCAGGTACACCTACCTACTGACCTACCTTTCCATTCCCATGGAAGCCATATTTAAAGGGTAACGAAAGTCAAAAAAACTAATTTAGATTTATCCTCAATAAAAGATAGTTTTATGGTTGTAAACATTAATTAATTTGGCTTGAAAAATGTTCTATTCTTCTTCTCCTTCCACCGTTTTATTTTTCCACTTTTTTATACTGTATCTCCTCCCCCCCAACCAGACCCAGGTACACACACCTACTGATCTACTTATCCATTACTGTGGCAGCCATACTTAAAGGGTGACTAAAGTAATAAAGAAACTAATTTTGATATATCTTCAATAAAAGATAGTTGTATAGTTGTTAACACAAAAAAAGACACACACCCTCAACCAGACCCAGGTATACACACCTACTGATCTACTTATCCATTACTGTGGAAGCCATACTTAAAGGGTAACTAAAGTTAAAAAAACAAATTTAGATTTTTCCTCAATAAAAGATAGTTTTATGGTTGTAAACACAAAAAAGACATACCCCCTCAACCAGACCCAGGTACACACACCTACTTATCTACTTATCCATTACTGTGGCAGCCATACTTAAAGGGTAACTAAAGTCAAAAAAACTCATTTAGATTTATCCTCAATAAAAGATAGTTTTATGGTTGTAAACACAAAAAAGACATACCCCCTCAACCGCCCAGGTACACACACCTACTTATCTACTTATCCATTACTGTGGCAGCCATACTTAAAGGGTAACTAAAGTCAAAAAAACTCATTTAGATTTATCCTCAATAAAAGATAGTTTTATGGTTGTAAACACAAAAAAGACATACCCCCTCAACCAGACCCAGGTACACAAACCTACTGATCTACTGTACTTCTTCTTTTAAGGTTAAAAATGGAACTAGATAGCTTTGCCACATATTTATATGTTACTCATGTATTTATCCCAATTCCTATTCATTTATTTTTTATTAGTCTATTTTTCTACTTACTGACAGGCATTTCATACATCTCCATAAACTATAGTGACACTGAAGTAAAAAACATGAAGATGTAATACTGTGTGCAAGCTCAAATCCATGGAAAACTCACGCTAGGCGATATAATATATACAGGGTTATTCAATAAAAGTTCTTATTGTTTAAAATAGTGCTAATTGTGCCCCACCAAATCAGATGCTTTCAAATGTTTAATAAGATCTGATTGGTTGTGGCTAATTTAGCAGTATTTTTTGGAAACTACACATGCCACTTACCTGACCCCTGCGAGTATATTAATGCCACGTAATGCTGTATTTAGTAAATGTGGGTACACACCATACAACCGTGTCCACAGTTAGCTGTGACCGATCCATAGAGGACCTCATGATTGGTCATTGTTTTCCGACCCGTCTGATCGTGCTTTTGTCCGATTCAAAGAAACGGTCGGGCCGAATTATTGCGTGGTGTGTACGCAGCATTATGTGGTCATGTAACCAGCAACCGATAGCGAAATTGCATCTCCCGGAATGTGTCTGTAGTTTGCCAGTGAAATGCATTTGTAGATTATTTGTATTAATTTGTAGATTATGTGGGGGTGTGGTTCTTCACTGCTAATTGTCAGGACTTGCTGTAAACCAAGGGGCATATTTATAAAAAAAACGGTATTAGCGCAAAAAAATTACCGGCGCAAAAAAATTACCGGCCAATGTTGCCAGCCGCTTCTTTCTTCTATCTTCAGCCATCTACTGCGATGGCATCTGAGTTCCGCAGCGGAGTGCACCTCTTTATATAGGTTTGCAGAAAACCCTAATCCATTTCTGATTGGTCAATTTTTTAATGCTTGGTTTACATGCTTTACATTAACCAATCAGATTTCTAGAAACTTGTAAGTGCCGCAAAGGCCCTGATAGGGCCGGGGAGGGGGTCCCGGTTCGCGCTGCGGGACCCCTAAACCCCAAAGGGCTCTTGTCAGAGCCGCAAGGGCACTTGTAAGTGCCGCAAAGGCCCTGATAGGGCCGGGGAGGGGGGGTCCAGGTTCGTGCTGCGGGACCCCTTAAGCCCCAAAAGGCCCTTCTCAGGGCCCCGCTGGAGGGTGCCTCCACCCCTCCCAGTGGGCCCTTCCCTTCCCCTCCCTGCCAGCGGCAGGGCAGGGGGCTTGGAGGGTCTGCTGGGGAGGGGGTGCGCGGCGGGTGGTCGCGACCACCTGCTGTGGCCCCTTCCCAGCAGCCCCTCCTAGCCTTCTGTTCCGAGATTGCCGCGAGCGGGGAAGGGGTTGAGAGGGGCTGCTGGGAAGCGGCGGCAGGTGGTCGCTGCTGCCGCGGGGGGGTCGAGGGTGGAGTGGGAGTGCCTCCTGGGGCGGGTGCGACCACCCGCCGCGGGTTGCCTGCCCATCCCCGCCGCAGGGAGGCTAGTATCGGCTGCTTTCGCCACCTTCAAAGTGGTGAAGCAAAACAGCCGATACTAGCAGTGCGAAACAGATACCACCGCTTTATAAATAGAAGCGGCGGTAACAGGTAAGTATAGGCGCGAAGGGTTAACGCCTTGTTAACTTTTCGCGGCTGTTTTCGGGCATTAATAAATCACGTTAAACGTGATTTATGCGGAAATGTCAGGGAAAACGGCCGCGAAAACTTAACGAAGCTTTATAAATATGCCCCCAAGAGCTGCTATCTGGCCCGGACATTCAGTCTGTGCTGGTGCAGGTAAAACATGTCAAAAATACTTGCCAGGCTCCTAAACATTGGGGCATTAAGCCTTGCACCAAACCCCACTCACAGTATCTGTGCATAATAGAAGTGTCATTCATAAGTGTGTTGTCTATCTCCAGCCTTAGGGCTAGGCCACACTAACGTGTTTTTAGCGCGTTTTGCGCACGTGATTTTGCATGCGATTTTGCTTAACATGGAAATCGAGGGGATGCAAAAATTCACACAATTTCCGATGCGCATGCATTTGTGTTTTGTGTGCACCGTTTTTTACGCAAACGCATGCATTTTTATTATATTAAATTACAAAAATGCATGCGCAAATGCGCCGCAACGTGCAACAATGCACAGAAATCGCACAAGCAATCACGTGCAATAACGTTTGCAATTGCATGAGCGATTTACTGGGTTGTAGGGCCACAGCCTAAAGGTGTCCAAAGGCCTAAAATTTTAATGTTCTATGGAATTATATTGCTGGTTTCTGATAGGTCCTTAGGAAATCAGCACTTTTTTAATGGGTTGAAGTTGCATTTCTTTTTTTTTAAATTCAGATAAACAACATAACTCACCAAACATTTAAAGTTTTGCAGCTAACAGTAAGTCAAGAAAACAACAATAAGTAAAAAAAAAATAACACACCTCTAAGGAAATACACAACGTGGCTCATCTACCCACAGTCGATGGGCAAAAATATGGAGTTAAAGTCGTGCTAATCAGTTCACTATTGATATTAGCTTCGGATGTGCAGGTCACGCAAAAGACACCCACGCATCGCGATTCAACATCGCGTTTTCGCTACTTTTAGGGCATGGTTTTAAAATCATCCCTTTTGGTATTTACCCCACGTGTGCTAACGCAATATTTATCTTGGAAGGGAAATTTGCCAGGAGTAATAGCGGCTTTGGGTAAATCTCCCCCAATAACTTCTTATCCTGTAACTTCTCCTTTATTCATTTCTCTAATTTCTTGATGGAATAAAATAATTATATACAGAATAAATGTTTAACAGCCTACATTTCAAATATTCTTTACTTTTTATTCTTTACCATTTCAGTGGTTTACTCCTACCTACACATGGCATTTCTCTGCCACTTTCTGGCAGGAAATGTACCTAGCTGTAGGAAGTGTCACTGGTACATTTACATCATAAAAAGTTTTTTTCCTTTGGAGCATTTAGTAGCATCCACCTTCTGGCAGACTGCAATGAGGGAATGGAATCCAGCCAGAATAGGACAATCCACCCTTCCAATTTCATACTCCATAACTCCAAATTTCTCTACCACTAAAGAGAAATACAAATTGGCACAGTTAATAGAAACCTTTTTCTATCTGCTGTAACATTGATATGTGCTTTTTTCGTTCAGAAAATTTAAAAATAGCACTACAGAGCTTGTTCAAAAAAAATTTGAAAAATGTTCAATATTGCTGGTAAAGATAATATTCTGAGACAAAACAACACAAAAGCTTTTGTTTGTTGTTAGAGCACAAACATTCTAATTTCTTGTGCTGTATAAGACAGATTCAAATTATCCACAGGCAAGGCAACAAGATTCTTATTCGGGCACAGGAAGTTTCAGAGGTACAGTAACAGGGGGCACAGAGGAAACAGTAAAGCCTGAATAATATAGATATAGCATAGAATAGAATCAGAGCCTGGCCTAATGCCCCATTTGGTCTTATTTCATCTCTGGTCGGAAATCGTTAAAAAAAAAACACGAGGGTGCGAAACTTTTCTCTATTTGTTTCAAGCCACATTATTTCAGTCATGCTGCTTTTCATGTAGTCTTCCAGGGGCATGCAACACTACCTGTGACCGATAAGGTACCTGGTGTGACCAGATTTAGGGGCATATTTATAAAGGGACAAAAACAGTGCCCAAAAATTACCGCTGCACATCGCGGCCGTGAAAATAACTTGCCAGCGTGCTCACTGTTGACCGCGGTGAGCCTGCCTGGCATCGGCGACCTCAGTGGGGTTGGTGTCGCCAGCCCGAAGACGTTGCGACGGATCAAGACGCCGGCAACATCAGCCTCGTTGAGGTTGGTGTTGGTATCGCCGGGGCTGGACGAAAGAAGACGCTGCCCAAGGGCTCTTTTAAGAGACTCTCACTGGGGGTCCCGGTTCCAGCAGTGCGATCCCCACTAAAGGCACATCTCGGTGCTGCAAGGGCCCTTACAAGGGCCGGGGAGGGGGGTACGGGTTCGAGCTGCGGGACCCCTTAAGCCCCAAAGGCCCTTCATAGGGCCGCAAGGGCACTTGTAAGTGCCGCAAGGGCCCTGAAAGGGCCGGGGAAGGGGGTCCCAGTTCGAGCTGCGGGACCCCTAAGCGCCAAAGGGCTCTTGTTAGTGCCGCAAGGGCCCTGATAGGGCTGGGGAAGGGAGTCCCGGTTTGAGCTGTGGGACCCCTTAAGCCCCAAAAGCCTCCACCTCTCCTAGTGGGCCCGTCCCTTCCCCTCCCCGCCAGCAGCGGGGCAGGGGGTTTGGAGGGGCTGCTGTGAAGGGGGTGCACGGCGGGTGGTTGCAACCAATTGCTGCGTCCTCTACCCCAGTGCAGGAGGCCAGGGTGAGGTGGGCGAATGCCCCACCACGCCCCTTCGCAGCGGCGACCACCCATGGCGAGTTGGGCGTGCCTCCTGGGGTGGGTGTGTGATGACGTCACGCAGGCACGACTCTGTGCACGCGCTGACGTAACGTACGGAGGGAACAGGCACTGGATCTTTGGACACAGCCAGAAACGAGGTCCAACAGGTCTTGGGGGCAGAGCTTACCTGATAGAACACTGTATCCAAGATGGCCAGCACTTTACAAGGCCACAGGTAGGCTCTGGAGAGACCTACTTATCCTTTAAGTGTTTAGAAAAGCACTTAAACAACATGATTGTTCTGCAAATTGTGGGCCACATCACAGGGCCATAGTTCACTAAAAATAGTAACAGTGATAACATGAGAACTAATAAAGACCATATTTAAGAGGCCACCTGAAAACAGACTGCAGTAGCAGTGAGCACACAGCTGTGTCAGACTCATCAGGAAGGTCAATTAAAGCAAAAAGAGACAGTGTTCTTTGAGAAAAGCATTAAAAACAACAACATTAGTTAGGCAAGGAGACTGGTCAGTAGTGTAAGGGAATGAGGGTTAAGTCTAGGTTACTTTTTGTTCATCAGGTTATATCACCTCTATATATAAAACTTAATATTTTAGATTAATGAATGGACTGTGGGCCCACTGGGGATTTCCCTGGTATCCTATGGGTCAGTCTGACCTTGGGTGCACTCCATAAAAAAAAAATACATTCTGCAAGACAGGATTGTTTTTTAATTCCAGCAGAAGATGCACTTAAAGTTAGAAATAATGTAATGTAGGGCCCTATTTATAAAAAATCGTTATCGTTATCGTAAAATACCGATCGTTATCGTAAAATAACGACCGGGGTTTTACCGATAACGACCGTTATTACCGAAACGACCGTTATTACCGATAACGGCCATTATTTACCGATAACGGTCGCTATTTACCGATAACGACCGTTATTGGTAAATAACGACCGTTATTGGTAAATAATGACCGTTATCGGTAATAACGGTCGTTATCGATAAATAACGACCGGTATTTAACGATAACTGCCGGTATTTAACGATATCGGTAAATAACGGTCGTTATCGGTAAATAACGGTCGTTATCGGTAAAAACCCGGTCGTTATTTTACGATAACGATCGGTATTTTACGATAACGATAACGATTTTTTATAAATAGGGCCCGTAGTATGGTGTGCTATTTATTCACTGCATTGCTTGTTTTGGGGCACTCCCCCAATAAAATATTTCCAGTTTCCAGGATTTTGTGGTATTCATTTTCCTTGTTGATGGTTCCATTTTTCCGTTATAACGGAGAGATTCATGTCTGGGACAGAAGTTTAAAAGACAAAGAGCACTTCTAAAAGGTCACATGAAGTTGACACTGAGATGTGAACTCAGATCAATGTCACAGCCAGAACTTCCATTTAGTTTAAGGAGACGGATGAACCCCTGTAATTGATAGGATATTTTTTTCCTTCTGAGTGAGAGTGAATCTCCATCTATTACTTATGAACATTTAACATTTAGTATAAACACAGAGATTCCCTTCCACAACACCCATAAAACTTGTGAAAGCGCACAGTCAGCAGCACAGAGCAGACTGGGCACCTACAACACAGGGTAAATTTACCAGGTGGTCCCTGTCAGACAAAGTGATTTATGCTAAGTCTCTTCTCTCTTGGGCTGTGTCTATTTAGTTAGTGGGAGTACGGCAGCTCAAAGGTCACAGACACTCCAGTCACTGGTGGTTTTAGTGTGTAAAAGCAGAAATGTCTTTATAAGGCTAAAACTGCACTTAAAATTTGTACTGGAAGTTTCATAGAGCCTGTTATTGCAGTAAATATAAACAGTTTCTGTCATTCTTTCCCGGCTCATCATGGCTATTGGCTAATATAAAATATTATGTTTGTTTTATTTCACACTACTTTGCTTCCATTGATATCACTTTTCTAATTTTAACTAATTTTCTTTACACCAAAGTGGTGTATTGATTAATGAATTAAAATTTGCCTCAAAATTTACAATTAAATGTAAGAGTAATTTAAGAGTAGAGATGGCCGAACTTCCTATAGTTTGGTTTATTTACGAACTATCAAACTTCAGAAAAAGTTCTATAGTTCAAAAATGGAACCATTAAAGTCAATGGGGAAAAATAGTTTGAAAAGTTCTGATAAAATATAGTTAAAATATCAATGGTAACTTAGTGTAAATGGCTCTGGGACCTGGGAAATGGTCTGGGGAACAAATACATATCACCAAAACTTGTTTAAACCCTACTTACTCCCCACGATAGGGCAATTTTCGGGCTTCCGCATTGAATTTTCAAGGGTTACCGAAATCAAAAGCTACATTTGAGGGTTATAACTGAATTTGGGGTACCGAATGCCACATTCGAGGGTTATGGGCGATTTCTAGGGTTATCGGTGAACTTGAGGGTTACCAAACAAATTCGATAATCCTTGAATTTTCAATTATTATCAAAATATGTCCACGAGTTTGAGTTCTATTCCATCCCTATTCAAGAGTACAATCAAGATTTTAGTTAAGGCAAATATTAAGGCAACTTGTTGCTTTGCAGTGGGACTCAGACATGAATTCATACATCAGTTAGACCAAGTTAGATCAAGTATCAATCTTCTTTTATCCCCAATCTTCTTTTATCCCTAATCCCTTTAATCCCTAAAGGTGGTTTATATGATACCTTTAAGACCTGCAGGTAAATACAGTCTAGGCACATGTCACTTGAACCTATCCCAATAACACTGGTCATGTCATTTGTTTAACGATATCAATAGGCTGCATGAGTGAGAGATCTGGCATTTGTAATCACTTTTAATATTTAGCTAAATGGAAGGTAGAAAAGGAGGATTAATCACATCTAGGGTATGACAATGTTCATACCTGGTTCAATAACATACTACTGACAATTTGTCAATTGCAGTGAGACCAGGCGATTTGTAAGTACTTTGGGTCCGATGCATTAAAGGCAGTTTTTGCTTGTAACTCGTCCAAAACCCACGCTACCAGATGTAATATCGGGTTAGGATTTTGAATTACTTCTGCGCAAGAAATTTTGGAAATAGTGTGGCATAGGTAATGCAGTAATGGCTAAATTAAGATTAGCACAACAATTTTGCGCTGATCTTAACGCCATTACCACTGTGGCATATGGACCTGATGCAGTAAGTCTCACAAGAGCTCGGCCCATTTATTTTAATGTCTGTATAGGCAGTATACTGGTATTTAGTGTAGTTTGAATATAACACTTTATTACACCACAACATAGTAAAATGCACTATATTTCATTAAAGCCTGATAAGCAATATTACCTACACTAAAAGATTGGTGAGTCAGTCAAAATGTCTGAACCACACATTACATCATCTGTAGTTAAACAGGAATTGAATTCATTCCTTGCCTGTTCTGACCCTTGATGACTTCAGTTGAACGGATCTGGCCTAGAATAACACATATTTTGTTATGGATACTAACAAATGATTGTTCATTATCAGCAACTGAATAGACTGAACAGAAGTGTACAAATGGTAATAAGTATCTTTCACAGAATCTGCAACCTACAGAGATGGTCCATCAGATGTTGGATTGGTTGTTTTGAAGGTATATACGGGAAGATAACAGATCTTGTCAGAATCTTGTAGAATATGCCAGTTTGTATGCAATGGTATGGCTAGACAGATAGATAGGAAAACTATGGATTTATAAATAATGAAATCACTAAGACTGAAATGTCTAGCACATCTTTTTTATTTTTTGTAACTTCTATATTTTTATATTTGTCATTTAAGCAAATATAAATCAGTGATTGATTTACTAAATTTAAAAGTAGTGAACCTGAATCACTGAAAACATAGTCCAGTTTATTGGTTTAGTGTTTAGTACAATTCAAGGAGAGCATTTCTCTACTAAATAATGTAATGCTGTTCAGTGTCTCACTAAGGAAAGTCAGATACGGTAAACCCTTGGCCTTTCAGACATTTCTGCAGGTTTGTTTATGTACCTTATTATTTTAGGGATTAGGCCCAGAAAAGAGTAATGGCTATTTAGCGTAATCACAGTTTGCTTGTTAAGCTGATTTTATCTCAGGGATTCTATTCTAAACCGTGGCCTGTACTATGGAGAACCATGGCACATGGAGAAGACATTCACATTAAATAGATTTGACAGCTTATGTTGTTCAAGAGGTATAAAGCTATATGCTCAAATATCATTTATCTTATACAGGCCATACACCATAGGATATACCTCCTGACATTTCCACAATGTTCCAACAACCATCTGGGCTGATCATTTTGTTCTTGACTTTCAATAAAATTTTCAATAGAAGAGAGCATGGAATGTCATGAGAATGTCAGGAAGAGAGGGAATTATATGTGGAACCTGTGTACAGGGCAGCATTCACCATGAAGTAACCACAAGTTTGGAGAACAACTGGGTTAATTATTTATTTGATTGTTGGCCTATATTTTTACTAGGGTAAGTAATTAAACACTGAACATTTTCTAATATTTGTTAATATTTTTGAAGTCTGCATTTCAGTGCTTTACATCAATGGATTGCCTATACCCTTTTTTATGTGGCACTTTCAGGAATATGTAAATACAGAAACAGAGCCCAATGCCTCTTTTAAAGTGTTCTGTCCTGAATTTAGTACAATCAAACAGTATTGTATTGTTCCACAGTATTGTATTGTTCCACTGCCACATAGCTCCCCAATTTCTAAAATGAATCTATATATAGTATATATGCAAATGGATCATTTTACATTCCTAAGAGAAAATCAGTAGTTGGAAATCTGACAAGGAAACTAATTTTCCCAGCAAAATTTCTGTCCAGGTCACAGGAAATTGCAATGACATGCTATTTGGAAATTGTTAGTCTTTAGTCGAAAATACTTGTTCAGGTTGAATATCTACATGTTAGGATATTTCACAGATATAAAGATAAGTAAAAAGGTTACAGCTGTTCTAGTCAGCAATGTGTATCCACTAAATGTAGTAATTCATGTTAATTATTTACTATTACAATGTTATTTATAGATTGTATTGCTATTATTGATCAATCATTTTTTAAATACAATATGTAAGGATAGTATTAGCTTTAAAGCAAATAAAAAAGTATAATTACAATGCAGCCCTATGTTCAAATACAGCAAACCCCTAACCCTCCAAAATTAAAGTTCTAACATTGTTTTTGGGGTAAGTAGGGGGTTTAATAATCCTAACAACCGACTTATTGATTAATATGTCAATCAGTATACTGTCAGTCCCCAGCTAAACATCCAGTCTGACCAAAATGGAAGACTATAGTGTCAATTAAAAAGATACAAGAAAAAAAAATAGACTGCATCACTGACTTTAGTGTAAACAAACAAACAAACCGTCCTTTATTATACTAGTGGGGACATATTAAAAACATTTTAAAAGCACGTAAAAAACACACAAGATACTCCTGATCTTCATAATATATAGTGTAATACATATAATACCATAGTGGATCAAGTAATATAGCTTAAGTATAAAGTGCATAAATACCAGTCTTGAGTCAAAGAGTATCACATCCATTAAAGACACAATAAGCCACGATTGTTGATGTCCAATTGTTTTAACAGACTGAGTTTGACTAAAAAATCTGTCAGAAACAATCACTCATATCGGTAATGAGTCCCATATATGCAAAAATCCCAGTTTTATGTTATCAGGATATATGTCAATATTTTATGTTGTTCAGACCACGTTAGGATAATAGTATGAGTTTTTTATGATTTTTCCCCCTATCGATCATGTTAAAAAGAATTTTTTTAGCAGACCAACATTGGATGTATAATGACACAATCGTATGATTGGTATTGGTGTACATAGTAATGGATTACATAGTTATGGAGGTTGAATAAAGACTAGTCCAAACTTTATCTTCTCTTTAACTCTACCTAACAGATGATCCAGAAAAAGGCAAAAAAAAAAAACAAAAACCACTGAAATGGGAAAAAAATTATTTCCTGACTCCAAATGGCAATCTGAAAGGATCCCTGGTTCAACCAGAACCATCAGGGTTATTCAATAAAAGTTCTTATCGTTTAAAATGGTGCTAATTTTGCCCCAACTAATCAGATATTAGCGTTCAAATGTTAAATAAGATCTGATTGGTTGGGGCAAAATTAGCACCATTTTAAATGATTTTATCTTTTATTGAATCTCCCTGCATATGTATTAACACCAATAATATTCAATATTATTTAGTTTTAGAAACTTATTCAGCTCACTTTTAAAGTTATTCAATGACCTTTATTGAATTACCATAACTACCTTTGCTGAAAGGCAATCTGCCTGCATACGGTATTCAAGTTTCAGTCAAAGCAAGAAATATTGGAATAGCTCTCTTGGTGGATATGGATAGGCCCTTTTACAGTATGTTTATGTCTATAAACAGCTTCCAGTGATGTTGATTATGATTCTATGGCTGAACATACATTTGCAATTGCTGCTCAATATTGCAGTCAATCGGAACTTCATTATCAAACCTCGATCATGAAATTCCAATTGAACAACACCACCTTGTATCTTCTATCTTCAGCAGATTTCAGTTTGAAATCTGACTGGTCCAATATATACTGCAAGTGTCATACAAGGGTCAGTAATTTCACGACTCAATTAAACCATTTGGCAATGATGACCTGTGCATGCCAGGCTTAAGAATGATGCACCTATCCTATTTTTAAGGGAACAATATTAGAGAATAACACAAGGAAAAAATATATTTGGGGAGATTTACCCAGATCGACTCTGGCTGAATAAATTGTTACAGGAACCAAAGTAAATGCAGGGAGGCATAGGCAAAACACAGTTTGCGATCCAAAGTGATTTTAATAGCTGCTAAACAAGGTCACAACATGTTTCGAACGTGCAAGTGTTCTTTCTCAAATGTGAACGCTTGCACATTCAAAACATGTTGTGACCTTGTTTATCAACAACTGTGTTTTGCCTGTGCCTCCCTGCATTTACTTTGGTTCCTGTTGGATGGTGAAGCGTGACACAGATGCGCTGCAGGGGTTGACACGCTTGAATTGTACAGCCACACTAAGCAATTTTTATTAGTTGTAAATTAATTGTTACTTGAGTATTTTTGACTTGCGTCCTAAGAACACAGCTGCTGGTAAATAGCTTGCGCCCCCACAAAAGCTAGGTTTTCAAGTCATGGTAACTGTCAGTAAATCGGTTAGTGTAACTTTAACCATACCAGGTGGTGGTGGTTGGTGGTGAATGCCCCTAATTGATGTTTGATGTGAACACCAGCATAATTCATAGATTATAAAACATTTTGAATACTATAGGCTAAATCCTTACCATAATAAACTACATTAAACCCAACATAAGGAGGACAAATTGCTGATTAAAGTGAGCCTGTCTGGCTCTCCCCTCCACTATGGGGAAACTCCAGGAAGTAGAAAGAGGCTGATCACACGGTTGCACTCCTTTTTAAACTTTTACACAGCGGCCCCTACTGGTAAAATCCTGCCAGGACAAGAAGACTAAAGGGTATCTAGTTTACCAGTTCCCTACACATAGAACAAAGCCAAGCAGCTGTTTATGTGGTTATAAAAGATAAAGATGTAAATCATTGGTGGACTAATCCTCTAATAGAGGCCAAACACCTACGACTTCCTCACTTTCACAATAGATTCCATTTGAATCTGATCATGAATTTGCAACGATTTACAAATACACATGTATGATTCTTCTGTATATTCTTTATACGTCAGATCCGATAGTATTTGCTGAATTTCACCAATGTGCAATTTATTATTAAAGGACAACTAAAGCTGCAGAACAAAACTGAACCAGAAGTCAGGACAACTTGATATAAAACCAGTAATCTGTGTCTTACCTCTCATTTTGATACAGGCACTGGGAAATTTACCTAAATAACATATGGTTTGTGCTTTATTTCTCAGCATTCTAGTATCAGACAGTTTGGTTAACGACCATTATGTTCTGCACATGCTCAGTCCTTTGCTATGGCACAAACTTGTTACAGTTGGTCACACCCATTAATAATCTCTAGCCAATCCTTTTACAGGACAGATAAAGCAAGGAAGCATGTGACCGAGGTCAGGAGGTCACACTGCACAAACACACAGATACTTCATCCAGTTCTTAACAGGCTTTGATTTACTTTAACAGAGTTTACTAAAATGGCATTTTATAGTTTATTGGTGTTTTTAGGGGGGTTGTTTTCAGATTCTGGAGTATAAAAAATTGGGTTTAGTTCTCCTTTAAATCGCTGGGTTGGACCAATAGCCACATACCTACAATTCAGCATTAAGGGCTTGATTTGCATTACGTTCACGCTTCCAGGTTCACATTGCCAATGCAATGCTACTGGGTAGTTCTCACAATTTGCACTGCGGTCTGGACCGTTATTGCTTTGCATGCTTGCACGAATTTTCATGCCGATCGCACATGTGCCAATAACATGATATGGCCCAGAACGCAGTGCACATGTATCACACACAGCAGGGCATTTCAAAACTCATGAATGCACCGCTATGCTTGATAGTGGGACCTTACCCTAAGATCAGTAGAAGGAATAAGCATTTTTTGTTGCTCTGTGCATACTGTGCTTGCAGCTAACACCCAATCCTGTATTTAGCTGTTTGTTCTGTCTGTGTTACTGGAGCAGACTAGCACTGCACCCAAATAAATCAATTCACACACACACACCCTGCAATCTTATTTAACTCATGCAGTGGTAACAACTGCCAGAACTGCTTACCTTCCCATAGCAAAGAAGTTTCACTTTCACTATAACACAAAATCACAAGGTGAATTATATTTGCTGTAGCCAGGGTTGCCAGATCTTCTGCACCCTGAGCGGGGCAATCCTGTCTAAATGGCAACCCTGGGACATATGGCAGCCCTGGCTGTAGCTCATTGTATGTAGACACAGTTCATCTCTACAGCACTTGCTCTCCACTCTAGCTGATTCTCAGATTCTGGGACCTTTAAGCTTTAGTTGTCCTTTAACCTCTTTATTCAGAAAACTTAAATGCAATTACAATGGGGACAGGAAACATCATCAACAGGAAAAATAATTTTCTGGGAATGCAGAAGTGGTTTCCCAGATTAAGACGTAAATGTCTGGCTATAGATCAGACTGATAAAGGGGAATCACAAGTTGTAGTGATCAGATTTCTTCATCATCACAGAAAGGACAGACCTTAACATTTGCCCTTTAAGTCATTTTAAGATAACTCAAATTCTTGTTTTTGATTTGCAAGTCTGGGACAGCTCTTCCTGCCGCAAACATCGCTGCAAAGTTGGTCAGTGGGTCTACAACAACTATTCAGAGCTATTTTATTTTGTGCCACCCAGAATTTAAAAATTCCGTTTACCATCCCCAGGCGTGTTAGACGCGGACAAAACGCATCTAGCAGCTGTTTTAAATGGCTCCCGCTCCACACTTCCAGATGACCATTACATGGGTATCGTAACTTTCTCCCTTCTGTTTTTTCCTAATGAACTGGTCTGCCACATATTTATATGAGGGTTAGAACTATCTGTACACCTTTATGGCAGGACTTGGGAACTCATTGTATACTAAGTACTATTATTGTTAAGGCTACTGATATATACTAGGTGACTGCTACCTTTATGGGATTGAATCCCTTACATTATGCTGACGTAAACATTACTTTAGAACAAGATGGTATTAAGACCTCTCTCTTTTCCAAACCTACAGATAGGAACAACCTTCTCAATACAAGCAGTTTCCACACACCAAGAATTTTTAAAGCAATCCCTAAAGGGCAATTCATACGTGCCAGACGTATAGCCTCAGATGAGGCTAGATATGAACAAGCTACCAAGAAGGTGTATGAAAAACTGATAGATAAAGGTTACCCACCCAGGGAGCTAGCAAATATAAAGAAAGAGGTCAGAAAGATAAGACGGGTAGATCTTTTGCAGTACAAGCAACCTAAACCAGACAATCAGAAAAGGTTACCCTTCGTCTCACGGTATAGTACACAAAGCCGAGATATTGAGAAAATCATTAAACAGTTCTGGCCCTTGATTCAGCAGGACAAGACTTATGGGAAACTATTTAAAGAGATCCCACTATTTAGTTACCAGAGGGGGAGTACCCTAAGAGACAAGCTGTGCCCAGCTGACCTAAGAAAACCAGAAACAACGTTTAAAGGTACCCCTAAGAAAGGGACCTATGCATGTATGGGCTGTATATGTTGCTCATCTATTATTAAAGGAGATGCCATAACTCACCCTTTAAAGGGTACAGCCATAAAACTCAAGCACTTTGCGACATGTAACACAAAACAGGTGGTATACCTAATTAAATGCCCATGTGGATTGTGCTACGTGGGACAAACGTCCAGAGAAGTAAAAGAGCGCATAAAAGAACATAAAAGAGACATCAGGAACTTCAAACCTGAGACCCACTATGATACAACTGTCTCACGACATTTTTCTGAATACAATCACACACATAATCAACTGAAATGGACGGTACTAGAAACAGTTATGACACCACTTAGAGGGGGTAATGTGACTAGGCTACTACTCCAGAAAGAATGTCATTGGATCAGACACCTGTGTACATTGGTACCAAAAGGCCTTAACGATTCATGGTCACTTAAATGTTACTTATAAGCTAGTTCAGATGCTATCTATAGCCCTCTAACATTACTTTTGTTTTTCCCCCACAGATAATTTGTCTGTCTATAGAAGTCATAGTCGTTATAGTCACTTCAAGGTAATAGTATCCTTAGGCTATTTATCCAATACACAATATGTTATCTGACTTGATCCCTTATTGAACCTTCAGTAGGCCCCATTTGGGCAGTACTTGTGATATGTGTATGGTAGGCATTAGCAGTACCATATTCTTTACTTATGTCTATTGTATATTTGTATATTTGTATGGTTGTTTTCTTACCCCATATAGATGGAAGACACCATTCTACTGCACCGTATGATTCCATTGGAGGATCTACTCACATGGTGGGGGGGAGGGACTATGATGTCATTTCCTGTGTTGTGTGTATATAGGTAGTATTGAACACTGTTTTTTGTACACTTGATAAAGGACACCTTGTCCGAAACATGTCGTGTCAATAAAAGCATCAAAGATATCCTTTGGAGTCTTCTTCAGTCTGGAAGCACCTGTAAACCTTTTTTTGATTTACCTTGGGAACTCATTGTATACTAAGTACTATTATTGTTAAGGCTACTGATATATACTAGGTGACTGCTACCTTTATGGGATTGAATCCCTTACATTATGCTGATGTTACTATATGAGTGCGCTATGATGGAATGAGTTTTGGTGATTTTGGGATATATGTATTCAATTATGTGTTTATGATAAGGAAGTGTGTGAGTGGGATGTGGTTTTAATTATATATGCTACTTTTTGTGATTTGTATATAGTTTTTTCTCCCTGTCTTTATAATAAAGGAGTTTAATTTTTAAGTCAACTAAGGGTTGTGCCCGGTTTGTATATCCACTACTGTTTTCTTAATGATTCTATTTGTCTTTTTAGTGGGTAGAGCACCCCCTTTATTCACTTACTCCTATGTACAGCTAGTGCCCTTTTGTTTTACTTCTATTTCAGTTGAAACCATTGGATTGTGAGGAGGGACAGTTAGTAGCTTGTGTGCTATGTTAACCCAGTATTTTTTACAAGCATATTTAATCTTGTCTTTCTGCATTTACAGCCTCTATGTATAAAATTCAAAATACTAAAAATGTATGTTCCTGATCTGCAGTCCAGAAACTGCTAAAAAATGAAAATCACACGTCTAAAGCTGGGTACACACAGTATCAATTTTTCAAGGATGACAAACAAATCCTGTAAGCAGAGATGGCCGAACTTCATGATGTTTGTTTTGTTTCCGAACTATAGAAATTTAGTAAAATGTCTCAGAAACGAATCCATTAAAGCCAATGGGAGAAAATAGTTTGAAATATTTGGATTAAATACAGTGAATATAGCAATGGCAACTTACTGTAAATGGTCTGGGGAACATATCCATATCACCAAAACTTGTTTAAACACTACCTTCCCCCACGATCAGGTTATTGTCAGGTTTCTGCATACTTCATTCGAGGGTTATTGCCAACAGGTATCTCTAGGGTTTTTGCCACCTGAGTCAGACCTTGAATGTCGCTCATGTGCCAGTGAAGTGTGGTGGGCGTGGCTTTATATGTGGGTGTGAGTTTACGTGTGGGCACGGCTTGCCATTTGGTCATTTTGAACTTGATACAGTTCAGAAACACTCTAGCACACCGCTGTTGGCTTGCTGTCAGACAATAGATAGATCCTATCCCTCAGCTCTCTACTCCACGAGCTTTAAGTAATACCAGAACAAAGATCCAAACGAGGGAGCACACTATAAGTGTAGAATCAATACTTTATTGTGAACAACACACGACGTTTCGGGACTGCAATGTCCCTTCCTTAGGTATAACCAGTGCACAGTGAGTTACAAACATATATACCCTAAGTCCCAATTGAACTAGGATGCACTAACCCAAGGGACACTGGATAATGAGACAGTTAATTTTTTAACATGTGACCATCCACGGGTTCCTGTATTTTATCTGCTCCCTAAAATCCATAAGAATTTAACCAAACCTCCAGGACAACCTATTGTGTCAGGAGTGGATTCCCTTTTACAGCCCTTGGGAAAATCCATTGATTCCTATTTACAGCCCCTTGTACTAAGCAATAAAACTTGTCTTAAAGATACATCGGCCTTTTTGCAATACATTGAGAACCTGGGACATATCAAAGAAGGAACATTTCTATGTACTATGGACATTGAGTCTTTACATACCTCTATTCCGCACACTCAAGGAATGGATGCAACAGAAAGAGCATTGTTGGACTGGGGTTATGATACTAAGCTTGTTTATTTAATATTGGACTTGTTGAACATTTGTTTAACTAAAAATTACTTTAGGTTCAATAAGACGTATTATCTCCAGACACAGGGCACCAGTATGGGTGCCCATTTTGCTCCTGCGTATGCCATTTATTTGTAGCGGATTTTGAGAAACGTTGTATTCTGGATAATCAGTTGTTTAAAGATAGGATGAGAGGCTATGTGCGTTACATAGATTACATCTTTTTCATCTGGAAGGAGATTCAATATCCCTAGAAAATTAAAGAATATGTAAACAACGCCCATCCTACCCTTAGATTTACTCTCTTGTATACCAATCATATATGAACTATTTGGATGTTCTGGTTAAAGTAGAAGGTAATGCACTGGTCACTGACATATACACGAAACCAACAGATAGGAATAATCTGTTGTGTGGGGTAGCGTGCCACTAGACAGACCGGCGTGGCGATTCCGGACTCACGCGCCCGTTCCCAGTGATGCACTGCGGCAGGGAATGGGCGCGTGCGTATGACGCCACAGCAGGCGACGCTGGGCGGGTATAAGAGGCGCCGGCGCGGTCGCCGGGCGCCATTTTAAGTTCCTGCAGGCTGCATAACGTGCTTTTAAGCGCGATCAACCAGCCAGGAACGGGAAAAAAGGTGGAAGAAGGAAGATGGCAGAACTAGATGACCTCCAAAAACAGGTCTTGGAGAGGATGGGGAGGGAGGGAGCAGAATGGATAAGGCAGCTGCTGGGGGCGCTCAACCCACAGCAGCAGTAGCACAAGGGGCCCCCAGCAACAGGGGAAAGGACAGGCAGGCCGGCCACTAGACAGACCAGTAGGCCTCCTAGGAGATCCAACCTCCATAAGATTTAACCCTGATACTTCGCCCACTCCTAGGCGCAGAAGGGCGGCTGCCCCTAAGGCACAGCGCCCACAAGCAAAAAGGCAGGCTGTAGGCCAGAAACAAGCAACCATAACAGCCAGATCAGGGAGACAGGCCACAGGGAACCAGGCAGAGGGAAGCCAGACAGCAGCGGGCCCTAGTCAACCAGGGAGGGTAGCAAGTAAGGCACCTGGTTACGAGGCACCTGCGCATGCCAAGGGGGACAGAGAGAAGCGGAGCCGGGACCTTTGAGGCCCTTCCCGTCACTGGATGAATTTGTAGCGGCAGCAGAAATGAGGGCTAATCTAGACCGAGCGGAACAACATGGCTCAGCCGAGGAGGGCGAGCTGGACTTTGTAGACGCTCGGTCTACAGCAAGGCACACCCCGTCAGTGATAAGGAAAATAGAGGAGATAAGGGGAGAGGTCAGGGAAGAACAAATAGGAGCAAGGAGGGAGGAACGGGGGAGAAGGTTTAGGAGAAATTGGAGAAGCCCTTCGTCTGAGTCATCCAGAGGAACCGAGAATCATGGCAGAAGGCAAGGTAGGCAAGGGGTAAGCCGTGATAGGCAGGTAGCCGAGAGTTGGAATAGGAGCGAAGGAGAGTGCTCCTGCCATCACTCCAGTGCGTCACTAAGGGGCGCGCCTATGCAGAGGCGATATACCAGCTCGGATACGTCTGGGTCACCACCACCGAAGAGGTCTCACCACAGAGTCCCCTCAAGACACGGTCACACGTCGGCAGGCAGGAACGGTGGGAATAGGAGCCAACCACCCCTCGAGCCGACAGGGAGGCAACAATCTTCGGCCCCATCAACATCGTGGGGGCCATCGAATGACCCGGAAAACCGTGAGTTATCTTGTGCCGGGGCGTGGGGGGGACCCCTGGGGGGACCTCAGAATGAAGGGGAATGTCTGGCTATATTAAGGGCCATGATGGCAAAAGCCGGGGTACCCGCACCTAAGGCGGACACACCTAGTGTAACTCCAGGGGGGGCAACTCCACCCCCGCCTGTGCAAATGGTAATGAATGTGGAGGCACACAAGGAGGCTTTTTTCTGTAGGTTAGCACCATTAGGCTCCCACTTAGCAGAAGAACAAAAAGAAAAAATAAACAAAGGGGAATACATAGACATATGGTCACTCATATCAGTCGATAGCCTATCAGTAGATAAAGAGAGGAGATTTGAGAAAGGCAAAGAGAAAGAACCAAAAGTGGCAAAAACTTTCGGCAATTGGTTACAGGCGTTCTGCGTTTTAGCCAGCATGATAGGTAAAAAACACCCGGAAAAGTGTTCCGATCTATTCGCGTATCTTGACCAAATATTTGGGGCATATAAGATACACGGAGGAGCAGCCTGGTGGAGATATGATGAGGAATTCTGGCAAAGGTTATCCCTGCACCCCCGGGTGGGATGGGACTCCAAAGCCACAGATTCGTGGCTAAGGCTCATGATGGCACCAAAGTCGGCCTATCCAACGGCCACAGGTGCCTCGGGATTCTATCCGCCCCCGGGAATGAGCACGGCTATGGGAAGGAAACCAGGCCCATGCTGGCTGTTCAATGAAGGCCACTGTCACTTTGGCAATGCCTGTAGATTTAGGCACGAATGCGCCACGTGCGGAGGTCCGGGGCATGCGGCTAGCCGGTGTTTTCGACGCCAACGGCCCCAATTTAGGCAACCCACCGCGGGTGTCCAAGAGAACCCCGGTGAACGTGGCCGAGATGGGCGTATGGCTAGACGTGTACCCCAGGAAGGAGGAAGCAAACCTACTTAGGTCCGGTTTCTCCATAGGTTTTATAATACCCTTTGTTTATTCCCCAGTTCCGCAGTTTTCAAAAAAATTAAAGTCCGTTTCAGAGTTACCGTTGATTGCAAAGATGAAGATAGATACGGAGGTGAGCCTGGGGCGTATGGCCGGACCATTTTCAGAGCTGCCAATCCCAAATTTGAGGATCTCTCCACTAGGTGTGGTCCCAAAGAAAGAGCCCGGAAAATTCAGGTTAATACATCACCTGTCTTACCCCAAAGGGGCAAGTGTTAATGATGGGATATCAAAAGATTTAACATCAGTCTCTTATGTATCCTTTGACAGAGCAGTAGACCTAGTCCAGGAGGCAGGACAGGGCGCATTTCTAGCAAAATCCGACATTGAATCAGCTTTCAGGCTACTACCGGTACACCATAGCTGCTTCCATTTGCTGGGCTGTCAGCTGGATGGACAGTATTACTATGATATGTGCCTACCAATGGGTTGTTCCATATCTTGTGCATACTTCGAGCTATTCAGTTCCTTCTTGGAATGGATGGTTCGACGTGAAACGGGATCCAGGGCAATAATACACTACTTAGATGATTTTCTCTTCATTGGCCCAGGCGGCTCATCCCATTGTGAGTACTTAATTGCCACCTTTAGCTTCCTCATGAAAAAAATAGGTGTCCCATTGTCAGCAGAGAAAACAATAGGCCCTGTAAAAGCGCTGTCCTTCTTAGGTATCGAAATAGACTCAGAGAATATGGTATTTCGACTTCCATCCACGAAAGTGGAGGAAATACGGAAGCTGATCGAATATTTCATAAAAGCTAGGAAGGTGACGCTAAAACAGGTTCAATCCTTATTAGGGTCTTTGGTTTTTGCATGCAGAGTAATGCCAATGGGTAGGATCTTTAGTCGCAGGCTAGCGTGGGCGACAAGGGGTCTATCGAGCCCTTCACACCATATTAGATTGAACAGAGCACACAAATTGGATTTACATGTGTGGAAGACATTTCTAAATAAATACAATGGCCACACCTGTTGGATTGAGAAAGAGGTGACCAATAGGGACTTAGAACTGTATACTGACGCAGCTGGTGCCAGCGGCTTTGGAGCAATTTTCGGGAAGAGGTGGAGTGCAGGTTCATGGCCAGATAGTTGGACGATAAGAGGATGGTGTAAAAACTTAACCTTGCTAGAACTGTTCCCCATAGTAGTAGCGGTGGAGATATGAGGCGAAGAGATGCGAAACAGGAGGATAAGCTTTTGGTCTGACAACATGAGTGTAGTTCAGGCCATCAATAACTTCTCCACCTCTTCTCCCAATGTCCTGGCACTACTTCGCCATCTAGTACTTAGATGCCTCGAGTTTAACATCTGGTTCAAGGCAAAGCATATCCCAGGCAGCAAAAACAAAATAGCTGACGCCTTATCACGATTTAATTGGCAGGTATTCCGGCAGTTAGCCCCACAGGCAGAGGAGACTGGAGCCCGGTGTCCCAAAGACCTATGGAGAATCTCGGAGGAGATCTACCTAGCCTGATAAAAAACTCAGTGGCCCAATCGACATGGACTAACCATGGTAAGGCTTGGGGGGAGTGGATGGAAGCGTCAAAAGGAAAGCAATGGAGGGATGACCAAACCCGCCTAGAATGCACCCTAACATACCTTTCTCTGCTCCGTAGTAGGGGATGTTCAGCAGCGGTGGCTCAGCGTAGAATGGCAGGTGTTTCCTTTTTCTTTAAACTTTGGGGATGGAAAGATTCTACAAAATAATTCGCTATTTCAGCCATCCTCAGAGGTTGGAAAAAGGAACACAGGTCAAGGGATTCCAGGAGACCGATCTCTTTTGCTCTGTTATCCCGTTTATGGCTAACGTTAGAACAGGTATGTAAAAACAACTATGAATGTGCCTTGTTTAGATCCAGCTTCGTCTTAGCATTCTTCGGAGCACACCGTATTAGCGAGCTAATTCCGTTGAGCCGTAAAAAACCAGGTGGTCTAAAAAAGGAAGATATAACAGTTAGCGACGCACTAGTACAGGTCCATATTCAGAGATCTAAAACAGATGTATTTGGTTCAGGTGCATGTTTCTCCTTGTTCCCCCTTGAGTCTCAGTGTTGCCCAGTAGCGAATCTTAAAAAATTTTCGCAGCTAAGAAGCGAGGGTTCCCAATTTTTCATCCATGCGGACGGTACTCCGCTAACGAAATTTCAATTTGAGGCAGTTCTCAAGTCGGCGCTACAGCGCTTGGGTCTGAACCCAAAAGAATTCGGTACCCATTCGTTTAGAATAGGGGCAGCGACAGAGGCTAGTAGTTTGGGGTTTTCTAACACGCAAGTTAAACAAATAGGTAGATGGAGGTCAGATTGTGTAGCGCGTTATATATGCCCAAATCTAGTTACTAATTGAATTTTCGTTACAGGAGCAGAGAGACCTATTGTATGGATAATGGGTCACTCGTTTATCCATTGGGCAAAGGAGCGGGCCGAAATTCGTCCAGGTGGTTCTCAGCTAGGATTCCAAGACATCGAGATTCAGTGGAGAGGAATTCGGGGATTGAGATGGCTCCGTTTACTATCCGAAGTCTTTGCTGTAAGTCGGAGAGAGAGGGGTCCAGTGGTCCTAGTAATACATGCGGGGGGTAATGATCTGTGCACAGTTGGTTTAGTAAAATTGATCACCATGATTACGGCAGATCTAGCACGTATGGTCGAGATGTTCTCGTCAGCAATGATCGTATGGTCAGAAATCATACCAAGAGTATCCTGGTTGGGCGCCAGAAATCCATTAGCAATAGAACGCAGCAGGCAGGTGCTAAACACAAGGATATCTCGTTTTGTGCGAGCAATGGGAGGTATAGCCATTCGACACCGTCAGCTCGAAGGTGATAATAAATCGCTGCTTAGAGACGACGGTGTTCATCTTAACGATATTGGCTTGGATATTTTCCTATTGGGCTTACAGGAGGGGGTTGAAAGGGCGGTTCAATTGTTGGGTGGCGGCCGGGGCCGAGTATAGGATTACACTCGACCCCTAGTGGCGGTGGGGTCCTTGCAGACGGACATGGTGGTGGTTTACATGCCCTCCTTAACAGGAGGTTGGCATACAAACAAGGAAGGAAGTCATTGGTGTCAGCTGGTTTATGGGGTTGCCATAGCAACCACGGTTATACAAGTTTGCAAGGACCAGGGTGATTAAGGACTATGCAAATATATGGTATATCATATTATGTAAATAATAAATAAAATGCCTTTTGCCGTTTATACACCCAACTCTGGATTCTGTCTCTTTATTATAAGATGGTATGGTAGCAGTCAGCTAAAAGGGGATAGGCCAAGAACTTGTATCAATTCAGGCCAACAGTCGAAGGTATCATCATATGCAAGCATGTCTGTGGGTAGCGTGCCAAATGGCAACGCTACCCCTGACTGCGGCTGTGACCCCAGCGCAGCGATTCTGGACTCGTGCGCCGCTTCCCAGTGATGCACTGTGGCAGGGAACGGGCGCGTGCGTATGACGCCACAAGCAGGCGACGCGTGGGCGGGTATAAAGAGGCGCGCGCCGGTCGCCAGCGCCATTTTAAGTTCCTGCAGGCTGCCATAACGTGCTTTCCCCCCACCCCCCGAACCCTTCTCTCTCTGACATTGTAAAAAGTTGTTATCTGGTTATAATTTATTTTGTTATATATATAAAAAAAAAAAAAAAATTTGTATTAGAAAAGAGTTTATAAGTTAAAAAGTCATGTCACAGCAGTAAAATGGAGATGTTATAATAGTGTTGGGGTGGTCCTTGCAGACGGACATGGTGGTGGTTTACATGCCCTCCCTAACAGGAGGTTGGCATACAAACAAGGAAGGAAGTCATTGGTGTCAGCTGGTTTATGGGGTGCCATAGCAACCACGGTTATAACAGTTTGCAAGGACCAGGGGGATTAAGGATTGCAATATGCATATTATGTAAATAATAAATAAAATGCTGTGGCCGTTTATCACCCAACTCTGGATTCTGTCTCTTTATTAATAGAATGGTATGGTAGCAGTCACTAAAGGGGGGATAGGCCAAGAACTTGTATCAAATTCAGGCCAACATTCGAAGTATCATCATTGCAAGCAGTCTGTGGGGTAGCGTGCCAAATAGGCAACGCTACCCCTGACTGCAGGCCTGTGTACCCCGGCGCGGCGATTCCGGACTCGTGCGCCCGTTCCACGTATGCACTGCGGCAGGGAACGGGCGCGTGCGTATGACGCCACAAGCAGGCGACGCGTGGGGCGGGTATAAGAGGCCGCGCGCGGTCGCCAGGCGCCATTTTAAGTTCCTGCAGGCTGCCATAACGTGCTTTCCCACCCACCCGAACCCTTCTCTCTCTGACATTGTAAAAAGTTTTTTGGTTATAATTTATTTTGTTATATATATAAAAAAAAAAAAAAATTTGTATTAAAAGAGTTTATAAGTTAAAAGGTCATGTCACAGCAGTAAAATGGAGATGTTATAATAAGTGTTGGGGTGGGGTCCTTGCAACGGACATGGTGGTGGTTTACATGCCCTCCCTAACAGGAGGTTGGCATACAAACAAGGAAGGAAGTACATGGTGTCGCTGGTTTATGGGTTGCCATAGCAACCACAGTTATACAAGTTTGCAAGACCAGGGGATTAAGGATATGCAAAGATATGCATATTATGTAAAAAAATAAATAAATGCTGTGGCCGTTTATACACCCAACTCTGGATTCTGTCTCTTTATTAATAAGATGGTATGGTAGCAGTCAGCTAAAAGGGGATCACCAAGAACTTGTATCAAATTCAGGCCAACAGTCGAAGGTATCATCATATGCAAGCATTCTGTGGGTAGCGTGCAAATAGGCAACGCTACCCCTGACTGCGGGCTGTGTACCCCGGCGCGGCGATTCCGGACTCGTGCGCCCGTTCCCAGTGATGCACTGCGGCAGGAACGGGCGCGTGTGTATGACGCCACAAGCAGCGACGCGTGGGCGGTATAAAGAGGGCCCGCGCGGGTCGCCAGCGCCATTTTAAGTTCCTGCAGGCTGCCATAACGTGCTTTCCACCCCACCCGAACCCTTCTCTCTGACATGTAAAAAGTTTTTATCTGGTTTATAATTTATTTGTTATATATATATATAAAAAAAAAAAAAATTTGTATTAAGAAGAATTTATAAGTTAAAAAGGTCATGTCACAGCAGTAAAATGGAGATGTTATAATAGTGTTGGGGTGGGGTCCTTGCAGACGGACATGGTGTGGTTTACATGCCCTCCTTAACAGGAGGTTGGCATACAACAAGGAAGGAAGTCATTGGTGTCAGCTGGTTTAGGGGTTGCCATAGCAACCACGGTTTATACAAGTTTGCAAGGACCAGGGATTAAGGATATGCAAAGATATGCATATTTGTAATAATAAATAAAATGCTGTGGCCGTTTATCACCCAACTCTGGATTCTGTCTCTTTATTAATAAGATGGTATGGTAGCAGTCAGCTAAAAGGGGATAGGCCAAGAACTTGTATCAAATTCAGGCCAACAGTCGAAGGTATCATCATATGCAAGCAGTCTTGGCAACAGCTTCCATCCAGGAATACTATTGGAGGACTCCCGTACAGCCAACTATTAAGGGTACGGGGATTGTAAGTGACATGACCTGTGCAAAAAAAGATTTTGTGAAATGTGTAACAAATTTTCTAAGGGGTTATGATGCACAACTTTGATGAAAGACTGTGAAAAAGTTATGCAGATAGAGAGATCCGCCTAATAGGTATAAGGTAGGATACAGAAGGATAATTCCAGGATACCCTATTACCAAGTATAACACTAACTCAGAGAAAATCAAGAGGATAGTTAAGAATAATTGAGAGTATAGCACAGGATGCTGAATTTGGAAAACTGTTTTCTGAACCACCCTTGTTTTCCTATAAGAGATCCAGGAACATAGGAGACCATATATGCATACGGATTTAGTCCCTTCCATATTGAGCAAACCTTCCTCTTGGGTCCTCTGAAATCAGGCACCTACCCGTGCAGAAAATGTGGCGTATGTAATTCCATAACACCTGGGGATGTAGTACATCATCCAGCAAGGGCACCAAAATTAAATTGCACAATTTTGCCACATGTTCCACTAAAGGGATTATATACTTATTAAAATGCCCTTGCGGGTGGGGCTATGTAGGGAAACGGAGAGAGAGGCTAAGTGAGAATAGGCGAACATAAGGGACATTGTCAATTATAAAGGTACACCATCTAGACATGAAACCCCGGTCCAAAGCATTTTTTCCACAACAGACACCAAGCGTCCCATCTGAAATGGCAGGTCTTAGAAGTAGTTAACCTAACAAAGAGGGGGTAACTACAGAAAATCTTTATTAAATAAAGAAGCACGGTGGACATGTGTTAATAACATTGAGTCCAAAAGGCATGAATGAGGATACAGGCCTCAATAGCTTTCTGTAACCTGGTAGCAGTCATCTCTGAAGATATAACTGGTAGACTTATTATGAATTAAGTAATATATTGGTATTATTATTTTAGGATTTTATCACTTACGTTTATACATTATTACCTAGGTTATGTATCGCCACCCACAGGATTTATCTACAGAAACCATATACAAGAACATCATAGAAGTATATTTAAGTTGAGATTATGGTTATTATGGTTTTACTGGTTTTAAAATTAATGTTTTTATGTTCACACTATATTTTACACTGGCTCTATAATAAATACTATATTTTTAGTACACCATATGATAATGTTTAACACTTAGTTTATGAACACTGTTTTATATTTTATATTGTGATTGATATTTATTAGAGATTATTAATAGTATATTGTATTTATTCACTAGATTAAGTAAGCATTTGCACTTTGTTTGCCTTGATTTGCACAGCCTCACTTTGATGCCCTGGCCTGTCAGTCACAATGCCACATGGCCTAAAGGGTGGGACTTAGGGTATAATAGTTTGTAACTCACTGTGCACTGGTTATACCTGAGGAAGGGACATTGCAGTCCCAAAACGTCGTGTGTTGTTCACAATAAAGTATTGATTCTACACTTAAGTGTGCTCCCTCGTTTGGATCTTTGTTCTGGTATCATTTTGAACTTGGCATCACTGAGTTATTTATTTATACAGTTCCTCAAATAGACAAATATCCCCATCATAATTCCTGAAGAATAAAACATTTTGGCCAAAAGATTTGTAAGCCTGCCACCATGTCAAGGTAGATTCTTTAAGGGCCCTAACAAACATATCTAATCTAACCAGGCCTAACCTAACAAACTATCTAAAGCTAGCCCACCAATTAAATGCCTTTTAACAATATCTAACACATTTAGTGAAGAAAAATATGAAATGATAATCTGCAGCAAAGTATAGGATGGTTGAGCAATCTAATCAGTGAGAACAGACAGTAAAGATCCCATACAGTGAGAATAGACAGTAAAGCTCCCATACAGTGAGAACAGACGTAAAGGTCCCATACAGTGAGAACAGACAGTAAAGGACCCATACAGTGAGAACAGACAGTAAGTCCCATACAGTGAGAACAGACAGTAAAGGTCCCATAAAGTGAGAACAGACAGCAATGGTCTCACACGATGAGAACAACAGTAAAGGTCTCATACAGTGAGAACAGACAGCAAGGTCCCTACAGTGAGAACAGACAGTAAGCTCCATACAGTGAGAACAGACGAAGGTCCCATACAGTGAGAACAGACAGTAAAGGACCCATACAGTGAGACAGGCAGTAAAGGTCCCATACAGTGAAACGACAATAAAGGTCCCATACAGTGAGAACAGACATAAAGATCCCATACAGTGAGAACAACCAGTAAAGGTCCCATACAGTGAGAACAGACATAAAGGTCCCATAAGTGAGAACAGACAGCAATGGTCTCACACGATGAGAACAGACAGTAAAGGTCTCATACAGTGAGAACAGACAGCAAAGGTCCCATACAGTGAGAACAGACAGTAAAGCTCCCATACAGTAGAACAGACAGTAAAGGTCCATACAGTGAGAACACACAGTAAATGTCCCATACAGTGAGAACAGACAGTAATGTCTCACATGGTGAGAACAGACAGTAAGGGTCCCATAGGGTGAGAACAGACAGTAAAAGTCCCATATAGTGAGAGCAGACAGTAAAGGTCCCATACAGTGAGAATAGACATAAAGGTCCCATACAGTGAGAACAGACAGTAAGTCCTATATAGTGAGGACAAACTGTAACGTTCCCCTATGGTGAGAACAGATGGTCCACAGACAGAACACAGAGCACGGCTTGGGCAGAAACTTCCATTCATTCAAACTTCAAAAGGTGAGAAAACAAATACAGTGATGGTCAGCCCTCCAGGTGAAAATATATACTTGGGAGGTAAGCCACCATGTCAAGTAGTTCTTTTAGGAGGGCCCTAACAAACATATCTAATCTAACCAGGCCTAACCTAACAAACTTCTAAAGCTAGCCCAACCAAATTAAATGCTTTTAACAATATCTAACACATTTAGTTGAAGAAAAATATGAAATGATAACATCTGCAGCAGCAAAGTATAGGATGGTTTAGCAATCTAATCATTGAGAACAGACAGTAAAGATCCCATACAGTGAGAATAGACAGTAAGCCCCATACAGTTGAGAACAGACAGTAAAGGTCCCATACAGTGAGAACAGACAGTAAAGGACCCATACAGTGAGAACAGACAGTAAAGGTCCCATACAGTGAGAACAGACAGTAAAGGTCCCATAAGTGAGAACAGACAGCAATGTCCACATGATGAGAACAGACAGTAAAGGTCTCATACAGTGAGAACAGACAGCAAAGGTCCCATACAGTGAGAACAGACAGTAAAGCTCCCATACAGTGAGAACAGACAGTAAAGGTCCCATACAGTTGAGAACAGACAGTAAAGGCCCATACAGTGAGACAGGCTAAAGGTCCCAACAGTGAGAACAACATAAAGGTCCCATACAGTGAGAACAGACAGTAAAGATCCTACAGTGAGAACAACAGTAAAGTCCCATACAGTGAGAACAGATAAGGTCCCATAAAGTGAGAACAGACAGCAATGGTCTCACACGATAGAACAGACAGTAAGGCTCATACAGTGAGAACAGACAGCAAAGGTCCCATACAGTAGAACAGACAGTAAACTCCCATACAGTGAGAACAACAGTAAAGGTCCCATACAGTGAGAACACCAGTAAATGTCCCATACAGTGAGAACAGACAGTAATGGTCTCACATGGTGAGAACAGACAGTAAGGGTCCCATAGGGTGAGAACAGACAGTAAAAGTCCCATATAGTGAGAGCAGACAGTAAAGGTCCCATACAGTGAGAATAGACAGTAAAGGTCCCATACAGTGAGAACAGACAGTAAAGGTCCTATATAGTGAGGACAAACTGTAACGGTTCCCCTATGGTGAGAACAGATGGTCCACAGACAGAACACAGAGCACGGCTTGGGCAAACTTCCATTCATTTCAAAACTTCAAAAGGTGAGAAACAAATACAGTGATGGTCAGCCCTCCAGGATGAAAATATATACTTGGGAGGTTAAGTAACTATAACGACCTCTGGGTTTTAGGGGATGGGAAAGAAAAGTACAGGTTTTTAATTCAGGGGGGGGGCATGCCGTTAAGCCTGTTTTCTGAACAAGATACCTTGCAAGATAGAGAAGACTTTTCCTTTCAGTTACATTAAAGCACCTATTTTACAATAAAGCTATATTCCCAAACACAGGAACCCTTGATTCTGATTATAGAAAAAATTTTGAATTTGTGAGCCCTCCATTTCTAATATTCACAGAAAGTCAATAATAAGAAAGTAAGATTTTTGGGGTTATATGTACCTGTTTCCCAGACTATTTCCCAAGTCCCTGACCCATTAACCTAATTTACTATTGCTATTTATACCTTAAATTAAATTGAAACTTTCAGATTTTTCAACTCCCATTGACTTCTATGGGTCCATTTTTTTAAATTTTTTTGGAAAATCCGAACTCTGCAGTTCTGTTCATCTCTATTCAGTAGAAGTACACTATATTGTAAATGATGTAACTTAGTCTAGACAAGCAATTTGGTTAAATTGGGTAAATATCTTATTATATTATGTTAGGGTTAAAATGTTATTCTTCCTAAAGTGAACGATAACAAATACCCTCAAATTGCTGTGATCCCTCAGCTCTACATGTTCCTAAAATAAAATCCAGTGAGAATAGAAATATAAGGCCACATACATCGATCTAATTGCCGTTATGGGGTTTGTTTAGGAGTTTTTCTGTAAATGCATTTTGCGAAGTGTTTATAATAACGTTTATATGTCTGTGGTTAGATTTGATTCCTTTTGTGCTCTGTACATTTGGAATAGATGCACTTGCTGTAAAAACCAGTAACATAAACAGTTGAACCCAGCCACAGGGTGTTCTACTCTAGCAGAGAAAAGTATGTTGCGTGTTTGAAAAAGTGCCTGTATTTCGATGAGTTTTAACTCATTAATCTTCTGTTGAGTGCCTTGCACAGTCCTGGAATGTATGCAGCTGCAGGCAAGCTAAAGAAAGTCCCTCCCAAGTATTGACTGCTTCCAAGATGATGCCTCGTTTTTTTAGTGCAGGCAGCTCTTGCTCCCATGAGATGGATACTTTGGCCGCCTAGACAGATTGAACTGAGAAACAGGAGGAGCCCATGAGTCTAAGCCCAAAGCATTTGGAGGCAGCAATAAAATACATTGATGTTCTAAAGCTGCAGCTCAAGCTCCAGTTCGGTTCAGAAAGATTTTCTCTGGCGCAAATAGTTGGTTTACAGAGAATCAGCCATACATATGGTATACAAAACTCCATCGCTCAGCTACACATATAGCTATGACTAATAAATGTCAATGAGACTACAGTGCATATATGCAAGCAATAAATCATCGTTAAGGCTACGTTTACACTACAAACAGACCTAAACTCAAACACAAGGAAAACCACAAAAACAGAGAGAAACAGAAACAAATGCATGTAGAAGTTTTTGAGACACAATGAACTTCTCCACACACAGGTGTTCTGAAAATGCACCATTTTTAGGTCAAGTGTGAACAAACCCAAAGGCAGATAGGACTGGCTATGTATTTGCTCCATGTGTTTTCTAGAAGAGTTTGCAGAAATCTATACCCTGTGTGCCCGCTCCTCATAGGCTTGTGTGAGCTCTTCTGAGGTCCCGAGATCTTGTGAGAGCTCTTAAAGGGCATGTCCACCCCCAAAACTATAATCCCCCCCAGTAATGGCCCCACCATGTAGTGTAGTTGTAATCCTTACCTCACATCCCATCCCATAGGGTTCTCCTGTAGACCCCCCCTAAAGTCCCAAAAACTGTCCACCAGGAGGCTAGCAGGACTCTGCCTGCTACCTTGCCTCCGGTAATATTTGCCATGCGTACTGCACCTTCTCCCCCCTCCCTCCCCCTCCCTCTCCCTCCCTCTCCCTCCCGTTCTACTATCCCTCCCCCTAGCATAAAACCCCCTTAATATGATGTTCCCCCATGTCTCCCAGCCCCAACCGCATATTTTTTATTTTCCAAAAGCTCCCCAACTCTTACTTACCTCCCTCTTTCCTCCGCTGCACTGAATGACCGCAGTCCGCGTCCGTGATTGGCTGCCGCTCAGCCAATCACAGACGCGACTGCCGGTCCCGCCCCTCTGCTTGCATTCTCGCAAGCAGAGGGCCGGCAGTGCGGCAGAGGAATGAGGGGAGGTAAGTAAGCGTTTGGGGGGCTTTTGGAAAATAAAATATATGCGGTTGGGGCTGCCAGACATGGGGGAACATCATATTAAAAACAATTTTTAAGGGTGGACATGCCCTTTAACAAGTCAGACTTTTTTCACAGGAAGCAGATGGCTGTCCTATTGTCCAATAGAACTGGTTAAGTCAATACGTAATGAAGGTATATCTCTGGTGTCTCCCTGTGATTCATCTTGCTAATAAAGGAGACAACTAAACTGCAAACGAGTTGCGATAAAAAAAGTAAAACTGTTTAAAGTAACCAAGATACTGTAAGTAGTTGAACCGAAACATATCAGCCAGTAGCATTACTCATTTCCTGCTGTCCATTTAAACTGGTGGGTTCTGTTGCTTGTGAAATTTTGGACTTCCTTATTGGAATAAGAGAAGATATGTTAACCCAATCTCAGGGTGATATAATATAGGGTCTTCATAAAATAACAAGTATGACAGGACTGCGCTCCCTCCTCTCAGTGGTGTGTAAAAACCCAAAGATAGAGATAAAAATATATAAAAATAAAAAAATAAAAATATAGTATTACAGTCTTATACTTTAAAATACTGGTAGCAAACTGGCAATTTCATTACATACTGGGGTAGGCTATTACCTACCTCATGTGCAGTGCAATTCACTCACTATAAGAGGGTAGGCAGTGTGGCAGAATTTTGATGTGCACTCTAGGGTAATGTGCCCTAGGGAGTGCACATTACCAAATGCTGCCACACTGCCTACCTTCTTATGGTGAATGGATTGCACTACACATGGGATAGATAATAGCCTAGTAGCCCCATTAGGCTATTGCGTCAAACTATGGCAGACAGGCCCTTGGCAATATGTGGAATTGTGTAGTTTAGCTATCTACCACTATCATTCCTGTTTACAGGCTTTTTCAAATGTTCAGCCCTCCTGGATTGCCACACCAGGATTAGCCCACCAGGATTAGCCCAGCCCAACACAACTGTTACGACCGGTGATACTGTTGAAGAGGAAGTGCAGGGGCAGCATTTTCCCAGTAGTACAATGCAGCTACATGATGATGTTGTCATGGCGCCATGCGTCATTGCAATGCCACAGAGTACTACTGAGAAAAGGCCAAAAACAGAGATTCAGGACACTTCAAGGGGGTAGGTTCTGTCAGGGCCGGCCTTTGATATGGGCGACCTGTGCAGCCGCACAGGTTGCACTACCAGAGGGGCGCAAGCAGGAAGTGTTAGGTCACGGACCTGTAGGTAAAAGTTGTGCATTAGTGCCACAGCCCCCACAGTTACCGTCCTGCAGATCAAATATATGTCACAGCTCCACCCCACAGACAAAGCCCCGACACAGACAAAGTTTTCTGTATGCTGTGCTGTTCTGTCTGTGCATTTAGTGCGTTACGTTTTACATAATGATGTACGCACAATATTTACAAGCATGCATTGCAAATACTGTTAGACAGTAAGCACAGGTGGCAGGCTTGATTTGAAGCAGGTCAAGGCAAGCAGCATTAAGCAGTGTGCCCAGGGGGGTGTTTTTGATGGGGAGCTAGGCATCAGTAACTAATCTTGCACAGGGTGCTATTAATGCTAAGGCCGGCCCTGGGTTCTGTTAAAACATTCGGGGCACTTTGCCAAAGTTCTAACTTGTTTCGAGCAAGAACAAGAGCAGTGAGACGATTCCTGGTTGCGGCTGTCATGTAATTGGGTGTGACATCACTCCGCACATTGATTGACAGCCGCAACCAGGAAGTATTGCCGCAGAGCAGTGGAGAGCTTTGCAGGGCAGTGAGGGATCAGGTCAGGTAAGGTATCTGGCATGGGCCAGGTTGGGCAACCCTATGCTACCAGTTTTGTTCATCGTTAATCTTAATTAGTAATCTGTTATTTTTAAATGTGTGGCAGATTTAATGATCTGCACGGAAGTTTTCTCTGTATTTTGCCTGGGCCTTCTATAATAATCAGCTTGCTGGTATTTCTAATAAATACATAATGCAAGCTGCATCAATTTTTGTGAAGCCATAAAGAATGCATTTTTTAATAAACTGTGTTCTCAGAAAAAACTTGGGGGTAAAAATCGTGTCTCAGTCAATCACTGATGTTGCTACCAGTCTAGACTCTTCAGCTGCTGCTGTGCATGGAAAAAGGCACAGAACAGCAGCAGCAGATAGCTGAGGGAACGAGTTTTGGTAAATATATTTTCAGGCCTCCTTATTTATCAAGGGGCTTAATTTTTGTCTTTTCTGCTCATCTTGGTAATTGTGGCAGTTCCTGCATCCTGTCTGTTTACTCTACCTATTTTTCTACATTTGTTAACAATGTCTCCAAATATGTTTGAGTAAACCTTCCTGTTGTTTGATGAATGACATCCCTGCCTGCCTGCAGTAGTGGTTTGGATTTTCAGACTATTGCACAGGATTAGGGTTACCAAACATGAAATGTGTATGTGAAAAATGGGTTTGTGTGTTCGGTTGAGTCTTTGCATATGTCTGTCTAAATATAGGTGCTAGAGTGAAAGAGTGTTATACATATAGGTGTATTTACACTACTATGAACTACTAATACACATAATAAGCAGCAATGATGATGTACTAACCTTTGACACTAGAAAAGTTGCCTTTTGCCTTAACCAGCCTCAATAAAATATTTATTACCCTTACTGGAGATTAAGATTTACTGTAGAATGTTCTTGCCTTCTAACATCCCTTACCTTAATCTCTGTTCAATTCAAAAAATTCAGTGATGCATGGATGTTAATAGCTGAATGCTCTTCACTTTTGAAAACCACCTTTTCTAGATGGAGTGACATCTGGTTTCACTGGTAAAATGAGGTGCATCTTAGTCCAGCCTTTGTAGCCACGTTTCCTGATAATATTTTTTTGTGTGTATTGGGTTTCTGCCTCTAAATGTATTTAATTTATTGGCAGTGACTATATTCTTTCTGTGCTCGCTGGTGTACCCAAGATTGTGGTATCTCCTCTAGAGAGAAGCCAAGCCATTCACAATTAAGAAACACCACAAAAACCTAATCTATCCGTCCTGCTGATCCACTGTTCTCTTGCCAAGCCACATGATTATGTATCTGAAGATAAAAAGGATGAGGTCCCCTGTTTCCTAGGGTTTATTCTATTTGAATTGTGGATGTTCAGTATGATGATCTGACTTTGCGATACACTAGGTAACTTTTCCAAGTAAATTTCATTCTTTTTTAATTAATGCAGATAAAGAATCTGAGCATATGATAGAAAAAACACAAGGCCATTTATCTAAACAAATTGTATTCACTCATGGAACAGTTCCTTATAACCTTCTTTAACCACTGCTAATTCCCAGTTTGTCTACATCACAGGTGTCAAACTTGCAGCCCTCCAGATGATTTGCAAACTACAACTCCCAGCATTCCCTGTCTAGTCCTGCAACCAAGGGATGCTGGGAGTTGAAGATGCATATTAGTATTGATTTTATCTTCAAATAGCCTAGGGGCATAATAGTGTACCTTATATAGCTAATATTTCCCATTAATTATATTCAATGTATATGTATTTAACATAAATAATGACAATATGGCCAATCTGATTAGAGATCAATAAGTGGTTAAAAATTTCTTTTTTTTAATCAGGTAGACACGTAGTGATTATAAAACCTGTTACATAAGCCTACCTAGAAGTTTGAGGATTTAGATCTAAATCCAATTGCCGTTTTTCCCCCACCAAACAGAAAACACATTGGAAGCAGAACGAAAACACATGTTGATGTTCTATTTTGTGTTTGTTTTTTTAATTCCTTTGACGATTATTAAACCAAAATATTTTTTGGAGAAAGCAGCCATATTTGTAGCTTTGTAGAATGCTCACCCATCATAATATATATATATATATATATATATATATATATATACATATTATATATATAAACTGCTATGAAAAGTGCCCCAAGCTGGGAGGTTATTTTGCTTTTAGAGGACTCAAAACACAAACTACCACCATATAAATATATATATTCTGTTGGACCAGCCTAGCAAGTACCGTGCACTGTGAGGCTGATTCATTGTGGCAGAGAACATGAAGAATAGACTTTATAGAAAAACAGACCTCCACCAATGGGAATAAAGTCAATGAAAAAGTGCTGTCTGTCATGTCCACTCCAATAGACAATATAGCAAGCAAAACAAACAAAGCTAAATGGATGCAAACTATCAACAAGCATGTTTATGAAGTGCTCTGACTAACCAAACACAGTGTTTTAGGGATTGATTCCCCTTCCTCAGGTGTCACTTGCTTACAATGTGTGTGCACTTTCCTTTGTTTTTAGTTGGAGTAATGTATATTGTATATTGCCATATTGTTACAGAAGTTGTATTAAAAACAGACATATTAACAATTCTAATTTGTTTGCAGCAAGTACAGCAACTTGCAAAGTTTTCCCAGAACATGCATTCCTTTGTACGTATATCCATGTTTCTGATTGTACAGAGCTATGTATCTCATCTTCAGCTAAGCTAACATAGCCAAGGTTGTGGGTAAAGCCGAAGCCTCAGGGCTCATTCACATTATACCATTTTTTTTGCGCTTGGTAATGCAATGCATGCAGTATGCAATAATGCAGGGACATTCATTTTCACATACCATTCAATGTGCAATGTTCCCACCAGTGCAATAATGCAGAGCTGCAATCATTTTTATGCATTGCAGACACCAAAGGACACCATTGGGACTGTGGAGAAATCCCATAATAATACTAATTACAGTGTTTGTGTGCAATGGGGGGCAAATGAAAATGCACAGAAACACACATAACATAGCATGATAATGCATATGCCTTGGCTAGTGTGAGAGGCCCAGTGAATATATCCAAGTAGTGTGTTATTTGTCTGTATTATATTAGCTGGTGTAATATATTGTAGGTGGAGGTATAAACTAAAGCAACAGTATGTAAGAGTATGCATGTATTTGATCTATGCATGTAAGTTAGAGGATTGTCTGAACAGGTTTTGATTGCAAAGTCTATATTTTGAAGACACTTTCAAATGTGTTGCCCTATTTAACAAATCAGCTATAAATTCTCTATGGTGTTTATTTAACACAACTCTACAAAGTCTCCAAGTGTATTACCTTGTTTATCAGAAGTGGGAAAAGTTACCCTGTGTGATACTGTACCCAGTTTAACAAGTATGCAAAGCTGCCCAAACCTGGCAATCTAGTTATTTTTTAACACTTCTTGTTGGTGTTAAAGGCTTCTGTAATAATAGTATCCCAAGTGAATATTCTTTTTATAGTACTAGTTACAAAAAGTGCTTTATGTTCCATTTTTTACAAATCTTTAATAAGCAGCCTCTGCCAAAAGCAAGATGAGCGCGGATCCATTCATACGA
The DNA here is from genome assembly GCA_019447015.1 of Hymenochirus boettgeri. Lineage (NCBI taxonomy): Eukaryota > Metazoa > Chordata > Amphibia > Anura > Pipidae > Hymenochirus > Hymenochirus boettgeri. The sequence goes on from CM033472.1 coordinate 109,488,824, forward strand.
ATAAAGAGAACAACTCTATCCAGGTTCCAAAAGGTTTTCCTATTCAAAAGAAATAACAGTCTACATTTTTGTGCCATAATTGCCAGCTCTAGTGACTTCAGAGTCTGTTGTTTTAAATAGGAAAACTTTAAAAAACCTGCTGATAGTAATTATACTAGGAATCATCACACACAGTAACATGCTTCATTTCTGATGAACAATGGAGTGTAAATGTTCACTTATGGCTAAACAAATTATATTTTTGTCTAGTGAATGTGGTGAAGGTAAGAGTTTCTGAAACCATACAGCCAAAAATAATGAAGTAAATGAATAATTAATCACAATGTTAAGTTACAGTACTCCCTCTCCAACCTCATCTTTACAGCTATCTGGTGAAAATGTGTCCCTGTTGTGTGTTAAGGCTGACATGCAGATGTCAAAGGAAACATGCCTACAAATTGAGTTGGAGCCTGAATGGTAATTGTGATTGAGAACTCTGCCCTAGGTCAGCAAGAAAATAAGATGTTATGGAACCCTTCAATATGTCACTGCTTTTTCTCCTGCTAGGCTACAAGTGATGTGTATAGTTAAATTAACGAGTGTTAAGTTTTAATAAAAACATTTATTTAGTGATGTGAAGAGTAACCTGTAATATTTCTAATGTCAAATGCATCAAAATTCATAAATTCGTTAAACTGATCATAGGTTTGTACCAAAAACAAAAGGCAATTATAATGCATGCAAATACGTCTCCTTATTTTACTAAACCATTTAGTGTACAAGGGTTTCTATTTCTGTTATATTTGTATTCTGTTTTAAAACATGACATTTAGAGATGGCTGAACTTCCTGAAGTTCGGTACGTTTCTGATCTCCCGAACTTTAGTAAAAGTTTGGTAGTTCGGAAACAAATCCATTAAAGTTAATGGGACAAAATCATTTGAAAAGTTTGGATTAATTACAAATAAAATAGCAATGGTAACTTACCAAAAATGGCTGTAGCACCTGGGAAAAGGTCTGGGGAAAATCTACATATCACCAAAACTTGTTTAAACACTTCCTTACCCCAGGATCAGGCAATTGTCGGATTTACACATGCTACATTTGGCCAATTCGAGGGTTACCGAACAATACATGCAAGGGTTACCGTATTCGAACTACATATTCGAGGGTTATCAAAATTTGAACATTACATCAGAGGGTTACCAAATTCAAACAATACATTTTAGGGCTACCTAAAACCGAACATTACATTCGAGGGTAACCGAGCGAGGGCTACCAAAAATCAAACAATAAATTTGAGGGTTACCAAACGATACATCCGAGGGTTATCGACGAAACTGAATATTCAAAGTATATCGACAAAACATTGCATTTTAGGTTTATTCGCAAAATCGAGGGTTAGCGAACAGTACGGAATTCGATAATTATTTAGTTTGTAGTTCGGAAAGGTCTAATAGTTTGAGTTCATCCGAACTACTAAAGTTTGGTTCGAACTTGGATTCGGGTTCGGTTCTAAGTTATTTTCATTTGAGCCAAAACAGTAGAATAGTCATGGATTCAACAGAATTTTAAGAATTTCGACAGTTAGACCTTATCAAAAATTGTGGTGTAAAAATCAAAAATTGAAGTAGAAAATTCAAAAGTAAAAAAAAAAAAAAAAACACAGCCATAAAGTTTAAAATCCCGGTCAGGTAAGAAATGAAACTAGCTTTTTTTGTTCATCTCTGTGGGGAATATTTTTAAAGGAGTACTAATATCGCCAGTATGGTATCTTGTACTAAACATTAATAATGCACATAATTTTTACAATAATCAACGTATTTCCAGGTAAGAAATGTGCCCACTTATGTATTATCCCCACCTTAGACTTGACGATTTTTTTTTGCTTAACGCCAATTTTTTTTTCTTTGCCCACTATGTATGGTGATGCATGGCGATAAGCAGCAATATGCAGCAGAACAGATTTCATTCAAATATTACTGGTTGCTCCCGACAATTGATTCTGTTAAATTGGTTACAGACAGTTATTAGGCATGTTGGTAAATACAGATCATATGCATGTTAACAGTATTTCCACCTGTCCAATTAATTTTTTTGCTGTCTGAAGAAAATCTTTTATTCTTTCATCACTATAATAGCTTGCTGGATTACAAAGTAGTCTTCAGAACACTCATTTTTTCCTTATATTTGAAAACATCAACATTCATAAAACTGTCATGCTGCGGTATAATCTAGCAGGCAGTATAATAACCCATTCTTGATTATTACAATAAAAACTTTGTCTTTCACATTATTAGTTTGTACTTCAAAATGTGATGTTTTAACAACAAACTGCAGGCTGTATACTGTGATCTTTACGCAGCACGCATTGAACACTGTTTTATCCGTGTGATGTTTTTTGTGTGTCCAGTTTAAAAAAAAATAGCATTTGTGATTACTGTGTATACAGCTAATAATGTGGAATCTGCCTTTTGTAGTATTGTTTAAATTCATTGACAGTGCTTATATAAATACTTTACTGAGAGAGGATTCCCTAAATAACAGCATTATGGTTTCTTTATTATACCAGTCCGAATACCAGTGCTTTGAATCATTTGCTCACATCATTGGAAGAGACAGGAAATACTTAGAAGGGGCAGGACAGGGTATCAGGCTTCTGGCTTCAGCTAATGGTTCCAGCCCGAAGGAAATGTCAGCCCTGTGGGAGGAGAGAGCAGTAAGGGTATGTGTTGCGTGCAAAGCCATCTCAGTCTGGGTCTCTGTGTGGTCTGCAGAGGGGGTTGTGTGTGGTCTTCCCTAGCCCTGCTCATCTGTCCAAAGCCTACTAACTGAATGACCAAGCATGTTTACTTTACTTCTGTCTGCACCAGCAGAGCTCTGATGGCTGGCTGTGTTCTCCCAGCTGGGCCTGCTCAGAGAGCCCATGCCCTAATGCAAAGGGATGTGTTTGCTGCTCTAGTTAAGCCAGATTCATAGACAGTTATCTCTCCTGTGATTTCTGCCTCATGTCTATAAAATAGGGAGGGTAACACATTTGTGAAGCAGGAGTGCTGGCGGGTTAATGATTCTTGTTATTAATTAAAAATAGAATATTGTACCACTGCATGATGATTTTTTTTATGTATATATATATATAAAAAGGATAGAATGTATTATGTACATATGTATGTGTGTGTGTGTGTGTGTGTATATGAAAAATGTAATGTAAATAGCTCTACTTTTGTACCCAGTGAATGGTGAATGGTATAGGGTAAAGTGCCAGGCATTGCTACAAGAGCTATGGAAGTCCCAGTTTGAAAGAGCTAGCAGTCTAAATATATTATTATGGGTAATCATAATGTGGGTAAATAGTGTCACGGAGCATTATTAATCTCTGCTATTAGAATTGATTGTGGTAGTTTACAATAAAAACTCTAACCAGAGTAGTTAATGCCAGCATCACAGTACCATAACTTACATTGCTATATGTATGAATTGCTGTATTATAATACATTTTTAAAACATATTCATTTTAGTTGCCTATTAATATTCATTCCTGTAATTAGCATTCCCCAAAACATCAGGAAAGCAGCAATACATTTTTTAATGAATGACTTTCTAATAGGACATTAGCACCCTCTATGACTTCATGTTTGTACTTTTAAGCATAAACAATATCTAATATAAAAATAGATGCAAATAAAAACATTCCAGATTGCATCATTTGCTTACTATTAGTGTACTATGTTTATAACTTGTCAGATTATCCCTCTGCTTCATTCAACAGGGAAAGTTACAAAACCTGTCTTATTGCTGTATTACTGCTACAGATACACATAGACAGTTTTTAATATTTTACAATTAAAATATTGTATTGTAAATTTTCAATGCAAAATTGTTTTTTCTTTTTTTTAATTCAGAAATATTTTCATAGAAATACAGAATTAATTTGATTAATTTGAATTTATATATAAAAAGGGGGAAAATATTGCTGGATTACATGATTTTGTATATTTGGCAAGTTATCAGCAGGATTACAAAATATAATCATGTACTGAATACATAGTCTTTTTTATTTTTGCTCAAACATATGTCATTTGTTAGTGACTTAAATTGATCTAGATTTTGTATTATTGTGTTTGCCATAGGAAATTGTGTACACCTTTCTGGGCGCCAGACTTTTGTACCTTTAAAATTAGGGAGGAAAATGACCTTTCACCTTCCCTAATACAGAATGGATGTTAGCAAACATCAACAGACTGGGCATTTATGTAATACTTTACTCTCCCACATAAAGGTAATGAATAATACAAAGATCTACTTTGTAGAGATATGTATGAGAGATTACCAAAAATGTTTGAGACAAATTTAAATGTTTGGTAATCCCAAGAAATGGGAATCTTATTAATAATCTCTGATGTAAAAAAAAAACATTTTCTATTTAATCTATATCCTTTATACCCAGTTACCAATTCTGTCTTTTAATTAAATATGTACTTAAGTTTTTTTTATTTTATAATAAACATATATATTGTTTTTTTTAATACAAAATTATGAATAATATACGAATATAATTTATGTATGTTAAGTTAATAGAACGCAACAACTATTTTTTTTTTCATGTCTTTTCCAGGCATATTGGAATTTCTAACATCAGAATAAGTTTAGACCGAATTAATAAACTCTTGCAATCTTTTCCATTTATTATTAAACTGAAAATGTATTTCCTTCTTATATCAGTTGCACCACTTTTACAAAACATCCGATCCCTTGAAAATATAAGTGTTGAAATAATGTTTACCTAAAAAAATGTTCAGAATGATATTATGAATGAATATTATGAATGGCTCATTGAATTGCCTTTTGTAGAAATTAATCAAAACACAAAACAAAAACAAGCCAAATGTGTCATGTGATCTATGTGATTAATGTAAAGCTGGGTACACACAATACTAATCTTTGAAAGATAACAGGCAGAATCTGTAAGATTTGTCTGTACTCTTCAAAGATGTGGCTACACACAATTCCAAGCATTCTACCTATATAAAATATAGTTAACAGTTTACCAATGAAGAGGGGAATTCTGTTGGATCTGACAGAATCGTAATTTTATTGCCAATGTGTGTACCCAGCTTTACTCTCCCTTGAAAGACTGATCCGTGCTATTGAGGGTTAACTTTTCATGAACCTGCCCCCCCCCCCCAAAAAAAATTAGCATTTTTGTATCTCAAGCATTATTAAACTAGTGTAGTTTTAAATTAAATTTGCCTTTAACTGGAACCCTTAATACATGCAATTGATGAATTTTGTTCTTGACTAAAGCTACAAGGGGTCGACATTTTCAGCAATCTTATCAATTTAATTGTATCGCTCAAAATATCAAAAATTGTTTTTTGTTTTTCTGATAAACCACTCTGTATGTCAATTGGTTTATCGAAAAAATGAAGATCCGGCTAGTCGGTGGAAGGCTTCAAGCAGTTCTTCCAATCGGATTTCCGAACATTGCACTTGATCGGAAATCCGATCAGAAGAACATCTGCCTGTGTATGATTAGCTTAAGTTGCAAACATAACTTCATAATATATTTATAAATTTTACAAGAACATAGAAGTATGATCACCTGTCCAAATATTACTATTAAAACATTACACAACATTATATTTTAAGTATCAAAATTAAACCTAAATCATTTTCATAGTAAACCATAGGTGTTTTCAGGTGACAATATACATGCAAATGGCTCAATGTTAGATTATTTTTATCATGGTATTGAAACAGTACAGCCAAACACAAATGGATTTTCTGTGGAAACACCATTCTTTTACAATATTATTGTCACAATGTATAATCACTTGTATGTGTGAGCAAGAGTTTGTGTAGCAGGAGAAAGTTTCTTAATAGCTTCATTTTCTTTTCTGATAAATTTCTATATTGCACATGTATAAAACCATTTGAATGGTATAATATGGCATACAGATTGTAAGCTCTTCCTTCTCTTCAATCTTTGTTTCATTATTTGCATTCTCGTGTTTTAATTATTGCAACTTGTTAAAATAATAAATGGAAAGTTGAGATTTCAATAGATTGTAACAACAACATTTTATTTTTTCTCATTGCAATTGTTTTTTTTACATTGTGTTTTTTTTCTCTTTGTGTTGATAGGGGGCTTGTAAGGGTTAAACTGACATGGTGGATTCATCGTACATACCAGTCCCTGCCTGGATCATGTTCTCGGATTTAGAACACAGATTTTTTTGTCTGTAAAACTGAAAGCTGATCCTGAAGTTTCCAAGCGAGATTGAAGGACATGTGTCTGTAATGAAACATTTCCTAACATTTCTGGCCAAGTTAGTAATTTATGATGGCATTTAGCCTGTGAAAACAAACCCATGATCCCACCCACAGAGACCATCTCAAGTCAGAGCATTCAAGGCGTTAGCTTTGCAGTTGGAAAATAATCCAGCGTGCCTTGCAGGTAGGAATGGATATTTATTATGTAAATTCCAATAAGGGCTCAACATCTCGGGGTTACCATGGAGACATATTAAAATGCGGCTAATTTAAAGGACAAGTAAACTGTGCTTAGTTGCACCCATTTTATGCAATAATTATCCTTTTTGTTCAGATCCCATTATTGTATGGCAAGTGTATGTATATGTTTGTTAATATGGCGCCACTTGTGGATGCAGCACTGTTCAATATTAGAATACAAAAAACGTAGAAGAAAATATAAATAAATATATAAACAGATATGTGTATTAATAAGTATAAAAGTGCTTGAGCCATGCAACATGAGGAAAGAGGTCCATGGTTAGTACTTGTTTTTCAGTTGTACCCAATGGTTTAATTATGAACTGTGTCTCTGACAATAATGTTACAGTTTTGAAAAAGCCTGAGTCTTTATTTAAGGGGTCTCTAATCTAGGTAGTTTGTCGTATTTTGCCAGTTCTGTTTCTCTAAAGAAGATATGGGGTAACGATGAATGTCATATGCTTCACTGACCATGATAACATCTTCAGATTACCTGATGTATATTTTTAAATGTAAAAAATGTTACATTAAATGTTTAAGGACAACGTAGGAGAGAGATGTGCTATTTCATAATTAGTTTTACTATTTTGTCAGCTCTATTACGCTTCAAAAGTTATTTTCCCATCAAATAAAAATCTGGTCTTAACATGGCTAACGGAGTTTGGTCATTCCATATATGTGGTGATTCAAATCAGTGACTCAGTAGGTCTGAATCAATGCCTTTTTCTAATGTAATAACACATGCTTACCTCAACCCTCTCATAGTGGAATCCAGTGACTCAATGATAGTTCTGTGGCAATTATTTAGTACTTCTGTATAGGAATAGGTGACTTTCTTTTTAATGGGGATTTTATGTGGCTTTCACATCTACCCCAAAAAGCATTAACATTATATCCATAAAAATTAAAACTAAACTAATTAACAATTATATGAAGCTGGTGAAATAAAGGGGGCTAAAGTCTGTTTGTCTTGTTAATTTGCAGCAGCCAATCAGATGTGAGGTTTTTACTGGGCTGCTACAGTTAGATAACATCTAATTGGTTGCTGCAGATTAATAGCACAGACACACTTTTACACCTTTTATTTCACCAGCTCCTTGGAAGTGTTAATTAATTTATAATGAGCTAAATTTGCATAAAGGTTAAGTATTTGGGTTTATGGTAGCAAAATCATAGTCTTTATAACATAGCACTACCAATTACATTTTGAAGTACACTAGATTTAAAATTGTTCCTGTCCAAATTTCATTCCCTGAGCTCCAAAGACTAAATAAGAATGAAAGTTACAAAATATGCAGCACCCCCAATAATTGTATATTTGCCAGATCAGATGATCAGATGTTAAGGGGATTAGACCTAAATTAGAAAGAAATATACAGATAAAGAAAATCAATTTTCAGACAGTGATTACATGTGGATGTACTGATTTCCTCTGACATACACATTCATCTCCTAAAACTTGTGGTGCACTCTTCATACTATGTTAAACTGACTGTATTCCTAAGAAGGAGTTAAGGGCCATGGGACTGCCAGATTCTGAAGGCAATGACTCAACTGATTTGTCACATTCAGAGCTGATTATATTTTTCCAGAGCTATTAGAACTGGAAAGATGATGTCACACAGAGGAGGGGTCTGATCTTAAACAATTCCCTGGATTTAACTATTGTGGTATTTAAAATATGCACGGTTCGGTTAAAAAACCCGCAATGCTTTATATGTCGTTGTATTTAACCTGGGGAATAGGGTAGTTTATATTGTGTCCACTTTTTTTTTTAGCTTACAATCATATATTTCTTACATTGTAATTGATCCAAACAATCTTTTTTATTGTTTTAAAACAATAGAGGCACAACATTTAACAATGAATATTTTTTGATAAACATATTTATTGGTTTAATTAGGCTCATAAAATGAATCATCATGGGCTACAAATCTAGGGCCTAGTGCAAATTTTAACCTAGGCAACGAAGTGGGTTACGACCCTAGCTCTGCAGCAACAACACACACACCCCTAGACCATGTGAGTTAAAATACCAAAAGAGAGAGCTTCCAAATGGGTTAAGGGCAACTGTGATCTCCAAACAGTGAGGGTTAAATGAAAGCCTGCAGTATTTCCTTTATAATAAGCCAACAATCCCATCTCTGGCTTCACCCTGTGAGAAATCATATTGAGTGAATTTTCAAACTTCCTGCTCCAGTAGGTTGAGTGACATCACCTTACCTCTGCTAGCCCTCTGCCCTGGGGGAGAAGCATGCTCAGTAAAGACTTAATGCTGGGGAAAACAGGAAGTACCTGGGGGGGAAATTGACAGTTGAGAAGGGGAGCCTATTATGCAACAGCAGGCGGTCACATGACTTCAAACTGCCAGAACAAATGGGTAGGATTTGCACTCCTTACAAATTATAAGCACGGGGTGCGTAGTGATGATTGCCTTGCTGAAGAGGCAATATATAACAGATATGTGATGAAGGGTTCACCGCACACCAGATTTAACCAGAATATTTCTTTTTATTAAATCGATGTTTCAGAGCCAACAGGGCCCCATTCTCAAGACAAAACCAACACATAATGAAAACGGCAACCCTTTTAAGAGAACAGGATGTGACCTCACACATGATGATCACACTTAGACACACCCATATTAAACACATATGTGAGCAAAAGTGTTCAAGGACATATTTGTAGTATATTAAACATAAGTGAGAATAAAATGCTTAAAAGTTATACTGTACTTACAAAAATACATGCCCAAACATATAGATACACAAGGCTAGTAGACATGCCACTGTGGTTAGACAATATAACTTACTATCTATGACTTACTTACTTACTTACTACTCCTTACTTACTTACTTACTATGACTTCAAGCTGGTCACATGGCTAAAAACAGGAAGATTTCAAGCAGGAAGTAATACTGCTGAACCTTTCCAGCAATAACTTTTCACATATTTTATCTAGTGATGTGATTTAGTTGTTTTTTTTTAAGGTAATATGGAAGGCTTTTTATATAATCCTTACTAGTTTGGAAGAACTGGAGACCACAGTTCCCCTTTAAAGAATATCAACACACCCATCAGAGGCTAATTGAAAAGAACAGGCCTTCCTTCCTGTGTCATGAACGGAGGGTTCTAGAGTGATGCCTTGTATCTGTAGGAAGGTGGTATAAAATTGGAGCTCCCCAGTACAGTAACAATCCCTGTTACACTGGTAGCTACGCCCTGGAATATTACTTGAAACATTAAAGTGAATGTTCATTATAGCACATGAAATGGAAACATCGATAAGACCAGTCAATCTTTTAAAAATTGGTTATTTCAATATTTATTTTTAAAGAGTAGATAATATGAAAATATGTATTGCCTTCACAATCAATGTAGTAGTAATAATAATAAAAACATATCCAAATGAATCCTTAATATAAACCTAAAATCTGTTCATATTGAAAGATATAGTTCCTGTTTGCACATTTTGACAGGCATGAACTGCACTTTCCAAAACTGCTTGTATTTCCTGCACTACACTCAATTCATCACAGTTGTCTTCTTACATCTTCTCCATATAGAACAATAAACCTGTTCCAGTTGGACTTTTGTATATATTATTTAGGGCAATTTAAACTGATCAAAATTAACGGGGTAATCTTGCTGTCTTGTTATAGGTTTTGTGACAATGATGTCTAGATAGTCATGTAACTGATCTGAACCCCAGTTTCAGATTACAATACTAAAGCACTTTTCAGTATAATCTTAATGTTAGTTTTTTTGGGGATGTGTGTGTGTGTGTGGGGGGGTGGTTGCAGTTTATAACACACCCATTTGTAATCTTGTTGAAGAATTAAAAGGAAAAGACTAAGGGGCATATTTATAAACAGCCATTAACTTTTTGCGGCCGAGTTTCCTGCCATTTTCGCCAAAATCGATAGGGCAAAACCCGGCAGTGAAAAGTTAATGCCTGTTTAACATCGCATCAGTTACCGCTCGCTTCTATTTCTAAAGTGGTAGTAACTGATGCGCAGCGTTAATCTCGCTTGTTTTACTTCGTCACCTTCAAGGTGCCGAAAACGTCCGAGATCGCCGGGGGTCAGGGCGGCTTTTTTTTGCCCAACCCGCAGAGGGTGGTCGCACCCGCCACAGGAGGCATGCCCACCTCACTGCAGGTGGTCGCATTCACCAAAGGGGCGCGGCGGGGGTGTACGACAACCCCGCCCTCCCCCTGGTGGCAGCAACCACCCACCGAATGACCCCTTCCCAGCAGCCCCTCCCAGTCCCCTACCCCGTACTCTTGCGGGGAGAGGAAGGGAGGGACCCTCTGGGAGGTGTGGAGGGACCAGCGGGGGCACTTACAAGTGCCTTTTGGGGCTTAGGGGGTCCCGCAGCTCAAACCAGAACCCCTCTCCTTGGCCCTATCAGGGCCCTTGCAACTCTGACAAGAGCCCCTTGGGGCTTAAGGGGTCCCACAGCTTGAACCAGGACCCCTCTTCCCCGGCCCTATCAGGGCCCTTGAGGCACTTACAAGTGCCCTTGCGGCCCTGAGAAGTGCCCTTTGGGGCTTAGGAGTCCCGCAGCCCATACCGGGACCTCCCTCTCCGGCCCTTGTAAGGGCCCTTGCGGCACTGATAATTTCCTTTGTTTCAGAAATATGATTGGGTACTGTATAACCATGTGATACCAAGCATTGAATTAGAATCGGATTAGGACTTTCTGAAAACCTATATAAAGAGCTGCAATCCTCCGCGGAGCTCAGAAATCATCGCAGTAGATGGCCGAATACAGAAGTAAGAAGAGGCTGGCAACATCGGCTCACTGTGGCCGACAGTGAGCCTGCTGGCACAGCCGGCTTCAGCGGGCTCACTGTTGGCCGCAGGGAGCCCGTCTGGCATCAGCGACTTCAGCGGTGCGGGTGTCGCCAGCTGTGAAGAAAGAAGACATCAGATTCCGGCAACATCGGCTTCGTTGAGGAGGAGCTGGTGTCACCGGATGGAAGAAAAAAGACGGTGACACCGGTTCAAGCAGCGGGACCCCCAACAAAGGCACTTTTCAGTGCCGCAAGGGCCAGGGAGGGGGTCCCAGTTTGAGCTACGGGCCCCCGCTGGTCCCTCCACCCCCCAGTGGGCCTTCTCCTCCCCGCGGATGTACGGGGGCGGGGGCTGGGAGGGGTGCTGGGAAGGGGTCATGGGCGGTGGTTGCCGTCGCAGGGGCGAGTGCAGGGTGGGATACACCCGCCCTTCCCCTGTGGCGGCTGATGCAAACCCGCGGCCGATCCTTTCCCAGAGCCTCCCAGCCCCCGCCCTGTACGTTAGATTGATTTGAGCTCCCTTCGCACGATACTGTACTTCGCGCATTGTGCGAAGTATAGTATCACCGTAATGGGAGTTCAAACTACCACCGCACATCGCTGCGTTAATGCTTTTCCCAGCAATGAGCTTCGCCTTTATAAATATGGCAAAAGCATTATTTTCGCAGTGGCAATATACCGCAGTAACTTTTAGGCAGTATTAACGGACGTTTATAAATACTGCCCTAAGCATCTGGAAAACATAATTTAAATGTAAATGATCTAAAACCAATCACAATCAGGACTGTTTAATATCAGATATTGTTCTCTCCAGATTAGTGATGGATTGGCAGTTGTTTTGATGGATGGATTACTATAATTAGGAACTCAGGTTAATTATAGGTGTTAAGGTAATAGCTGAGAAACAAGCATAACCTTTAGTCTAATATGATAATAATGATCTAATACTGCACTGTCTCTTCCGATGTGTAAACCAGAAAGAGACTATTAGGGATGTTTATTTTTAGATTAAATAATTCTGTTTACAGTGTTTTTGTTCTTGGTAAAAAAAGATACACAGTCAAGAAGATACTTTTAGAAATGTTTATATAAATGAACAAGTATTGGTGCTACTGTCATTCTAGTCCATGCTATTCTATTTCGATTTCCATTCTATTTTCTCATACATAGTGTAACATTAAACAAAAACATAATAATCTGGTATTGGGTGATTTCTCCAGATTTCTAACCTTGCTATGCTCCCTGAGTAAGTATCATTTTGATCTGCACAGATCTATTTTTATTGTTTTTTCAAAATATACATTACATAACAGGATTCAAAAATAAATATTTATTTTGTCATATTATTGTTGCAATACATATGTTAGCATATAATATAATAACATTAACATAGAAAATTGTATTATTTTCTGTAAATCTTTACTATAACAACTTGAACATAGATTAGAAACAGTTGGAAAAAATTGTTTCTGTGACTGTGTCCTTGAGTCAAACGTAAGGGGGTTACCTTCCATTTATAAGTTACATTTTGCATTAATGGTGTAAACCTGGCCTGCCAGTAATGCTAACTATACAACCACCTGGACCAATCATTTTGCAATCAACACAAATAATTATGTATGTGGGGAACACTGACAGGTGATTCTGCTACTTTGCTTGACATTATTATCAATTCATTGTTTGTGATGAGATAAAAGCATGATATATTAAGCCAGTGTATGACCAGCAAAACATAGATTGCTCAGACTGATCACTAAAGGTAATTTGATGCAAAGGTATGTCTGTTTAAAGGTGAAATTAAATTATTGGCTACACGTTGTACATCCTGACAACCCCAAACAATGTATAGAAAAGTCTAAAAGCAGGAAGGTAACTGTCATCTTTTACAGAAAGCACAGCTCCTGTTCCTCTGTCCACTGATGAGGCAGCTTGTGCACTTACCCTTCCTGGCTATGCACCAGTCATTCGGGTGTGTTTTTAAGATTGCTTTAGCAGGGCATGTAACAAGAGCAGAACATTTGCAAGTCTACACCGTTAAAGCAATGTTAGAACATTTAACATGGGAATGAAATTATTCTTAGGTCTTGGTCTTAAAGGGCAAGTCCAGCCCTGAAATTAAAACTTACATACCGGTAAATCACCCCCCAAAACCCTAAACGGTAATAGTTTGATATCTGAAATATATAAGTCTAACCTGAAATCCTGCACAATGTCCTGTTTCCCCTGTTTCTGCTTCCTGGTTCTTCCAGTTAGCAACTGTCAGTTATGGATTTGACATCACAGCCAATGACTGAATGTTAATCCCCTGTCTGCCTCTTCTGAGCATGCCCAGGCTCAGTACAGGCTCAGTACGGGTTTCTAAATTGCTCAGTTTCCATGTGGCATCCAGTAGCATAGCAGGCATACAGTAATGAATTCACAGGACAAAGTATTATATATCAACATATTTTAAAGAGGCCGTTCTTTCTAAAAGATGTTCTTATGTGGGTGGAGTTGTCCTTTAACACCTGCACAAAAAAGTAAATGAATGAACATGGGGCACTAATGACTTTGTACACTGATACCCTTAGTGAATACTTTAGTGTTGGTTGTAATAGCTACTCTCATTGACCTGGGTAATAGCTAATGGACATTTTTGTTTTCCATAACACGGATGGAAAAGTGATACCTGTGCACTATTTCTGATAGTGTTTTTTGCACCTGTATCATTAATTTGTTATTTTTTATCATTTGTTACAATGTTCTGTTTGTCTGTCTGCCTGTTGTAAATGATATGTTCAGTGTTCAGCCCACTATACCCACCTCCACAAGCCACGCCTATGTTCCCTGATGAAGCCATGCCTGCTTCACGTGCCACCCCTATCTGCTAAAAGGCAGCATTTAAAAGTTGTTTCAGGTGTCAAAAACCCTGCATGTGTTATATTAACTACACACATCTATGTCCACATCAGGTTCCTTTTACCCATTATGCACAGGTAAAAAAACAACAAGAAAACAGATTCTCAATAGAATGGGTTGGAAGTAGTAATCTTATTATTCTGATGGTTCTCTGTTTAATAAATGGGGATTTTTCTATTCATATACAGTATGTACGCAGAGAATTTAAAACTACAGGTGTACAGGATGTACCTCCATGTTTTTATGTTTATTTTTCTCCCTCAATCTTAAAGTCATACTGATAGATTGTGATTGGTTGAATGCCTTGGGGTAGATAATCTAATTGCTGCAGAATATCAGTATTGTATAATAATGGTAATATTGGTAATATTTATGTTTAGTTTACTTTCCTTTATATCAGGGGTGTCAAACTCCATCACATAAGGGGCCAAAATTAAAAATACAAGTGGTGGGTCAAATTTTATTTTTTTAAGATATTTAGTGGGGGCAGGATTGGGACTCTGTCACACTTGTGCCTAGTGCAGGGAATGGGTGTGAAGCACATTGTTTTGGATTGGGTCCTCTGCCTATGGCACAATCATGTGCTAACTTGGAACACCCCCCTCCGATGTAAGGCTCTTTGTCCCACCTCCCTCCACTCCCCAGTGCTGGGCTAGATAAGTGATCAGTTGTTACAGCTGTAAATGCATCCAAGCCTTACTATGCTGCTATTCATTTGTGCAGTCCCAAGCAGCATTGTAACTATAGATCTGCCTGCTATATATTGCGATCAGCTATTTTAAACAGCTGATCACTCCTATTTTAATAAAGGTCTATAGTTATGCCACTACTTGTGACTGCACAAATGGATAGCAGCGTTATAGATCTTGAATGCTGTACAGTTACCAGGGGCCACAAACAACAGCCAGAAGGGCCGGATTTGGCATGCAGGCCTATAGCTTGACACATGTGCCTTATATATTGGAACCCTGCAATGAACACAGGGCTGTAAAGACTGATTATAGAATAAAATGTGAATTAAAGCAGACTAATATAACCAAACATATGTGTAACCAAAATGGCCTCTCAATACCAGCACTCAATACCTTCTTAGCATCATTGGCAATCGTATATGTATATAACTTGTCAGTGGCAATGCATACAGATAGTTGTTGCTTCTCACAGTGGAAGCACACCTGGTATGATATAAATGTATCATATTATGCTGTTGTGTGTTGCTCTAATGCTTCTGTGTCCCTTCTCTTGACTATCTCACTGCCCTCTGCTGGTATGTAGATAAAATGGTTGTAGCCATATTAGTCCAGTAGCATATACTAAAAGATAAGTACGGTAGGATAAGGTGATACCTTTTTATTATGGACTAACAGTTCATTTTTACAGACAAGCTTTTGAGAGATACACTTCTCTCTTCCTCAGGTCAAGCAGTACTAAATACAATTACTTTTTTGTAATGACTAGAAATGTTCTTCTTGTAGAATATTTGGTTGATCCTCTGATCAATTACTCATCATAGAAACATCCTTTAAGCTGGTATATCTTTCTTAATCTGTTCAATCATATTTGAGAGTAACAATAAGAAAAAACACAGGCATTTAACCGACTGAACAGATGAAATAAGAGTACCATGTTTGAGGAATACAAGCAAGGGGAAAGTGAAATCCCACTGCATTGATCTGTGTCTCCCCAGTTTATTTAAAGTGTGGGCTCACCTATCTCCATCCATTTTAGACCCCCATACATTATATATTTTCAAAGGGTTACCTGGTAGTTTTACTGTACGTTTAAGGAAGAGGGAAAAAAGAGGTAGAGAAGACGTAGATTAGAGGGAATCTGTGTACGTTAGAGAGAATCAAATTGTACAGCACTGAAGGTGCTTACTTTCTAAATGGATAGTGAAAATATGTTAAATTATTTTTTATTTCAGTATAATGTCCTAAATATCAATAATAATCTTATAGTCTAATAAGGATGCACAAACTGGGGTTTGTCCTTTTGCAGATATGTGGGACAGATATCGACAGTCAAAATTTTAGTTGTTTTGAGTGGAAATCTCAATGATAGATTTAACCATCAACATTTTCCCAGCAAAACCAGTTTGAGTTTAAAACTCCAGTCTAACGGTACCTTATTGCATTCTGTATTTTAAAGGATAACTATAGTGCATATAAAGTTTTTTAAAAAAAAACAGTTAAAATGAAGAACCTAGGGCAAGAAGGTAGAATTAATAATTCCTACCTCCCAATTTCATTTCCGTGAGGAGCACCAGCATGAAAAAAGCTGCTTCTACTAGTCTTCTTACTGGCATCTGCACCTCTTTAATACAGGACTGCCTGGGGCACTAAATTGGGAGCTGAAAGATGAGAACTGTATATGCTATCTCTCTTCAACTTAATATTGGGAGGTTGGAATAATCAATCCTGCCCCAGGTATTTTTCATTTTTAAAAGTTAATTTGTCCTTTAACACAAGATAACACATTTTTAAGTCAAAGTAACATATTTGCTATCATCAAGATATATATACTGTCAGGGAGATTCAATAAAAGTTCTTATCGTTTAAAATGGTGCTAATTTTGCCCCAACCAATCAAATCTTATTTAACATTTGAAAGCTAACATCTGATTGGTTGGGGCAAAATTAGCACCATTTTAAACGATAAGAACTTTTATTGAATAACCCTGTGAATGTATTACCCATTATTAAATGAATCAAAGTGTACCACTTGCCTTTATATTCTCTTTGGTTCCTAATATACATCTTGTCAAATTTAGAAAAAAAAAACGTAAAAGGATCAGCTGACCATCTGACAATTGCTACAGCTCTTTATAACTCAGATAACTACAGATATTTACGTATGTATCCACCCAAATAGACAGTGCCACACCATTGTAACATGTATAGGGGAAGAGCTTAGTGTTAAATGAAAGAGTACAATATTCTACAAGATAGATAGATAGATAGATAGATAGATAGATAGATAGATAGATAGATAGATAGATAGATAGATACAGGTAGGGCCGTCCGGGGGCTTACACCAGGCAAGGTGGTATACAGATAAAATAATTCAAATGCATAGATAGGCAAACAGACAAATAAAAAGCCTGACCTTGGGACTTCATTTACACATTTTTTTTTGCTGAGATACTTTTCTTGGACCTCTGTTAATGTATTCCAAGAACAAGAGAAATCTGTTGACTTGTTTCAGCAATTAATCATTTGGAAAAAAATCATCCATCTTTGTTACAGTCAAAATTGCAATATACAACACCTCTTGGTTTAGCTTTTGCTTGATTTTCTGTATTTCCAAATTGTGCTTTGATTTTACTATTGCCTTCCCTAGTTTGATTTGGTGACCTGTGCTGGTGATTTCTTATGAGATCTACATTTGTTTTTACAAGATTTAAAAATATAAAAAAAACTTTTTTCAGTGTTTCTTGCCATTTGAAAGCTGGCAACATTTGTCTCATATCCTGTCATTTTAAAGATTCCATTCCCATTTGTACATTAAAACATTGTATTAATCAAATTACACACATTCATTTGTTCATTCATGGATTAACTTTGATCATTTATACAACAAATATTTTTGTTTCCTAATTTTCTTTGTGACCTATCCATGACTAATATGTAGATAATTAATTTTCAGAAAATAGTGTGTGTGTGTGTTAAACACAATGACTGCGTTGGACATTTGTAGTGCCTCATTGACCTCTGCATTGTAATCTGTAGCCTGTCATCTCCAAAAATATCATCATTATATGGCTTGTGATCAGCTTTGCTTGGCATCATCTTATTGCTCCATATTGTCTTACGTTCTTTCTTCTTGGGAACTGTTTATTTTTCAATTCTATGTATTCTATGTATTTGAGGCACATTATCTACCGTATATTCATATCTCTACCTTGTTGACACCCAGGTACTTGTAATATGAGTAGCTTACTTTTGGTTGCCTTATAAATTATTTATGAGGATCTCCAATACCTTTAATATAAAGCACTGGATGGACGGCCTCTTCTCTCATTTTAAAAAGCCAAAATGCTGGGGGGAAGTGAGAAAGCCTGCTATATGGATCCAGTGTGCAAAAGTTTGGAAATCATAATTAAAGTAAGAAAGGTTAGACGTTAGGACCTTCCACAGTAAGGTTACCTTGACATGGTTGAAAGGCTTTTCACTCATGTGATCCCTTTAATGTATACTAAAACCCCTTTGTTTATAATGTACACCAGTGTGCAGATAATATGATATTGTATGGGGCCCAGGAATGTGCATTGATTATCTATTCTTCATTTGTATAAATATTTGACTAGATCAACACTTCTGCAAAATGAAATTGTAATTTAGCATAAGTTTAGCCTAAGGAGTACTTCCACAGTCCTTCTATTTATATAAAATTATACTTAAAGGGTATCTCCACCCCAGAAACTAACATTTTCCGCAGAGTAGGGTACCCCCAGCTCACCCCAAACCACAGTGTTTTGTAAAATAAGCTCTAGAAACAGACTTACCCCCGATCATTCCCTCTGCTCTTTGCTCCTGGCTCCCTGCTTGCCAGAAGTCACAAACAGAGGCCGGACCGGCAGCCGCATCTGTGATTGTCTGAGTCAGCAGCTGCTGGTTATGCAGAGAGCCGAGGGAACACTGTTGGGTATGTCTGTTTCTGGAGCTTATTTTACAAAACTAACACAGCGTTTGGGGGTGGGCTTTTTATGGTAGGGGATAACACTGCATTAAGTGATCCATAGGGTGAACATGCAAGAGACCTCAACAATAACAAGGAAGAAGCAGACACTGGATGACACACAGACAGCGTCTACTCTTCACTTACAGGGACTTTGAACAGGTACTGCTGGAAAAGCCTAAGGAGCAGAGGTGTAAGGTAAGGATTTTTTACTAACTCACTGTACAATGGGGCCAGTGGTGGGTTAAATTTTAGTTTTGGGGGTGGATGTGCCCTTTAAGGAATACATCATTTTTATTAGCTACAGATTCCCAAAGGTTGACTCACATGTGACAAATTATTTAGTAAAAATGTGCAACTTACAAGAGTTACCATTCATGCATTATTTAAAAGGCAAATGAAGGTTTGTATATTGTTAAATCAACCCCCACAGGGGGGGTCACAGGACATTGTGCAGGATTTCAGGTTAGACTATTACCGTTTAGGGTTTTTGGGGGTGATTTACCTCTATGTAAGTTTTTATTTTAGGACTGGATTTGCCCTTTAATGCCTCATATTAATAAAGACTTAATGCTACTTCTTTTACCTACTTTGATGGAGGTAATATTCCTTTTAACAGAAATTTCAGTGCAGCTTATGTAAAGATGATAAGAACCTTTAAATTTAGAAAACAAGATTGAAAATATTTTTATATGTATGCTCAGGTTGATAATGACTGAGAAATCTAATTGAAAAGGATATTTGGGTTCTACACTTCCATCAATGTTAATGTGGCCTATTGTACATCCATCAGTACTCCTCCCAGCTAATGAAAACATGCTCCAATGTAACAATAATGACTGACCTAGAGGCCAAAGTCATAGGTCACAGGACCACCAGTGTTGTGTAGATAAATGTAATGAATGTATACTACTTTTAATGATGTTTTTATTGTTACTGAATAAAACTTAATACATAGGAATATTCAGAAGGACTAGTTTTCAGCTCAATGACCATTGTATTTTATTTTAAGAATGCAAAAAAGGTAACTCAAAAAAGGCTTGCATTTCCTCCCAGCATAAAAATAATATCATGGTTCAATTACAGTACATCAACATAGGAGAACTATAGTCTAACTATAGTCAAAATTTGAAAGGAAATAATATCACTGACCACAGGGGACTATAGGAAATAGCAAAACATTGCAATGTCGAAATGACCTTGCTAGCATTCCCATGCTGTTCCTTTGCGATTTGGCTGTTCCAAATTGCTTCAATCCTATTACTCTTATTCTGGAATGGCCTTTATATCTTCAGGTATTTCCATCATTCGTTTTTCTGCAACTTTAGTCTATCTTGGTCACTGCTTGCTTTTTCCTTGCTCTGATTGGTCTCTTGATTTTTAATGTTCCTGTTTCCTTTTCTTTCTTTGGAAGTTATAGCTTTTAATTCAACTCTTGCGCTTGGTGTGATTTTGGATCCAAATCATTGTTACTGACTTCTGCTGATTGACTACGAATTTTTGCCGCCTGTCCTGACCTATGTTTTTGAGCACAGATTTCTCTTCATCCCTGGTACCTTGTTTGACTCAATGACTTACCATGTTTGACCCTTTCCTCCGTTCCTGTCTTCCACTCCACACCTCACTTTTGATTCTGTTCTCCAGCTGTCCAGAAGATTTGGTGCCCAGTTCCACCAAGCGTGTTTTGTTCAACTCAAGTATCCTTAGCCTCAGCACAGATACCATTGCATTCTAAGTCCTGGGGGCAACCATGCCCAGTGAGGTGTGTCAAGTGTCCCAGCAAATGGTGGCTTGGCTATATGTACAGTGAAAATTGGGGTATCTGTGCTGAAGGGATACTTGGGTATTGTGGTGCATTCCAATTGTTCGGCCTATTGCACACTAGATTGCACACAATACGTGCACAAAGTAGAGCTCCATGGCACACTCTGGCTACTCTTGCAGAGCGCAAGTTTCTATAGGTTGGCCTTATAACCTCGTAAAGGTTATGGACTGGAAAGCTCGTTATAACATTAGAAGGGAGAGTGTTTGTGGTTAGGGCTGCAGTTGTCATTTATGTTATGTATTATAATTTTAGTTAAAAGAATAGCAGTTTAACCCCTCATTTATCTAATGCTGTATAGCAGTGACTCTCAATAAGGGGCCCATAAATACTGGCAAAGGTGTGGGGATTATTTATGTGTATGTTTGGCTATGTGTGGGACAGTGGGTAGGAAAACTCTACACATTGCTTGTGGCGCTATATGCTCATTGTTTTCTACATATAGTATATTGGAAAACTCTACATATCCTACAAAATAGCAGTGTGAGTGAAAAACACATCAGAAACAAAAAATCCTACTAAATCCTGGTTGCATTAGTGTGCACATCCCCTAAAGTAAATCTTTGCTAAAATGGGAACAGGACCTGCAAAGAAATATAGAACCAAACCATTGGAAAGATGCTATGAATATATTGTTCAAAATGACAAGATCCATTTCCCTATGGGAAACAGGCAGGAAAATATTATACAGATTCCACTTAACACCATACATCATCTCCAAATGGCATCAATCCTACAGTCCCATATGTTGGAGAAACTGTACATCAATTGGAACATACGAACACATATGGTGGTCCTGCCCCCAAATCAGAAAGTGTTGGTATAAACTATTTAATTTGTTAAATAATCTATTTAACACTCAAATATCGATGCATCCTATGCTAGCACTTTTAAAAATAGGAATCAACTTATACCCTGAAAATATGGCCACTATTATATATCATGCATGCATGTCTCTCAAACGTTTGATTCTAAAATATTGGAAATCTAATAAAACATCAAGTTTTAAAGAAATTACCAACCAATTGACACAACTTATGTTTTATGAGAAATCATATGCAATTACCTAACACAAATTTCCTATATTTTATAGAAAATGGGAAATGTGGTACACAGATATTAGATCAATGGAATGAAGTGATTGGGAAATTATATGAGAAATATCAGAAGATAACAGAATAGAATGATCTTATAAAACAGAATTAAAGCAGTACATCTCAGAATAGAAAAATAACAGACAGTATAATTTAAAATATGATATAAAGGCTTTCTTCCTGCTTTTTTTTCTTCCTTATGGTTCTTAATATGGATTAACACTTATGTATAAGAATAGAACCAATATTATTAATAATGATGTTTGACCTTCATTTTATGCTTATAAAATTTCACAAAAGATATATATTTCATGTGAAAATGTATGAATATGTATAATATTGAACAATTTTACAATAAAAATGATTGTTATAAATCTTTGCTGAAGCACTTTGATTTTATTATTATTATAGCTTAATTGAGGTTTTGATGGAGAAACTGGTTCCATCTAGGGAAATAAAGGTATTTCAGAATCAGAAGGCACGAATGGATGTTTGAAAGGCTTATAAAGAGGCATATTTGTTGCGCTAATTCAGATGTAACAGACCCATTGCAGTTTGCCTACTGTACTAATAGATCCATTAAATATGCAATTTCTTATAATATGTATATTATTTTAATGGATGCAGATAGTGGAGCAGAAAACTATACAAAATTATTGTTCATAGATTTTAGCTCTGCATTCAATACCACACTGCCATTAATACTGATAGAACATATGATGAGTGTAGGGATGAGCTCACAAATTGTGTAGTTGGGTGCTCGATTTACTCATGGGTAGACCACGGGTTGTAAGAGTAGAGGGAATTGAGTTTCAAGAATGTTTTATTAATATAAAAGCACTGTAGGGTGTGTTGTATAGTTTGCAGAAGTATGATTGTTAGGGAATAGATAATTCCAATAGGATAGTGAAGTTTGCAGACTATACCGTAGTAACTAGATATCTTAAAGAAGAGGACAACCTAATAAGGTGGTATCAAGAAAATAGGCTTTAGCTGAATATTTATAATACAAAAGAGATGATCGTAGATTATCTTTGGAAAAAGAAGTCATGTCAAAAGAGTATGTCATTTTAAGCATTTGGGTGTAAATTTTACAGAGCATCTTACATGGTTAGGGCATGTTAAAGTGCAGATTTCTGTGACTACAGAATACTTAAGATTCAAGAAAGTTTGGTTTATCCATGGAGATTCTGTTAAAGGGCATGTCTACCCCCAAAACTAAAATTTAACCCACTACTGGCCCCACTGTCTAGTGTAGAAAAATCCTTACCTTACATCCCTGCTCCAAATGGCTGCCCTGCAATGTGCCTCCATCCTATTTCTCTCTCCCTCCCCCTAGCCCCAATCCCCTTTTCTATAGTGTAGGGCTCCCTCCCACAACCCCAACCGCTATAGTTATTTGAAGCAAAACTCTCCCAATCTGTACTTACATTGCCTATTTCCCCCTGACATTCAGTACAGCCGGAAGCCACATCCATGATTTTCTGCCTCTCAGTTTCATGCAAGCAGAGGGCTGGGACTGAACGTTGGGGGAACCAGGCAAAGTAAGTAGAGATCGGGAGAGTTATCGAGGGTTATCGAAATCGAACAATACATTTGAGGGCTACCGAAAGTTGAAAAGGCTACATTCGAGGGTTAGTGAAAGTTAAAGGCTACACTCGAGGGTTAGTAAAAATTAACAATATATATTCGAGGATTAGCGAACAACACATTCGAGGGTTAGCGAAAATGAACATTAAATTTATGGGTTACCGAAAACAAACAATACATTTGAGGGTTAGCGAAAATAAAGGTTACAATCAAGGGTTACTGAACGATACATTTTAGGGTTAGAGAACAGCCTGTAAATTGGATAATTAACGAATTTTCAATAATTATCCAAAATACAGCCGCCAGGTCGGAAAACCGAACTAGTCCAGATAGTTTGAGTTGTCCGAACTCATAAATTTCAACCTGAACTTGGGTTCAGGTTTGAGTTCGGGTCCATCACTATTTATAATCTCTAGTACGAGATTTTGTAGGTTTAAGGCTAGGATTATCCACAGGCTGTGAGAAATGTAAATATTTTTTTTAATTATTGCCTGTGTAACTTGCTTGAATGTGTAAAACTTCTTGTTGTATTGGTTTATAACTATGCATGTGACAATAAGCTAAACTAAACTATTACAAAACTAAGTTGCTTTGGAAAAGATTCAATTTAGTATATCTGGACATTTGACTATTCATAGAAATGTCAGGAGAAATGTTGACTAATGGATGCCCATAAAGGCTATTTCATTCTTACCTATCTAACAACCCAGACATATGAAGAAAATAACTGATTGTTATCACATTAGGGGTAGTAAATGCCTAGGAATCCTGCAGCTTCTCTAATGTTACTGAAGACCTCCCTAACCTCCCTAATAGTAATATAAATACATAAATATAAATATAACAAGAAATGGCAAATCATGGTATGGGGACTATGTTTTTGAAGAGAGACCATCATGCACTAGATAACAGGAATATTAAGTTGGTGATGTCTAGAAAACTACTGGCCAGAACCCCCATGTAGCAGAGTCACTTGCAGTTCATGAGATGCCCTCACTTAGAAAGCAAACAGATTTCACTTTGTAAAGCAGTGTTAAGTGATTGATTAATTGGCGCTATGTTCTCTGAGTGTGGCTCAACTTGCTGAAAAACTGTGATGAGAAAATATTCAAGCTGAACTGTGATTAAAGAGAAGTGGTTGCAAGGGCACTGTCTTTTTATGCTGGAAAGCTAAACATTCCTTTTCTGCCGGGTTGTAATCTGGGTTCATACTGGTTTTATACAACAACCTAGACAATACCAGGAAGTCAGAGGAATAGGTAAGATAGCTAATATAAAATATTACATTTTATATAAAAGGGTGTTAGCATCAACTACAAATGAAAGCAATATAGCAGACAAATGTTATAGAATAGTTACATTGTAACAAAGTTACTAAAGTTAAATAGACATATGTCCATCAAGACCAACCTTTTCACCCTCCTTTTTAATCCTACAGTTGATCCAGAGGAAGGCAAAAAAAAAACAGCTAAAAAAAATGTGTGTGTATGTGGGGGGGGGGGGAAATTCCTTCCTGATGCCAAATGGCAATCGGAAAGCATCCCTGGATCAACCAAAACTACAGTATATGTATTTATACCAGTAATTCTCAATATTTTTTAGTTTTAGAAACTTATCTAGGCCACTTTTAAAGCTATTCAGTGAACTTTCCATTACCACATCTGCTGGAAGACAGTTCCACAGTTTCACCGTTCTCACTGTAAAGAAACCTTTCCTAACTTGAAGATCAAACTTCTTTTCTTCTAATCTTAAAGGGTACTGTGGTCTCCAAACAAGTGTCCTCTTTTCTTCTAATCTTAAAGGGTACTGTGGTCTCCAAACAAGTGTCTAACAGATACACTCAAGCCAAGAATGAGGTCTCTAGCTTCTCTGGTTCCTAAGTTATAGGCTTTTAAATTTACAGTCAGGATAAACACGGAAGTGTGTAAGAGTCACATGATGAACTCATAAGAAGCCAAATAGCAATCTTTTCTGAAGCAATTTAAATACTGCTACAGCAGTAGTATACAACTGGGCATGCTCAGTGCATCTCAGTGACACAGGGGTCAGAGCAATGGTACTTGTTATGTCACAGCTTACAGTACTAGCTGAAAAGACCACCCTTTATACTGCTATAGGTTTGGATAGATTGCAGCTAGAAGCATGATACCGGGGTTGTTTTAAAGGAAAGAATGTGCTCGTTTTAATAAAGGTCACTTGTATGGAAACCACAGTTACCCTTAAAAGGATGTCCACGAGTCCTCTGATATGACCTATTAGAATATAAAAGTAGATAAGACTATTGCAGCAAAAATACTGGGGTGTATCATAAGTTTATATTAACATTTTTGGGGAGATCTAACTACTACCTGTGTATTAACTTAGACCCTGCCTTCAGACACCAATAGGAAAAAATGAAAACCAATGAACAGTCAACGAAAGGTCTGGCTGCACATAGTCCTGAATGTTCTCCCTATATAAAGAATAGGGCGATCATTTAGTACTGCCACACTGCCTATGACTGTGGCCAACTTACTATACTATAATACAGGGAGCAACCCCACCGGATGGTAGTAGGGGCCGCCAGTAGCCCAGCACTTCACCACACTTCGCCACCGATCAGCTGTTTTTAAACAGCTGATCGTGGGTATAAATGAAACATACGAGCGATCAGCTGTTTAAAAAGATTGGACCCGAACTTCCTGAACTGAACCGGAAATTTGGGTCCAATCTTTTACACAGCTGATCGCGCCAATGTTTCATTCATACGCACGATCATCTGTTAAAAAACAGCTGATCATTGGGGGTCAGGGGCCCAGCCTCCAATCTTGCAGGGGGCACGGGCCCCTGCAGTTACGTCCCTGCCGAGGACTTGCATGTATGTATGTATGTATATGTATGTATATGTTTATACACATACA
Source organism: Hymenochirus boettgeri (assembly GCA_019447015.1). NCBI lineage: Eukaryota > Metazoa > Chordata > Amphibia > Anura > Pipidae > Hymenochirus > Hymenochirus boettgeri. The sequence goes on from CM033472.1 coordinate 109,515,093, forward strand.
ATATATAAATAAGTATGTGCACCATGAAATATACAAGTGCTTAAAAACATGTAACATGAGGAAAAAGTTTCCTCTAGTTGGATGCGGAGTATGATATTATTATAATGCAACCTTCAGCAAAGATCTGCCATTTGTAGATCATGTATAGAGAACATGTACCATTCCAGGTTTTATGTAACTGCAACTCCTTATGCCATTCTTAAGTTTTTGTTAGCAAATATGTGGCCCTCCCACTATTTCTTAATTGCAGCTCCCTCTGAGACCAACACTCACTTTGTTTCTCCAATCTGCTGTTTATGTATTTTTACCACTAGAAGTATAATCACTTTCACCTTCCATTAAGTGATTGTGCATTTAAGGAATTCTGTGTTCTTTTATGGTGTAGGTCTGGTGATGGATGGATAAACCATGAAAGAGTACAAACATCCTTTTAATCTTTCTCCTAATGTGCAAGGCATGTTTGTGGGAACAGAGAAATTTCCCACCCAGTAATTCTACTCTAAAGGGGCATTTTCGTGGTTGCAAGCTATTTCTGCCAAATGACTCTCTCGAAAATTAACCAAAATCTTATTGTACAAAACAAAATACTCTAACATTATCTCATAATTTTCATAGTGGTGGTAAGTATTGATCTGTACTGTATTCATTTATAAAGTGCCTTTCTTAGGAAACCTTCTCTGAACAAAATAGCATCTAAGAATTAAAGGGCAACTATAGTGAAAAAAAAACTTTGTCTGTATACAATGTATAGATCACTTAGTATAAGCTGCCTTACTTTCATGTTTCTGTGTGGCTTCGTTTCTTCACACTGGCAGAAGTTTGTACCAAGCTGTGTAGTCCCCCTCCCCTCTCTGTCTACTCCCCCTCAAGCAGTGACAGGCTGTATACAGAGTCCGAGCATTGTCAGTTGAAAGGACTTTAAATGAAGTGCTGACATCCTGTTGACCCCTCCCTTCCAGAGCTAGACTGCAAGCAATCAAAGTGTGGAATAAAGTAGCAATATGCTGAAGGGAGGGGCAGAGGGGGAGAGAGGAGGACAAGTGGTGCTGAGATTCTTTACAAGTAAGTTACTGAACTCTGCCTGTTCTCTAACTTTGCTAATTGTTATTTACTTTTTACCTAAAGTTCATATCTCTCCCCCTGCTTAGCTGAGATCATAATCACTGAAGAGAGAGTCAGTGTAACAGCAGCTATAGTGAGAGACCTTCACAAACACAGTGACACTGCTTGTTGTCCTGTTACATTTCAGTTGCTTTAGTCTATATATTTCATAGATTGCACTGTGTGTCTTGTTTGGTATATAGTCTGTATTACTGTATTATATATACTGTATTAGTGTATTATTATATATACTGTGTGTCTTGTTTGGTATATAGTCTGTATTACTGTATTATATATACTGTATTAGTGTTCCATTTGAGTCACTGGTTTTGTATGTATATAAGATATTTTTTGGGGGGGAGGGGCTGTTTTATAGTGTGTTATGTTCATATTACTGGGTTAATGGTTTATTGATTGTGCTTAGCACTACAGCATTTGACTATATGTTGCACATGGTACATATAGTGTGGGTGAGAGAGTGTGTGACAGTACTGCAGGGGAGCTTTGGATTGTGTGGGTGTGTGCCTTTGAGTGACAGATGAGGTGTAGCAGCTCCTACAAATCACAGCATATTCAAAGGCTTATATCTCGGGGACTATGTAGAATTTTAAGAAACTAAAGGTACCCTGGTGGATGGGATGACTTATATGATACATTAGAAGGAATAAAAAATAAAACAATTTTCTCACTATAATTGCCCTTTAAAGGATACGTACAGTGTAAATAAAAGTTCAGTCCATTGCAAAGCTGTACCTTTAAATCATACACTATTTTACTCTTATTATATTATATCAAAGCCATTGGCAAAGCTTACCTTTCCCACTTTATTTGCTGGCTCTTGCTGGCTCCTGCTTACCTGAAATCTCATTCAATCGACTACTCCAGTGAGACTTGCTGGAGGTGAATCCCATTCGGTCCGATAGTCAGGACTGCCCTGTTAGCTGTATATTACACTTAAAGTAAAATGTGGACCAGGGAACAGGGACTGGATTAGCAGAGTTCTGCTTCTATGTATAGAATGCAATGATGTTTAAAGGGCAAACACTGCAGCACATGAATATTGGTTGCAATTACCAGCAGTCATCTATCAATGTGTGACTATAGATGTGGTTAACTTCCAGTAAACTTCCTTGCACACTTCAAATAAAGTGTTTTTCTTTTAAATATGTAATTTGGGGGAAATTGTGTATCAATTTAATTTGATCGATTGCTGTACTTTTAAATGTAGGGGTTATTGTGCAACATAGTCACTATTTAGGGGATAATGCAAAATATCTAAATTTTTGTTTACCCTAAAAAAATAAAGGAATGTTAAATTGGAAGTTGATATAATACGCTTTAAAGGGGAAGTTATGTGATACTTGTTTAACTGGAGGTCGGTGGGATTCGTGTTAAAGGGGAGTTTGATGCTGTACACGTTAAAGGGGAAAGTTGATGTGCTATTCCCTTTAATGTGTAGGCTGAAACGCGTAGGCCACAGAGCTACTTTGTGTTAATAAATTTTTCGGATATCAAGTCCTTGGAGTGCTGGGTATTCGTATTGGTATATATATATATATATATATATATATATATAAAATATAGATGCAACAGCACTCCGATTTGTCTCTCTTCAAGAAGGTAGGTGCAAAGCCTGTAGAGCAGAGGTGCCTTTTCACCTCATATTGTATATAAAGAGTTCCAAGTCATGCAGCACTCAAGATTATCATTTCTTGATGCTTTTATTATTTATAACATAACAGCTCAGGTATTATATTGCAACGTTTCAGGCATTCTGTCCTTTCTCATGCCCCTGAGCAATTTGTATAGGTAATTTCCCTCTCATAATCCTCTGTTTAAATAACATATCACAGGAAATTACATCATTACACCTGGTGGTCAACATGGAGATTTCACATTTTCTTTAAAGGGGATGTCCACCCCCAAAACTAAAATTTAACCCCTTACTGGCCACATCAAGTAGTTTAAAACAATCCTTACCTTACATTCCTGCTCAAAATAGTTCCCCTGCTGTGCCCCTCCAAAGTCCAGGAAACTGCTGTGTAGGAGCAGTGTGTGACTCATGCTGTGCCTGAGACTTCCTCAACCTCATCAAGGTTGAGGCATGCTCAGTGCAGCCCTCCCTACCTCTCAGCCAATCACGGACGCAGCTGCCGGTCCCGCCCCCTGCTTTCAATTCCATGCAAGCAGAGGGCCTGAACACTGCAGCAGGGGAGAGAGGGCAGGTAAGTAAGAATCGGGGGACTTTCTAACAATTATATTAATGCGGTTGGGGCTGGGGGAGCATGCCCTACCACATATCAAAAGTTAAATTTTGGGGTGGACATGCCCTTTAACATTTTAACATATATAGAGTTTCTGATACATACAGTTACATATAGATCCATTAGAAAATATATCACATACGGCATTTACTTAGATATAGTTTTAGTTTTCCCGACCTCACAAACCTAACCATGGTCCGCAGTGAAAAAAGAATCTGTGACTATAAAAAATTATATAGATCGTAGTCACGATTCAAGCCAGATGGAGCCAGCGTCCTCAGGCGATTTATCCATCTGACTTCCCTCCTTTTGAGCTCCAATTGCCTATCACCACCTCTTAGAGGTGTAATTACTGAATCTAATACTGTAAATTTAAGTTCACTTGCATTGTGACCTGCGTCTATAAAATGTTTGGGGACCGGTATGTGGGTGTGTCTCAGTGAAATAGATGATTTATGTTGGGAAATACGGGATTTAACTTTTTGAGTTGTTTCACCTATATATATTAGTCCACATGGACTAATTTTACATATACATGTAAAATTGGTATTACATGTATATGACCCCTCAATGTTTATTTTTTCTTTTGTAATTGGAGTAATGAATGAATCGCCCATGGTGACCTGTGGGCAATGTACACAATTGTAACATTTTGTCATCCCTTTGACAGGCACGTCTTTGCCAGTGATCTCTACCAAGCCAATTGTTTGCCTGGTGGAGATACATAGACGACATGTTTGTCATATGGCGGGGTGACGTTGAGGCCCTATCGCGGTTTCACGCCACTCTAAATCAAAAACATATTTCCATTAAGTTTTCCACGGAAAGCAGTAATATAGAAATTAATTTTCTGGATATTAAAATAATCAACAATGGGAGTGGGTTTGATACACATCTGTATTCAAAGTCCACTGACCGCAACAAAATACTGTATTAGAAGAGTAATCATCCTTCACATGTCAAAAACAGCATACCTATTAGTCAATTGACAAGAGTATATGTAAATAATGAAACAGTAAGAAATGTGCAGAAAGATCAAATGTACAAAGTCATGGGAAGATCATTGGATATTACGGTAAAAAAGAAAACTCAATCACAAAAAGGTAAAAGGATTCCGTTTATTAGTCAATTTGGTGCATTGGGCTATAATGTCATGAAAGTTGTCAGAAAACATTGGCATATTTTAAGGGATATGCATCCTAACATTTAAGAATTTCAACAGTATTCTATGAGTACTTATAGAAGAGGTAAAACAATTGGGTCCATAGTAGCCAGCACACAACCCCTAAAATAAAAAAAACGAAAAAAATGTCACTTGGCTCATGGATAGAAAGAAAGGGGTGACAAAATGTTACAATTGTGTACATTGCCCACAGAAAGATAATCTGAGTGCTGCCTGACTTGGAACTTATATATTATATATATATATATATATATATAATATATTATATATATTATAATAGTACATTGCCCACAGAAAGATAATCTGAGTGCTGCCTGACTTGGAACTATATATATTAATATTATATATATATATATATATATATTATATATAAAGGTATTTTATATATATAAAAGTTTTTAGAGCTACCAATGTGGTGGTGGGGTATAGGATATTACAAATAGGAAAGGTATATGTATGTGTGTACTATATCACTGTTACCATTTAAATGACCATCAGTAAATGTATATAAAGTATAGCACTGACTTATATTAGGTACACAAAATATACAAAATACATAAACTTACTTACAGAGCTGAGATCCCTATTTTAAAATGGAATGTTCAAATGGCAGCTTAAACCACACCCCTGTGTCTGCTCCATATGAAAGCAAGTATAATCCAAATAAAGTTTCTGTCTGCTACACAGGATGTGATGTGTATTGTAATGGACATATACACCAAGGCTCCTTAAATAACATTTCAAGCCAACAGGTGGTGTCAGTGAGTAATAAAATACAAGACATTCCTGCTCTCTGTGGTAGGAGGAGAGAAAGTGAAAGTGGATTGTGGTGTGTGCTTTGGAGAGATATTGAATGGGACATAAGATCCTGTGTATAAGATCCTGTTACCACCTGTTGGGAGGACAGATTATTGGACAGACAATTTACTTTATTGGATACAAACTCTGAGGCAACAGATAAGCGTACACCAACTTACAAGGACACAATATACAGGCCTGGTCAATATTCAAAGTGGTGTACCATAGACAGGGACACCCCTGATTACTGCACATGTTAAGTGGGGAACCTGTTTATGTGCAGTGTCTGCTTTGTGCCAGACCACCAGAGTAACCCACCATGTGCCATGCTACCCATAATCCTTCCATAAAGCAGTGATCTGGTAAAAATTGGTGGCAGCGGTGCTGGTAATACCATTTATTCTCCCTGTTTTCTTTGTATATTTGTTCTCTGTATTAAGCTATGGAGGCTGCTACTTAAAGTATTGTTTTAAATCCTGCAGATGAAATTCCCTAATTAAGGTGCCCATACACCTATAAGATTTTACTACCCGACCGAGCGCTCACCCGAGTTCCTTCGATCCTGCCGGAACCGCTTCTCCCGATCTTACATTCGACCGACATGCGATCGCAAAATGAATGGGATTTTGCGATAGCATTTCGCGAATATAAGATCGGGAGAGAAGCGGTTCCGGCAGGATCGAAGGAACATCGGGTGAGCGCTCGGTCGGGAAGTAAAATCTTATAGGTGTATGGGCACCTTAAGACTCAGTAGCTCTACCAGGCCCAATTGCCAAACCTATTTTTAAATTTGATCCATTTGATGGGGTAACTAGGGAGTGGACTGATTGGCTAGAACAATTTGAATTGGCAACCACTATTAATGGTTGGGATGAAGGTGCTCGCTTGCAAGTCCTTAGCCTTTTGCTTAGTGGTAAAGGATTTACTGTAATACTGAAATAAAAAGCAGTTATCACTTAATTAAAAATTGCTATGAAGCAACTTTTTTTCAATTAGATCTGTATAAGTGTATATAAAGTATAAATCCATTTCTTTACATAGTAACATAGTAATTAAGGTTGAATAAAGACATGTGTCCATCAAGTCCAACCTATTCACCCTCTTTTCTTTTTTTTTTTTATTAACCCTACCTAACAGTTGATCCAGAGGAAGGCAAAAAAAAAAAAAACAGCTAAAAAGGGGGGTAAAATTCCTTCCTGATTCCAAACGGCAATCGGAAAGTATCCCTGGATCAACCAGATCTATATGCATTAATACCAGTAATTCTCAATATTTTTAGTTTTAGAAACTTATCCGGCCTTTTTAAAGTTATTCAATGAACTTGCCATACCACATCTGCTGGAAGACAGTTCCACAGTTTCACCGTTCTCACTGTAAAGAAACCCTTCCTAACCGAAGATGAAACTTCTTTCTCCACCCTAAAGGATGTCCACGAGTCCTCTGATATGACCTATTAGTAAACAATGCACCAGAGAGTTCATTGTGGGCCATTAGTATATGTATAAGGTATCAGTCCCCACGCAAACGTCACTTCTCCAATGTAACAGCCCTAACTTGTCTAATTGCCTGCATATTCAAGCCCCTCCATCCCTATTAATTTAGTTGCCCTTCTCTGAACTGCCTCAATTTCCAAGATGTCCCTTTTGTATATGGGATTCCAAAACTGCACCGCATATTCCAAATGAGGCTTACCAGTGCTTGTAAAAATGGGAATGAGAAATGTGTTTTACGTAGATTATTAGGGCAATGCTGTTGCTGCTTGGTAGGCTCCGCCCCTCCTCCCCGTCAGCGACGAGGCCAATAGGAAGGCACGCTTGTTGCAGAGCGTGCCTCCTATTGGCCTCGTCCCCGACGGGGAGGAGGGGGCGGAGCCTACAGAGCAGCGTTGCCCTAAGACGCTGCTTTAGGTTTTGCGAATCCAGGGGTGAGGACCTAGCAGTTCAGGTCCTCACCCTGAGTAAAAGCTACAAAGATGTGGAGCGGAGGGAAGGTGAGTATAATTGTCCTTTAAAAATGGAGCTAATTTTCCCAATCAACCAGATATTATTAAACATTTGAAAGCTAACATCTGATTAGTTGGCAAAATTAGCACCATTTTTAACAATAAGACAGGGACAGGGCCAAAGAGGAGCAGGCAGGGTATGGAAACGTTTGCTTTAGCCTGTGATTGAACTAAGTTAAACCTGGGGGTTTACAGGGCATAGGTGTTTTAGGGATATTAAAAGGGAGGAGAGTGGTTCAGGAACTGTAATTCCCCTTTAGATCCTTGTTGATATCTGAAACTCCCCAGCATCTGCATGCCTATCCTTTAAAGCCTCTCTAAACCGCTAGTTCCTCTCTTACTGTCACTCTATGATGTCAGCAAGTTTGTTACTTTGGCTGTGTACACATGTCCCTATATCTACTGCCATGGCCAGAATATTGGCAAAATGTTTAATTTGCAACAGACAGACTGATCAGGTTTAACAGATTAACAGATAGTGTATAGAACACCATGTTCAATGCTATGATCTGGCTCCAGCCTTATGGTTACAGAGAGACAGGACAGCTGTTTGGGAGGGTATAAGAAAGGTCACCACATTGTTGGTGGGTTCAATACCAGCACCTGACCAGAATCCTCTATTTTCTCGACATTTTGTTTTTTAAAAAAAAATTAAATATGAAAATAAACATGTTGCTCTGCTACCTGCCCTCAACTCCCAGTACTGGGGAGTAATTCATTGGGTAATTTTACAATGAATGGATTCCAGGACATCATTGTTTCAGGCTTCTTGTTTTACAGCTGGTGAACCATTTTGCATGTTCCTATATTTGTCAATCTGTATGTTATTTAGAGCTGTGTGAATGTGAAGAGATTTCTAGCCATGTAATATTCCTATTGCTGGTTCACATTTAATGTATCACACAATATATTAAACATAGTAAGGTATGCTATCGGCTGTTTCTGAATCAGTTACAACATGGTATTTTTTTGGTTAAAATATTTGAATTACCCATGCAAAGTTTCTTTTCATGGTTACAGATATTTACTTAAATGATATTAATGGAAAGATTTATAACATTTCATGATCTGAGGTCTGAATGGCTTGGACGCAAAGGAAGTAAAGACGAGTGCTATATCATCTGGCCATATTAATAGGCAAATCTCACTTATGTTATCTAGCCAAGGAAATGGATATATACACAAATATGAGAGAATAGGAGATAAGCACTGTATTGCAGTGTAAACAATTTGTTAACCTGTTTGCTAACAATAATAAAGGGCTGACCATTTTAGGAGATCTATGACTACTTTAGATAGTGAATGACAAATTGGCTTTAAAGTACATTTTCTTCAGTTAAAAAAAATATAACTTTCAAGTAATGAAAATGTCATTGTAATATAAAGATGTCAATTTTATGCTGCTGGCCATAAACATACAGTGGATCTGCTTTACATTTTTAGTTCATTGTTCTGTTTATCCTGGTGAGCAGGAAAAAGCTTCCCCTTGCAATGTATGGAATGGGTCATTTCCTGTATAAAGTTAATGTTTTCAAAGGCTCTGGTAGCAAAGGCCTATATAAAAGTTCTGAGCAATAATTTCTGCCCACGAACATTAATAGAATAAATGTATTCCAGGGTATTGGGCTGTTATTTTAAATTGTTAAACCCTCAGTGGGTGGAGGTGCACATGGTTTAGAGATTACACATAGAGCAAAATTAAAATAGAGCACTAAAGTAAACCTAGCACTTTTCCAATTAGCCAAACCGATAATCACCTAAAAGATGATGGTATCCCGCACTCCATATACAGTACTCATGGCGGTTACCTTAAAAGTATGTATTTTGTGACTCAAGTTAAAAACATTAGCACACCTTATGCGTTTCAAGAGCTAATTGCTCCCTTTAACATAGGTTGTAAAGTAAGTGCTCCCTAAACACTTCACAAACAGCTGATCTCAGCAATGCAAATAATGGGGAGGCATGGATGGGGCTTGTCCAGTCTACCTGGGAGGGCCACAAATATGTAGTCAGGCCTCTGCGTGCATGCAATGCTTAAGACTACTAGTCTGCCATATTTTACAGGACATAATTATGGTCTTTACTCATCTTCCATTTAAAATATTGTGGTTTAGTTCCGCTACACTAGACCCTAGAATTAGAATAGTATAATTGGCCTAATTGGAAGTGCTACTGGTCTGGTCAAACATTTATACAAACATAGAAAAAATAATCAATGCACATTCCTAGGCCCCATACAATATCATATTATCTGCACACTGACATACATTATAAATAAAGAGGTTTTAGTATACATTACTGTGATCACATGAATGAAAAGCCTTCCAACCACGTCAAGGTAACCCCAGTCTGGAAGGTCCTAACTTCTAACCTTTTTACATTTCTTTTACTTCAATTATGATTAGCAAACTTTTGCATCTCTCATTCTTACACAGTGGATCAATATAACAGGCTCTCTTACTTCCCCCCAGCCCCTTGGCTTTTTAAAATGAGGGAAGAGGCCATCCAGTGCTTTTATGGGAGGTCCTATGCCTTTTAATATAAAGCACTGGATGGCCTCTTCCCTCATTTTAAAAAGCCAAGGGGCTGGGGGGAAGTGAGGGAGCCTGTTATATGGATCCAGTGTGTCTAGAAGACATAATGAAACCATTAATTAGGGCCTGTAATCTGAGGCACATTAGATGGTTGGTCTTGGTATGTGAAATATTCATGTAGCATCACCTAGGACAGCTGATTTTTAAGTGAGAGGTTACTAGAAAAAGAGGACAGCGGCCACATCTCCCAAATTGCTTTCTGATTCATCATATTAATAGGCTACAAGCATATCAGTCAGATCAGTGTAATGCAGCCATCCATGCAAATAATTGACAAATCATATCTAATATTCCTAAATCAGCCCTTGCGTGTCCAGATTTGTCAGGTATCAGTGACTGTGGGGAGCAATTAAGCATTGTCCTAATCTAAGAAATGAAGAATGATTTCTCAGTCCCAGCATTCCTAGAGAAATGGACGAGGCATGCAAAGTTTCTCCTTTATGTCCTGTGGCTAATGCATTTGTCTAGAACAGCTGGCGCAATAACATGCAATATAGCTTAATGGTATAGAGACATTCGTCTGACTTGAAGACATGATCAGGGTTATTCAATAAAAGTTCTTACTGTTTAAATGGTGCTAATTTTGCCCCAACAAATCAGATATTAGCTTTCAAATGTTTAATAATATCTGATTGGTTGGGGCAAAATTAGCACCATTTTAAACAATAAGAACTTTTATTGAGTCTCCCTGGATGTGTTTCAATCCTTTTTTATTTAATTGAAATCCGAGGGTTGGTGCTTTTATGCCCAAACACTGTGAAGCACAGGTTCTGTGCAGTGGTCAAGACCATCCTTTCACTATTCCTTTTGATAATTCTGTTTAAAATAGGGCTACCAGCACTGCAAGTGCTTTCATAACTTTATATTTTTTTTTATATATTATATAAGTATACTATACTTATATAAGTATATACTTAATATATATTTCTTTATGGTCAATAAGAAGGTAATCATGAAAAACGACACACATACATATACATCTTTCCTCAGGGATGAATTTATACCTCAGTGGCCTGTAGGCACAAAAAGCCTGGCGCCCTTAGCCCCACCCCTAAATACAGACCACAACTAGAGATGGACTAGAACTCAAACTCGAACCCGAGTTCAAGCCGAACTATTCGAACGAATTCGGTCTTCTCGAACTATCCCGGACCCGGATTTTCGATATTTTCAGACTTTCGATAAATATCGAATGTTCGACCATTCGAATGTGCGAGTAAAATGCCTATTATACCTATACGCGAGCATCAAATCCACGAGTAAAGGGTCCATTAAAAACCTATACACGAGCATCGAATCCGCGAGCAAAATGTCCATGGTATCTATGCGCGAATGCGAGCATCGAATCCGCGAGTAAAGTGTCCATGGTATCTAGGCGCGAACATGAGCATCGAATCCGCATCGAATCCATTAAAACCTATACGCGAGCATCGAATCCGTGAGTAAAATGTCCATGGTATCTAGGCGCGAACATCGAATCTATGAGTAAAGTGTCAATTAAAGCCTATATGCGAGCATCGAATCGGCAAGTAAAATGTACATGGTACCTAGGCGCGAACAAGCTCGAAAATAGCGCGAGTGAGAGTAAAATTGATTTTTCGAATGTCCTGGATATTCGAACATGTTCTCCAGACCATTTCCCAGGTCCCACAGCCATTTACATTAAGTTACCATTGGTATTTTAATTGAATTTTCATTTGACTCCCATTGACTTTAATGGGTCCATTTTCGAACTTTCCATATAGTTCGAAAGTTTGAAAACGGACAGAACTTTCGAAAGTTCGGCCATCTCTAACCACAACCCCAAACTACAACCATTTTCTCTATTTCTGGGAAGGAAATAAGGGGTGGAGTGGTGGGGAATATGGAAATTTGACTCTCCAACCACAGGAGCCCATAGATAATCCCTCCCCTCCCACACACACTCAAAATTCATTGGTAGCCCCTGAAATGCAATGCAATCTCCTATGGACTTATAAATAATCTTATACTATAGGAAGGAGAAGGAGATTAGGGTTTTCTTGAATCTTTCAAATTTAGAAAATGAAGACTTTAGAAGCCTAAGAAGATTCCAAAGACATCTATCTATATCACATATATCTTTATAAATTGATCAGTGTAGGTGATAATGTGTAATGGTAGTATACAGAATTGTCAGATTTCTGAATTATAGTTGCCTGTTAAATATTAATAAAAGAAAAGGCTTTGGGGAGATGCAATAAAGGGTAGCATGGGGGGAAATATCCCATGTTAACCGATTTGTCAAGATAAAAATCAGAGGAGCATACTACTTCAGTGAACACTTCTTTATTCGTGCAAAAACAACGGCATACAACGTTTCGGGACACTAAGCCCCTTCCTCAGGTATAACTGATTTGTCAACCATAAGTGTGGGGTTTTCAGTCATTTAGCACCATTTCCAAAAATAAAATTGGTAACGATGCTGAGCAGCTGATGCAATAAAAGTTATGTTTTGCACTATAACAAGAAACTGTAATTGAGTTGTAAATATCTCTCCCTGGAGGGAACTTTCCTTTCCTCGCTCCCAGATGGCAGTAACTGATGCAAAGTGATTGTTGAGTACTGAGTACAGAGTAAGTAAAAGTGTACTCATTTGCAATATTACATTGCCCCCCATAGGAACATATATAATAATCTGTGGTATTAAAAACTTCTGATAGCGTTGGTTATCATAGCAGTACAGCCACAGTCATACATTTCCTAAAGAACTGCAATGCTATTGTATCGGCGATTGTACTATTACATAATTGTACATTCGCTATCATAATTTTATGACTGTGAATGTTATTGTATGGTCAGGGTTGTAAAACTTACCATCCTTAAAGGTGTGATATCGCTATTTTATCACGGTATTGGTGTAAAAAACTCTACACTCTGTTTACTTATATATATTATGTATTACCTGTGTATGTGTATGTAATAAGTCAGTGTGTAATAAATCAATAATAATAATTAACATTCCACAGTGCTGAATCAACTTTTCAAGAATGAAAGACACTGAAAAAATGTCTCCCCAAAAATATCTTACTGTAGTAGAATTCATGCAGTGAGAATACCGCATTGAAAGTTACAGCATGAAAGCCCCTTCCATTGGAATTTAAGTTCCAAAGATGTGTACAATATAATGGCACAATAGGAAACCTTCTATTAGTAAAAAAAACACTCTGCAGAGCACACAAACATTTAGACAGGGCAATGTTTCCATAGTTGTACCACTACACTATTGCTGTATGTAACAATTAGATTGACTGTTTCTAGATTGATAAAGGTTTCCACAATATAACAACAAATAAGCAATGTACATATTTATTTTCTTACTAAACACAGTATGGAGCACTTTTCAATTAGTCTATTTGTATTAGGCCCTGCCCTTAAGAGCTTCCAATTTAGTTGTCAATAATTTGTATTAAAATATCACAGTTCTTCATCAGGACAGCCCATTTCCCTGTCACTATGTAAGGTGGGATGTACATGTGCTAAAAATCCAGGTTGCTAAGTTTTGTTAAAAAAAAAAAATAATAATATGGTGGAGTATGAATGACATATTACGACAACATAATCTTGTTCAGTCACATAATAACTTGGCTTAGGGAGAGGGTTTTTCCTTCCAGATTGCACCTTTTTGAATTTTACTGGAAAGTATCAAAAACTGGACATATTTATTGTCTCCCACTGACATGTCTAGTTTCCTGCTCAATAGAGCTGTTGCTAGGTCAGGTTGGGTTGGTAGTGATGTAACTTCCTGTATTAAACCAAAAAATTGGTTCCAGAATTCAATGGGTATTGGGCACTTCCACCAGGTAATGATGAATAAAGTCTCCCCTTATACCACATTCTCTAAAATATCCAGGGATTATAGAGGGGAATATCTCTATAACTGGTTAGAGCTGTGCTGGTCAAGTTGCTGTGCAAGACAGAATCATCCCAAGTCTAGATCATCAAGTATAGATGTCCTAAGTATATTGGAGTTTAACAAGGGAATCTGCTGATCTGCCATTTTTCCTCTCTCTCTCTTCCAAAAGGTACGCATTCCATAGCCTTTCCTCCTGTGCCCCCATTGTTATTTGTGACTGTTAAATTCATATATCTGGTACGCATTCCATAGCCTTTCCTCCTGTGCCCCATTGTTATTTGTGAATGTTAAATTCATATATCTGGTAAGCATTACATAGTCTTTCCTCTTGTGCCCCCATTGTTATTTGGGACTGTTTAATTCATATATCTGGTACGCATTCCATAGCCTTTCCTCCTGTGCCCCATTGTTATTTGTGACTGTTAAATTCATATATCTGTTACGCATTCCATAACCTTTCCTCCTGTGCCCCATTGTTTTTTGTGACTGTTAAATTCATATATCTGGTACACATTCCATAACTTTCCTCCTGTGCCCCATTGTTATTTGTGAATGTTAAATTCATATATCTGGTAAGCATCCATAGTCTTTCCTCTTGTGCCCCCATTGTTATTTGGGACTGTTTATTCAATACCTGGTACGCATTCCATAGCTTCCCTCCTGTGCCCCATTGTTATTTGTGACTGTTAAATTCATATATCTGGTAAGCATTCCATAGTCTTTCCTCTTTGCCCCCATTGTTATTTGGGACTGTTTAATTCATATACCTGGTACGCATTCCATAGCCTTTCCTCCTGTGCCCCTTGTTATTTGTGACTTTAAATTCATATATCTGTAAGCATTCCATAGTCTTTCCTCTTGTGCCCCCATTGTTATTTGGGACTGTTTAATTCAATATCCTGGTACGCATTCCATAGCCTTTCCTCCTGTGCCCCATTGTTATTGTGACTGTTAAATTCATATATCTGGTACGCATTCCATAGCCTTTCCTCCTGTGCCCCATTGTTTTCTGTGACTGTTTAATTCATATACCTGGTACGCTTCCATAGCCTTTCCTCCTGTGCCCCATTGTTATTTGTGACTGTTAAATTCATATATCTGGTAAGCATTCCATAGTCTTTCCTCTTGTGCCCCCATTGTTATTTGTGACTGTTTAATCATATATCTGGTACGCATTCCATAGCCTTTCCTCCTGTGCCCATTGTTATTTGTGACTGTTAAATTCATATATCTGGTAAGCATTCCATAGTCTTTCCTCTTGTGCCCCCATTATTATTTGGGACTGTTTTATTCATACCTGGTACGCATTCCATAGCCTTTCCTCTTGTGCCCCCATTGTTATTTGGGACTGTTAATTCATATACCTGGTACGCATTCCATAGCCTTTCCTCCTGTGCCCCATTATTATTTGTGACAGTTAAATTCATATATCTGGTAAGCTTCCATAGCCTTTCTCCTGTGCCCGCCCCCATTGTATTTGTGACGGTTACATTCATATATCTGTACCATTCCATAGCCTTTTCTCCAAATGCTATTTTTTTTTTTTTTTTTAAATTAAGGGAGGTAAAGTAGTTTGGTTTATTTCCTGACAAACTCCTATTGCCCTGACTCCTGAGATAGTATCTTCCCTGATTCAGCCCTTATATCACAGCTGGAGATCACTTTGTTGTCCAAATTGAACTCTGCTAATTAGTTAATTACCTTGCTCTGTGCCTGGCTTTCTCCCTATAATTCAGACAATCTTAAAGGGGAGCTGTGCGGTTTAGAGCTGTGCTGGTCATTTGCTGTGCAGACAGAATCGTCCCAATTCTAGATCATCCAAAGTTTAGATTGTCCTAAGTATATTGGAGTTTAACAGGACTTCAACAAGTTATATCATTATGTATACTGTGTCTGGGTCTCACGTTTTTCTGCACTGTGTTCCCTACTTGTATTGTATTCCACCCCTCCTCACCAATCTCCCAACTCTGTTTATATCTCTCCATTCCTTCCATCTACTCCCTCTTACTGCTCCCATATGCTATATCAGCTTCTCTGTAGCACTTCTCTTCCTTCTTGTTCAATGCAAAAAAGGAAAAACACCACTTACAAATCCTCCTCCCCCCATCTGTCCCTGTTCGTCCAACTACTTCTGTCGGCTGGGGGTGTCCCCAAATCCTGGGCCATGTAATATCTCTGTCTGCCACCGTCCACCCCCTGTCTTACCTTCTCTTGCCTCCTGTCGTGGTTCAATTCCCTCCAACCTTTTATCTATTCCTCTGATTCCACCATCTTGTCTGCCTTTCTCCTGTGCTCTGCTTAATGTTCGCTCGCTGGTTACACAATCTACTGTTATTCATGATATCTTCTGCTCTATTTTCACCTTCTCGCCCTTACGAGAATCTAGCTTTCCCACATGACTCTGCTATCGAGGCCTCCCTTGCTCATGGTGGGCTCAGCTTTTTCCATTCACCTCGCTCCTCTGGTCGTGGTGGGGTGTTGGCCTTTTACTTTCTCCTCCTGTCGATTTATTAACATTACCTCCCCACCTGACCTTCATTCACATCTTTTGAGGCTCATTCAATTCAGCTCTCCGCACCATTGTCCCACGAGTAGCGGGTGACAGACCTCCTCAACAACATCTCGTCTGCATTCCCCCGACTTGGCACTCCTCCCGCTGAAACTGCACTCTCCTCCGGCGACTGTCCTCTGGGGGACCAACCACAAGACTCCCCTCCCTGGCCCCCGCTCCACAATAACCCATGCGCCCAGCAAGGGACTAACCTAGACCACAAGGAGGGCCACTCCTGGACCTAGTGTTCACAAAACCTCCGCTCGTCTTTCAACAACCCATTCCCACTTCTCGACACATCAACTCAGACTCAACACCCCCCTCCGCCCGCACGTTGTCGCCGTAAAACCAAGACTCCCAAAACCCCCCACCCCACCCCCTAGTCCCCCCCCTGACAGGTTGACCCTGACTCGCTTGCTAATTCCTATATTCTATCCTGACTAACACAATAGACCTTTTGCCCCCTTGCATTCCCGCAGTCGAGGAACCTCTAATCCTCATCCGTGGCTCAACCCGACTTCCGTTTATACACAGGTGCACGCGTGTTCATGCTGCAATGTCTCGGCTCTGGGCTCCTGCTAGCAAACAGAGCTATTACCGGAAACTTATAAAATATAAATAACAACAAATCAAACCCACGTCGCCTGTTCTCCCATCTTCAACTCCCTTCTGCGCCCCCTCCCGCTGACCCCCTCCTTTCTCGCCACTCTCCCCAGGACTTTGCGCAGCATAAAGGACTTTCACATAAAGTGAGCCCATCCATGTGCAGATATCCGGTCCTAGGGATGACTCTCAGATTATGTTGCCCTCTCCTCCCTCAGCTATTCTTGGATCTTTTGCCCCTGTACCCATTTAGAAGTCTCTTGCCTGCTTCTATCATGTCCTTTCACAACCTGTCCTTTTGATCCCATGGCCTCTGTATTACTGAAGCACTGTAATCATGTGCTTACCCCTATACTCGCCCACATATCATGCCTCCTCCTCCATCTGGAATTTCCCTTCCACTTTAAGCATGCCCATGTTAAGCCCATACTAAAAAATCCCTTGCTGGACCCCTCTTGTTTAGCCAACTACCTCTCTCTTTACCAATAGCCTCTAAACTGCTAGAACGATTAGTCTTCTCCTATATCGCTAACTACCTTCATGCTCATAACCTATTGGATCCTTTGCAATCTGGATTCCGTCCTGCGCATTCTACCGAGACAGCCCTGTGTAAGGTTGTAAATGATCTGCAGGTTGGATGCCAATGGTCACTTTTCTATTCTTATCCTCCTTGACCTCTCCTCAGCTTTTGACACAGTTTCATTCCCTCCTTATGTGTATACTCCATCTTTGGGCATCGGAAGAAGTGGCATCCTGGTTTCTTATCCTATCTCTCTGACAGAACTTACTCTGTACCTTATGCTAGCAATACCTCTTCTCCTCCGGTTCCTCTTGGTGTGGGGGTCCCGCAGGAGTCTGTTCTTGGACCCTTATTGTTTCTCCCTCTACACTATTTCCTTGGGAGATGTATTACCTCTTTGTCTTCAACTATCATTTATATGCAGACGATACACAAATCTACTTGTCCACCCCTACGCTAACTTTGTGACATCCAATCATCGTCTGACTGCCTCCTTGCCATCTCCTCCTGGATGTCTCAACGCTACCTCAAATTAAATCTTTCTAAAACTGAACTGATCATTTTTCCACCTAACCGGTCCATCATTCTCCATCTCTGTTGAGAATATCCCCATTTCCCCTATCCAATCGGCACGCTACCTAGGGGTAATTATTGACTCTTCTCTCTCCTTTTCTAACCACATTAACTATGTTGCAAAAACCGCCGCTTCTTCCTTCGCAATATAGCCAAAATCCGCAGGTTCCTTTCTCGCCCGCCAACTGCTATACTTATGCATGCTCTCATCCTATCGCGCCTGGACTATTACAACCTACTACTTTTTGGTCTTTCTGCTTCCCACCTCTCTCCCCTTCAGTCTATACCTAACTCTCCCATAAAACAGCGCATTACATACAAAATCCTTCTCCTAATATTTAATCCCTTTGCTCTGCTGCTCCTCCTTATATTTCCTCTCTATCTCCCCATATGTTCCTGCCCGTACCCTCCACTCATCGTAGAACCAGCTCCTGTACAGACCCCCCACTTGGACTGCTTCCTCTCGACTTAAATCTTTCCCTCCGTACTCCCATCTTCTGGAATTCTATTCCCCTCTCTCTCCTCAAGAACCTCAATTAGCAGGTTTAAATCCAGCCTTACATCCTACCTATCTGGTAACCAGCACAGTATTTGATAGTTTTTTATTGTACTGCATACGTCTCACTCCAGCATCCATTCCATATGCCCATTCTTGTATCTGTGTGTTACCACCTAACTAGATTATAAGCTCTACGGCAGGGACACATCATTACCTCTTGTGGCAAAGCTTTAGCACTTCTATTTATATAAGTTATATATTTATGTACTGAACTATCTATGTATTTATCCCCCTTGTATGACTTGTATTTTAATACAGCCTGCTCCCCCAAGTGGCGCTATATAATAAACATATACATATATACATCTCATGTACAATCATGGGGACTCTATAGGCTACGTTGAGGCTACCCCTGTCCCACCAGTCAAGCTCCTCTAAGGACTATGATAGATCATGTTCCCAATGTATCATATATTTTTGCTTTGACAGTAAGTTTCTGTTAGTAGTAATTTATATATCAACAGATATTGAGAGAGCCCTTTCAAACATTGCCATTGTAGGTTTTGAATAGTTTTGCCAGGAATCATTTGATCTGGATGAATTAAAAATACTTGTAGTGATATGTCTATTTTGCATAGAGCATAGCCGTGGGAAATCATTTTGTCTAAAAGTGGACTCTAAATAGGTGTATTTTCTGCATACCTGATATTCTGTATTTGGAAACCGTAGTAACTGAACATTGAAGATATTCACAATGTAAGCCAGGAGTATTGAGTCGGTCCATAACTGCTCTTACTAGACGATTTATGGCTATATTTAACTGTGTTTGAGGAAGGGGACACCACACAGTCTTCTGACGAAAACTGTATTTCATTGTGACATGTTTCAGCTGTATTAAGCCCTTATCAAGTAAACTGGTTGTATACAATTGGTGGGAGAAGGTGGATGGTTAGATATTTTTAGTTTTGTTTGGTATACTTGAGTCCAGATTTTTATTGTTGTCCTTATGGCAGGTAGAATGCTCCGTGGTAAACCTCAAATTAAAATAAGGTTAAAATAGCAATGGAAACTTTCTGTACATGGCTATGAACCAAGAAATAGTCTGGGGAACACGTACAAATATCCAGAACTTGAAATAAAGTAACTTCCTTCACGCACAAACTACGTTAGAGCTTCCAAATTGGACATTAATAATTATCCTAAAACTCAATATTTCTAGAATCTGTCTGTAAATCTGTCCCTAATCTCTTAAAAAGGGGGGCTCATTATTATACATGGAATCGTGCCCAGTGCCAACACTTCCTTGTTGCATTCCTCAACAAATTTAATAATTCTGTCTTGAAGGGAAGTTCAGTGGAAAAAATTATTATTTTTAAATTTCTTAGCTTAGTTATGCATACCTAGTTATTCTACCTATTCTCTCTTCCTTTGAAAAATCTGTTGAATTTATACACCTTGCTTTTCCATGCTATTGATATTCGTATACTGACATTTCAGGTTCTGTAACAGTCCTTCTTCTTCTCAGAATCACACCTACAGTGGAATGTTCCTAACAGTATTTTCTACTAATGGCTGTTGAATGGTTCAAACATGCTCAATCTTTTCTAAGCACTGGATCAACCAATGTGCTGGGTAAGGGCAAGACAGTCAGAGGCATTTCTTTATAAACAGACAAAATGGTTAGGGTCATTAGAATAGAAAAAATCTTCTCTTTTTTCCTAAAAGTATATATATTTGCACTAAACTTCTTTTTTAAAATTTAAATTATATTTGCCTCATATAGGGGAAAGTGGGCAAAGGTAACACTTTATAGCATCAGCATCATTGAGTTATTGCAGGCTCACTCCAGCATTGTTGGGAAGTCAGGTAGGCTTGCCCACTGGACATACCCCACACCACATTGGCTTCTATCCCCACAGTTTCTATTATTTGTGAAAACGTGCAAAAGAGTAGCACTTAAACAGCAGAAACCATTGAGTTAGAGTAGCTCACTGCAGTTTGCAACCTTGTTGGGGAGCCATGCAGGTCTGATCCCTTACATACCCCACACCACAGTGGCTTCTCTCCCTTGTGCATTGTGCAAGGGAAAGTTAGGAAAAGGGTAACACTTCACAAGGCACTTGTTGAGCTGCCTTTTATACCCAGGGGGTTGACACTGCAAACAGTAGCTGTCATTGGGGAATTTAGGACATGTGGCATGATCATTTCCAGATATTCTATAAATTTTAAAAGTTCAAAAATCCTCGAAAAAACTTGAAAAATTCAACTTGAACCTGGATTTAAGTTCTAGTCAATCTCTAATTATAACTGGTAAAATGTACCTCGGTCCACTCTTTCCACCTGGCCTGGGGGTAAGGGAGGGGGCAATGAGGTTGGCCAGTAAATGTTCACAATCCAAAAGACATTTGTTGGATGGAATGTTGAATCAGCTGTAACAACTATCAAGTTCATGGCCACCTTTGAACTAAAGCTGACAAATATTGGCTTTAAAAGCAGTTACTTAAAGGGCATGCCCACCCCAAAATCCAAATGTAACCCACTACTGGCCCAACTGTGTAGTGTTCAAAAATCCTTACCTTAATCTTCTGCCCAAATTGTTCTCCTGCAGTGCCTGTTCAAGTTCCAGAAAGTGGAGTGATGATTACACTAGACAAAAGTTGGTTTACACTACAGGAAAAGTTTTTATTCAGGGTGGAGATCCTTTAAGATAAGCTGTTTTTAAAGTTAATTACTGCTGCAATGATGTAGAATTCACACTAACCAGGTTAGTGGGGTTTTAATAAAAAACATTGCACAGCGCACCTGATGAGGTACAGATTTAGTTTCATGCTACAAAGTACACCTACTGAATTGGGCATACAACCCCCATTCTCCATTGCAGCTTGCCTGGCGAGTGATTATGAGTGCATTCAGGTAAGCCATGTCCAGGAGTGATACTGCATCTACCCTGATTACCTAAAGAATCTACAGTAACAATCTAATCAACAAAACTGTCTTTTTATATCTACATGAAAAGCACTTTTCTGTGCCTTATTTTACATTTTTCTGTGCCTTATTTTACATTTTTGTTATACTAAATATACAAAATATAGTTAACCATATGTAAATATATTTAGAACCTTCCACGTATATTTACACTGTTTTGCATTGTCTATTTTCAATTAGCATTAATAAACAAACACTATTTAATCCGTTGTTTGAACAGAAATGGACAATTGTATTGGTAAATAGGAATACTGTCCTTCTACAAATACAACTACTGAAAACTTAGAAGCACAAAATCTAAAGGAAACAAAAACACTAAGGTTTTACTTGAGAAAACATAGATAAATAGTATTCATTTATTATTTTTAAAAATTGTGAACACAACAATCATTTTTTCCCCAGTATCATTGGGTTATGATAAATAAATATAATAATGAATTTGATTAATTTAGCATTACAAATAAACCCATATTTGAAAAAGCCATAGAGGCTCATATAATAAAAGGTGCAAACTTTTGCCTGTACACTGAACCTGAAGCAACCAATCAAATGTTATTAATTTTTTTAACTATGGTAAAACGGTATGATTTGATTGGTTACTACAAATTAACTGCACAGGCAAATTTTTGCACAGCTTATTATATAGCTGATAAAGTTTGTAAATTTTTTTTTACCTTAAAATATTTATGTACAAACTTCACAACACTTACCTTTATTCAATTATTTAATATATTTGTTGTTTCTGTTTGAAAATATATCATCCTTTTATATGCTCTTTTCCAAAAATGTGGACTTTCTTTTCTTATTAAAGCTGTGTTTATTAGAGAAGGTTTATCCCCTGATTTATTGATTTTTGGTTTCCTGTAGAATCTCTATTCCATACAAGACGCAGAGTAAAGCCTGTCATATGTTCTATGTGAAATGTTTAACCACGCATTTGATTTACATCTTCCAGGTGTTCAACTGGAAAAAAAATCCAACAGTCAGTTTGCTCAGTTTTATAATATACTCAGTTATTCATTATCACTTATTAATACAAGGAGCTTGGAAATAACTCATGTCTTCAACAGAAAAAACATTATTATTATTTTATATATATGGCGGAAACTGATGTGAAAGCAAACAAATCTTTTTTCAAATAATTAAAATTTAAAATGTTTTGGATTATATCTTTCATATTAAGCAATGCAATTTTTTAAAATACAAATTAAAAAGAGCGTAGGGCATTTAACAGGATTTTGTATAATAAGGTTCAGGTTTTAAAAGGTTCATAAAACCAATATTTTGCAGGTTTGTCTAAAAATCACTGGTGCTACTGCTAAAGACAGCACCAAAAACAGTAATCACGGAATGTTTATCTGTAAGCTTTACATTTGAGTTTGTGCACAGGAGGTCAGGTGTATAAATTAAAGTATAACCTTGCTACATCATGGACAGTTTTATTGTACGTTGATATAAAACGGTTGGCAGAGAATCAGCAGGAGCTTAAAAAAATAAAAAATAGCGTCAATTGCTATTTAATGGTGAAAACATTATGGCTTTTTTTTATTTTTTTACATCTTAAATATACCAAAAGGAAAACATATCCTAGATACAATTTTCATCCCATGAAGAAGAAAAGAAGCAGTTTTTTTTCTTTTCTTTCACATATTCGTATACCTTGGTGGTCTGTAAAAGCTGCTTAATGTAAAAGAAAAATACATAATAAAAATAAACTCTACCTTTTGACTCTCGGGAGGGCATTGCCATTTTCAGCTCTGGGGTCCTCAGTTCTGGTATGTGTAAAGACTGTCAGTGTAGTGTAGTTAGAAAAAACATTCCCTTATTCCTATCTTCTGTCCGAATCAAGCCATGGGATTGGGTCGCTACTGTCACACAAAAAAACAACCAGACCCATTAATCTAAACAGCAGAAGGAGAGTAGTGCTTAAACAAGAAATTTGTCAACGTTTTTCTTCCTTACTTTTCTCAACAATACAAACTAATGCTACACAGCTGGATTATTTTATAAGAAGATAGACTCTTCTGACAAAACAATTTTATGTGAAGTAATTTATAATTTAATACTATCATTGTGCTGTCTGTAATAATAAAAAGATGCAGATGGGCAGATTGGCTGATGTCTTGTTTTCGTGTCATCCAGTTTACATATTTTTCACAATAAGATTGTTTACTCCTTTATATTGAAACCAAAATACTTAGGTTTTTTTAAAAATATATCAATGAGATTTTTATTTTAAGCAGCTGAAAGGGAAAGAAATGTCATTTGCAAATCTTTGGAGACAAAGGTTATACGTATACACAATAGTTAATTCTAAGCGTAGCTGTTTAGTTCCTGGATTTTTCCTATGCTTCTTAAACACATGGATGCGCTGATCTTTCATATTGAATGCCTTTGGATGTAATTAAGCATTAACAAAAATGAATACTAAATATCTTAGGGAATTCCCAGTGCATTTTCATTTTGTACTGAGCAAAATAATTAAAGATAGGGCTAAATTATCACTTTAGGTAAGCTAAATTCATAAGCAAATATAACATTTTTCCTACTTGAATGTCTTTTTTGCAGCAACAGGAGGCACAAATCACTGTATGTTACGCAGCGCTAGTAATGTATTCTCAGTTTTTTAAATGCCAGAAGAACGTTATCTTTTGTCCCAAACAACCAGGCAGCCACCCTTTACAATAGGTTTGGTTAAAATGATTTTGTTACAGAAATAAGCATATGGTGTGTAGGAAGAATTAACTATATGATGTAATTTTGATTCCACTTCTTAAAATGGTAATACATAATGAGACATTTTAATTCAGTCATATTTAACAGTCCATCTAGGGTACGGTGTATGCACTCTATTTCATTATATCATAATATATAAAAACACCACCTGGATAGACAGCACTGTAATCACATATACGGTAAAAATATAATATGTATGGGGGGAGACAAAAAATTGATACATAAATAGTAAGTAAAAAACATCGTAAATATTTAGATATATTATTAAGGGTTTAAAGAGCAACTATAACCTGAAACTTTAGAATATGCCTCCCAACACATTAATTGCAGAAAGGAAGTGTTAAGCAAATCTGTTTGGGGAATTCCAAGCCAACTGCCAAATCTCTGCTACTAGCACTGCCATTATAAAGAATAGGTTGAGGCAGGGCAGAAGCCTGGTAGCTCTAAAAATGGAATTTCATAAAGGGAACTTCATGTTGCCAATAAAGAGTATGGGGGTAAAAAAAAAGACAGTAAACATTAGTATAGTTCTCCTTTAAGTGCTTTCATTCATATACAATGTTCCTGTCATGTAATTTACAAGTAAGGAATAGACACAAATGGTAAATATACAGGGAGATTCAATAAAGTTCTTATCATTTAAATGGTGCTAATTTTGCCCCAACCAATCAGATGTTTGCTTTCAAATGTTAAAGGGCATGTCCACCCCCAAACTATAATCCCCCCCACTAATGGCCCCCCATTAGTGTAATAAAATCCTTACCTCACTCCCATCTCCTATGGTTCTCCTTATGCCTCCCCCAAAGTCCAAAAACTGCCCACCAGGAGGATAGCAGAGTCCATACAGGACTCTGCCTCCTATCTCGCCTCCGGGAAAAGTTTGGCATGCGTACTGCAGCCCTTCTCCCCCTCCTCCCCCTCCCTCTCCCTCCCGTTTTGCGATCCCTCCCCCTACCATAAAACCCCTTGCCCATATATTAGTATATCTTCCCAGCCACCAACCGCTAAAACAATTTTAAGAAAGACCCCCGAACTCTACTTACCTTCCCTCTCCCCCGGCATTCTGAGAAACCGGCAGCCGCGTCCGTGATTGGCTGCCTCTCAGCCAATCACGGACACGGCTGCCGGTCCCGCCCCTGCTTGCAGTTGTCTGCCGGGAGGAGAGAGGGAAGAGAGGGGAAGGTAAGTAAGATCTGGTCACTTTGTTAAATTTTTTATGCGGTTGGGGCTGGGGAAGGTATTCTATTATAGCTAAAAGTTTATTATAAGGGTGGACATGCCCTTTAAATAAGATCTGATTGGTTTGGGCAAATTAGAACCATTTTGATAAGAACTTTTATTAGATCTCCCTGATAGTGTTTTAGCTGAAGAAGCTACATGGTGTTGTGCTGGTTCACTAAGAGGGAGGCTACAAGTTTTGGTGTAAACCAATGGAGATGTGTTTTCTTGAACAGAGAAAAGATTAGAGATCTAGTGGTAGGATAACATACTGTATATAAAACAGTTTAAGATTAATGCGTATGGGGGATGTATTAAAGACCTGTTTGAGTGGGTGGAGATCATGGCCAGGAGAAACTGGTGATACAAGGGAAGGAATGTAGGCAGAACAGCATATGTAGTTAATGGTTCATTTGTTTTAGTTTGTTGCTTAATGAGAAATCAAGAGGAGTGTAAACAGGGCCAGATTTACATCTCATGACCCTATGAGCACAAAAAGCCTGGCGTGCTTAACCCCACCAGGCCACACCCCCAAACCAGGCACATTTTGTTTTATATAACGGACTATATCATATAAAGCTGAAATTTTTCAACTTCAGAAAACATGAACTGTTCAAAGATAATTGTAACACAGGGAGTGTCACGTGTGCTGCAAAATCATTTCCTATAGTTTGGGAGCGTATGAGTGCTTGGTGTGCAGATCTGGTTGTGTTTCTTACCTGTTTTTCTTTCTTTTTAGATGTCGATATTCAGTTGTTTGTCACAGCTTGGCAGTCAGACAAAATGGAAGGTGAGGCAATGACAATTGTTATGTAAAGTCTTGGTTCTGGTCTAACGTCCATTGTAATGGTTAAGAGAGGAGTTTTTTATCCATATGTACATACAGAACATGTATCTGCTGAACCAGGTGAAAGTGGTTTGAGGGAGGTGGTGGAACTAAAAGCATACTGGTAGGCCAACTGGCAGGGATCAGGATTCTAATACATGTACAGTTGTTCTAACCTAGTAATAATTGGGTCTTGCAATAATTTTATTCTTTCAGTCACAGGGTGATCTATAACTAATACCTTATGCACTGCTCTTTCAGAACAAGATAATTTGGTTACTTGCTCTTTTGATAATAATAAAGTTATGGCCAGTGCTTTTTCCAGTATTACATCTGAAGGTGGTGTTATTTGTCAACCTGGTATGGGTTTTTAGTACTACAAAAATATAATTAATTAATGCAATCCAGGAATCATTGCTTTACATTTTTGTGGCTTGGAAGTAAGAATGTCATTTTAAATCTCCCAATATTGGCCATATGGGAGATTTAAAGGAGTTTCGTAAACTTTTTTTTTTAACTTCACAGAACGCTCTGTATTCCAAACCTGGTCAATTACAGCAGAGGTGTATTTTCACTATATTATTACTATTGTGTGGGTGACTGGTCATGAATCTACTTCCCCCGTGTGTCATGTTCATATGATCCATTTAAATATGTAAACACAAAGGCCAACAGAGTCTGGATATCTGAGTATTTTTTCATTTCATTTTTAATGGCCCAGTGATAATATATTTTCAGCTTATGCATGTAGACTGCTACATCAGTTATTTCTAAATTTAGAAATCCCAACCCTTTGTAGCTGCCACTTCCGACAATTTTGTTTTTTTTCTAAATACCTTGTCCTCTCCTATTTTTTTTTTTTTTTTTATGTAGAAAGTTATCAATGATATTTTACAAAAGATAGCCTAGGCTGCTCCCATAATTGGGGACTGATTTAGCAAACCCAAGAGATCAAACAGATAATGTATACATATGCCATGTATGATTGAAATCCATTGGTGCACACTTCCGGAAGATGAGATGCAAGATTTATTGATAGGCGTAACATGCCACTTGCTTAAAAGACATCCACTGCTCTCTGATGTTTTTTTGTTTTTTTTAAGGCTTTTAAATTAAGATTCTAAATAGTCCTACCCTGTCAGGCGTGTATGTAAGTTCTCTTCAACGGATGTGGCACAGATTCAAGATTTTATACTGGAAATGACATGATCCTTGATAAGAATCACGTCTTTCCCATGACTCAACTGTGACATTTAAATGTTAAATGCAAAGTATACCTGCACTGTACTCACTGTTGATTAGGTCAGACCTTTAAACTTTCATTTACACTTAAAACGTAAAACATTACCATCATCTTCTGTTAAACTAAATTGTTACTGCAGATGCAAAAAAATTTGCAAAGAAATTAAAATTGAAATCTTACCCATTGAAGTCAACGAGAGCAGAATATAAAAGAAATTGCACTCTAACAAATCTAACAGATTTTTTGCTTTCTACGCTTTTTTTTTGATGTAAACACAGATTTTAGATTTTTTAAATCATTTCGACACTTATTTTCCTCATTTTTGTGTGTCCTTTCTACCATTAGAAAAGGGTTTGAACACACACACAAATAGAGGATAGGAATCAGTATTGTAACGCAAATCCCCTTTAAATCCCAAATTCATGCAATAACGTAAAAAGTAAGAAGGCGATTGTGAATGTTATTGCATGTCTCCATACAGTAAATCGTCCCCATACAGTAATTTTCTGTTTCAACATGCCATTTCCTCTTGCCAAATTCCTGATTAGAGATGGCCGAACTTTCAAAAGTCCAAAACGGACCCATTAAAGTCAATGGGGGGTTAATAGTTATAGCAGGGTAATATAGCAGGGTAAACTTACCTTACAGGCCTCTGGAACTGGGAGATGGTCTGGGGAACACGTCCTGCCTGGGGAACAGCATAAAACCGGCGTAGCGCACATGTGCACTACTTTCGGTTTCTGCGTGGCGCTTTCAGTAATCCTCAAACGTTTGTTCGAGCTGCGGGACCCCCAACAAAGGCACTTATCAGTGCCGCAAGGACCCTTACAAGGCCGGGGAGGGGGTTCCCGGTTAGAGCTGCTGGACCCCTTAAGCCCCAAAGGTCCCTTCCAAGGGCGGCAAAGGCACTTATAAGTGCCGGAGGGGTTCCCAGTTCAAGCTGCGGGACCCTTAAGCCCACAAGGGCCCTTGTCAGGGCCACAAAGGTCCTGGTAAGGACCCAGAAGGCAGTCCCGGTTTCGAGCTGCGGGACCCCCGAACATCCGGCTGTGGGATTGTGGCCATTTGGCAATCCGCGAGTGGCCATTTTCGGGAATCTCCGGCCGTTCGGGGGTTTTCGGAAGCGGCAGTTCGAGGCCTGCTGAACATTTGAAATGCATGCACATTCGAAAATTCTCAAATGTTTGAGGATTCTAGAAATAGTCCAGCGAGTCCAGAAAATCAAACTAGTTCAAATAGTCCACCCTATTCCTGATTTCCAAATAAAATTAATTAAGGGCATGGTTTGGTCATCTTATGCCTGTCAGCTTAAAAGATCCTTTATTAAAATTATTTTTTTACTACATTTGTCAAAAAAACTTCCATAATTCTGGATATATTCCTAAAGACTTATTTAAACAATAATTGTAAGTTTAAAATTTGTATGGTAAAATCATTAAATTTAAATAGATTCTAAATTAAATTTAAATTGCAAACAGCAATGTTTCATTTTGGTCTCACATTGGTTGTTTGAGCTCAGTGCTTATTACTAATAGGAGGTGCAAAATTTGTCCATCCTATAAAATGCGCAGCCGCCAATGTGAGATATTGACAAGAAAAAGGCAGCACTGAGAAGGCTTATTCCATCTCTCTGTGTATAATAAGGCGCCTGGGTAAAAGTGCATAAGTGCTGTCCCAATCCCACTCCTATCATTTGTATGGGGCGCATGCGCCAAAGATATGTTCGATTTTCGGTAACCCCTTGAATGTACATTTGAATTCGTTAACCCTCGAATGTAATGTTGAATTTACGATAACCCTTGAATGTAGCATTTAAATCTGGTAACCCTCGAATGTATGTTCGATTTCCGGTAACCCTCGAATGTTACGTTTGGTAATCCTCGAATTGGCCACAACCCTCAAATGTGCCATTCGGTACACCTCGAATCGGCCACAACTCTCGAAACGTACCGTTCAGTAACCCTCGAATTGGCCACAACCTCAAATGTACCACTCGGTAACCCTCAGTTGTAACAACCTCGGATGTACCGCTCAGTAATCCTTGAATTGGCCACAACCCTCAAATGATCGTTTGGTAAACCTCAAATTGGCCATAACCCTTGAATGTAGCATGCAAAACCCGACAATTGTCCGATTGTGTGGAAAGTTAGTGTTTAAACAAGTTGGTGATATGAATGTTCCCCAGACCATTTCCCAGGTGCCACACTTACCATTGATTTATTTGTAATTAATCTGAACTTTCAACTTTCAATACTTTCTCCTATTGACTTTAATGGTTAGTTTCCGAACTTTTACTTCAGTAATTTGGCCATCTCTAATTATGTCTAATAGCAGTTAAAGGATAGTTGCTGTAAAACAATGTTAAGTTTTGTTGGAACTGCAGTGCTTTAAAAAAATGATTGGCTTTTTTTTTTTTAATGCTCCTCCAGAGCCTACCTTTACTGCTTTAAAGTTGCTGACATCTGTAATAATGAACCTGTTTTAAGTCGGTTATGTCAAATGAGCATTTAATTTCTGGGTTTTCCTGCTAGAGATGCTATGCTTTGTATTTCTAGTTGATATGTATGTAAATAGGTGAATTTTGTTCCTGTTTACGAAACCCCTACTCTTTGCCTTACAGATGAGTAATTTGTATGAAAAGTCCTGTCTATCTGCTGACCATAGAGAGCTTCCACGTGCTCTGCTCTGAGTACATACATTGTTGCTTTAGCATTGTATGTTGGTTAAGAAAGATTTCTCACAAGCTGAACTTACTGGTGAACTATTTTCCATTTCCTTAATTAACAGTATTCGGAAGTTAAGCTGAACTCAAACCTCTTCTATTCTATTGAATTGTCATGGTTTTGTTTAGCTCTAGTGTAATGTACAAATGTTTTTGCCGTTACTTTGTCAACCCAGATAAGTCCATACAAGTCAATTTATATACAAAGTTATAAATAGAAAAAAAATCCATGTAATGAAAGGTTATATAAATGAACAAGACTGCAGACACCATTCTGGCAGTGTAATTTAATGAATACACAAAACATACCTTTGTGTCAGCACACCCATACATTACCAGTGCCAAACGATAATTTGAACAACATTATATAGCTACCATACCTAAAAATACAAACTGTTTTTAATAAACAAAAAAAGAGTTACTAGCACGCAGTTCCTAGATGTTAACTGTGCTCTTCCCCTTACATGTTTAATGAGTCGTTTTGATGTTGCCCTGTGTGCGTTTAAATACTAGTAGCACAGAAAGGCTGCAAAATAAATAATAGCTACTTTAGGACCCCAATAGTGCTAATGCCCCTCCCCTAACACACTTAACCTCTAACATTCACCCTGCCCTAACCCCACACTCCAAGCAGTCTAGCAAGTTTAAATAAGAAATTAAAAAAAAAAAGCCACACAATGTTTAGCAGTAGGTATGACTACTAACTAATATCAATAAAGAGGTAAATGGGTGGTTAACAATTTATATAGATATATCAAGTTTTCACACAAATTTAGATTTATTTAAAGGTGTGTTCTAATCTATATGAAAAACATTGGACACAAAATGTAATTTCTCGCTCCCAGGTATCCCAGAGTAAGTGTGCAGTGATATGCAAAATTTCCTCTTTATGTCCTATGACTAAAGCAGAACCGCTGGCTTATTAAAATGCAATACAGCCTATGATCAGAGCCATTTATTGACCTACAGAAATGAACAGTTTCCATCTGTTAGATCTTGTCAGTGCAAGAGACAGATTCATGGCTCTAGGGGGTAGGACTTGGGAGCACAATATACCAGACAGCTAAATTTCTTAAGACAAACTCCAACTCACCTCATAATAACATCTTTATAGAAAGAAGGCCTCTTTAAATATGTTGATATGTCATAGTTTGTCCTTAAATTCTACTGTATGCCGCTATGCTTCTGGATGCTTCTGGAAACTGAGCAATTTGAAACCTGTACTGAGCCCTCTACTGAGCCTGGGCATGCTCAGAAGAGGCAGACAGGGATTAACATTCAGTCATTGGATGTCATGTCAACTGTCAAATCCATAACTGACAGTTGCTAACTGGAAGAACCAGAAAGCAGCAAGGGAAACAGGACATTGTGCCACGATTTCAGTCAGACTTATATATTCAGATTTTAAACTATTACCGTTTAGGGTTTTGGGGGGTGATTTACCTGTATGTAAGTTTTCATTTTGGGGCTGGACTTGCCCTTTAAGGCGAAGTTAAGGTTAACTTAAGCCCTATAACTGCCTGGTATATAATGTCAGGTTATAATACTACATCTTCATCATCTTGATTCTCAAAGGTTAAAGTGTATTTATACTGAAAAGATTACTTTGCGTCATCTTAATCTATAAATAAATACATGTAAGTAAACTTACTGTGAGTACGTGTGTTGCTGCATGCCTTCAATACAATACTTGTTTTGCTCAGCTCTGACCTACTATTTTCCCACATATCAACTGTCAAAACAGCATAAAGCATACAACACACCAATATATAATGTATTGCTAAATTGGAAGGGCCTAACTATTATTGATGGGTGACAGTTGAGGATTCCATCTCTCAGTGCTAGATGATAGTGATTACCGAGCATACTTAGTTTAAAGGGCAAGTCCACCCTGAATTAAACTCTACTACAGGTAAATCACCCCCCAAAACCCAAACGGTAATAGTTTGAAATGTGAAATATATAAGTCTAGCGTGAAATCCTGCACAATGTCCTGTTGTCCATGTTTTGCTTCCTGGTACTTCCAGTTAGTAACTGTCAGTTATGGATTTGACAGTTGACATCACAGACAATGACGAATGTTAATCCCCTTCTGCCTCTTCTGAGCATGCCAAGCTCAGTACACTTTCTAAATGGCTCAGTTTCCACGAGGCATCTAAACATAGCAGCATACAGTAATGAATTCATTGGACAAAGTAGGATATATCAACATATTTTAAAGAGGCCATTCTTTCTAAAATATGTTCTTATGAGGGTGCAGTTGTCCTTTAAAAAAGTCAGGTCTGAAAAAAAGATGAGTCGGTTAAGAGAGGAAGGGGGGATACGACCTGAGCAAACAAGTACTGGATTGAAGGCATGCAGCAACACCACACCACACACCTCAGATTATAGCTACTTACATGTATTTAATTATAGGTTAAATGAGGCAAAGACATTTTTCAGTATACATACCCTTTAAGATTTGGCAACTGTGTAACAATCTGGTTCATGATAGATCCTTTAGTTCCAGAGGCTGGAATATTTGCACTGGATTTTAACCAAAGACCCACAAGAAGTAGTTTAACGTGTATTGCTTTGGTAGCTGTGAGAGCAGGTTGATGAATCCTTTGTGATCTTTATTTACATTTTCACTCCAGCTTATACTACTGCAATTTAGCTGAGTTCATTCCTTGCCTTTGTAAGCAACGTTCATTCATTTAACCTGTATGTTCGGCTGTACATGCACACAGGTGTAAAATCAATGCAGCTAAGCAGTTGCTGGAGATACCTGCTCAAATTGTGTCAGCAATTAATAATGCTAATTTCCATGTATATGTGCTGTTATAGTTTATATATTTCTCTAAATCAGTACCTAAGGTTGCCAAACATACAATGTTACTAATCTTAAAATAAAAACATTGTGATGTGCATTATAGTGTCCGCATTCATATTTTGGGAGACTGTACCTACCGTACCTTTCTTTCTGTTGTACATTTTCCATTTGTATCTTTGTGAATTACTCTATAAATCATAGTAGGCATTTCAATTCCTATTTTAAAAGGGCATCTATAGTGGGGAAAAATTTTTTTTCTTTCTATGTTTCTATAATCCACCCCAACCCCCAGAGCACCTTATTTTCTTCAGTTATCTCCTCTGTCCCAATATATAAGTTAAAGAAGTCCAGCGTTTAATACACCACTCCTGCTTGAGCTGTCATCAAACCCCTAACAGCATGCCAGTGTACCGTGTAGGCTTACATAAGTTTTACAGCAAGTCTCCCAATGACCCTTTCCTGCTCACTAAAATGCTTGGCAAATACGAGGATAAAAACAGAAGGAAGGGAAGGAAAAAAAAGCATTCCCAATTATTGCTGTCAGAGGGAGATCAGGCTGCAGTGATAATGCAGTACTCGGTCTTTCCTAAGCCCTCCCCCCAAGGTTAGAGTGACCAAGGTTAGAGTGATGTGTAGGAAAATTAAGCGTGCATGAGCGGCTTGTTTTACAGCCGACTACTTGAACAGTATGACCGAGAGGGAGGTGAGGAGCTCTTCATCATCTGCTGTGTGGCAAACACGAGCCACGAGGAGTAAGTAATAACAAATCCTAACTTTTTATGTCTGGATTACAGCAATATATTTTCATCATAGATGCCCTTTAACTTTCCAATAGTAGTGTGCAGTGTAGTTAACACTGAAACAGAAAGGTTTATTTTCTGCTAATAAAAGTATCAACTGCTGTTCATTGCAAGTCTGAGAACAGAAAAATCTTGTGTGCATTTTCTGTGGCATAGCCTATCTTATCCTTTCCCCCTCACTTGCACTACTGGCAAATACTTTTCCAACAGTGTACTGACCCAAATCTTATACTCATCTTTCCAGACAGTGTTTTAGAAAATTATGTTGTCTGAACAAATCCAGATGTTTGGCATTCTAAGAGTACATCCTGAATCTTCAGCTTGTGAAAATATGGTGGTTGGACATGTGTATACTTCCTCTTCCTGCCAGCAGGTAATTACATTTGAAAATTTCAGTTGACACCTTATCCACCGGTGTGCTGTCTGAAGTAAATTTTATTTATTGGTTGTGTGTGAACACACAACAGTTCCCAGAGGACAATCCCAGTTGGGAGTCAGTCATTTAGTCATCATTGTTGCTTGACATATTATTAGTTCACATTTATATCCTGCCTTAGATTTAATTCAATCTTCTCCAGCGGTTCACCACAATATCTGCACTTTATTTCTACAGAAAGACCTGTGTATAGTGTTACAGAGAGCAATGGCTTTTGCATGTTATTTCTTTTTGTAGATTGTCTAACACTGGAGACGTAATGAGGAGTGTTCTCTGGAAAAAGGCACATGATAATGCATCCAACATTTGGATTTCAATAGACTAAGCTGTACGTCTGAATATAGAGAAACAACACTTGGAGGTCAGAAAGTAAAAATGAATGCTGTTTATCCTTAACCTCAGTCATGCTACAGAGTGGCCAATAACTGCATGACTCACTCATGGCTGCTCTTCAAATGATATGCACATGTTAAATAGACTTCATGTTTCCAGTCATTGCAGTAACTACTATTCTGTGGACACATGTTTAATGCAATACGTTTTCAGTACTGTACCACAGACTATTAAAAAAAATGGGATTAAAGGAGAACTATATTCTCTTATACTGTGGTTTGCTCTACATCACTCATACCATTCTATCAAAAGCCGGCTCATAGTGCTGATCTGGCCCAGCCTTTCCTCAGTGCGCACACTTCAAAACAGCTGTCTCGCCATTGGCCAATACAGAAGCAATTCCAAGCTGTGAGACCAGACGGTATACGAGCCAGAATTTAAAGACAAGCCCTTAACGCTTAACCATAATTGTTTTTTTACCAAAGTAAAATGAAACAAATACTGCAAAACAAGTACTGCGTGCATTCACACTGGAACAATGGGGGAATATTGTTCCTTCCAAATGTCTAGGTAAAATGCACTACACATAAGCAAATCCATTATGCTATTTCCGAATGCTAGGAAAAACTTTATGGCTGTAACTATGATAGAGTTTTCAGAATCAGCAGCCGTACATTCTGTGTTAAAGGCATTATGCAATGGAATTAAATAAATTGCTAACATAGCAAATTAAAAAGAACCAGAATTCAGACATCATAGACGTTTGAAAGCCCAGAGAACCGACGAGGACCCACACTAAAAGTTGTGTGAGAGTTAATATGTCACAATAAAGCTTTCATTTACCAGACGGTGTGCGACCTGGACATTTGTGTATTCAAAACATAGAATTCTACTGGACCAGGGCATCGAGGTCCATCCCCTCCGTGTCTGGTGCACAGCATTCCTCCACCAAGCAGTCCACATCCACTGTAATAAGTACAGGCAGGCTACCAGTATTCAGGTAAAACATCAAATGTTATGTAACAAACTTCTAAATGCTGTAATGGACACATGGTATGATTGAAAGCCCCAAAGCTAAGTAAGCCTACGCATTTTGTAGCATGACGCTACTTTCTCAGGTAATCCCTGTAGAAGTAGCATCATGCTACGAAACGCATTCAATCAAAATTCAACCAATTTATTGGCAAGTCAATCTAATTTAAATTGATCCTAAAAACTCTTACAACTAGCCAAAGCCCTTTCATTTTGGGCTTCGCTTAAATATATAAATATATAATTCTTTTACCCATTTCAATTTTCACCACAAAGTTTGTGATTATTTTGGCCCTATTCAACTGGCTTAGAACATGCCTGTTGTGTCTAACTACAACCATGATCTGGCTAAATCCCTGTATACTCAGACTTTTTTCTTGGGGATTTTAGGCGGTCGCAATGTAGGCTCATTTTGCATTTCCAATGCGAGGTCAATTGTTAGCATTCAGGGTGTGTGCTTTATTCTCTCCTTTTTGGTAGTGTTCAAACAACTCATTCTGTCCGTTCTCCTGTCGAATGCGCATTTACGTTGTTAATAGGGTGTTGTTTTTGCCTAAATTCAAATATAGTGCCAAGAATGTTGAACAGCTGGCTAGCGCGTATACAATGATTGGATGTGGTTTTCACTTCTTTTGCTACAAATTTCACATAATTAAAAAACAGAGAACAATAAAGTTTAATTGATAACAAACACTAATTAAACAGCAGCTTAAGCTTATCATTTGTGGCTAGAGAAAATGAGTGGGGAGGAGCTACTTTTGTTTGGCTATGTCTAATGGTTTTCGCAATGCAGTCAGTCATCTTTGTAGACGCTTTAAGTTTTTGCTGCGATATTTTCGTTCTTTATTGCGCCTGTTTGCGTTTTCAGACGCAAAGTCTTTTTTTTCCCTTTTTTTATAAATACCACGAAAAGAAGTCCCAAAAAGCCTTGTTTTTGCTGCGATGTTCGCTGTTATTAACTAGACGAAAATGTGAGACTTTTAATAAATTGCCCCAAGGTTCCAGAGCTCACCAATGTATATACCAGTTTCTGGCAAAAAAATGAAGACGTCCAGTGTAGCAGCATGGTGGCTCAGTGGTTGTTCTGAGTTAAATCCTCCCTTGGACACACCTGCAAGGAGTTTGTATGTTCTCCTTGGGTTTGTGTGGTTTCCTCCAGGCACTCCGGTTTCCACACAATCATAAAGACATACTGATAGGTTGTCTGTGTCAAATAATGCAAGGCAGGGCCCTGTAATTGTAATTGTAAAGCGCTACATAAGATGGCACTATATAAATCTAGTAGGCTTGATGAATGATAGTTCTTTTTTCTGACTTTATGTTGATTTTCCCATTTCACTTTAACGTTATACACAATATTTTTACAGTATTTGCCCTTAAAAGCTGCCTGCAGAAGGAAATATGGGATTACAGAACCATCACAGTGCATTGTTTTAGGTATTTTTTTAAAACGTTTATCAACAAACAATACCCAGTTTCTCACAATTGTAAAGAAGGTCATTCACTTCCTGCAGATATATTCCCATTCTCCTGTTACTAATTTATAAACCTTAAATGTTCTCTCCTCTAAGTGAAGTGCTTTCCAGCTGAAGCCAAATGAAATCTTAAATGGTACAAGAGGTATTTGCATTTTTTTCACTTCTTACCCAGCTGACTGTGGGTTTACAGGCTGTAATCTGGCCTTTGTAAAGGGCATTTGTCAGCCTGTATATTTCATTTTAAGCTCGACCACCCATGAGGCTGGACAGGCAGGAAGTATTCATTTGTTGCACCCCAGCTAGTTTCATTCTTGGCTGCAAAGTAACGGAATTTCGTCACAAAGGCTAGCGTTCTTGGCATCCTTTGTAACCTCTCGTTTTGAAAATCCCTCCTTGTTTATATAAATGATTCCTGAACTCTAAATTTGGAAATTCAGTGTATTGCCTAATCCTTCACTGCAGCAGGAATGGGTGCTGTGTATCTTCAGCATCACAAAACATGGATATTAGGTTGCTAGCAAGCCAGGTTTTGAGACTGCTCTTTACTTTTCTTTTAAATAGGACAGGAAAAGCAGTGACATGGAACACATACATCTGGCTATAGTAGTGCTATTACGGTTCCATAACAGAAATAACTTTTTAGAAATGATTCTTTGGTTTCCTTTTAATGTGTTATTAAAACTCCATTCATTGGAATTCATTTGTTTGTCAGAGACACGCTTTCATTTTTTTTGTTGTTTGTTGCCTTATGTTCTAAAGGAAAACTAAAGTTAAAATAATATTTAACAATATCCTGTGTTGTGGATTGTTCTTAAAGGGGAATATAATTTATAGTTTTTACCTTAATTTTTACAGAAAGCACCATTCGTTTAATTATTTATATGTTTCACAAGGTGCTGTTGCCTGGGGTTATGTATAGCACACTGCTGTTTCAGTTCTTCCTTTCTTTTCCCAGCAGGCCTCTCACTAGTTTTTTTCATGCTCTTAGTTAATATGTGAGCCTTTTAGGGTTATTCCAATTTGGTTGGCTTGTGAGAATGCTTAAAAGCAGTGAGAGTTTACCGCTTGTAAGGATATTTATTTAATGTCTTTTTATAATATGGAAGAGAGGGTGGGACTCCTTTGGGGGACTTCTGTACCTTTATTCCTTCTGTGTCTCCTGTTGCAGGAGTTAAGTGTTTTTATTTCTTTTGCTAATAATTTGGGAAGGGATGATAAAAATCACCCTTTATTTTGCTTGTACGGTTCTCATTCATCTCTAGTCATGGTATATCTGTTGTATTCAATTAGATCAACTGGACTTGAAATTTTAGCTCTTGAAGACGTTTCGCTAGTCATCCGACTGGCTTTTCTCAATTCAGATGACTTGTACAAGAATATTTGGCAAAATTGTAGGCAGCAATTGGTACATCCAAAGACCCAATACCTAACACAAGAAAAGCGAACATCTATATTATGCAGTTGCAGTCGCAGTGAAGAATGCCTGATTTGTATGTGGGGGAGACCAAACAGCAACTGCATCCAACGGATGGCCCAGCACGAAGAGCCAATTCCTCGGGTTAGGACTCAATCCGTGTACATGCATCTTAAGGATAAAAGACATACCTTTGGAATATGACTAGCGAAACGTCTTCAAGAACTAAATTCAAGTCCAGTGTGATCTAATTAATACAACGATACACCCTTATTTTAATTGTCTAACCCCTCCCTATATAAGAGGACTTTGTACCTGTGTTTGCTCATCTATGACTAAGACTCTGAAACGTGTCAGATGAGTCTGGCCGTATTTGGTGTTTTTATGCTGTGCTAATAAAGTTGATTTGG
The DNA here is from genome assembly GCA_019447015.1 of Hymenochirus boettgeri. NCBI lineage: Eukaryota > Metazoa > Chordata > Amphibia > Anura > Pipidae > Hymenochirus > Hymenochirus boettgeri. Next base: position 109,554,100 of record CM033472.1, read on the forward strand.
ATCTTCCGGAAAGTGCGAATTCATATTTCGATATTACTTGCGTATTGGTATAAACATTTTACTAGCATATTCGCTAATTTGATATTACTCACGTATTGTAATAATAGACATTTCACTCGCATATTCGTGCACCTCGAACGTTTGACGAACATTCAATGTTTTTTGAAGTCCTGAAAATATCGAAAGTCCAAGAAATCCGGTAGAGGATAGTTCAAGAAGTCTGAGTCCATTAGAACTCGAATAGTTCCTCTCGAACTCCTGTTCGAGTTCTAGTTCTAGACACATCCTCTAATAACAGTGTCTAACTGTTAAGGGTATGTCCACCACCAACTAAAATTTTCCCCACTGTGGCCCCAACTCGTGTGTTAAAAATAATCCTACCTTTCTCCTCTGCTTTATGGTTGTCTTGCAGGTCCTAATAAAAGTCCCCAAAAAAGTGAGGATAGGAGCCTTCTGTGTTGTAATCTGTATCGTGCCTCTTCCTGCGTCTGAGAGCAGTCTGGCACCGCGTGCAGTGCAACTATATTCACATAAATACCCTTATGCCCACCTCACATAAGTCCACAAGTGTCTCTGTCAATATGTAAATCATCTTTGGTAAGTGTGGTAGGTAAAATGCCCCATACATACAGAGGCTGTACAAGTACAATAAAAATGTTTGGGTTTTGCAAGCTACAGTACACATAAGAATAGTTTTCAGGTAGAATACAACTATCGAGGCAGTATTATTACTAATGGTGTTATAATATGATGTCTCATATATTACAAAACGTGGCAAAGTACCATAAAAATGTTTGTTAGCTACATACAGGTGGATACCATTCAGTAAACGTTGCACACTAACGCAACCAGGATTTCTACGATTTCTCTAATCCTAGTTTTTTTTGTGCAGATGGTAATTTAAACTAGTAACCAAACTAGTTAGGGTGTTATATAAAAGACTTCATCTTACCTTTAAATTGAATACTTAATCCCTCCTAGTAAAACTTTTGAAGATTTTATGTGCTGGGAAAGGTTAAGCAATATTACTTCCGATATTTGTAAACCTTCCTGTTTTCACCATGTGACCAGCCTTGTAAGTCCCGTGATGCACAGCCTCATTTTAAAGAAAAGGAATAGTGACAGGCTTTGATTATCTTAACACAAACCCTGTCATTTTGTTTATATCATAAGGCCTGGCATTTTAAGTGGGCGTGTGCAGTGGCGGGAGAATCTATATGATCAGTCACTCAGTGATGTCACTGATGACTTCTGATTTCCCACTCCCCTCCCCATTTTCTCTCTCCCTTGCCTGTTATTGTTAATGTAGATAACAAGCCCATTTTTTACACTGACTGAGACTGACTGGAATTATGTGGCTAAAGAAAGACGCAAGAGCGGGCGAATCAATATGACTCACAGGAATGCACTCGCTCTCCTGTATCAGTACAATAATTCAGTCAGTCAGTCAATTTAACCGAACCGGAGCTGCATGGTGTGAGAGACCATTACTTTCACCTCGGAGCTCCCCCTGACCTATATAAAAGCATCGGCCTGTGACCCTCGTGCTTTTATATGTCAAGGAACTCCTGGTGGCATAAATATCCTTAATATTAACTGTAGGTGATCAGTATTCCAGTAGATTACATCGTGTAAAGAGGGGTGCATTATGCCTTTATATCTCACTGTACAAGACATCCCACCCAATTTATGTTCCAGGAACCACCCCTCCCCTCACTAGGTGCCTTCCCACCCATGCTCTCACCTCCATGAATGTTTCACTCCTCACCTACTCTAAGTTTTTAGCTGAGTTGGGTTGGAAGTGGAAAGAAGAAAGAGGCAGGATAGTGACTCATGCTCTAGTCACAGGTCCACTGCTAAAATCTCCAGCAGCCGTTTTACTTGCCATTTTAGAACTGCTCTTTTTTTTTATATTGACAACATTGTCCAGAAGAGTAGCTGAGTTGGGTTCTCTACTCACTACACTGATATGCAATTAAAAGTACTTGAACAAGCGACCAGCAGTTCTAAACGACAAGTACAAAAAAGCTTGCCAGGGAGATGCTAGGGACGAACACAGGTGCCCATAGTTATTTGCCTAAGTGGCCTATGCCTAGGAGAAACGTCCCTGCCAGAAGCTACATTACTTCCAGCTATAAGTTCTAAGCTAATTACACAACCCACTGCGGATAACCATTTTTGATGGTTGCTTCTGTCTCTTCACAAGAAATGTCTTTTCCGCTCCTCCACAAAAAAAAGATTTCTTTTTACTGGGTTTTGCGTTGAGAGTGGCAGATTTGGTTTTTTGGGGCGGAGAGGGTTTTTGAATGGGGGTGCAGTGAAATATATAAAAAGATTACCTATGTAATAAGAGAAATTTTGAGGAAATTTCTGTCTGCCACCTACCATGTTAATCAGAGAGCGTTAATGTTATTATATCTACCATCCAGCACAGTTTTATTTTACCACGGTTTTAATTAGAAACAAATATTACAAGTATTTTTAAATCCTTTCCCACTATTCCTCCTACAGTGCGTTTTGTTTCAAAAAATGCTCAGCTGTTAATTGTCTAATATGTTAGGTGCAATGTGTCGAGTAATATGGTGAAATACAGAGATTGGAGATCAAAGTTTCTTTAATTAACTTTGAGTGGATTAGCACTGATGCCTTGCAAGTCCTGAGTTTCGATTCCTCCCCTTGCCACACATCTACAAGGAGTTTGTATGTTCTCCCATGTTTTGGTTGGTTTTCCTCCAGGCCTCCAGTTTTCCGCCCACCAATACATAAAGCATACTGATAGGTGTGGATGTGTCAAATAACTGTTGCTTGATGTGAATGTATACAGGTATTGTAAAGCGCTAACGGAGATGTGGACGCTAATAAAAACTCCACCAATAGTATAATAAGGTAGACAATAAACCATAGTCAAATAATTACAGGTTGAGATATTGTTTTACATTACAAATAACTAGGTTGTTGTCCAAGTGAAAGAATTCTTTAAAATGAGATGTTGAGTTGGAATATTTGGGTCACATTCCTTGTTCTTTCATGCACAAACTATATGGTGAGTGCAAACCTTGACATTCTCTAATGGAAGACACTTGGTAAGCATTGAAACATTTGACACTGGCATTGCCATTAGCCTTTGACATAAATTGACTGTCCTTCGAGATACTATAACTTTAATTGGGATATGTATTCGAATTCTGCATATAAGCAGAATCAAATAAAATCACTTTTCTGTGCAGTACATACGTGGATCATCTTCACAAACAACATTTTTTGACAGAAGAAACTAATCAAAATGCACCATCTTGCACGTTGATCTGGGGAAATTTCTGCCTTGCCTATGGTTGCTTTTTTTTTATTTTCACGATCACACTTGTAACTAAATTCAAGCGCAAAAATTGAAACCAGCGGCAAAATTTGACACATTTTGCATTTTGTCTTAGGTTGAACATTCTCTTTTCTAAACCTTATTATATATATTGATATGGGAAGAAAGCAAGCCAAGGACTCTCTAACCGCATGATTATTTGCTTATGGCTGCTGTATATAGTGCTTGGTGAAAAGCTATGAACCCAAATCCAAAATTGGCAATATTCCACTCTTCTCCATTAGGAAAGGAAAACGGAAAGGGTCTCCACCCATGTAACCTTAGCTCTCACCTCAACTGACAGAACCTGCCCTGGAATGCCCAAGGGTCACAATGGCCATGTGAAATGTACAGCTATGCCCTTCCCATGGGGGGACAAGCAGGTCATCAAAACAGTGGGCCCAACCAACTGAATGCTATGCTTGGGTGCTGTATGGGTGTGTGTTGGGGGATGGGCCTAACATACAAGGCTTTTTTGTTAAAGGCCTAAAGAACCGAGAAATTGAGCAACAGCAAGGCAGATAAACGAGAAGGCAAGACTAATATAAGTTTGGGATCATTTACAGTCAGCCATTTTTTTTAATCAACGATAGACGGACAAAAAATGATCCACATGGCAACGAAATGTGAACTGAAATGTGTCCTTTTATGAAACAGTTTGTGCATCCTTCTGCATTCATATGCTAATTGTTTTTATTGCTTATCTCCATTTCTGAAGTTAATGATCATACATAATGCACAGTTAAAAGGTTTAAAATGCTCACTGAATTTACTAGAAATAAGCTGTTTAAATTAGTAGTTTGACTGTGTCACTATGAAAATTGCTTTCATACTGTTGAATCACTAACGAATTGTAGGCGTATCTCTTAAAACCTATTGAGAAAAGACACTATACAACTTGGAGTCGTGAGCCAGACAGCAATGGGAGGTAAAACGATTAATGTGGAAATTTAAGCAGATACGCAAAAAATAACTGTAAAAAAAAAGATACCTGAAATAAGGAAAGCAGAGCAACCACATAATTGTAATCACTCGATTTTTATGCTGTGAGGATATAGAAAATCATTGTACGTATACTATGTGGTCCTTTGATTTTTACGAGCTCCTATAACCCAATAAGCATCAGAGACATTATTATCGTTATAAGTTGTGCTACTGTCTCATTAGCGAGATATTATATATATATATATATCATATATATATATAATCGGCCGAAACGTCGCTTATTTTTGCACTTAGCACAATGTTTGCTAATAAGCACTTTAAATAGCACTTCGCATTTGAAGACCCGTAGTAGGCGCTGATATTGTTGAATATCATTTGTATATAATATATCTAGCACAAAAGTCCTCCGCATCCATCCCTATCATATGATGGCCTGATGGTCCGTAAAGTCACGATATCACAAAGGACAGAGCAATCCCACGGTATAGTACAAGAATTTATGTTTCACCCAAATGTTCGCGTTTCAGCACCGAATGCAGGGCACGTTTATATCTATATTATATTATATTATATTGCAGGTCCCAAAAATAGTCCTTCATTCAGGTTAAAAAGGGTGTCTTGTGGTACATGTTTGACAAACAATGCTTAAAGCCGACCACGCCACTTCACGGCAGATTCCTAGCTTCAGCCTAAACCTAATCAAAAGGTACTCCTCCCTAGGAGGCCGACAGACCAGTACCTGCTTATCTCTTTAATTTGTATGGTCTCTTCCAGGTCACCAGATGAGTCTAACAACAGTTATAAACCTTCTTCAGTACCTTTTTGTATTAGGTTATACCGACGCTAGGATACTGCCATGAAGTGGGCGTGTCGGCATGTTTGTACAAACAATGTAACCAAATGGTACAACCGACCTGATACGGCCGCGGTGGGCGGCGGAAACGGGTATATGTTTGCAATAAGACTTTTTTGTTTGTTATGGTCCCATGAAATTCTGTCCTCCAAGCTTTATTATATATATATATATAATATATCTATATATATATATATATTGGAGACCACAGTTCCCTTAAGTTAATGCCCTTATTTCGGGTGTCAGCTGAAGCAACGACCTGCCAATTCATTTTATTAGGTAGGTCTTGTTTTCATTTTTAGGGGCCTTTAATTTTGGTAACAACAGTACATAATACACATTCTAGATTAAGAAAATGGTTGGGGAAAACCTTAGCTTTTAAAATGTACTCTTTATTAAGTGTGTTTGATCAGAGGTATGATGAATAATACCCATTACCCAATAAAGATTTGGATTATTTAGATCTGGGAAAACCTTTTTTTGGATTATAATACAGAAGGCTGAATTCAAATCCCCCTAAACCACATTCTCTGACTTTAACTCAGAAAATCAATTATATCTTAGAATCCTTTGTATTTCTCTATAATACCTTATCTTTCTTGCATATTTTAGCCAGAAATTTCTGCCCTTAAGTCAGAAAAAATATGCTTTCGTCTAAACTTCTCCTTTAAATGTTTTAAATGATATTTTTAGCTAAGTATCCTAAAAATATTAACTTACAATTCTTTACCTGTGGTTTTAATTCAAATAGGACCTAGTGCAAATTTTTTGTCCTTTTGTACTTGCACAGACAACCCAGATTCATAATCAAAACTCTAGATATCTAGATTCAGCCAAACTTTTATGTCAGATGCATGTTGGTTTACACACCATCGTAGGTGCTGCTCTTGATGAAGAATTAGGGTAGATTTATAAACCGGTGGTATCTTAGGAGGTAACTGCCCTTTCTTAAATTTAACTGCAATGGCTTCCTATTAATAACTACTGTATACCACATTAAACCTAATCAATACATTAATTTTGATAGATTGCCGCAAAGATTGTGTGTAAAAAATAAAATGGAGAGGCTATATCCTAAAGAATTATCACCATTTGACACTTTCTATTTAATAGCTTACTGCGCCTATGCCTTACACTCCAGAAACTAGGTAGTTAAAACAATATAATATGGCGGCATTGCCCTAGAAATATATGCCAAAAAATAAAAGATTGTGGCCCCCAGCAGATAACATCAGACTAAAAACTTTTTAAGGGCCCATTCTAACTATTAGAATGATCTAAAGAAATCATTCGATATCGTATGATCTTATAGCTGTCCTGATGGGTATTGTCCCTAAAGGGCTGCTTACAGTACATTGGATCTCCTACATAAAAAAAAAAAAAGAAGCAAGGAATGACATAATTTCAATGTAAGCCAATTTAAGGCTCTTTTGGTCAAACACATAAAAGGTTTATCAGAAACTAAAAACATCCTACCTTTCTAAAGGTAATAGGCACTTTGCACCATTCTAACCATAGAATAGTAAAAACACAAGCTATTTTGACTGGAAAGACAATAATTAAAACAGGAATTTGTTAACTTGCGTTTTAATGGATACAGATGGTATAAGTGTTTGAATTTATGGAGAAGGCTTTTAGCATGTTTAAAATGATTGAGCCACTAATCATGATTATTTTCCAAAAATAGTCTTTATTGTGACTTGAAATTCTCTTGGCCACACACTGAACATTTGTGTACAACTTCTATCACCCATTAATCATTGCGGATTATAAATGTATACATCTGCTTTACTGGTCACAGGATATCCTTTTTTGTTTAATTGTTTAAGATGGGATGTTTTAACACAAGCTATTTTGAGATTTCATAGTTCAAAAAAGGGCAGCATCTCATTGTCCTGAAGTGCTGTGCACACTTGAAACATCATGTAAAAATTTTATTACTTTAATAGGTCTGTGTAATTGAATTTGTAAAATGTCAAATTATATAAATCCATCATCCAGCATTTTTATTTTTATTATTAGTTATAATCTTATCTACCACAAATGGCCCTATTTCGCATGAATGTCGTAAATCTGTCCAGAGTGTACCTCTAAACTGTGCCCCAGCACTCTCACACACCTCAGCAACCCAGTGAAAATAGAGCATATTCTATATTGATAGCATTTCTTTTCGATGGCCATGCAAATGTCACTTCCGATAGAAACTTGCTCAATTTCGACAACCACCTTGCATAACTATCGGGGCAGATTTAGCGTAAAATCGTCCAAGATACAGCAGCCAGTCCTGATTAGTTTCTTCTCATAGTGAAGAGTTCTCTTTGCATGCTTCAGGTATTTACTAGTGATTGTTTTCATAAATTGGCTGAAATGGTGACCTGTTTCATCTCCCTGGGTGGCCATCCTTAAGTGTAACAGTTCTAATGGCAAAAATTCTATTCCACATGTTGCAGATTAAAAGTTTTCAATTGAACTGAATCTGGCCCAATACAACATATGTTTGGATATGCCAAAGCTTGTTTCTTTAGTGCTGTTGAATTGAATCGTCTACTGTTATTTTCACTTATTACAATAGCAGATAAAAATAAGCCCCTTTCTTTTTTAAAAATGATGACTTGAACCAAATATTTATTAGGAAAACACAATTCATAGACCAGGATTTCTTTTTAAAGTCCATCTGATACTGTTAAGAGAGAGGGACCGAACCCACCTATTTCAAAGTGATTTCCCAGATCCCCAGAACTTGGAATTTTGCGGATTTCCACATTTTTTGGGGATTTTTCTGCACCACGGTTTTATCAAACAATTTCACATTTACAAATCAAAGTTTTTTACTTAATTTCTAGAAAGCTTCAAATACTTTGCACGCCAGTGATACAGTTCCAGGTAGTTTCCCGGGTCTCCCTGAGGGGGGGGAGCCACTTACAGTAAGTTAACCATTGCTATCTATAGACTTCATTTTTAAGCAGAATTTCAAACTTTTTACATCCTATTAAACTTCAATGAATCTGCGTGCGATTTCGCAAGCGGCCATCTCTATCTGTTAACATTTGGAATGAAAGCTATGAATTTAAGTTAAAAAATGAAAAGATTTCCCTTGGGCATCCTTTGTGGTATCAAGGAGTGTATATTACTGGGAAGTTTATTTTTTCTGCCAACATCACTGTACCATTTTTTTTATCTCTGTCCTTTATTTCTTTAGACATCCAGTCTGAACCATCTTCTATCAGCTGCATCAGATCCTTAGTATCATTAACTGTACTGTTATGTATAGTTTTGCTGTAGCTGATGGTGACATTTGGTATAGAACTGCATTGTGGAAAATTCCCCTCTCCCATGGTGGCCCTCATCGTAAACGATTACTGCGCAATGCTTGCCCTCACAAAGAGTCAGATATTCTACAGGGGGATGGAGAACTGAGGGACTGGCTTGAAGTAAAACAAGTACTAGATGAAATCATCATAATCACAAACACAATCAGAGTAGTGCTCGCTTACAGTATTCTTTATAGATTGAAAATTTTCTTTTTCGTTTTACAAATTCTTTAATGTGATAAATAAAATTTACAAATGTTATTTTTATTCTACAGCAGCATGTCCTTTGCCCTGGATACCAGACAGCCCCCCTGAAACAATATTCCTAACTGACCTAATTGATAAACCAATAGTCTGCTGGTATTTGTGATTTATAATCACAACAACCTGTTTGCTGTTTTTTGTTTACAAAGGTCTCAGTCGCATCCAATCAAACATTTGCAGGCAATCATTTTATCTGCTCACGTGTACTTGGGTAGAGTTAGGCATCTGTACTTTCCTCACCATGCTAGCACAAAAGGATTAGAGAAGTAGGGGTATATGGCAAATCACTCACTCACAATTGCAGTTTTATGCTAAGCTGCCCATAGTTAATGTTGATGAAAGTTACGTGCCATGAACTACACAAGCAAGAAATGACAAATTAGGTGGGTGTTATTTACGAACCATAATGCCTTTCTAACGGTAATTACTTGTGCTGAACCGCTTGCTGAGCAGTTTGCCAACATCTTTTCTGCATTGTAATATAAATTTAAATCAAAACTTTTGTTAGGTGTATTTTTTATTACAATCCATAGTGTAAGACGACTGATCTGAAAGAGAAAAATACGATCAATGTATATAACATTAAAAACATAAGCGTTTAGTTACAATTTTATTCATAAGAAGATAAATGTCTTCCAACCACATTAAGGAACCCCACATGGAAGGTCCTACTAATTACTTGGCATTGTTGGGCTTGAGTCTGACACCCCCCTGCTTGGTGAAATTTTTCTGGGTAAAAGTTGTCCCCCCTGAGCCTTGCATGGAATTAGTATACAAGCTCGTCCAGAAAACACAGCAAAGGAGTGATGAGAAAAAGGTTTCAAAAGTCAAAAGTGGTCCTGCTTTAATTCGATTCTATGCTGTTTTAGTGGCTTGTAGTTAAGTGTGAGATGTAACAAATTTTAACAACCTACATCTAAAATCCCTTTTAATTAACAGCAGGGATTATATTGGCTAATTATAATGGGAACAATTATAACCAAAATTGGTAAAACAAATCTCCTAGAGAGGTAGAACTGATATAAAGTATATAAATTACAATTCATTTTCCAACTATCTCTCTTTTTAAATAGTCCATTTAGTGTAAATTATAGTTAGGCCAGAAAAATGCGAAGCATTAACCCAAATAAAAGTAGTTTTAAAGTCATTATGGAGAAAGTCTAATTATTTCATCATACCTAATACAAAGGGTTTTTAAATAAGGGAGAGATAACCTGCATGGTACAGTACCTAATGGTGGGAAATGGACTAGATTATTAAGCTCGATCCCTTCCCATACAGCCCCTACATAGGACTCTTGTTTTGCGTTGTTTATACAGGGACTGGTATTAAGAGTAGGCCTTGCTCAGGCTGACCTTCTAGAATATATGGAGACTCCATTAGCCTTATCTTAAATAAAAAGGATGCAATAATGTTTAATCATATAACATCTGCATCTCGATTTACATTTCTTATCTATGGATTTTCTTGGGTTAAAAATTGTAAATGGACATTATACCAACACATGTAATTTTGACACAACATTTATACTAATCATTTTTACTGCTAAATCAATAAGAAGTATTTTAAATGATGCAGGATTTACGAGTGTCACGTTACTAAGCTAAGGCAGCATTCTCCTGTTTTTAATTATTTAACTAGCAGTTTAGATCTTTCAATTATTGCCCATCTAGTTGGACAAATTGAAACAACCCCAGTCACTTGTAGCAGTTAGGAGGGCGGTTAAATACAGGAATAAGTGCGGTGGATGTTCCTTTCTTCCCTTCATCCCTAAACACAAAGACAAAGGGTATGTGACATGTATACTAGCCTGCCTAGGGGTATATTCATGACTGATCGTCCGTGCAATACCATGTGGTAGTAAACTACCGCAATGGTATTGTACATTATGGTGATCTTACAATTACAATCGTAACTATAAATTGCAATCATATATGCTGCAATAATAATTGTATGATTGCATGGATACCACCGCGTCTTTATAAATCGGAAACCCCTATACTTTTTATATGGAAGATTTGTTATTCCCTTATCATCCACACACAATCCAATATTTGCCCACTGACAAAGCCTTTGGGCTTAAGGGGTCCCGCAGCTCGAAATCGGAATCCCCCTCCGGCTCGTATAAGTGTCTTTGTTGGGGGTCCCTGCAGGCTCGAAGCTGGACCCCTGGTGGCCTAATAAGTTCCTTTCTGATAAAGAGGTCCGCAACTCAAAACCGGGACCAGCCCGACGCAAAAGGACGCTTTTCCAGCGTCTTCTTCTAATATGGCTAGAAGGGCCCTGTGTTGCTGCACTTGTAGGAACTGAACAAGTCCTTTTGAGGCTTCGGGGGTCCCTGCATCTAGAACACCTGGACGCCCCATAGCTCTTAGAAGAGCCTTTGGTGCCTCTATAAGACCTTTCTGATAAGGGGTTCCCAGACTTGAAACCATTACAAGATGAGAAGGAGATGCAAGGGAGAAACTTGGTGGCCCTAGCTCAACATATTCACCTTAGTTTGGCTAGTGGCCTATGCCTAAATACGTCCTGCCACAATTCTCTTTATTAAGTGGCCAGGAGGGGGGGCAGGTCATCAAGCTGTTAGACCCCCTAAGCCAAAAGGCACTTTGTCAAGTGCCCCTGTGGGGTGTGGGGTCCAGTGCCTGTGGAGGTGGGGGGCCCACCCCTGCTATTGCGTCACCTCACAATGGGCGTGCCACTCGTGGGACGCCCCTCTACTTCCAGCAGCCCCTAACATCACCCCCTGTTTACATGACGCACCACCGATATCAACGCTTTATAAATAGCGCTAAGTCTGAGTTTGGTGAAAAGGGAGGCTATGATTTCAGTGAAATTTAATGCACACTTTTAATACTTATACTTATTACTTATTCATTGTCAATCTCCTTTTGTCTTAGTATTATTACTATTTAAGCATAAATATAAATAAAGAAAGAAAGAATCATCTCTGGTTTAAAAAACATGAAAGCATATATACAATTTTATAATATTTTTCTGTGTCTGTTTTTACAAAGGCACATGTCATACTCTGTGTTGAAAATAATATTCCTATTTGCGTCTAATGAATTGCAATAGGGAAACATTGTTGTAAAAGATAAGCATGGGGAGTCTGATTTCATAATTTTTACTAATGAGTCATTCCAGTTTGATGCTACAAGCTTACTTGAAGAACAGGGGATTATGATTCGCCATCCACCTCTAATCACATTTAAATAATAGATGAGGCAATGTATATGTAACATTAAGCTCTGTCAGGTCTGTAATGCCGAGGTAACTGGTATACGATTCGATCAAAGCATCTGCTTGATTAGTGGCACTGAACAGTCATACCTTTTCGATTTAACATCATTTTAACAATGAATTTGCATGATTAGTATGAAAATTTCAGAACTTTTGGTTTCATCAAAAATCTCCGCAGATGGATCATAATTTTCAAATTTTTTCTAAAACTTGCAAATTTAGTAACTTTGTTATAGTCAGAATAAGAAAAATTCGGTAAAATTTAGCAAAAATCTAAAAATTAGTAAACTAATCATGGGTAACGATTATCACTTAGGCTACCCAGCAAATATGTTGGCAACCTCCCTGCTTTATTTTCAGAGGTTGGGGAAAGCTGTATCTGTCATAAGAAAGTTAGAAGTGCCATCTGGCTCAAGACCCCATGCTCCAGTGGTAAATAATATATGCCCTGACCAAATAGCCCCACACATTACGTCGGAAACGGAGTTCCTTGCACGCGTTGCTTTCTGTACGCGGCCTTTGGTGTGTATTGATTGGCCTAATTGCTGAACTTTAACCATACTAGGGGTCGTTAGTAGTTGTCTTACTATCGTTCTGTACTGCTTCCATTCCTTTTATTTAGCAACTTTCTTATATCTTTCCTTCCTTATGTCTGTTCGCCACTCCTTCCTGTCGCCACTCCTATATTTTGTCTTTTTTCTGGGCTATTTTCCATTTACTGCTTTTTTCCTATTTCTATGGCCCCCATGAGTGGCAAACCTTACGGTATTTTGATGTATACATCATATCCGTATAGTTGTTTTCTTTTTTTGGTATTTCTGTGTACCTGCTGTGGAGCATTGGTCCATAACTTTCTGGGCGATGAACTTACAGTACAATTGTCCCTTTACTTCGGATCTTAGAATAAGAACAGAAGGTAGAAGTAACCCATCTACTTCCCAGAAAAATGAGATGCATGTGGGAATGCAGTTATTCACGGAATAAAAATAAACAACTTAGTGTTCCTTTACAATACATGCATCTTCAACCCGGTCCTACTAGTTTTTGTCATTTATCAAAGTAAGAAAAGAGGGGATTCCATAATCTAAACCAGCACATTGTTTTCCGTCTAAGGGTGGCGGGGAGACTAGGTTGAATCGCATGTATTGGAGGACATCTTCTGCTACAAGGTATTAGTGATACCAAGGAATGAGACGGGCTATGATTGATGCTGAGTGGGGAATGTGATAAATTCAAGAAACCACTAATCCACACCACGCAATTAAAGCAAAAGAAGTGAATTAGAACGTTCCTGGGGAGAAAAAAAATCTTGTTTTTACCCACAAATAATTCTGACACTCAGAAATGATAACATGATAATGAAAACTATCCAGGTACTTTTCAAGCATGGAGTTGGAATTAAAGAGATAAATCTGTTCAGGCACCATAAGAAGGCAAATAAACTCTGCTTTTTCTTCAAACTCAAATCTTTTTTTTTTTAACACAATCAAGACTGTTTGTGAAACTGCAAACTCTTTGCCTAAAATTGGCCCTTCCTATCAAATTGTATAAAGGAAATTTAATTTATTCTGATATTGCTATCATGTTTTAGGGAAGGCTGCCTACTGTTTCAATCGGTTGAAGAGCCATTGAGTCATTCTCTCTAAACTTTTCAAATACATAAATATAATAAAGGGCAAATTATTCCCAGTTCTACAAGGCCTGGTAAGGCCTCATTTGGAATATGCGTGTGCAGTTTTGGAATCCCATATACAAAAGGGACATCTTGTAATGAGGCAGTTCAGAGAAGTGCAACTAAATTAATAGGGAATGGAAGTGGGCTTGATATGCCAGGCATATTAGAGCCAAGTTATGGCGTGTTTACATGGGAAGCAGTACGTTTGCGTTGGGACATGATAACCTATACAATATATCTAATGGCCATACAATGAACTCTCCTGGTGCATTGTTTCCTAATGGTCATATCAGAGGAGACATCGTGGACATCCTTTAAAGTTGGAAGAAAATAATTTTCATCTTCAGGTTAGAACGTTTCTTTACAGTGAGCACGGTGGGGAAACTGTGGAACTGTCTTCCAGCAGAATGGTTGGTGAATGGAAAGTTCACTTGAATAGCTTTAAAAAAGGCCTGGATAGTTTTCTAACTAAACATATTGAAGATTACTGGTATTAATGCATATAGATCTGGTTTTCAGATCTTTCGATTGCCGTTTGGATCAGAAGGAATTTATTCCACTCCCCTTTTTAGCTGTTTTTTTTTTTTTTGCCTTCCACTGGCTCAACTGTTAGGGTATAAAAAACTATGTTTTATTCAACCTAATTCCTATGTTTACTATTTACGTCCACCCCCCAAACTACAATGTAACCCACCACTGGCCACACTGTGTGAATGTAAAAGATCCTTACCTACCTTACTCTCTACTACTTATAGTTTTCTCCAGAATGATTGTTCAATCCCAGGAATCACGAAAGTAGGATGTGTCTGCCTGTCCAAAACATCTGCCTCCTCCCTACGTGTCAAGCGCAGGGGAACACTTATCCTCCTCCCCTCCATCCCTGGCTTGCCCCACCTAGCGTATAATGGTTAATATTTAAGTCGAAGCATCACTTTCCCCCCAAAAACCACTATATTACAAGTCTAAAAATAATTCCACACGTACTACAGCCCTTCGCTCCCACAGAGTTCGCTGTTGCTGGCACCCACTGCTGTGATTGGCTGCCTCTCAGCAATCACAGTTCAGCCTGCTGCCGGTCCAGCCCCCTGGCTTGTAGTTCTGGCAAGAGAGCAGATCAGAGCGCCTCTGGAGCGAGGAGCTTACGTAGAGCGGTGTTCTTTTTTGTTTATAAATAAAGATCGCGGTTGGGGGGTGGAAGGGATGCCAACATTACATAATTTTTTTTTATATAGGCTTGGGATAACCCTTAAGCAATGTGTTGGAGGACCAAATACCAGTCCAATACCCCCCAAAATGTTTAATACAAAGCAAACAAGCATATACAATTTTTGGTAACTTCATAGAAAACAAAGCTAACACAAATATATTTCAACCCAACCCCACATCTCATTATGTGCCCTAGAAATAAGCAGGATTGGGGTACACAAACCTCTCAGATTTTAAGAAAAATTGGCCCGAAAAATATTTGGTTATTGATACTGCTCCTTGCCCCCTTCCTTAAGTTCTAACTCATGAAGAACCTTACTTTCCAGAAACATAACATTCATTTGGCACCAGCTCGCGAAAGACCTCAGCTAGGATACAGGCAAAAGAGACAGCTTCATCAACAGGAATTGTCTTTAAGATATATATTAGCATAATAAAGGTAAAAATATAGCTATTAAGTTATCATGACATTGAAACTTTAACACCACATTAAAGCCCTAAAGTACAGCATGGACTGCACCCAATAAACATGTGGGACCAAAGTACCTAAAAAGAGCGGTGGTTAAATGCAGGGTATCACTATAATTGCGATTTGCATATTTATACATATTACACCTATATCTTTTTCCACATAGATTCCACTTAGTACAGACCTATTTGCCGTATAGTATAAGGCATCACCATAATTTTTAAACCCCAATTTGCATAATATTTATCAACAATCAACATATCACCAACTTTGCATATTGGAACGTAAACATTCCAACACCCTGCTTACGCCTTCCGTATCCCAGAAACCATGTATTATCCGATCTGTAAATATGATACAACTACAGAACACAGAAGAATAAAAAAAAAATTGCAAGACTAACTATATTTTTTTTCATACACATAGGGCCATATTTATAAACCCCGCGTTTGCAAGTTTGCATATGCCGTGGATTTCATTGACTGGAACGGACCCCATGCGTAAATGTACGGGCGCAAATCGTACAGTTCTGACAATGTTTGTTTATGTTCGAACGTTTGTCCGTAGACTAACCTGCGGTAGAAAACTACCTCAGTGGTTATTCTATGGCGATCATGAAATCTACTATCACAACGGTTCCGTAGAGTTTCCGATCACTACAAACGATTGTAACAACAACTATTGTTAAAGATATAGTATAGAGCTAAAGAAG
Organism: Hymenochirus boettgeri; assembly: GCA_019447015.1. NCBI lineage: Eukaryota > Metazoa > Chordata > Amphibia > Anura > Pipidae > Hymenochirus > Hymenochirus boettgeri. Next base: position 109,570,133 of record CM033472.1, read on the forward strand.
TCGGTACTCACGGGCAGTTATAAATATGGCCCATTGTGTTTGGAATCTAGTCAGGTAATGAAAACATAGCCTACCACGATTTCTGGTCACCAAGACTTTCATGACACTGAACCAAGACACAACGTACATCACAGTTAAGGACTGACTTAACAACTCTAGAATTACCTTACCTGTAACAATACTAGGTTGATGCTAGATGAACCACCACACCATCTATGAGCTAGCGTTTGTACAAGGCTAATACTTTAAAAATTGTTTTGGCTATGTAAATGCAATCTACTGGCTACGTTATGTGAGATCTTTATTCTGATGTGTAAGAGAAAGGACTAAGTAGAAGGGCGTGTCATGTCATTCAAATGCCTTCATGCTTCTCTCTGGCAATATGAAATATAAACTTGGATGTGTAAAAACGCTTTTAGTCTTAGTAAAAAAATGGCAAGCACTACGTGAAAAGGGTTAATGCATACTTCGTGCTACTAGAACCTACTCAAGGGATCTTAGATCATAAACTGTGACATTGGTGCAGTTGGAGATTAGCTCTATAGTGTTGTGGGTCACAAGTCGTTGGTTCTTTGTCAATATAAATTTGCATTGATTTATCACCCTAAGAGAATAGATCAAAACGTCACTTCCAACAACTATGATGCATTAAATTACAGTGGTGAACGCCACAGAGACTTGTTTCCCCTCGGAAAAATCTCTCGTCCATCATCCTCACTTGATGCTGCATTTTGTTTCAGTAATCTTAAGTTTAATGTATCTTCCTCCGTCCTTTTCTTGGACTTGGTCCATTCTAACTCCCTTACCTGGTGAAGACTCTGGACAGATGCTGTTTGTTGGAGAGCAGGTTTATTTTGGTGGCCAGCTGGAGATTGTCCATGCTACAAAACTACCAGCACAAATTCATAAAAAAGTACAATGTCCTATGCATGGGTGGAAAAATAGATACATAATGTTCCTTTTATTTCAGAATGGGGGATTCTGAACCAGGTTTTTAGTATCCGGACTGTCTTGTTTTCTTTTTTCGAAAAGGTCACTTTCATTCCTGCGGATACCGACTTTGCTGCACTTTTTTATAGTTTCCCTGCATCAACTATAAAAAGATATGTATTTTCGTCTATTCTGGTTAGTCCTTATTCATAGCGCGAAAGCTAAGATTTGAGAATTCTAGCTCAGTAAGGAATTTCTCTGCACAAGCAAATCCTTGATTTAGGCTGGGGGGAGTGGGAAATGGAAAAAATCAGTAACTGTATTTTTCTTCTTCTGTGTTAAAAAACTATTGTAATTCTCAGATATCCTCATTACAGTAATTCGAGGGGCTGTTTAGCTAGGGGGCCCACATCAGACGTTACACCTCTGACCCCTTACCTTTCATATGTGGTCAACACCCTGCATGGTTTTTTTAAAAATCCTTCCCCAATGGCTGACACTGAACCCCAGTAAAGCTGAAAACGAATTTAGTGATATAATAAATGTCAGGAATGGGTTTTATTATATCAGGTAGCTGATTCTTTTGTAACTATAAATCATTCAGGTTTTAACTCCTTTTCCCAACATTGTATTATGTAGTCAGGTCAGGTAAATTTTCATTTTATGTGATCCCTAGAATCCTAGACAGTGAGATTGTATGGTCTATTTTAATAAGATTGTGGTTTTAAGGTCTATATATGGTTCACCTTTTCCACAATCTTTGGAACATTGAATAAAAGGTTAAAACCTTCTATAAAGTGGACGCACAACAAAGGGCCCACACACACCCACTGTGACTGACATCTATATTGCCAACAAATTCCAATAGAATTCCCATGGACTTTTGTTCGTCAATATGCAGTGTTAAATTCATATATCTGGTAAGCATTCCATAGCCTTTCCTCCTGTGCCCCCATTGTATTTGTGACGGTTACATTCATATATCTGGTACGCATTCCATAGCCTTTTCTCCAAATGCTATTTTTTTTTTTTTTTTTTAAATTAAGGGAGGTAAAAGTAGTTTTGTTTATTTCCTGACAAACTCCTATTGCCCTGACTCCTGAGATAGTATCTTCCCTGATTCAGCCCTTATATCACAGCTGGAGATCACTTTGTTGTCCAAATTGAACTCTGCTAATTAGTTAATTACCTTGCTCTGTGCCTGGCTTTCTCCCTATAAGTTCAGACAATCTTAAAGGGGAGCTGTGCTGGGTTTAGAGCTGTGCTGGTCAAGTTGCTGTGCAGGACAGAATCGTCCCAATTCTAGATCATCCAAAGTTTAGATGTCCTAAGTATATTGGAGTTTAACAAGGGACTTCAACAAGTTATATCATTATGTATACTGTGTCTGGGTCTCACTGTTTTCTGCACTGTGTTCCCTACATTGTATTTGTATTCCACCCCTCCTCACCAATCTCCCAACTCTGTTTATATCTCTCCATTCCTTCCATCTACTCCCTCTTACTGCTCCCATATGCTATATCAGCTTCTCTGTAGCACTTCTCTTCCTTCTTGTTCAAATGCAAAAAAGGAAAAACACCACTTACAAATCCTCCTCCCACCATCTGTCCCTGTTCGTCCAACTACTTCTGTCTGCTGGGGGTGTGTCCCCAAATCCTGGGCCATGTAATATCTCTGTCTGCCACCGTCCACCCCCTGTCTTACCTTCTCTTGCCTCCTGTCGTGGTTCAATTCCCTCCAACCTTTTATCTATTCCTCTGATTCCACCATCTTGTCTGCCTTTCTCCTGTGCTCTGCTTAATGTTCGCTCGCTGGTTAACAAATCTACTGTTATTCATGATATCTTCTGCTCTATTTTCACCTTCTCGCCCTTACTGAAATCTAGCTTTCCCAACATGACTCTGCTATCGAGGCCTCCCTTGCTCATGGTGGGCTCAGCTTTTTCCATTCACCTCGCTCCTCTGGTCGTGGTGGGGGTGTTGGCCTTTTACTTTTCTCCTCCTGTCGATTTATTAACATTACCTCCCCACCTGACCTATCATTCACATCTTTTGAGGCTCATTCAATTCAGCTCTCGCACCCATTGTCCCTACGAGTAGCTGTGGTGTACAGACCTCCATCAACAACATCTCCGTCTGCATTCCTCTCCGACTTGGCTTACTTTCCTTCTCTCTGCTGAAACTTGGCTTACTTTCTTCCTCTCTGCTGACTGTCCTGTTCTTATTCTGGGGGACTTCAACTGTCACATTGATGACTTCTCCCTCTCCTGGCCCTCTCGCTTCCTACAATTAACCTCATTGTTCGATCTTCAGCAATGGACTAACTCTAGTACTCACAAGGATGGCCACTTCCTGGACCTAGTGTTCACTAAAAACCTCTCTGTCTCGTCTTTTCAATCTAACCCATTCCCACTTTCTGATCATCATCTTATTACTTTTCAGACTCAACACCCTCTTCTTCCTCCTGTCCCTGCATCTTGTGTGTCTGTCCGTAATACTAGATCCATAGATCTCCCAACACTCGCCTCATCCCTGTCCTCTAGTCTCTCCTCCCTTCTGACAGTTGTTGACCCTGACTCGCTTGCTAATTCCTATAATTCTATCCTGACTAACACAATAGACTCTTTTGCCCCCTTGCATTCCCGCAGTCGAGGAACCTCTAATCCTCATCCGTGGCTCAACCCGACTTCCCGTTTTATACACAGGTGCACGCGTGTTCATGCTGCAATGTCTCGGCTCTGGGCTCCTGCTAGCAAAACAGAGCTATTACCGGAAACTTATAAATATATAAATAACAACAAATCAAACCCACGTCGCCTGTTCTCCATCTTCAACTCCCTTCTGCGCCCCTCTCCCGCTGACCCCCTCCTTTCTCCGCACTCTCCCCAGGACTTTGCGCAGCATAAAGGACTTTCAGCATAAAGTGGAGTCCATCCATGTGCAGATATCCGGTCCTAGGGATGACTCTCAGATTATGTTGCCCTCTCCTCCCTCAGCTATTCTTGGATCTTTTGCCCCTGTGACCCATTTAGAAGTCTCTTGCCTGCTTCTATCATGTCCTTTCACAACCTGTCCTTTTGATCCCATGGCCTCTGTATTACTGAAGCACTGTAATCATGTGCTTACCCCTATACTCGCCCACATATTCAATGCCTCCCTTCCATCTGGAATTTTCCCTTCCATCTTTAAGCATGCCCATGTTAAGCCCATACTAAAAAATCCCTTGCTGGACCCCTCTTGTTTAGCCAACTACCTCTCTCTTACCAATAGCCTCTAAACTGCTAGAACGATTAGTCTTCTCCCGTATCGCTAACTACCTTCATGCTCATAACCTATTGGATCCTTTGCAATCTGGATTCCGTCCTGCGCATTCTACCGAGACAGCCCTGTGTAAGGTTGTAAATGATCTGCAGGTTGGAATGGCCAATGGTCACTTTTCTATTCTTATCCTCCTTGACCTCTCCTCAGCTTTTGACACAGTTGATCATTCCCTCCTTATGTGTATACTCACTCTTTGGGCATTCGGAATGAAGTGGCATCCTGGTTTCTATCCTATCTCTCTGACAGAACTTACTCTGTACCTTATGCTAGCAATACCTCTTCTCCGGTTCCTCTTGGTGTGGGGGTCCCGCAGGAGTCTGTTCTTGGACCCTTATTGTTCTCCCTCTACACTATTTCCTTGGGAGATGTTATTACCTCTTTTGTCTTCAACTATCATTTATATGCAGACGATACACAAATCTACTTGTCCACCCCTACGCTAACTTGTGACATCCAATCATGCGTCTGACTGCCTCCTTGCCATCTCCTCCTGGATGTCTCAACGCTACCTCAAATTAAATCTTTCTAAAACTGAACTGATCATTTTTCCACCTAAACCTGTCCCATCATTCTCCATCTCTGTTGAGAATATCCCCATTTCCCCTATCCAATCGGCACGCTACCTAGGGGTAATTATTGACTCTTCTCTCTCCTTTTCTAACCACATTAACTATGTTGCAAAAACCTGCCGCTTCTTCCTTCGCAATATAGCCAAAATCCGCAGGTTCCTTTCTCGCCCGACAACTGCTATACTTATGCATGCTCTCATCCTATCGCGCCTGGACTATTACAACCTACTACTTTTTGGTCTTTCTGCTTCCCACCTCTCTCCCCTTCAGTCTATACCTAACTCTCCCCATAAAACAGCGCATTACATACAAAATCCTTCTCCTAATATTTAAATCCCTTTGCTCTGCTGCTCCTCCTTATATTTCCTCTCTAGTCTCCCCATATGTTCCTGCCCGTACCCTCCACTCATCGTAGAACCAGCTCCTGTACAGACCCCCCACTTGGACTGCTTCCTCTCGACTTAAATCTTTCCCTCTCGTAGCTCCCATCTTCTGGAATTCTATTCCCCTCTCTCTCCATCAAGAAACCTCAATTAGCAGGTTTAAATCCAGCCTTACATCCTACCTATCTGGTAACCAGCACAGTATTTGATAGTTTTATTTGTACTGCATACGTCTCACTCCAGCATCCATTCCATATGCCCATTCCATTGTATCTGTGTGTTACCCACCTAACTAGATTATAAGCTCTACAGGGCAGGGACATCATTACCTCTTGTGGCAAAGCTTTAGCACTTCTATTTATATAAGTTATATATTTATGTACTGAACTATCTATGTATTTATCCCCCTTGTATGACTTGTATTTTAATACAGCGCTGCGTCCCCAAGTGGCGCTATATAAATAAACATATACATATATACATCTCATGTACAATCATGGGGACTCTATAGGCTACGTTGAGGCTACCCCTGTCCCACCAGTCAAGCTCCTCTAAGGACTATGATAGATCATGTTCCCAATGTATCATATATTTTTGCTTTGACAGTAGAGTTTCTGTTAGTAGTAATTTATATATCAACAGATATTGACAGAGAGCCTCTTTCAAACATTGCCATTGTAGGTTTTGAATAGTTTTGCCAGGAATCATTTGATCTGGATGAATTAAAAATACTTGTAGTGATATGTCTATTTTGCAGTAGAGCAGATAGCCGTGGGAAATCATTTTGTCTAAAAGTGGACTCTAAATAGGTGTATTTTTCTGCATACCTGATATTCTGTATTTTGGAAACCAGCTGTAAACTTGAACAATTGAAGATATTCACAATGTAAGCCAGGAGTATTGAGTCGGGTCCATAACTGCTCCGTACTAGACGATTTATGGCTATATTTAACTGTGTTTGAGGAAGGGGACACCACACAGTCTTCTGACGAAAACTGTATTTCATTGTGACATGTTTCAGGCTGTATTAAGCCCCTTATCAAGTAAACTGGTTGTATACAATTGGTGTGAGAAGTGATGGGTTAGATATTTTTAGTTTTGTTTGGTATACTTGAGTCCAGATTTTTATTGTTGTCCTTATGGCAGGTAGAATGCTCCGTGGTAAACCTCAAATTAAAATAAGGTTAAAATAGCAATGGAAACTTTCTGTACATGGCTATGAAACCCAAGAAATAGTCTGGGGAACACGTACAAATATCCAGAACTTGAAATAAAGTAACTTCCTTCACGCACAAACTACGTTAGAGCTTCCAAATTGGACATTAAATAATTATCCTAAAAACTCAATATTTCTAGAATCTGTCTGTAAATCTGTCCCTAATCTCTTAAAAAGGGGGGCTCATTATTATACAAGTGGAATCGTGCCCAGTGACAACACTTCCTTGTTGCATTCCTCAACAAAATTTAATAATTCTGTCTTTGAAGGGAAAGTTCAGTGGAAAAAATTATTATTTTTAAATTTCTTAGCTTATGTTATGCATACCTAGTTATTCTACCTATTCTCTTCCATTTTGAAAAATCTGTTGAATTTATACACCTTGCTTTTCCATGCTATTGATATTCGTATACTGACATTTCAGGTTCTGTAACAGTCCTTCTTCTTCTCAGAATACACACTACAGTGGAATGTTCCTAACAGTAATTTCTACTAATTGGCTGTTGAATGGGTCAAACATGCTCAGATCTTTTCTAAGCAACTGGATCAACCAATGTGCTGGGTCAAGGGCAAGACAGTCAGAGGCATTTCTTTATAAACAGACAAAATGGTTAGGGTCATTAGAATAGAAAAAATCTTCTCTTTTTTTCCTAAAAGTATATATATTTGCACTAAACTTCTCCTTTTTTTTAAAATTTAAATTATATTTGCCTCATATAGGGGAAAGTGGGCAATAGGTAACACTTTATAGCATCAGCATCATTGAGTTATTGCAGGCTCACTCCAGCATTGTTGGGAAGTCAGGTAGGCTTGTCCCCACTGGACATACCCCACACCACATTGGCTTCTATCCCCCACAGTTTCTATTATTTAGGTGAAAACGTGCAAAAGAGTAGCACTTAAAAGCAGCAGAACCATTGAGTTAGAGTAGGCTCACTGCAGTTTGCAACCATTGTTGGGGAGCCATGCAGGTCTGATCCCTTACATACCCCACACCACAGTGGCTTCTCTCCCTTGTGCATTGTGCAAGGGAAAGTTAGGAAAAGGGTAACACTTCACAAGGCACTTGTTGAGCTGCCTTTTATACCCAGGGGGTTGACACTGCAAACAGTAGCTGTCATTGGGGAATTTAGGACATGTGGCATGATCATTTCCAGATATTCTATAAATTTTAAAAGTTCAAAAATCCTCGAAAAAACTTGAAAAATTCAACTTGAACCTGGATTTTAGTTTCTAGTCAATCTCTAATTATAACTGGTAAAATGTACCTCGGTCCACGCTTTTCCACCTGGCCTGGGGGTAAGGGAGGGGGCAATGAGGTTGGCCAGTAAATGTTACATCCAAAAAGACATTTGTTGGATGGAATGTTGAATCAGCTGTAACAACTATCAAGTTCATGGCCACCTTTGAACTAAAGCTGACAAATATTGGCTTTTAAAAGCAGTTACTTAAAGGGCATGCCCACCCCAAAAATCCAAATGTAACCCACTACTGGCCCAACTGTGTAGTGTTCAAAAATCCTTACCTTAATCTTCTGCCCCAAATTGTTCTCCTGCAGTGCCTGTTCAAAGTTCCAGAAAGTGGAGTGATGATTACACTATAGCAAAAGTTGGTTTACACTACAGGAAAAGTTTTTATTCAGGGTGGAGATATCCTTTAAGGATAAGCTGTTTTTAAAGTTAATTACTGCTGCAATGATGGTAGAATTCACACTAACCAGGTTAGTGGGGTTTTAATAAAAAAACATTGCACAGCGCACCTGATGAGGTACAGATTTAGTTTCATGCTACAAAGTACACCTACTGAATTGGGCATACAACCCCCATTCTCCATTGCAGCTTGCCTGGCGAGTGATTATGAGTGCATTCAGGTAAGCCATGTCCAGGAGTGATACTGCATCTACCCTGATTACCTAAAGAATCTACAGTAACAATCTAATCAACAAAACTGTCTTTTTATATCTACATGAAAAGCACTTTTCTGTGCCTTATTTTACATTTTTCTGTGCCTTATTTTACATTTTTGTTATACTAAATATACAAAATATAGTTAACTCATATGTAAATATATTTTAGAACCTTCCACGTATATTTACACTGTTATTGCATTGTCTATTTTCAATTAGCATTAATAAAACAAACACTATTTAATCCGTTGTTTGAAACCAGAAATGGACAAGTGTATTGGTAAATAGGAATACTGTCCTTCTACAAATACAACTACTGAAAACTTAGAAGCACAAAATCTAAAGGAAACAAAAACACTAAGGTTTTACTTGAGAAACATAGATAAATAGTATTCATTTATTATTTTTAAAAATTGTGAACACAACAATCATTTTTTCCCCAGTATCATTGGGTTATGATAAATAAAATATAATAATGAATTTGATTAATTTAAAAGCATTACAAATAAACCCATATTTGAAAAAGGCATAGAGGCTCATTAAATAAAAGGTGCAAACTTTTGCCTGTACACTGAACCTGAAGCAACCAATCAAATGTTATTAAATGTTTTCTAACTATGGTAAAACGGTATGATTTGATTGGTTACTACAAATTAACTGCACAGGCAAATTTTTGCACAGCTTATTATATAAGCCTGATAAAGTTTGTAAATTTTTTTTACCTTAAAATATTTATGTACAAACTTTCACAACTTACCTTTATTCAAATTTTAATATATTTGTTGTTTCTGTTTGAAAATATATCATCCTTTTATATGCTCTTTTCCAAAAATGTGGACTTTCTTTTCTTATTAAAGCTGTGTTTATTAGAGAAGGTTTATCCCCTGATTTATTGATTTTTGGTTTCCTGTAGAATCTCTATTCCATACAAGACGCAGAGTACAGCCTGTCATATGTTCTGATGTGAAATGTTTACCACGCATTTGATTTACATCTTCCAGGTGTTCAACTGGAAAAAAAATCCAACAGTCAGTTTGCTCAGTTTTATAATATACTCAGTTATTCATTATCACTTATTAATACAAGGAGCTTGGAAATAACTCATGTCTTCAACAGGAAAAAACATTATTATTATTTTATATATATGCGGAAACTGATGTGAAAGCAAACAAATTTACTTTTTTCAAATAAATTAAAATTTAAAATGTTTTGGATTATATCTTTCATATTTAAGCAATGCAATTTTTTAAAATACAAATTAAAAAGAGCGTAGGGCATTTAACAGGAATTTTGTATAATAAGGTTCAGGTTTGTAAAAGGTTCATAAAACCAATATTTTGCAGGTTTGTCTAAAAATCACTGGTGCTACTGCTAAAGACAGCACCAAAAACAGTAGATCACGGAATGTTTATCTGTAAAGCTTTACATTTGAGTTTGTGCACAGGAGGTCAGGTGTATAAATTAAAGTAGAACCTTGCTACATCATTGACAGTTTTATTGTAGCGTTGATAATAAACGGTTGGCAGAGAATCAGCAGGAGCTTAAAAAAATAAAAAATAGCTGGTCAATTGCTATTTAATGGTGAAAACATTATGGCTTTATTTTATTTTTTTACATCTTAAATATACCAAAAGGAAAACATATCCTAGATACAATTTTCATCCCATGAAAGAAGAAAAGAAGCAGTTTTTTTCTTTTCTTTCACATATTCGTATACCTTGGTGGTCTGTAAAAGCTGCTTAATGTAAAAGAAAAAATACATATATAAAAATAAACTCTACCTTTTGACTCTCGGGGAGGGCATTGCCATTTTCAGCTCTGGGGTCCTCAGTTCTGGTATGTGTAAAGACTGTCAGTGTAGTGTAGTGTAGAAAAAACATTCCCTTAGTCCTATCTTCTGTCCGAATCAAGCCATGGGATTGTGTCGCTACTGTCACACAAAAAAACGAACCAGACCCGATTAATCTAAAACAGCAGAAGGAGAGTAGTGCTTAAACAAGAAATTTGTCAACGTTTTTTCTTCCTTACTTTTCTCAACAATACAAACTAATGCTACACAGCTGGATTATTTTATAAGAAGATTAGGACTCTTCTGACAAAACAGATTTTATGTGAAGTAATTTATAATTTAATACTATCATTGTGCTGTCTGTAATAATGAAAAGATGCAGATGGGCAGATTGGCTGATGTCTTGTTTTCGTGTCATCCAGTTTACATATTTTTCACAATAAAGATTGTTTACTCCTTTATTATTGAAACCAAAATACTTAGGTTTTTTTAAAAATATATCAATGAGAATTTTATTTTAAGCAGCTGAAAAGGGAAAGAAATGTCATTTGCAAATCTTTGGAGACAAAGGTTATACGTATACACAATAGTTAATTCTAAGCGTAGCTGTTTAGTTCCTGGATTTTTCCTATGCTTCTTAAACACATGGATGCTGCTGATCTTTCATATTGAATGCCTTTGGATGTAATTAAGCAATTAAACAAAAATGAATACTAAAATATCTTAGGGAATTCCCAGTGCATTTTCATTTTGTACTGAGCAAAATAATTAAAGATAGGGCTAAATTATCACATTTAAGGTAAGCTAAATTCATAAGCAAAATATTAACATTTTTCCTACTTGAATGTCTTTTTTGCAGCAACAGGAGGCACAGAAATCACTTGTATAGTTACGCAGCGCTAGTAATGTATTCTCAGTTTTTTAAATGCCAGAAGAACGTTATCTTTTGTCCCAAACATACCAGGCAGCCACCCTTTACAATAAGGTTTGGTTAAAATGATTTTGTTACAGAAAATAAGCATATGGTGTGTAGGAAGAATTAACTATATGATGTAAGTTTGATTCCACTTCTTATAAATGGTATACAATAATGAGACATTTTAATTCAGTCATATTTAACAGTCCATCTAGGGTACGGTGTATGCACTCTATTTCATTATATCATAATATATAAAACACCACCTGGATAGACAGCACTGTATACACATATACGGTAAAACATATAATATGTATGGGGGGAGACAAAAAAATTGATACATAAATAGTAAGTAAAAAAACATCGTAAATATTTAGATATATTATTTAAGGGTTTAAAGAGCAACTATAACCTGAAACTTTAGAATATGCCTCCCAACACCATTTAATTGCAGAAAGGAAGTGTTAAGCAAATCTGTTTGGGGAATTCCAAGCCAGAACTGCCAAATCTCTGCTACTAGCACTGCCATTATAAAGAATAGGTTGAGGCAGGGCAGAAGCCTGGTAGCTCTAAAAATGGAAGTTCATAAAGGGAACTTCATGTTGCCAATAAAGAGTATTGGGGGTAAAAAAAAAGACAGTAAACATTAGTATAGTTCTCCTTTAAGTGCCTTTCATTCATATACAATGTTCCTGTCATGTAGATTTTACAAGTAAGGAATAGACACAAATGGTAAATATACAGGGAGATTCAATAAAAGTTCTTATCATTTAAAATGGTGCTAATTTTGCCCCAACCAATCAGATGTTTGCTTTCAAATGTTAAAGGGCATGTCCACCCCCAAAACTATAATCCCCCCCACTAATGGCCCCTCCATGTAGTGTAATAAAATCCTTACCTCACATCCCATCTCCATATGGTTCTCCTGTAGTCCTCCCCCAAAGTCCCAAAAACTGCCCACCAGGAGGATAGCAGAGTCCATACAGGACTCTGCCTCCTATCTCGCCTCCGGGAAAAGTTTGGCATGCGTACTGCAGCCCTTCTCCCCCTCCCTCCCCCTCCCTCTCCCTCCCGTTTTGCGATCCCTCCCCCTACCATAAAACCCCTTGCCCATATATTAGTATATCTTCCCCCAGCCCCAACCGCTAAAAACAATTTTAAGAAAGACCCCCGAACTCTACTTACCTTCCCTCTCCCCCGGCATTCTGAGAAACCGGCAGCCGCGTCCGTGATTGGCTGCCTCTCAGCCAATCACGGACACGGCTGCCGGTCCCGCCCCCTGCTTGCAGTGTCTTGCCGGGAGGAGAGAGGGAAGGAGAGAGGGAAGGTAAGTAAAGATCTGGTCACTTTGTTAAATTTATTTTATAGCGGTTGGGGCTGGGGGAAGGTATTCTATTATAGGCTAAAAGTTTATTATAAGGGTGGACATGCCCTTTAAATAAGATCTGATTGGTTTGGGCAAAATTAGCACCATTTTGATAAGAACTTTTATTAGATCTCCCTGATAGTGTTTTAGCTGAAGAAGCTACATGGTGTTGTGCTGGTTCACTAAGAGGGAGGCTACAAGTTTTGGTGTAAACCAAATGGAGATGTGTTTTCTTGTAAACAGAGAAAAGAATAGAGATCTAGTGGTAGGATGAACATACTGTATATAAAACAGTTTAAGATTAGATGCAGGTATGGGGGATGTATTAAAGACCTGTTTGAGTAGGGTGGAGATCATGGCCAGGAGAAACTGGTGATACAAGGGAAGGAATGTAAGGCAGAACAGCATAGTGTAGTTAATGGTTCATTTGTTTTAGTTTGTTGCTTAATGAGAAATCAAGAGGAGTGTAAACAGGGCCAGATTTACATCTCATGACCCTATGAGCACAAAAAGCCTGGCGTGCTTAACCCCACCAGGCCACACCCCCAAACCAGGCACATTTTTGTTTATATAACGGACTATATCATATAAAGCTGAAATTTTTCAACTTCAGAAAACATGAACTGTTCAAAAGATTAATTGTAACACAGGGAGTGTCACGTGTGCTGCAAAATACATTTTCCTATAGTTTGGGAGCGTATGAGTGCTTGGTGTGCAGATCTGGTTGTGTTTCTTACCTGTTTTTCTTTCTTTTTAGATGTCGATATTCAGTTGTTTGTCACAGCTTGGCAGTCAGACAAGAATGGAAGGTGAGGCAATGACAATTGTTATGTAAAGTCTTGGTTCTGGTCTAACGTCCAATTGTAATGGTTAAGAGAGGAGTTGTTTATCCATATGTACATACAGAACATGTATCTGCTGAACCAGGTGAAAGTGGTTTGAGGGAGGTGGTGGAACTAAAAAGCATACTGGTAGGCCAACTGGCAGGGATCAGGATTCTAATACATGTTACAGTTGTTCTAACCTAGTAATAATTGGGTCTTGCAATAATTTTATTCTTTCAGTCACAGGGTGATCTATATACTAATACCTTATGCACTGCTCTTTCAGAACAAGATAATTTTGGTTACTTGCTCTTTTGAATAATAAAGTTATGGCCAGTGCTTTTTCCAGTATTACATCTGAAGGTGGTGTTATTTGTCAACCTGGTATGGGTTTTCTAGTACTACAAAAATATAATTAATTAATGCAATCCAGGGAATCATTGCTTTACATTTTTGTGGCTTGGAAGTAAGAATGTCATTTTAAATCTCCCAATATTGGCCATATTGGGAGATTTAAAGGAGTTTCGTAAACTTTTTTTTTTAACATTCACAGAACGGCTCTGTAATTCCTAATAACCTGGTCAATTACAGCAGGAGGTGTATTATTCACTATATTATTACTATTGTGTGGGTGATCTGGTCATGAAATCTACCTTCCCCCTGTGTCATGTTCATATGATCCATTTAAATATGTAAAACACAAAGGCCAACAGAGTCATGGATATCTGAGTATTTTTTCATTTCATTTTTAATGGCCCAGTGATAATATAATTTCAGCTTGATGCATGTAGACTGCTACATGCAGTTATTTCTAAATTTAGTGAAATCCCAACCCTTTGTAGCTGCCACTTCCGACAATTTTGTTTATTTTCTAAATACCTTGTCCTACTCCTATTTTTTTTTTTTTTTTATGTAGAAAGTTATCAATGATATTTTACAAAAGATAGCCTAGGCTGCTCCCATGAATTGGGACTGATTTAGCAAACCCAAGAGATCAAACAGAGTAATGTATACATATGCCATGTATGATTGAAAATCCATTGGTGCACACTTCCGGAAGATGAGATGCAAGATTTATTGATATGCGTAACATGCCACTTGCTTAAAAGACATCCACTGCTCTCTGATGTTTTTTTGTTTTTTTTAAGGCTTTTAAAATTAAGATTCTAAATAGTCCTACCCTGTCAGGCGTGTATGTAAGTTCTCTTCAACAGGATGTGGCACAGATTCAAGATTTTATACTGGAAATGACATGATCCTTGATAAGAATCACGTCTTTCCCATGACTCAACTGTGACATTTAAATGTTAAATGCAAAGTATACCTGCGACTGTACTCACTGTTGATTAGGTCAGACCTTTAAACTTTCATTTACACTTAAAACGTAAAACATTACCATCATCTTCTGTTAAACTAAATTGTTACTGCAGATGCAAAAAAATTTGCAAAGAAATTAAAATTGAAATCTTACCCAATTGAAGTCAACGAGAGCAGAATATAAAAGAAATTGCACTCTAACAAATCTAACAGATTTTTTGCTTTCTACGCTTTTTTTTTGATGTAAACACAGATTTTAGATTTTTTAAAAATTCATTTCGACACTTATTTTCCTCATTTTTGTGTGTCCTTTCTACCATTAGAAAAGGGTTTGAAACACACACAAAATAGAGGATAGGAATCAGTATGTAACTGCAAATCCCCTTTAAATCCCAAATTCATTGCAATAACGTAAAAAGTAAGAAGGCGATTGTGAATGTTATTGCATCGTCTCCATACAGTAAATCGTCCCCATACAGTAATTTTCTGTTTCAACATGCCATTTCCCTTGCCAAATTCCTGATTAGAGATGGCCGAACTTTCAAAAGTCCAAAAACGGACCCATTAAAGTCAATGGGGGGTTAATAGTTATAGCAGGGTAATATAGCAGGGTAAACTTACCTTACAGGCCTCTGGGAACTGGGAGATGGTCTGGGGAACACGTCCATGCCTGGGGAACAGCATAAAAACCAGGCGTAGCGCACATGTGCACTACTTTCGGTTTCTGCGTGGCGCTTTCAGTAATCCTCAAACGTTTGTTCGAGCTGCGGGACCCCCAACAAAGGCACTTATCAGTGCCGCAAGGACCCTTACAAGGGCCGGGGAGGGGGGTCCCGGTTAGAGCTGCTGGACCCCTTAAGCCCCAAAGGTCCCTTCCAAGGGCGGCAAAGGCACTTATAAGTGCCGGGGAGGGGGGTCCCAGTTCAAGCTGCGGGACCCCTTAAGCCCACAAGGGCCCTTGTCAGGGCCACAAAGGTCCTTGTAAGGACCCAGAAGGCAGTCCCGGTTTCGAGCTGCGGGACCCCCGAACATCCGGCTGTGGGATTGTTGGCCATTTGGCAATCCGCGAGTGGCCATTTTCGGGAATCTCCGGCCGTTCGGGGGTTTTCGGAAGCGGCAGTTCGAGGCCTGCTGAACATTTGAAATGCATGCACATTCGAAAATTCTCAAATGTTTGAGGATTCTAGAAAATAGTCCAGCGAGTCCAGAAAATCAAACTAGTTCAAATAGTCCATCCCTATTCCTGATTTCCAAATAAAATTAATTAATGGCATGGTTTGGTCTATCTTATGCCTGTCAGCTTAAAAGATCCTTTATTAAAATTATTTTTTTAACTACATTTGTCAAAAAAACTTCCCATAATTTCTGGATATATTCCTAAAGACTTATTTAAACAATAATTGTAAGTTTAAAATTTGTATGGTAAAATCATTAAATTTAAATAGATTCTAAATTAAATTTTAAATTGCAAACAGCAATGTTTCATTTTGGTCTCACATTTGGTTGTTTGAGCTCAGTGCTTATGTACAGTAATAGGAGGTGCAAAATTTGTCCATCCTATAAATATGCAGCCGCCAATGTGAGATATTGACAAGAAAAAGGCAGCACTGAGAATGCTTATTCCCATCTCTCTGTGTATAATAAGGCGCCTGGGTAAAAGTGCTATAGTGCTGTCCCAATCCCACTCCTATCATTTGTATTGGGGCGCATGCGCCAAAGATATGTTCGATTTTCGGTAACCCCTTGAATGTAGCATTTGAATTCGTTAACCCTCGAATGTAATGTTGAATTTACGATAACCCTTGAATGTAGCATTTAAATCTGGTAACCCTCGAATGTATTGTTCGATTTCCGGTAACCCTCGAATGTATCGTTTGGTAATCCTCGAATTGGCCACAACCCTCAAATGTGCCATTCGGTAACCCTCGAATCGGCCACAACTCTCGAAACGTACCGTTCAGTAACCCTCGAATTGGCCACAACCCTCAAATGTACCACTCGGTAACCCTCAAGTTGGTAACAACCCTCGGATGTACCGCTCAGTAATCCTTGAATTGGCCACAACCCTCAAATGTATCGTTTGGTAAACCTCAAATTGGCCATAACCCTTGAATGTAGCATGCAGAAACCCGACAATTGTCCGATTGTGTGGAAAGTTAGTGTTTAAACAAGTTTGGTGATATGGACATGTTCCCCAGACCATTTCCCAGGTGCCACACTTACCATTGTTATTTTATTTGTAATTAATCTGAACTTTTCAAACTACTTTCTCCTATTGACTTTAATGGGTTAGTTTCCGAACTTTTACTTCAGTAAGTTTGGCCATCTCTAATTATGTCTAATAAGCAGTTAAAGGATAAGTATGCTGTAAAACAATGTTAAGTTTAGTTGGAAGCTGCAGCTTTAAAAAAATGATTGGCTTTTTTTTTTTTAATGCTCCTCCAGAGCCTACCTTTACTGCTTTAAAGTTGCTGACATCTTGAATAATGAACCTGTTTTAGTCGGGTATTGTCAAAATGAGCATTTAATTTCTGGGTTTTCCTGCTAGAGATGCTATGCTTGTATTTCTAGTTGATATTGTATGTAAACTAGGTGAATTTTGTTCCTGTTTACAGAAACCCCTACTCTTTGCCTTACAGATGAGTACATTTGTATGAAAAGTCCTGTCTATCTGCTGACCATAGAGAGCTTCCACGTGCTCTGCTCTGAGTACATACATTGTTGCTTATAGCATTGTAATGTTGGTTAAGAAAGATGTTCTCACAAGCTGAACTTACTGGTGAACTATTTTTCCATTTCCTTAATTAACAGTATTCGGAAGTTAAGCTGAACTCAAACATCTCTTCTATTCTATTGAATTGTCATGGTTTTGTTTAGCTCTAGTGTAATGTACAAATGTTTTTGCCGTTACTTTGCAACCCAGATTAAAGTCCATACAAGTCAATTTATATACAAAGTTATAAATAGAAAAAAAATCCATGTAATTGAAAGGTTATATAAAATGAACAAGACTGCAGACACCATTCTGGCAGTAGTAATTTAATGAATACACAAAACATACCTTTGTGTCAGCACACCCATAACATTACCAGTGCCAGACGATAATTTGAACAAGCATTATAATAGCTACCATTACCTAAAAATACAAACTGTTGTTAAATAAACAAAAAAAGAGTTACTAGCACGCAGTTCCTAGATGTTAACTGTGCTCTTCCCCTTACTATGTTTAATGAGTCTGTTTTGATGTTGCCCTGTGTGCGTTAAAATACTAGTAGCACAGAAAGGCTGCAAAATAAATAAATAGCTACTTTAGGACACCAATAGTGCTAATGCCCCCTCCCCTAAACACACTTAACCTCTAACATTCACCCTGCCCTAACCCCACACTCCAAGCAGTCTAGCAAGTTTAAATAAGAAATTAAAAAAAAAAAGCCACACAATGTTTAGCAGTAGGTATGACTACTAACTAAATATCAATAAAGAGGTAAATGGGTGGTTAACAATTTATATAGATATATCAAGTTTTCACACAAATTTAGATTTATTTAAAGGTGTGTTCTAATCTATATGAAAAACATTGGACACAAAATGTAATTTCTCGCTCCCAGGTATCCCAGAGTAAGTGGCAGTGATATGCAAAATTTCTCTTTTATGTCCTATGACTAAAGCAGAACCGCTGGCTTATTAAAATGCAATACAGCCTATGATACAGAGCCATTTATCTGACCTACAGAAATGACCAGTTTCCATCTTGTTAGATCTTGTCAGTGCAAGAGACAGATTCATGGCTCTAGGGGGTAGGACTTGGGAGCACAATATACCAGACAGCTAAATTTCTTAAAGGACAACTCCACCCTCATAATAACATCTTTTAGAAAGAATGGCCTCTTTAAAATATGTTGATATGTCATAGTTTGTCCTTTAAATTCATTACTGTATGCCTGCTATGCTTCTGGATGCTTCTGGAAACTGAGCAATTTAGAAACCTGTACTGAGCCTCTACTGAGCCTGGGCATGCTCAGAAGAGGCAGACAGGGGATTAACATTCAGTCATTGGATGTCATGTCAACTGTCAAATCCATAACTGACAGTTGCTAACTGGAAGAACCAGAAAGCAGAAACAGGGGAAACAGGACATTGTGCACGATTTCAGGTCAGACTTATATATTTCAGATTTTAAACTATTACCGTTTAGGGTTTTGGGGGGTGATTTACCTGTATGTAAGTTTTCATTTTGGGGCTGGACTTGCCCTTTAAGGCGAAGTTAAGGTTAACGTTAAGCCATATAACTGCCTGGTATATAATGTCAGGTTATAATACTACATCTTCATCATCTTGATTCTCAAAAGGTTAAAGTGTATTTATACTGAAAAGATTACTTTGCGTCATCTTAATCTATA
This sequence comes from Hymenochirus boettgeri, assembly GCA_019447015.1. Classification (NCBI taxonomy): domain Eukaryota; kingdom Metazoa; phylum Chordata; class Amphibia; order Anura; family Pipidae; genus Hymenochirus; species Hymenochirus boettgeri. Next base: position 109,589,069 of record CM033472.1, read on the forward strand.
AATAAATACATGTAAGTAGAACTTACTGTGAGGTACGTGTGTTGCTGCATGCCTTCAATACAATACTTGTTTTGCTCAGGCTCTGACCTGACTATTTTCCCACATATCAACTGTCAAAACAGCATAAAGCATACAACACACCAATATATAATGTATTGCTATAATTGGAAGGGCCTAACTATTATTGGATGGGTGACAGTTGAGGAATTCCATCTCTCAGTGCTAGATGATAGTGATTACCGAGCATACTTAGTTTAAAGGGCAAGTCCAGCCCTGAAATTAAACTTACATACAGGTAAATCACCCCCCAAAACCCTAAACGGTAATAGTTTGAAATGTGAAATATATAAGTCTAGCGTGAAATCCTGCACAATGTCCTGTTGTCCATGTTTCTGCTTCCTGGTACTTCCAGTTAGTAACTGTCAGTTATGGATTTGACAGTTGACATCACAGACAATGACTGAATGTTAATCCCCTGTCTGCCTCTTCTGAGCATGCCAAGCTCAGTACAGCTTTCTAAATGGCTCAGTTTCCACGAGGCATCTAGAAGCATAGCAGGCATACAGTAATGAATTCATTGGACAAAGTAGGATATATCAACATATTTTAAAGAGGCCATTCTTTCTAAAATATGTTCTTATGAGGGTGCAGTTGTCCTTTAAAAAAGTCAGGTCTGAAAAAAAGATGAGTCGGTTAAGAGAGGAAGGGGGGATACTGAACCTGAGCAAAACAAGTACTGGATTGAAGGCATGCAGCAACACACACACACACACCTCAGAGTTATAGCTACTTACATGTATTTAATTATAGGTTAAAATGAGGCAAAGACATTTTTTCAGTATACATACCCTTTAAGATTTGGCAACTGTGTAACAATCTGGTTCATGATTAAGATCCTTTAAGTTCCAGAGGCTGGAGATATTTGCACTGGATTTTAACCAAAGACCCACAAGAAGTAGTTTAACGTGTATTGCTTTGGTAGCTGTGAGAGCAGGTTGATGAATCCTTTGTTGATCTTTATATTTACATTTTCACTCCAGCTTATACTACTGCCAATTTAGCTGAGTTCATTCCTTGCCTGTTGTAAGCAACGTTCATTCATTTAACCTGTATGTTCGGCTGTACATGCACACAGGTGTAAAATCAATGCTAGCTAAGCAGTTGCTGGAGATACCCTGCTCAAATTGTGTCAGCAATTAATAATGCTAATTTCCATGTATATGTTGCTGTTATAGTTTATATATTTTCTATAAATCAGTACACTAAGGTTGCAAACATACAATGTTACTAATCTTAAAATAAGAAACATTGTGATGTGCATTATAGTGTCCGCATTCATATTTTGGAGACTGTACCTACCGTACCTTTCTTTCTGTTGTACATTTTTCCATTTGTATCTTTGTGAATTACTCTATAAATCATAGTAGGCATTTCAATTCCTATTTTAAAGGGCATCTATAGTGGGGAAAAAATTTTTTTTTCTTTCTATGTGTTCTATAATCCACCCCAACCCCCAGAGCACCTTTATTTTCTTCAGTTATCTCCTCTGTCCCAAGATATATAAGTTAAAAGAAGTCCAGCGTTTAATACACCACTCCTGCTTGAGCTGTCAATCAAATCCCCTAACAGCATGCCAGTGTACCGTGTAGGCTTACATAAGTTTTACAGCAAGTCTCCCAATGACCCTTTCCTGCTCACTAAAATGCTTGGCAAATACTAGGATAAAAACAGAAGGAAGGGGAAGGAAAAATAAGCATTCCCCAATTTATTGCCTGTCAGAGGGAGATCAGGCTGCAGTGATAATGCAGTACTCGGTCTTTCCTAAGCCCCTCCCCCCAAGGGTTAGAGTGACCAAAGGTTAGAGTGATGTGTAGGAAAATTAACGTGCATGAGCGGCTTGTTTTACAGCCGGACTACTTGAACAGTGAATGACCAGAGAGGGGAGGGGGAGTGAGGAGCTCTGCAGTAAATCCGACTGTGTGCAAACACGGAGCCACAGAGGAAGGTAAGAATAAGGCAGAATACACTAACTTTTTTATGTCTGGATTACAGCAATATATAAATTTCACTATAGATGCCCTTTAACTTTCCAATAGTAGTGTGCAGTGTAGTTAACACTGAAACAGAAAGGTTTATTTTCTGCTAATAAAATGTATCACTGCTTGTCTCATTGCAAGTCTGAGAACAAGAAAAATACTTGTGTGCATTTCTTGTGGCATAGCCTATCTTATCCTTTCCCCCTCACTTGCACTACTGGCAAATACTTTTCCAAACAGTGTACTGACCCAAAATCTTATACTCATCTTTCCAGACAGTGTTTTAGAAAATCTATGTTGTCTGGAACAAATCCAGATGTTTGGCATTCTAATAGTACATCCTTGAATCTTCAGCTTTGGAAAATATGGTGGTGTGACATGTGTAACTTCCTCTTCCTGCCAGCAGGTAATTACATTTGAAAATTTCAGTTGACACCTTATCACCGTGTGCTGTCTGAAGTAAATTTTATTTATTGGTTGTGTGTGAACACACAACCAGTTCCCAGAGGACAATCCCAGTTGGGAGTCAGTCATTTAGTCATCATTGTTGCTTGACATATTATTAGTTCACATTTATATCCTGCCTTAGATTTAATTCAATCTCTCCAGCGGTTTCACCACAATATCTGCACTTTATTTCTACAGAAAGACCTGTGTATTAGTGTTACAGAGAGCAATGGCTTTTGGCATGTTATTTCTTTTTGTAGATTTGTCTAACACTGGAGACTGTAATGAGGAGTGTTCTCTGGAAAAGGCACATGATAATGCATCCAACATTTTGGATTTCAATAGACTAAAGCTGTACGTCTGAATATAGAGAAACAACACTTGGAGGTCAGAAAGTAAAAATGAATGCTGTTTTATCCATTTAACCTCAGTCATGCTACAGAGTGGCCAATAACTGCATGACTCACTCATGGCTGCTCTTCAAATGATATAGCACATGTTAAATAGACTTCATGTTTCCAGTCATATTGCAGTAACTACTATTTCTGTGGACACATGTTTAATGCAATACGTTTCAGTACTGTACCACAGACTATTAAAAAAAATGGGATTAAAGGAGAACTATATTCTCTTATACTGTTGGTTTGCTCTACATCACTCATACCATTCTATCAAAGCCCGGCTCATAGTGCTGATCTGGCCCAGCCTTTCCTACAGTGCTGCACACTTCAAAAAGACTGTCTCGCCATTGGCCAATACAGAAGCAATTCCAAGCTGTGAGCCAGACCGGTATACGAGCCAGAATTTAAAGACAAGCCCTTTAACAGCTTAACCATAATTGTTTTTCTACCAAAGTAAAATGAAACAAATACTGCAAAACACAAGTACTGCGTGCATTCACACTGGGAACAATGGGGGAATATTGTTCCTTCCAAATGTCTAGGTAAAATGCACTACACATTAAGCAAATCATTAATGCTATTTCCTGAATGCTAGGAAAAACTTTTCTGGCTGTAACTATGATAGAGTTTTTCAGAATCAGCAGCCGTACATTCTGTGTTAAAGGCATTATGCAATGGAAATTAGAATAAATTGCTAACATAGCAAATTAAAAGGAAGAACCAGAATTCAGACATCATAGACGTTTGAAAGCCCAGAGAACCTGACGAAGGACCACACTAAAAGTTGTGTGAGAGTTAATATGTCACAATAAAGCTGTTCATTTTACCAGACGGTGTGCGACCATGGACATTTGTGTATTCAAAACATAGAATTCTACCTGGACTCCAGGAGCATCGAGGTCCATCCCCTCCGTGTCTGGTGCACAGCATTTCCCACCAAGCAGTCCACATCCACTGTAATAAGTACAGGCAGGCTACCAGTATTCAGGTAAAAACATCAAATGTATTGTAACAAACTTCTAAATGCTGTATATGGACACATGGTATGATTGAAAGCCCAAAGCTAAGTAAGCCCTACGCATTTTGTAGCATGACGCTACTTTCTCAGGTAATCCCTGTAGAAGTAGCATCATGCTACGAAACGCATTTCAATCAAAATTCAACCAATTTATTGGCAAGTCAATCTAAATTTAAATTGATCCTACAAAACTCATCTACAACTAGCCAAAGCCCTTTCATTTTGGGCTTCTCTTAAATATATTAAATATATTAATTCTTTTACACCATTTCAACTTTCTTACCACAAAGTTTGTGATTATTTTGGCCCTATTCAACTGGCTTAGAACATGCCCTGTTGTGTCTAACTACAACCATGATCTGGCTAAATCCCTGTATACTCAGACTTTTTTCTTGGGGATTTTTAGCGGTCGCAATGTAGGCTCATTTTTGCATTTCCAATGCGAGGTCAATTGTTAGCATTCAGGGTGTGTGCTTTATTCTCTCCTTTTTGGTAGTGTTCAAACAACTCATTCTGTCCGTTCTCCTGTCGAATGCGCATTTACGTTGTTAATAGGCGTGTTGTTTTTGCTAAATTCAAATATAGTGCCAAGAATGTTGAACAGCTGGCTAGCCGGTAACAATGATTGGATGTGGTTTTCACTTCTTTTGCTACAAATTTCACATAATTAAAAAACAGGAACAATAAAGTTTAATTGATAACAAACACTAATTAAACAAGCAGCTTAAGCTTATCATTTTGGCTAGAGAAAATGAGTGGGGAGGAGCTACTTTTGTTTGGCTATGTCTAATGGTTTTCGCAATGCAGTCAGTCATCTTGTAGACGCGTTAAGTTTTTGCTGCGATACTTTTCGTTCTTTATTGCGCCTGTTTGCGTTTTCAGACGCAAAGTCTTTTTTTCCCGCTTTTTTATAAATACCACGAAAAGAAGTCCCAAAAAGCCTTGTTTTTGCTGCGATGTTCGCTGTTATTAACTAGACGAAAAATGTAGACTTTTATAAATATGCCCCAAGGTTTCCAGAGCTCACCAAATGTATATACCAGTTCTGCAGGAAAAATGAAGACGTCCAGTGTAGCAGCATGGTGGCTCAGTGGTTAGTTCTGAGTTAAAATCCTCCCTTGGACACACCTGCAAGGAGTTTGTATGTTCTCCTTGTGTTTGTGTGGGTTTCCTCCAGGCACTCCGGTTTCCACACAATCATAAAGACATACTGATAGGTTGTCTGTGTCAAATAATGCAAGGCAGGGCCCTGTAATTGTAATTGTAAAGCGCTACATAAGATGGCACTATATAAATCTAGTAGGCTTGATGAATGATAGTTCTTTTTTCTGACTTTATGTTGATTTTCCCATTTCACTTTAACGTTTATACACAATATTTTTACATGTATTTGCCCTTATACAGCTGCCTGCAGAAGGAAATATGAGGATTACAGAACCATCACAGTGCATTGTTTTCTAGGTATTTTTTAAAACGTTTAATCAACATAACAATACCCAGTTCTCACAAATGTAAAGAAGGTCATTCACTTCCTTGCAGATATATTCCCCATTCTCTGCTTACTAAATTTATAAACCTTAAAATGTTTCTCTCCTCTTAAGATGAAGTGCTTTCCAGCTGAAGCCAAATGAAATCTTTAAATGGTACAAGAGGTATTTGCATTTTTTTCACTTTCTTACCCAGCTGACTGTGGGTTTACAGGCTGTAATCTGGCCTTTGTAAAGGCATTTGTCAGCCTGTATATTTCATTTTAAGCTCGACCACCCATGAGGCTGGACAGGCAGGAAGTATTCATTCTGTTGCACCAGCAGCTAGTTTCATTCTTGGCTGCAAAGTAACGGAATTTCGTCACAAAGGCTAGCGTTCTCTGGCAGTCACTTTGTAACCTCTCGTTTTGAAAATCCCTCCTTGTTTATATTAAATGATTCCTGAACTCTAAATTTGGAAATTCAGTGTATTGCCCTAATCCTTCACTTGCAGCAGGAATGGGTGCTGTGTATCTTCAGCATCACAAAACATGGATATTAAGGTTTGCTAGCAAGCCAGGTTTTGAGACTGCTCTTTACTTTTCTTTTAAATAGGACAGGAAAAGCAGTGACATGGAAACATACAATCTGGCTATAGTAGTGCTATTACGGTTCCATAACAGAAATAACTTTTAGAAATGATTTCTTTGTTTCCTTTTAATGTGTTATTAAAACTCATCATTCATTGGAATTCATTTGTTTGTCCAGAGACACGCTTTCATTTTTTTGTTGTTGTTGCCTTATGTCTTAAAGGAAAACTAAAGTTAAAATAATAATTTAACAATAATCCTGTGTTGTGGATTGTTCTTTAAAGGGGAATATAATTTATAGTTTTACCTTAATTTTTACAGAAAGCACCTTCGTTTAATTATTGTATATAGTTTTCACAAGGTGCTGTGCCCTGGGGTTATGTATAGCACACTGCTGTTTCAGTTCTGCCTTTCTTTTTCCCAGCAGGCCTCTCACTAGTTTTTCATGCTCTTAGTTCATATTGTGAGCCTTTTTAGGGTATTCCAATTTGGTGGCTTGTGAGAATGCTTAAAAGCAGTGAGAGTTAAGCTTGTAAGGATTATTTATTTAATGCTTTATAATATGGAAGAGAGGGTGGGACTCCTTTGGGGGACTTCTTACCTTTATTTCCTTACTGTGTCTCCTGTTGCAGGAGTTAATGTGTTTTTAGGTCTTTTGCTAAATAAATTTGGGAAGGGATGATAAAAATCACCCTTTATTTTGCTTGTGAAGGTTCTCATTCATCTAGGTCATGGTATATCTGTTGTATTCAATTAGATCAACTGGACTTGAATTTTAGCTCTTGAAGACGTTTCGCTAGTCATCCGACTGGCTTTCTCAATTCAGAATGACTTGTACAAGAATATTTGGCAAATTGGTAGGCAGCAATTGGTACATCCAAAAGACCCAATACCTAAACACAAGAAAAGCGACATCATATATGCAGTGCAGTGCAGTGAAGAATGCTCTGATTTGTATGTGGGGGAGACCAAACAGCAACTGCATCAACGGATGGCCCAGCACAGAAGAGCCAATTCCTCGGGTTAGGACTCAGCCGTGTACATGCATCTTAAGGATAAAAGACATACCTTTGAATATTGACTAGCGAAACGTCTTCAAGAACTAAACTTCAAGTCCAGTTGATCTAATTGAATACAACAGATACACCCTTTATTTTAATTGTCTAACTCCTCCCTATATAAGGAGGACTTGTACCTGTGTGTGCTCATCTATGACTAAGACTCTGAAACGTGTCAGATGAGTCTGGCCGTATTTGGTGTTTTTATGCTGTGCTAATAAAGTTGATTTGGATCTTCCGGAAGTGCGAATTCAATATTTCGATATTTACTTGCGTATTGGTATAATAGACATTTTACTAGCATATTCGATAATTTGATATTTACTCACGTATTGTATAATAGACATTTCACTCGCATATTCGTGCACCTCGAACGTTCGAACATTCAATGTTTTTTGAAAGTCCTGAAAATATCGAAAGTCCAAGAAATCCGGGTAGAGGATAGTTCAAGAAGTCTGAGTCCATTAGAACTCGAATAGTTCCTCTCGAACTCCTGTTCGAGTTCTAGTTCTAGACCATCTCTAATAGACAGTCTACTGTTTAAAGGGTATGTCCACCCACCAACTAAAATTTGCCCCACTGTTGGCCCCACTCTGTAGTGTTAAAAATAATCCCTACCTTTCTCCTCTGCTTCTTATGGTTGTCTTGCAGGGCCTAATAAAAGTCCCAAAAAGTGAGGAGTAGGAGCCTCTCTGTGTGTAATCTGTATCTGCCTCTTCCTGCTCCTCTGAGAGCAGTCTGGCATGCGCAGTGCAACTATATTCACATAAATAACCTTATGCCCCCTCACATAAGTCCAAATGTCTCTGTCAATATGTAAATATCTTTGGTAATGATGTGGTAAAATGCCCCATACATTACAGAGGCTGTACAAGTACAATAAAAATGTTATGGGTTTTGCAACTACAGTACAACAGAATAGTTCTTCAGTAGTACAAATACGAGGCAGTATTATTACTAATGGTGTTATATGATGTCTCATATATTACAAAACGTGGCAAGTACAATAAAAATGTTTGTTGAGCTACTATAAGGTGATACCAATTCAGTAATACTGTGCACACTAACGCAACCAGGATTTCTACGATTTCTCTAATCCTAGTTTTTTTGTGCAGATGGTAATTTAAACTAGTAAACCCAAACTAGTTAGGGTGTTATATAAAGACTTCCATCTTACCTTTAAATTGAATACTAAATCCCATCTCTAGGTAAAACTTTTGAAGATTTATTGCTGGAAAGGTTAAGCAATATTACTTCCTATTTGTAAACTTCCTGTTTTCAACCATGTGACCAGCTTGTAGTCCCGTGACCAGCCTCATTTTAAAGGAAATAGTGCAGGCTTTGATTCATTAAACAAAACCCTGTCATTTTGTTTATAATACATAAGGCTCTGGCATTTTAATGGGGAGGTGCAGTGGCGAGAATCTATATAATCAGTCACTCAGTGATGTCACTGAGTGACTTCCTGTATTCCACTGCCCCTCCCCATTTCTCTCTCCCTGCCTGTATTAGTAATGTAGATAACAAGCCCATTTTTGTACACTGACTGACTGACTGAATTACTGTGCTGAAAAGAAGAAGCAAGAGCGGGCGAATCAATTATGACTCACAGGAATGCACTCGCTCCTCCTTATCAGTACAATAATTCAGTCAGTCAGTCAATTTAACGAACCGGAGCTGCATGGTGTGAGAGACATTACTTCACCTCGGAGCTCCCTGACCTATATAAAAGCACTCGGCCTGTGACCTCGTGCTTTTATATGGTCAAGGAACTCCTTGGTGGCATAATATCCTTATATTACACTGTAGGTAGCATATTATCCATATATTACACTGTAAGAGGTGCATTATGCCTTATATATCACTGTACAGACATCCCACCCAATTTTGATTTCCAGGACAACCCCCCTCCACTAGGTGCCTTCCCACCCATGCTCTCACCTCCATTGAATTGTTCACTCCTCACCTACTCTAAGTTTGAATTAGATGGTTGGGTGGAAGGAAGAAAGAGGCAGGGATAGTGATCTCATGGCTACTAGTCACAGGTGCCACTGCTAAAAAGTCTGCAGCAGCTTTTACTTGCCATTTTAGAACTGCTCTTTTTTTTTCATTTGCAACATTGTCCAAGAAGAGTGAGCTGAGTTTGGGTTCTCTACTCACTACAATGATGCAAATAAAAGTACTTGAACAAGGACAGCAGTTCTAAAACAGCAAGTAAAAGCTGCCAGGGAGATGCTAGGGAGAACACAGGGTGCCCTAGTTCTTTGCCTAAGTGGCCTATGCCTAGAAACGTCCCTGCCAAGAAGCTACATTAAGCTTCCAGCTATAAGTTCTAAGCTAATTACACCCACTGCCGGATAAACCATTTTTGATGGTTGCTTCTGTCTCTTCACAAGAAATGTCTTTCCGCTCCTCCACAAAAAAAAAGTATTTTCCTTTTTACTGGTTTTGCGTTAGAGTAGGCAGATTGGTTTTTTTGGGGGGAGAGGGTTTAGAATGGGAGGTGCAGTGAAATATATAAAAGATTACCTATGTAACTAAGAGAAATTTTGTAAGGAAATATTCTGCTGCACCTCCCATTTTAATCCAGAGCTTAATGTATTTTATATCTACCATCCAAGCACAGTTTATTTACCACTGTTTTAATTAGAAACACAATATTTACAATATTTTAATCCACATTTCCTCTACAGTTCGTTTTGTTTTACAAAAAATGCTAGCTGTCATTGTCTAATATTGTCTAGTGCAATGTGTCAGTAATATGTGGAAATACAGAGATTTGGAGATAAAAAGTTTCTTTTTAATTAACTTTGAGTGGTTAGCACTGATGCCTTGCAGTCCTGAGTTCGATTCCACCCTTGGACACATCTACAAGGAGTTTGTATGTTCTCCCCATGTTTGCGTTGGTTTTCTCCAGGCACTCCAGTTTCCCCCACAATCATAAAGACATACTGATAGGTTGTATGTGTCAAATAAATGTGCTTGATGTGAATGTATACATGTAATTGTAAAGCGCTACGGAAGATGTTGGCGCTATAAAAATCCACAATAGTAATAATAATGGTAGAAATAAACCATAGTAAATAATTTACAAGAGTTTGAAGATATTTCTTTACAGTACAATAAACTAGGTTGTGTCCAGTGAAAGAATTATTTAACATGAGATGTTTAGTTTGAATATTTGGGTCTACATTTCCTTGTTCTTTGCATGCTACAAATATATAGTGAGTGCAAACCTTGACATTCTCTAATGGAAGACACTTGGTAAGCATTGAAACATTTTACAATGCATTGCCATTAGCCTTTTACAATAAATGACTAGTCATTCAGATACTATAACTTTAATTGGGATATGTATTCGAATTCTGCATATAAAGCAGAATATACAATAAAATCACTTTTCTGGCAGTACATACTTGGATCAATTCTTCACAAACAAATTTTGTGATCAGAAGAACTAATCAAAATGCACCATCTTGCACCGTTGATCTGGGGAAATTATCTGCCTTGCCTAATGGTTGTTTTTTTTTATTTTACGATCAACAAGTTGTTAACTTCAAGCGCAAAAATTGCTAAACCAGCGGCAAAATTTGACCAATTTGAATTTGTCTTAGGTTGAACATTCTCTTTTCTAAACCTTATATTATATATTGATATTGGGAAAGAAAGCAAGCCAAAGACTCTCCTAACCTGGCATGATATTTAGCTTATGGCTGCTGTTATAGTGCTTTGTGAAAAGCTATGAACCCAAATCCAAAATTGGCATATATCCTAATCTTTCTCCATTAGGAAAAGGAAACGGAAAGGGTCTCCACCCATGTAACACTTAGCTCTACCTCAGACTACATAACCTTGCCTCTGGAATGCCCAATCACAATCATGAAATGTCCAGCTATGCCCTTCCCAGGACAAAGCTAGGCAGTCAAAAACAGTGGGCCCAACCACTGAATATGGGCCTGTCTTGGCTGTAATGTGATGTTTGGGAGATGGCCTAACATACAGCTATTTTTTTAAAGGCCTAAGAACCGAAAATTGCAACAGAAAGGGCAGAATAAAGAGAAAAGGCAAGACATATATATAAGGTTTGGGTCATTTACATGTCAGCCATTTTTAATCAACTGATAGACTGGACAAAAAATGATCCAATGGCACAGCAAATGTGAACTTGAAATGTGCCTTATTATGAAACAGTTTGTGCATCCTTCTTGCTTTCATTATGCTAATTGATATTTTATTGCTTAATCTCCTTTTCTGAATTTATGATCATTACATAATGAACAGTTAAAAGGTTTTAAAAAATGCTCACTGACATTTAACTGAAAATAAGCTGTTTATAATTAGCTATGTGACTGTGTCACTATGAAAAATTGCTTCATACTGTTGAATCACTAACTTGAATTGTAGGCTTCTCCTTTAAACCTATTGAGAAAGACACTATACAACTTGGAGTCTGTGAGCCAGACAGCATGGGAGGTAAAACGATAATGTGGAAATTTAAGCAGATAAGAAAAAATAACTGTAAAAAAAAGAATAGACCTGAAATAAGAAAGCAGAATGCCACATAATATGTAACACTCCGATTTTATCTGTGAGGATATAGAAAATCATTTTACAGTAATATAATATGGTGGGTCTTTGATTATTTAATGTCTCTATAAACCCCATAATGCATCAAGAGACCAAATTATTATTGTTATAAGTTGTGCTACTGTCTCATTAGCGAGATATTATATATATATATATATATATATATATATATATACGGCCGAAACGTCGCTTATTTTTGCACTTAGCACAATGTTTGCTACATAAGCACTTTAAATAAAGCACTTATTGAAGAACCCGAGTAGCGCTGATATTTGTTGAATATCATTTGTATATATATATATCTACAGCAAAAGTCCTCCGCACTCCATCCTATCATATATGCCTGAGTGCTGTCCGTAAAGTCACAGATAATCCAAAAGGTACAGAGCACTCCACGGTCTAGTACAACTTAATTTATTGTTTCACCCGAATGTTACGCGTTTCAGCCCGAATGCAGGGCCGTCTTTATATATATATATATATATTATATGCAGGTCACAAAAAATAGTCACTTACATTCAGGTTAAAAATGGGTGTCTTTGGTTACATTGTTTGTACAAACATGCTTAAAGCCGACACGCCACTTCACGGCAGTATCCTAGCGTCAGTCCTAACCTAATACAAAAAGGTACTCTCCCTAGGAGGCGACAGACCATACCTGCTTATCTCTTTATTTAGTATGGTCTCTTCCAGGTAACCATATGAGTCTACAACAGGTTATAAACCTTCTTTCAGTACCTTTTTGTATTAGGTTAGGACCGACGCTAGGATACTGCCATGAAGTGGCGTGTCGGCATGTTTGTACAAACAATGTAACCAAAGGTACACCGACCTGATGACGGCCGCGGTGGGCGGCGGAAACGGGTAGATGTTTGTGCAATAAAGACTTTTTGTTTGTTATGAAGTCCCAGGAGTGCTTCCAAGCTTTATATATATATATATATATATATATATATATATATATATATATTGGAGACCACAGTTACCCGTTAAGTTATGCCCTTATTTCTGTGTTCAGCTGAAGCAAAGAATGCCCAATTCATTTTATTATGGTAGGTCTTGTTTTCATTTTTAGGGGCCTTTTAATTTGGTAACAACAAGTACATAACATAACACATTCATAAGGATTAAGAAAATGGTTGGGAAAACATTAGCTTTTAAAATGTACTCTTTATTAAGTGTGTTTGAGTCAGAGGTATGATGAATAATACCCATTACCCAATAAAGATTTGGATATTAGATCTGGGAAAACCTTTTTTGGAATTATATACAGAAGGCTGAATTCAAATCCACCCTAAAACACATTTCTCTGACTTTAACGTCAGAAAATCAATTATATCTTAGAATCTTTTGTATTTCTCTATAATACCTTAATCTTGCATTATTTTAGCCAGAAATTTCTGCCCTGTAAGTCAGGAAAAATATGCTTTAGTCTAAACTTCTCCTTTAAATGTTTTAATGATATTTTTAGCTAAGTATCCTAAAAATATTAACTTACAATTCTTTAACCTGATGGTTTAATTAAGAAAGATGGACCCTAGTGCAAATTTTGTCACTTACTTGCACAGACAACCCAGATTCATAATCAAAACTCTAGATCTCTAGATTCATCCAAACCTTGTATGTCAGATGCATGTTGGTTTACACACATCGTAGGTGCTGTCTTCTGTGATGAAAGATTTAGGGGTAGATTTATAAACCGGTGTTATCTTAGGAGGTAACTGCCCTTTCTTAAACTGCAATGGCTTTCCTATTATAACTTACTGTATACACATTAAACCTAAGTTAAATAACATAATTTGATAGATGTGCCGCAAAGATTTTGTGTAAAAAATAAAATGGAGAGCTATATCCTAAAGAATTATCACCATTTGACACTTTCTATTTAATAAGCTTACTGCCCTATGCCTTACTCCAGAAACTAGGTAGTTAAGAAAATATATGGCGGCTTGCCCTAGGAAATATATTGCCAAAAAATAAAAGATGGTGGCCCCCAGCAGATAACATCAGAACTAAAAACTTTTTAAGGGCCCATTCTATACTATTAGCAATGATCTAAAGATCATTCCGATATCGTATGATCTTATAGCTGTCTAGATGGGTATATGGGCCCCTAAAGGGCTGCTTTACAGTACATTGGATCTCCTACATAAAAAAAAAAGTAAGCAGGAATGACATAATTTCAATGTTAAGCAATTTAAAGGCTCTTTGGTAAACACATAAAAAGGTTTAATGCAGAAACTAAAAAACAATCTTACCTTTCTAAAGGTAGATAGGCACTTTGGCACCATTCTAACATAGAATAGTAAAAACACAAGCTTATTTTGAACTGGAAAGACAATAATTAAAACAGGAGAATCTTTTTACTTGCGTTTAATGGATACAGATGGTATAAGTGTTTGAATTTAATAGGAGAAGGCTTTTAGCATGTTTAAATATTGAGCCACTATCCTGATTATTTTCCTAGTCTTTATTGTTGAACTTGAAATTCTCTTGCCACACACTGAACATTTGTGTACAACTTCTAGCACCCATTAATCATTGCGGATTATAAATGTATACACTCTGCTTTAACTGGTCACATGATATCCTTTTTGTTTAATTGTTTAAGATGGGATGTTTTACACAAGCTATTTTGAGATTTCATAGGTCAAAAAAGGGCAGCATCTCATTGTCTGAATTGCTTGTCAACACTTGAAACATCAATGTAAAAAATTTTATTAAATTTTAATAGGTCTGTGTAATTGGAATTTGTAAAAATGTCAAATTATATAAATCCATCATCCAGCATTTTTATTATTTATTATTAGTTATTATCTTATCTAACCACAAATGGCCCTATTTACGCATGATGTCTAAAGCTGTCCAGAGTGTACCCTCTAAACTGTGCACCCATGCACTCTCACACACCTCAGCAACCCAGGTGAAAATAGAGCATATTATATATTGAGAGCATGTGCTTTCGATGGCTGCAAGATGGCACTTCCCGATAGAAACTTGCTCAATTTCACCACCTTGCATAATCTATCTGGGGCAGAATTTAGCTTAAAATCTGTCCAAGATACAGCAGCCAGTCTGATTAGTTTCTTCTCAATAGTGAAGAGTTCTCTTTGAATGGCTTCAGGTATTTACTAGTGATTGTGTTTCATAAAATTGGCTGAAATGGGTGACCTGTTCATCTCCTGGGTGGCCATCTTAAGTGTAACAGTTCATAATGGCAAAATATTCTATTCCACATGTTGCAATTAAGTTTTCATTGAACTGAATCTGGCCCAATACAACATATGTTGGATATGACAAGCTTGTTCTTTATTGCATGTTGAATTGAATCGTCTACTGTTATTTCACTTATTACAATAGCAGATAGAAAATAAGCCCCTTCTTTTTTAAAATGATGACTTGGAACCAAATATTTATTATGAAAACAATTAATAGACAGGATTTCTTTTAAAGTCCATCTGATACTGTTAAGAGATGGACCCGAACCCAAACCTATTTACAAAGTGGATTTCACAGATCCGCCAGAACTTGGAATTTGCGGATTTCCACATTTTTGGGGATTTTTCTGAACCACGGGTTTATCAAACAATTTCACATTTACAAAATCAAAGTTTTTCTTAATTTCTAGAAATCTCAAATACTTTGCAGCCATTGATACATGTTACCCAGGTAGTTTCCCGGGTCCCTGAGCCACTTACAGTAAGTTACCATTGCTATCTATAACTTCATTTTAAGCAGAACTTTCAAACTTTTTAACTCCTATTAAACTTCAATGAATCTGCGTGCAGATTTTCGCAAGCGGCCATCTCTAATACTGTTAACATTTGGAAATGAAGCTATGAATTTAAGTTAAAAAATGAAAGGATTTACCCTTGTGCCATCTTGATGGTATTAAAGGATATGTATACTGGGAAGTTATTTTTTTAATTGCCCAACTATCACTGTACCATTTTTTTTTATCAATCTGTCCTTTATTTCTTTAGACATCCAGTCTGAAACATCTTACATATCAGCTGTCAATCAGATGCCTTAGTATCATTAACTGTACTGTTATGTATAGTTTTGCTGTAGCTGGAATGGTGACATTTGGTATATGAACTGCATGGTGGAAAATTCCCTCTCCCAATGGTGCCTCGTAACGATTACTGAGCATGCTTGCCCTCACAAAGAGTCAGATATTCTGACAGGGGGATGGAGAACTGAGGGACTGAGCTTGAGTAAAACAAGTACTAGATTGAAATCATGCAGAATCACAAACACATCAGAGTAAGTGCTGCTTACATGTATTCATTTATAGATTGAAAATTTTCATTTTTTCGTTTACAAATTCTTTAATGTGATAAATAAAATTTACAAATGTTATTTTTATTCTTACAGCAGCATGTCATGTGCCTGGATACACAGACAGACCCCCTGAACAATATTCCTACCTGACTAATTGATAAACCAATAGTCTGCTGGTAATTTGTGATTTATAATCACAACAAACCTGTTTGCTGTTTTGTTTACAAAGGATCTCAGTCCAATCCAATCAAAACATTTGACAGGCAATCAGTTTATCTGCTCACGTGTACTTGGGGTAGAGGTAGGCATCTCTGTACTTTCCTCACCATGCTAGCACAAAAGGAATTAGAGAAGTAGGGGTATATGGCAAATCACTCACCACAATGGCAATGCTAGCTGCCATAGTTAATGTGATGAAAGTTATCGTGCCATGAACTACCACAAGCAAGAAATGACAAATTAGGTGGGTGTATTATACGAAAACATGATGCTTCTAACTGTAATGACTTGTGCTGAACCAGCTTGCTGAGCAGTTTGCCAACATCTTTTCTGCATTGTTAAATATAATTTAAATCAAAACTTTGTTAGGTGTATGTTTTTATTACAATCCATAGTGTAAGAACGACTGATCTGAAAGAGAAAAATACGATCAATGTATATAAACATTAAAAACATAAGCGTTTTAGTTACAATTTTATTCATAAGAAGAGAAATGTCTTCCAAACACATTAAGGAAACCCCAACATGGAAGGTCCTTACTAATTACCTTGGCCCATTTATTTGGGCTGAGTCTGACACCCCCTGCTTGGTGGAATTTTCTTGGGAAAAGTTGTCACCCTGACCTTGCATTGAATTAGTATAACAAGCTTTCCCAGAAAACACAGCAAAAGGAGTGATGAGAAAAAGGTTTTAAGTCAAAGTGGTCTGCTTTAATTCTGATTCAATGCTGTTTAGTGGCTTGTAGTTAAGTGTGAGATGTAACAATTTTAACAACCTACATCTAAAAATCCCTTTTTAATTAAAATAGCAGGGATTATATAGGGCTAAATTAGAATGGAACAAATTATAACCAAAATTGAGTAAAACAAATCTCCTAGAGAGGTAGACTTGATATAAAGTAATATAAATTACAATTCATTTTCCAACTATCTCTCTTTTTAAATAGTCATTTAGTGTAATTATAGTTATGGCAGAAAAATGAGAAAGCAATTAACCCAAAATTAAAAGTAGTTTTAAAAGTCATTATGGAGAAAGTCTATTATTCATCATACATTAATACAAAGGGTTTTTAATAAGGGAGAGATAACCTGCATGGTACAGTACACTAATGTGTGGAATGGACTAGATTATTAAGCGCGATCCCTTACCATACAGCCTACATAAGGACTTTGTTTTGCGTTGTTTATACAAGGGGACATGTATTAAGAGATAGGCTTGCTCAAGCTGACATTCTTGAGAAATATATGGAGACTCCATTAGCCTTATCTTAAAATAAAGGATGCAATAAATGTTTTACATATAACATCTGCATCTCATTTATTATCTATGGATTTTTATTGTGGTTAAAAATTGTAAATGGACATTATACCAACAACATGTGAATTTTGACACAACATTTATACTATCATTTTACATGCTAAATAAAATAAGAGTATTTTAAATGATGCAGGATTTACGAGTTTTCACGTTACTAAGCTAAGCAGGCATTCTACCTGTTTTATTATTTAACTAGCAGTTAGATCTTTCCAATTATTGCCCATTCTATGACAAATTGAAACAGCCCCAGTCAACTTGTAGCAGTTAGGAGGGCGGTTAATACAGGAATAAGTGCGGTGGATTGTTTCCTTTCCCGTCATCCTAAAAACAAAGACAAAGGGGATGTGACCTGTATACTAGCACTGGCCTAGGGGTATATTCATGACTGATCGGCCGTGCAATACCATGTGGTAGTAAACTACCGCAATGGTATTGTACAGTATGGGTGATCTTACAATTACAATCGTAACTATACAATTGCAATCATATATGTCTGCAATTATAATTGTATGATTGCAGGGATACCGCGTCTTTATAAATAAGTACCCTAGTACTTTTATATGGAAGAGTTTGTTATTCCCTGTATCAGTCACACAAATCCAATATTTGCCACTGACAAATGCCTTTTGGGGCTTAAGGGGTCCCGCAGCTCGAAATCGGATCCCCCCTCCCAGGCTCTTATAAGTGTCTTTGTTGGGGGTCCTGCAGCTCGAAGCCTGGACCCCTTGTGGCTCTAATAAGTTCCTTTCTGATAAAGAGGTCCCGCAACTCAAAACCGGGACCAGCCCGAACTAAAAAGGACCTTTTCCAGCGTCTTCTTCTAATATGGCTAGAAATGGCCCTGTGTTGCTGCACTTGTAGGACTGACAAGTGCCTTTTGAGGCTTAGGGGGTCCTGCAGCTAGAAACCTGGACCCCCATTAGCTCTTAGAAGAGCCTTGTGCCTCTAATAAGAACCTTTCTGATAAGGGGTTCCCAGAGCTTGAAACCATTAAAAGATGAGAAGGAGATGCAAGGGAGAAAACTTGGTGCCCTAGCTCAACATATTAACCTTAGTTTGGCTAAGTGGCCTATGCCTAAATACGGTCCTGCCACAATGCTCTTATAAGTGCCAGGGAGGGGGGTGCAGGTATCAAGCTGTTAGACCCCCTAAGCCCAAAAAGGCACTTGTCAGTGCCCCTGGTGGGGTGTGGGGTCAGTGCCTGTGGAGGTGGGGGGGCCACCCCTGCTATTGCGCACCTCACATGGGGCGTGCCACTAGTGGGACATGCCCCTCTACTTCCCAGCAGCCCCTAACATCACACCCTGTTTACAGGACGCACCACCCGATATCAACGCTTTATAAATAGCGCTAAGTCTGATTTTGGTGAAAAGGGAGGCTATGATGTCAGTGGAAATTTAATGCACCTTTATACTTATACTTATTATTTATTCATTGTCAATCTCCTTTTTTGTCTTAGTATTATTACTATTATAGCAATTAAATATAAATAAAGAAAGAAAGAAATCATCTCTGGGTTAAAAAACATGAAAGCAGATACAATTTTATAATATTTTACTGTGCTGTTGACAAAGGACACATGTCATACTCTGTGTTTAAATAATATTCCCTATTTGCGTGCTAATGATTGCAATAGGGAAACATTGTTGTAAAGATAAGCATGGGGAGTCTGAATTTCAGAATATTTTACTAATGAGTCATTCAGTTTGATGCTACAAGCTTTACTTGAAGAACAGGGGATTATGATTCGCCATCCACCTACAAATCACAGTTAAATAATAGGATTAGAGGAAATGTATATGTAACATTAAGTCTGTCAAGGTCTGTCAATGCAGAGGTAACTGGTATAGATTCGATCAAAGCATCTGCATTGATATAGGTGGCACTGAACAGTCATACCTATTTCTATTTAACATCTATTATTAACAATGAATTTGCATGAATTAGTATGAAATTTCAGAACTTTTGGTTTCAAAAATCCGCAGATGGATCATAATTTTCAAATTTTCTAAACTTGCAAATTATAGTAACTTGTTATAGTCAGAATAAGAAAAATTCGGAAAATTTAGCAAAAATCTAAAAATTATTAAACTAATCAGTGGGTTAACGAGTAATCACTAGGCTACCCAGCAAAATTATTATGGGGCACCCTCCCTGCTTTATTTTCAGAGGTTGGGGAAAGGCTGTATCTGTCATAGGAAAAGTTAGAAGTTGCCATCTGGCTCCAAGACCCCCATGCTCCAGTGGTATATATGCCCTGACCAAATAGCCACACACGATTATCGTCTGAAACGGACGTTCCTTGCACGCGTTGCTTCTGTACGAGGCTTTGGTGGTATTGATTGGCCCTAATTGCTGAAACTTTAACCATAGGGTCGTTAGTAGTTGTCCTTACTAATCGTATTCTTACTGCTGCCATTCCTTTTATTAGCAACTTTCTTATATCTTGTCCTTCCTTATGTCTGTTCGCCACTCCTATATTTTGTCTTTTTGCTGGCTATTTCCATTTACTGCTTTTCCTATTTCTATGGCCCCATGAGTGCAAACATTACGTATTTTGATGTATACATCATATCCGTATAGTGTGTTTCTTTTTTGGTATTTCTGTGTACCTGGCCTGTGGAGCATGGTCCATAACTTTCTGGATCGGATGACTTACAGTACATTGTCCCTTTACTGCTGATCTTAGAAATAAGAACAGAAGGTAGAAGTACACCCATCTACTTCCCAGAAAAATTGAGAATGCATGTATGGAATGCAGGTATTCGGAAATAAAAATAAAACAACTTTAGTGTTCCTTTACATACATGCATCTTCCAAACCCGGTCCTACTAGTTTTTGCATTTATAAAATTAAGAGAAATAGGGGGATTCCATAATCTAACCAGCACATTGTGTTCAGTCTAAGGGTGGCAGTGGAGGAGTAGGTTGATCGCATTGTATTGGAGGACATCTTCTGCTACAAGGTGATTAGTGATAACAAGGAATGAGAAGGGAGATGATTGATGCTGAGTGGAATGTGATAAATTCAGGAACCACTAATCACACGCAATTAAGCAAAAAGAAGTGATAGAACGTTCCTGGGGAGAAAAAAAATCTTGTTTTCACAAATATGCTGACATACTCAGAAATGATAACATGATAATGAAACTATCCAGGTTACTTCAGGCATGGAGTGTGGAATTAAAGAGATAAATCTTTCAGGCACAAATAAGAAGGCAAATAACTTCTGCTTTTCTTCAAACTCAAATCTTTTTTTTTTTTAACACAATCAAGACTGTTGTAGAAAATGCCAAACTCTTTGCCTAAAATTGGCCCTTACCTATCAAATTGATATAAAGGAAATTTAATTTATTCTGATATTGCTATCATGTTTTAGGGAAGGCTGCCTACTGTTTCAATCAGGTTGAAGAGCATTGAGTCATTCTCTCTAAACTGTTTCATAATACATAAATATATTAAAGGGCAAATTATTCTCCTTCTTTACAAGGCACTGGTAAGGCCTCATTTGGAATATGCGGTGCAGTTTTGGAATCCCATATACAAAAGGGACATCTTGGAAATTGAGGCAGTTCAGAGAAGTGCAACTAAATTAATAAGGGGAATGGAGGGGCTTGAATATGCAGGCAGATTAGACAAGTTAGGGCTGTTTACATTGGAGAAGCGACGTTTGCGTGGGGACATGATAACCATATACAAATATATTAATAGGCCATACAATGAACTCTTTGGTGCATTGTTTACTAATAGGTCATATCAGAGGACACGTGGACATCCTTTAAGGTTGGAAGAAAAGAAGTTTCATCTTCAGGTTAGGAAAGGTTTCTTTACAGTGAGAACGGTGAAACTGTGGAACTGTCTTCCAGCAGAAGTGGTAATGGTGGTAATGGTAGTGGTAAGTTCATTGAATAGCTTTAAAAAAGGCCTGGATACGTTTCTAAAACTAAAACATATTGAGAATTACTGGTATTAATGCATATAGATCTGGTTTATCTAGGGATACTTTCCGATTGCCGTTTGGAGTCAGGAAGGAATTTATTCCCCCTTTTTAGCTGGGTTTTTTTGCCTTCCACTGGATCAACTGTAGGGTTAAAAAACGTATGTTTTATTCAACCTTAATTACTATGTTACTATGTTACGTCCACCCCCCAAACTAAAATGTAACCCACCACTGGCCACACTGTGTAATGTAAAAGATCCTTACCTTACGTCTCTACTACTTATAGTTCTCCAGCAGTGATTGTTCAAATCCAGGAACACGAAGAGTAGGAGGTGTCTGCCTGTCCAAAACATCTGCCTCCTCCTACAGTGGCAAGCGCAGGGGAACACTTTCCTCCTCTCCCTCCATCCCTGGCTGCCCCACCTAGCGTATAATGGTTAATATTTAATGTAGAGCATGCCTTCCCACCCCAAACCACTATATTAAGATGTCTAAAAAATAATTCACACTGTACTTACAGCCCTTCGCTCCCACAGAGTTCTCTGTTGCTGGCACCCACGGCTGTGATTGGCTGCCTCTCAGCAAATCACAGTTCCAGCTGCCGGTCCAGCCCCCTGCTTGTAGTTCTGGCAAGCATGGAGCCAGATCAGAGCGCCTCTGGAGCGAGGAGCTGTAAGTAGAGCTGTGATTCTTTTTTTATAAATAAAGATAGCGGTTGGGGGGTGAGAAGGGATGGCCAACATTACATAATTTTTTTTATAGAGGCTGGGGATACCCTTTAAGCAATGTGTTGGACCAAAATACCAGTCCAAATACCCCCCAAAAATGTTTAATAACAAAGCAAACAAGCAATATACAATTTGGTAACTTTTCAGTAGAAAACAAAAGCTACACAAATAATATTTCAACCCCACATCTCATTATGTGCACTAGAATAAGCAGGATTGGGGGGACACAAAACTCTCAGAATTTTAGAGAAAAATTGGCCAGAAAATATTGGTTATTGATACTGCTCCTTGACCCCTTCCTGAGTTTCTTAACTGCATGTAAGACCTTACTTTCAGAAACACCTTCATTTGGCACCAGCTCGAAAGACTCAGCTAGGATACAGCAAAAGAGACAGCTTCAATCACAGGATTGTCTTTAAGATATATATTAGCATATTAAAGGTAAAAATATAGCGATTAAGTTATCATGACATTGAAACTTTCAACACCACAGTTTAGCCTAAAAGTACAGCCATGCGACTGCACAATACCATGTGGTACCAGAGTACATAAAAATAGCGGTGGTTAAATGCAGGGTATCACTATATTGCGATGCTGCATATTTATACATATGACACCTATATTCTTTTCCAACAGAGATTCACTTAGTACAGACCTATTTGCAGTATAGTATAGGCATCACAATAATTTTTAAACCCCAATTGCATAATTATTTATCAACATATCAACATATCACAAACTTTGCATAGTGAACGTAAACATTCCAAACACACTGCTGCACGCATTCGTATCCAGAAACACATGTATATCCGATCTGTAAATATGAATACAAAATACAAACACAGAGAAAAAAATTTGCAGACTATACTATATTTTTTTCATACACATAGGGCCATATTTATAAACCCGCGGTATTGCAAGTTTGCAATGCCGTGGATTTTCATTACTGAACGACCACAGGCGTAAATGTACGGGCGCAATCGTACAGTTATGACAAATGTTTGTTTATGTACGAACGTTTGTCCGTAGAATACCATGCGGTAGAAAACTACCTCAGTGTTATTCTATGGGCGATCATAAATCTAAGATCACGGTCGTAGATTTACGATCACTACAACGATTGTAACAACGATTGTTAAAGATATAGTATAGCTAAGAAGCGGTACTGCACCATTATAAATATGGCCCATTGTGTTGGAATCTAGCAGGTAATGAAAACATAGCCAAAAAGATTTCATGGTCACCAAGACATTTCATGGACACCAAGACACCACGTTACATCACAGTTAAGGACTACTTAACAATCTAGAATTACCCTGTACATACTAGGTTGATGCTAGATTGACACCACCACCTCTATTAGCTAGCGTTTGTACAAGGCTTAATAACTTTAAAAAGTTGTTTTGCTATGTAAATGCAATCTACATGCTACAGTTATGTGAGATCTTTATTATGATGTGTGAGAGAAAAGGACTATAGTAGAAGGGCGTGTCATGTCATCAAATGCCTTCATGCTTCTGGCATATGAATATAAACATTGGATGTGTAAAAATGCTTTTATCTTAGTATGCAAGCACTACGTGAAAGGGTTAATGCATACTTCTGTGCTACTAGAACCTACTCTAGGGAACCTTAGATCATAAACTGACAGTTGGTGCAGTTGGAGATTAGCTCTTAATAGGTTGTGGGTCACAAATCGTTGGTTCTTTGTCAATATAAAATTTGCTATGATTTATCAAACCAAGAGATAGATCAAAAAGTCAATCCAACATCTATGATGAATGAAATTAAAGTGTGAAAAGCCACAGAGACTGGTTTCCCTCGGAAAATCTCTCGTCCATTCCTCCTTGATTGCTGCATTTTGTTTCAGTAATCTAAGTTTAATGTATCTTCCTCCTTTTCTTGGACGTGGTCCATTCTAACTCCCTTACACTGGTGAAGACTATGACAGATGCTGTTTGGAGAGCAGGTTTATGTGGGTGGCCAGCTGGAGAGGTCATGCTACAAAACCAGCACAAGACTTCATAAAAACAGTACATGTCCATATGCATGGGTGGAAAGATAGATACATATGTGTACATTTTTATTTCAGAATGGGGATTCTGAAACCAGGTTTTAGTACCGACTGTCTTGTTTTCTTTTTTCGAAAAAGGTCACATTCATTCCTGGCGGATACAGACTTTGCCTGCACATTTTTTTATAGTTTCCCTGCATCAACTATTAAAAACAGAGATGTATTTTCTCTATGTCTGGTTAGTCTTATTCAGGCGAAAGCTAATATTTGAGAATTCATGCTCCAGTAAGGAATTTATCTCTGCACAAGCACAATCCTTGAGTTAGGCTGGGGGAGTGGGAAATGGAAAAAATCAGTAACATTTTTCTTCTTTTTTAACTATTTTTAAATTCTCAGATATCCTCATTTACAGTAATTCGGGGCTGTTTATCTAGGGGCCCACAGCAGACAGTTGACACCTCTGACCCCTTACCTTTCATATGTGGTCAACCCTTCATGTTTTTATCCTTCCCAAATTGCTGACCTGAACCACCAGTAAAGCTGAAAACTGATTTAGTGATATAATAAATGTCAGTAATGGGGTTTTAATTATATCAGGTAGCTGATTCTTTTGTAACTATAATCATTCAGGTTTTTATCCTTTTCCCAACATTGTATTATGTAGCAGGTCAGTAAATTCATTTTATGGTGATCCCTAGAATCCTAGACAGTGAGTTGTATGGATCTATTTTAATAAGATTGTGGTTTTAAGGTCTATATGGTTCACCTTTCCACAATCTTTGGAACATTGAATAAAAGGTTAAAACCCTTCTATTAAAGGGAAGCACAACTAAAGGCCCACACACACATGTGACTGACATATATATGCCAACAAATTCCAATAGAATTCCAATGGAATTTGTCGTCAATATGCAGTGACGTGACAACCTCACACGCTAAACTGGCTGACCTTTAATACTTTGTTAGGGAATATCATTGTTCATGGCAAACATTTTGTTGTGGCCGACATTTCATCCATTTTGCATAAAAGAAGGATAGACATTGGTGTGTACCTAACCTTATACTGTATTTACATTCTCCTAATTCAAGGGTGCCCACCTTTACCCCATTCACAAACAGGCATGTGGGAACTTTGAGGAGTAGGTGGGACAAAATAGCAACAGCACATAGGGGTTGTGTATTGTGTTAGGAGGATGGGAAGATAGATTTAGGGTGGATCAGGTCTGTGTTAAATAGTCTGTGTTAAATAAGCCCTATTTTGCAGCCCATAATCACACAGTTATGGATTTGACAATCTGCCAACATAATAGATGTGGATTTAAAAGGCCCATATAAATCAACATGTTATGCACCCCTGCAAGAACCAGGCACTGAAAGGACAACGGTGGTCTCAAACCACGTTAGGGTTAAATGAAAGCCTGCAGTATTTCCTTTAAAGGGTATGTCCACCCTAGAATACAATTTTTAATATAAGACTCCCCATGGGCTCCCAGCCCCAACCGCTATATTTTTTTTTTTAGAAAGCCCCCCAAACTCTACTTACCTCCCCTCTTTCCTCCGCCGCGCTCCCGGACCTCTGCTTGCGAGAAAATGCAAGCAGAGGGGCGGGACCGGCAGCCGCGTCTGTGATTGGCTGAGCGGCAGCCAATCACGGACGCGCTGCCGTCCATTCAGTGCAGCGGAGAAAGAGGAGAGGTAAGTAAGAGTTTGGGGAGCTTTATAAATAAAATATAGCGTTTGGGGCTGAGAGCCCAGGGGGAATCTTATCTTTTAATGATTTTACGCTAGGGGAAGGAATCGGGAGAGGAGGGAGAGGGAGGGGAGAGGAGGGTAGGGAGGGAGAAGGCTGCATTATGCATGCCAACTTCTCCCTGAGCCATGTATCAGGCTAGTCCCCTAATGGACTCTGCTAGCCTCCTGGTGGGCAGTTTTTGGGACTTTGTGGGGGGACTACAGGAGAACCCTATGGAGCTGGGATGTGAGGTAAGGATTACACTACACTACATGGTGGGGCCAGTAGTTGGGGGGATTATAGTTTTGGGGGTGGACATGCCCTTTAAAATGAGTCGACAATCACATTACATTGAGGTGAATGTTCAAACTTTCTGCTTCCAGTAGGTTGAGTGACATCACCTGACCCCATCAGCCCCAGGGAATAAGCATGCTCAGTTAAGACATAATGCTGGGGAAACTAGGCAGTACCTGGGGTAAAAATTGACAGACAGAGGTTGCAGATTGGCAGGCAGAGGTTGGTTACATAACTACAAGCTGGTCACAAGTGTTCAAGCAGGAAGTAATATTGCTGAACCTTTTCAGCAATAACTTCTTACAAATTTTATCTAGGGATGTGATTTAGGTTTTATTTTGAAGGTACAATGGAAGTCTTTTTGTATAATTCTTACTAGTGTGGAAGAATTCAAGACCACAGTTACCCTTTAATAAATTTCAATGTATTTTAAAGGGCAGCTATATTGCCCAAACAAGTTTGTTGGCAGTGACATTCCTACATATATATGTAGGAAGGTAGGAGACAGTACTGCCACCTAATCAGATCAGTGAGCTGTCGGTTCGATCTGTCTCTCACTCTTTTTACAAATTCATCCTCAAAGCAGGGTATATATTTATTGAACACATTATTAAATAATGAATGATGAATGCTAATCTTTAAATTGCACTAACAATCCTAGGGCTTTTTTTGGGCTAACTGGACAATATTTCTGTGTACAGTTGTGCTAAAAAATCTGCTGTGATTTTGCTGTCGGCGGTGACCTTTGCCTGGATCAGATGAACAGGCGATCAGACATTTTAGTAAATCACTGCCAATTGTCTTCTGTGAACCGCAAGATCAGGTGTGGCGAACTGATTCGTCCTGGCCTACTGCCTAAATAATACCAATATTTTAACAACACTACAGATCTTTAAATAACAATACCCAAATCAAGATTAAATAGAGATAACCATTCATAAATAGTGATAAGATGTGGCACAAAGTATATCTATGCTTTACAAATATATCCCAAAGCGTTTTAAGAGAACTGCAATCAGCTGTCAATTCCTCTGATTGTCTTACTACAGAGAAACCTCAATAAATGTGCTTAGAAAATATCCTCATATGAAGCTGCCTATATATGTAGTGATATGGTAGATAAGTCCGTCTGATGTTTGTTTTAGCACTGTGAAGACCCTTTGTCTGTCAAATGGTTTCCTCAAATTACAGTAATAAGGGTATCTCCACACTTTTTTTAAAGTTTGATTTATTCAGTTTAACAGGAGAACAGGAGATAAATGAGCTGTGTCTTACCTCACTTTCTTACACGTGAACCCCTATTATGGTGCCCATACACTGTAAACTTACCCTCTGATTTTCCACTATAAAGGATTAATAAATCAGTGTAAAGCCCCCCATACATGGCATTGATATTTCACATTTTGTACACGTTTTTTGCCTGTCTTCCACAGCTTTTAAGCTGAAATCTCAAATGGTTCTTCCAATCGGATTTTAGATTGTTTTAGTTACAGAAACTCCGAATGGAAATCCATTGGCCTGTTATCTTATAGATAACCACAGAGTTAAAAATAGTCTAATGCATTAGAACAACAGTTATTTTAAAAAGGATAGTAAATTGGAATACTTCAGTGTACTATCACTTTATTAATGACTGGTGCTTTTTAGCTTTAATATTTAAAATCAGGTTATGGTTTTTCCTTGTAAATACATGTTAATATAGCAAGCCTCTGTATGGCCACCTGGAGACACTGTGTGACCTCGAAAGTTCCCAACTGCCAATTCAGTGCATCAATCACAGTGCTGCCAGATGTACCAAACTGGGAGCAGTAAACTACCAATTACAACTACTAAAAGCACTTGACAGAAGGATTTCATTTTGCATTTTATAACGTGAGTAAAGAGGATAATTGGATAATTAGGTTTTCCAGTAAATACAAACATTAGCAGAAAAAGGGCTCTTAAAGGGCAAGTCCAGCCCTAAAATGAAAACTTACATACAGGTAAATCACCCCCCAAAACCCCAAACGGTAATAGTTTGAAATGTGAACTATGTAAGTCTAACCTGAAATCCTGCACAATGTCCTGTTTCTTCCAGGTACCAACTGTCAGTTATGGATTTGACAGTTGACATCACAGCCAATGACTGAATGTAAATCCCCTGTCTGCCTCTTCTGAGCATGCCCAGGCTCAGTACAGGTTTCTAAATTGCTCAGTTTCCATGAGGCATCCAGAAGCATTGCAGGCATACACTAATGAATTCATAGGACAAACTATGATATATCAACATATTTTAAAGAGGCCATTCTTTCTAAAAGATGTTCTTATGAGGGTGGAGTTGTCCTTTAAGGTTGGTACACACTATTCAATATTTTGGTCCGATGGACAGATAGCTCAGTGTATCGGTCATATATCGGTCTATCGGGCAGAAATGATTGCATGGATTTTCGTCTTTGTCTGACTGACCGTTCATCCGAATCAGATGAAAGGACGATCGGACATGATAGAAAACCCCATCCGATCGTGTAGTCCTCTATGGACCGCACGGTCAGTCTCGGTAAAACTATTGCCGCGACCAACAGTCCTTCCTCCTGGCCGACCAGTCGGAAGAGCCGAATGGTCGGTCAGGAGAAAAAGTTGCTGGTGTGTACCATGCTTTAGATTTAAGATGACCATTGTTTACTTCTGAGTGCTAACAACTTAAGCACAATATTAACTCTGATGCAATAAAATGTGCAAAAGTTTGTCAGCGCTATTAATCTGCAGCAACCAGTCAGATGGTTGCAACAACACAGAAAAACATTGCACTGATAGCTGCAAAATAATATCACTGGCAAACATTTTTACCTCATATTGCATCAGTCCCTTTGGGTCTTTGATCCAGGGTACTGGAGTTAATGTCTTGTTTGGAGATTTAACAAGGTTGTTTCTATTGCTCCTGGGACCTAGAGATGTCCGAACTTCGCAAAATCCGGTCCGCTCGAGGATCCGCAAATTTTTGGAAAAATTCGAAAATCCGCGAGCGGACCCATTAAAATGAGAAAAATACGAGATTTTTCGTATTTTCAAAAAATTTCGAAATTACGGGTTTTCGCGTATTTTCGAATTTTTTTTTACCATTAACCCTCGTAACTTCAAAAATTTTTCCGCAAATTTTTTTAAGGAAATAAGAGAAATCCTTGAATTTTCAAAAATTTTTGAAATTCATTGTTTTCTCCTATTTTTGAAAATTTTCGAAAATACGCGAAAACCCGTAATTTCGAAAATTTTCGAAAATACTAAAAATCTGTGAATCGGAAGTTCGGAAGGCGGAAAATCCGGAAAAATCCGCCGTTCGCGAACGGGATAAATCCGCGGCGGATCCGGGTTCGGATCCGCGAACCGGCCATCCCTACTGGGAGTGCAAATAGGACCTTAAACATTTTAAGTAAAGCCTGTAAAGCCCAGTACACATAGTGTGATCTTGACCATATTTTTCTGCCAGACTACCTATCAGTAAACAGATCGATATTCTGCCAGTCAGAAAAAAATCAACCATGCCAATATTTTGATGTAACTGATCACAAGGCCCATGAAATCCTCTGAAATTTACCAACAGGTCTCATCAAATTATCATCTGATTTGGACAGAAATAGACTGGGGTCTGATTTAAATCTACCGAGATATTACTGCAGATATTCAATCGGGCTAAATATTAGTATGTGTGTACCAGCCTTAAAACTTTGTTATAGACAGCTTTTAATCTCTGTAAAATAATTTTAAAAAGTCTTGTCATAAACAAAACCAAGCTATATTCATTGATTGTTGTTGTAGACACTAATAACCAGTATGCTTTGAAACCGTGTCTTAAATCTTGTCTTTAAGTATGCATTGTTGAAACCTTGAAAAGA
This sequence comes from Hymenochirus boettgeri, assembly GCA_019447015.1. Taxonomy (NCBI): domain Eukaryota; kingdom Metazoa; phylum Chordata; class Amphibia; order Anura; family Pipidae; genus Hymenochirus; species Hymenochirus boettgeri. The sequence goes on from CM033472.1 coordinate 109,619,068, forward strand.
TCTTTAAAAAGACTACCGTCTATACCCGAGTATAAGTCGACTCAAGTATAAGTCGAGGTACCCATTTTTACCTCAAAAATGAGTAAAACCAATTGACTCGAGTATAAGTCGAGGGCAGAGTAGTAGAAGGGAGTGGAAGTAGGGAGTAGAAACTCTGGAGTGGAACTGCACACACTAACCTCAAAACACACTACCCTGTCCCACACACTAACCCCAAAATACACTACCCTGTCCCTGACTCCTTACTCTCCCCTCCAGCCCCAGGTCCAGCCCCAGGAATAAAACCTATTTCCCTGCACCCATCTTCCACCCTGCCACTACACTACACTACTACAGTACCTACACTACTCCCTGCACCCATCTCTCACCCTGCCACTACACTACACTACAGTACCACTGCACTACTCCCTGCACCCACTCTCATCCCCCCTGCCACTACACTACACTACTACTAATGCTGCAACCTTACCTTTGCAGGAGAGTCCAGGCCCCCGACATCATACTTGATGGAGGAATCCGGCTGCCGCGTCCACTGATGGTCGCATCCACTGACGTCACGACTCGGCGCCGGTCTAATTTCCCGGTGCCGAGTCGTGACGTCAGGGATGCACCATCAGTGGACGGCGCCGGATTCCTCCATCAGTAAGTGACTGACTCGAGTATAAGTCGAGGTTCAGTTTTCAGGCTGTTTTCACAGCCTGAAAACCTCGCTTATACTCGAGTATATACGGTAGATATAATCAACAAATGAATGCATAATGTATGCTTGTGATGGTAAATCTGAATTAGAAAGCCATCAGATGACTAGTGAAACGTCTTCAAGAACTAAACTTTAAGTCCAGTTGATGTAACTGAATACAACAGATAATGCATAATGTACTAACAGGGTTATTCAATAAAGTTCTTATTGTTAAAAATGTTGCTAATTTTGCCAACCATCAGATGTTGTTCAAAGTTTAAATAAGATCTGATTGGTTGGGCAAAATTAACACCATTTTAAATTATAAGAACTTTTATGACTCTCCTGTATATGTACTAAAAGCATTAGTGTCAGTTTGTTCAATGAAGACTGTGAGGATTTTGTTTCCAGGCCTGACTTTGAACCTAATTTGTGTACCTGACTTCTGAATTGTTTGCTTGGTTTGGTCTAAATTTAAAAAGTAAATTAATAGAACGAAATGTTGTTATCTCTAAATAAGAAGAAAGCACTGGCTCTTCAACCTTAATGCACTGATTCCTGTACAATGTGACTAGATGCATATGTGCATCTAACTATCTTAAGATGCAACTATCTTAAGCAGGTTCCCTGCTCCTTGTAGGATCAGTAGAGTTTGTATACAGGCTACAAATATACCCTTAGAATATTTTACGTTGTGTCCAGATAAGTAAGTAACTAGATATCACTCACTGGGCCTCAGCAAATTTGCAATGGGGCCTCCCTTTATGCTTTATCTACAGTGGTTGCTTAAACGGGCTGAGTTTTTGAGAACTAAATTGGTCATAGAGGTTGCTTCCCTTGTAGTTACTACTCTGAGCGTGTCTTTATCTAGTAAGTTAATTCTGAGTTGCATTTTAGCTTCATTAAATTTTTTTTATTATTATTATTATTATTTCCAAATAACTTCTCAAAGGGAAACTACAACATTTTGAACTTTTCCAAAAGTGATTTGGCAATTTCATAATAAGGGTATCAACAGAAAAGGGCAAATTTCCAAGCCAGAATTTCCATATCCATAAAGGCCATACACTATTAGATGTTTCTTGCAACATTCCACTAACTGACTTACAACTGACAAGGACAATATTTTTTTATCTATATGGTGTAATAATGATCATAAATTAATTGTTTGGGTCAGTGAATACCAACTCTCAGAACTGTGCAATTATTCAATGCTGAGTCAAACATTGACTTGATCAAATACCAGGCCAGTCTATGGCTAGAACAAGGCTAATCATGTTACAATAACAAAATAAAAAGTGCACCTTTTGTTAAACATCTAAACATTGATAAAATATCTAAAACTGCAGTACAAGCTAATGCAAGAACATTGAAGGGAATAACTGCAATCCGGATTAAGCTGGGTACACACAGTACCGATAAAGCCCCGATACCTTTGGATCCGACGGTATCGGGGCTTTATTGTTATGTGTGTACCTTCGTTTCCCGAATGAGTGTGCGGCCGCCGAACGATCGGGTCGGCCAAACGCTCATTCGGGAAAGACTGAAAATTTCCATCGGCCGCGCTAGACTCCCTATAGAGGAGTGTGTGTATGCAGATCTTTGAAAGATGCCAGACAGGAACTTGCAGATCCTGTCTGTCATCTTTCAGAAATCTGTACTGTGTGTACCCAGATTTAGTCACAGAGATACACAGCAATTTAACGTATTACATGTTAAAAGCTATTAAGAGACCATAAATGTTATTTAACTCTGTACCAATAAAAGGCTCTCTGTATGGAAGAATTTGCACAAAATCCACAGAGATTATTTTCAGTCACATTAATCAATTTCCATTTAGATTTTATGTAGTAAATGTCCTAAACTGATAATAAAGTTGGTAATTAAAGAGCTTTCATTTAATTAGCTGAAGCTCAGTTTGCTTGAAGCAGACATATCACTGAATTTTCTCCTGTCCAGAAAGTTTGATAAGGATGCTGCACTGATCACAAGGCGACTCCATCTTTAATTGGTTCCAGATGTGGGATAATTAGTTTGTCTGCAGTCATAAAATGGCTCTGTTGTCACTTCTTCTATACCTCTACAGGCTGGGTAGAACCAACATGGAATCCAGATGTTCTCTTATTGTGTGCAAATTGTTCCAAGGATTTTCTTATCTCAGCTGATATTATATATACACTACATGATTGTTCTGAAGAATTATGTGCAGAATTGTTTTAACCTGACATTCTCATTATTTGATTGTTTTATATTTTTTTCTATTGTTATTAATATACTATGGAATTATGGTGTGTACTGTACATTTAAAAGCCTAGAATTAGCCTTTTCTTTAAAATCTTCATTTTTCGGCAGTCTAGTCATGGCTTTCAATCTAACCAATAATATAATATTTCGCCTAAATTATGAATTAACATAAAACATGTCAATTGTGAATCCTCCTCAAACAAACTTTTTGAGGCTACTGTGATTTACAGTATATTATATTATACAGTAAGTCTTTCTTACAAACCTTTTTTTGAATATTTAAGTAGCCTTTCGTACATTCATACATTCCAGCATTCCCCTTTGATATATTCGTATATTAATCTGTATTTGTGCCGTTTTATTTTCCTCAAATTTCTTTATTTCCTTTGTAGATAGAACTATTCCCCCACAATTCTTTGGTAAATAATTACCGGTAGTATTCAGCTCTCACCTTTCTCCCAAAATGAATAATGGTTTAGAGAATTTCCTATTGTAGACTATTCTAATATTTTATGATTAGGGGATAGGAATTTGAAGGGCAATTTAAGAGCAATGTATTGGGGAATCACAGTCACAGGACAGGTTCCCTTAGCTAAACAAGTAATTATAATAGTTAAACAGGAGCTCCTTTTATTAAAAATTTACAGTGATGCACTTAGAAATGTTCAAAACCGTCGAGTTTCATTCCGTTTTCGGATTTTCGGAATCCCATCTGAACAAATTTGAAAATCCAAAAGTTTGAATAAAGACACATAGAAGTCAAAAGTCAGGCACTCCTTCCTGACTCTAAACGGCAATCAGAAAGTATTCCTGGATCAACCAGAATTACAATATATGTATTAATACCAGTAATTCTCAATATTTTTTTTAGTTTTAGAAACTTATCCAGGCCACTTTTAAAGCTATTCAATGAACTTGCCATTACCACATCTGCTGGAAGACAGTTCCACAGTTTTACCATTCTCACTGTAAAGAAACCTTTCCTAAGCTTAAGATGAAACTTATTTTCTTCTAATCTTAAAGGATGTCCACGAGTCCTCTGATATGACCTATTAGTGAAGAATGCACCAGTAAACAATGCACCAGAGAGTTTATTGTATGGCCCATTAATTTATTTGTATAAAGTGATCATATCCCCACACAAATATCACTTCTCCAATGTAAGAGATGTATATTCCCCTCTTAATGCAAAACAATATCTTGCTAGTTCTAGCCACTGCTGCCTGGCATTGTTTGCTTCAGCTAAGTCTGTTACCTACCAGAACCCCCAAATCTTTTTCCATTACAGATGCACTTAACAGAGTTATTTATGGTGTAGGTGGAACAAGGATTGTTAAACCCCCAAATGCATCACCTTACATTTATCTACATTGAATCTCATCTGCCACTCTGCTGTCCATTTTGATAATCTATCTAGGTCTGCTTCCAGCAATTGCGCATCATTTGAAGTTTTCAAATCTCTGCATAGTTTGGTGTCATCCGCAAACATAGAGACCTTGCTCTCAATGCCCCCTTCTAAGTCCTTTATAAACAGATTAAAAATAACAGTACAGAATCCTGTGGCACTCCACTTAGAACTTTAGCCCACATACATGGGGCTCCATTGACCCCCATTCTCTGATCCAGTGACCAATTTTCTAACCATGTACAAATGTTTTCTTCTTGGCCAACAGCCCTCAGTTTATATATTAGTAGCCTATGTGGCATAGTATAAAAAGCTTAAGCAAAATCCAAGTATACTACATCCACTGCTATGCTTGAATTTAAATTCTTAATCACTTCTTCATAAAAAACAAGTACATTTGTCTGGCATGATCTATTTCTCATAATTCCATGCTGATTACTACTAATAAGATCAGTTCTGGAGGCAAAGTCAAGGATATAACCCCGTAACAAAGTTTCCAGCACCTAACCTACCACTGATGTTAGGCTTACAGGTCTATAGTTACCAGGGAACGACTATCTTTTTTGAATATTGGTATTATATTGGTTTTTTTTCTAATCCAGCGGCACATCACCAGACAAAAGTGAATCTGAAAAGATGAGAAACAGTGGTATAGATAAAACTGGACTAAGCTCTCTTAAGATCAGAATATGTATTTCATCTGGTCCTGGGGCTTTATTGATATTAAAGGAGAACTAAACATATTTTTTTTAAATCCTAAAATGAAAGGTTTTCTCCCCAGAATACCTATACATTTAAAGATTCTTCTCTAGTTATTTGCATTTAGTAGATATGCAGTAAGAAATGGATTCTGTAACAAAGGAGGCTTCCATGTTGTTGCCAGTACAACTCATAGCCCATGTTGGCTTCAAAGAGTCACGCCTCCTGACCCCAGTATTCACTGTCTCTATGCAAAATGTTTCTAGCTTCTCTTTCTAGTGAAAGATAATCAGGGAGATTCAATAAAAGTTCTTATCGTTAAAAATGGTGCTAATTTTGTGTCACCCAATCAGATATTATTTAAAATTTTAAAGCTAACATCTGATATGTTGGGGCAAAATTAGCACCATTTTTAACGATAAGAACTTTTATTGAATAACCCTGAAAGTTTCTAAATGAACCTGTGATCACAGTTGAGTTGCTGGTGGCGCACCATGTAAATGCTGTATTTTTAGGACAAACAGACCAAAAAGTCACACATTCTAATCCCCTAGTTTACTTATGTTAGTTTCCATGTTTCTAGAAAATAAAAAATTTCTACATATGTACAATAACTCTGTTATTTATTTACCAACCAGTTTGAATTGCTGACAGTCTTCCAATAGCAATAGAAAATAGTGAACTAATTTTACTGACATTTACTGTACTTCTATCTATTGCAAGTTCACTGGGGGCGTGTTCTGCTAAAGTGCTGGGTTAGGAAAAAATCTGACTATTGGGACACAGGTTCGATTCCCCATGCTCCCTTTTTTTTGTTTTTATTATGTGTCTAGCAAAAGATAAGGACTCTACATGTACTTGAGATTTGCTAATTAGCCCCTGTGGCATAGAGATAGGAGTATTTGTAATGTGTCTACACAAAAAAACTGCACTGAAATCGGTGTTCTGTGTCAGAGGGACAGATCTCTGAGCTGTAACATGATTGGCTGACAGCTTCCAGGAAGCAAGACTGCAGTTTCTTGTGAAGTGTGCTGCGTACACTTAGCTGGGTATTTCCAGATAAGGTGAATTATGGGAGCTGACCCCAAGTACCCACAGGTACTTGGGGTCAGGTACTTTTCATCCACAGCAAAGGGAGAAATGAGACACAAATTGTTGTGTGTTTGTGAATGTGCTCTGTCTATTGGGGCAATGTTGTCTGGGGACTTTAGTTCTCCTTTAACTTTGTTTAATTGTTTCTCTACAATATCCTCTGTCAGCCAGAGAAAATATTCCTCATTTTTTCCCATCATATTATTACAGTCCCTAATATAAGGACTAGGATTCTCTATAATGAATACAGATGGGAAAAAATGGTTTAGCACATTAGCCTTGGCATCCTCTACAACCATCTCTGCCCCATTATTTAATGGTCCCATGTTCTCAGTCCTCATCTTTTTACTATTGATATACTTGATTTGTTTTGCTATTTGTATTTCATTTTCTATTTTAGCTAGTTTAATTTTCAGCTTTTGTGTACTCCTTATTACAATGTTTATACTACTCGTATGCTTGTTCTGTTCCCTCTGATTTCACATTTTTTAATGCCTTTTTCTTTTTTTTCCATTTCCCTTTTTACCTGGGCATTAAGCCAGGCAGGAGAGGACCTATTTTATACTTGTTCCTTAAAGGTAGAAATTTAGAAATGTAATAGTTTAGTATCCCTTTAAAAGTGGTCCACATCTGCTCAATATCTTTACCTAGGAACACATCCCCCCCAGTCTATAAGCAGGAGTGATTCCTTTAACAACATAGCCCCCCCCCCCACCTTGAGTTCGTAGATTGTTCAGATTATTGTCTAGAAATCTGCCTAATGCTAAAATCTTTATTTTCTCTAAAACAAAGTACATTTGCCTTCCTTCTCTCAGTTTTACTTTGTTCAGGGAAATCAAGAGCTGGAAAGCACCACTAATGTCTCTGAGAATGGTTCATGCATTTAACCTCTTATGATATTTAGTGAACAATGTATATTGTTCCTCTAGCACTCACTGTGCCATTATTTGGTTATAAACACCTTCAAAAAAATTACTGATCTAGCAACAATAGACAATTTAGGCTTTTAGTTGCATATAAAATCTGTTTTCATTGCCTGTTGTGGTTACTCATTGTAAATTTGTCAGTCTGATGTCATCTCTGGCAAAAGTTAGCACTGCTAATTTGAAGAATAGGCCGCAAATGATCTGAGTGGATTTCACAAAGTATTATATGAAGTATTGCAGCATCTTGGAAGTTTTATTTTCTGTTCCATGGAGACAAAGGAATTGTCTTTGTATATCCCCTCCTTCACATACACTTTATAAGAGCTAAAAATTGCAAATTCTTTTTCTTCTATAAATTTTTTAAACTTATCCAAGTATTACTGGAATTTCACTAGTCTTCTAAAAAATACTACTGCCACCAACTGGCCAACTCCAAAAATGCTGCATTTAATGGCTATAATATAAGACCTTGTAAAATGGTGTTTTTTTTAACATCTTTAACCTTGTTAATCCAAAAGCGTTAAAACTATTTTAATGTCTCAGGGAACCCCTATGTAAAAATATATATTGTATATTTTTATATCTCTCTTTCTCAGTGATTAATTAATTAAAATATAAATTCCATACAATATAACAGATTAATAAATATTTCTATAAATAGTTGCAAAGCTTATACTTTTTAAAATACTTTTCATACAGACATACATTCTGTATACTAAAATAACTTACTACTAATAGTAAGTGTAATAAATTCGGAACATACTACAAATGAACGTTAGAATGTAAGCTATGTTGGTTAGAGACCTTTTTACCTTGTGTATTATCTAATTTTCCCCTTATTATTTTATTATTATGGAATTATATAGCGCCAACATCTTCCGTAGAGCTTTACAATTACATGTATACATTCACATCAGGTCCTACCCCGAAGAGCTTACAATCTAAGCACTTTTAAGCACACACAGGAAGAACATACAATCTCTTTGCAGATGTGTCCAAGGGTGGAATCGAACTCAGGACAGCAAGGCATCAGTGCTAACCACTGAGTTTGTGTATCTGTATTTTATGTATTGAAATATGCTCTGTATTCCCAGTTGGCACTATATAAATATGTACATTGTACTAATACAGATATTTTACATTTCAATTATTAACAGTTTATGTGTGTACAGCTGACCTTATAACATATTATTCACAGTAGAAAATACTACTGGCTGAAACAGTAACTAGATATTTCTGCGGTATAGTTTAATCTCTGTCTTATTTGAGCCTATACACAGATAATGTACTAAATCACCTGATGTTAATTGAGTATAAATCATGTACATTTCTGCTGTTACGACCCCCTGAGGCTTTTAGAAGCTGTTAGGGCAGAGTTGTAACTTTGCCATGAACCACAGAGCTGGAAAGATGATGCATTGGGTTTCAGAACAAAAGGTCAGGCCACTGCTTGTTTCAGGTTTATAGTGTATTAAATCAGTGTAAAATGCAGAGTTAAAAGTCTGTTGTGTCAGGACTGATTTACACTCAGAAAAGCTTATGAGTACTCTGATGAATGCTCCCTGCAGAGGGCTGCTGTGCCACTTGGAGATAATGTTTGATGAAATCCAGCCAAAGAAGGTTCTGTTAGTTAATGACCCTGTGACTTTTGACCTAGAGACCTAAGATGGTCTGGCAAAGGGAACTACTGTCTGGTGTCTGATAACCTTAAAGACCCAATTTTTTAGAGTGAGGTGACCTCTCACTTTTACAGAGATCACAATGGCATCATAGGATATTAAGGACCTGGTTGGTGGCAAAAGGGCAACCCTTTTGCAGTGTGTAAAAAAACACATTTTACTACCTTAAGGCTAAGTGCATACAGGAAGATATTTCATCTACAAAGTGCAGCCCATTGGAGACCATTGACCAAAATTTACAGACATATCCAATTGTCCTTTTGTCTGATTTGGACAAAAGAACAACCAACATTTGTAGAATATCTGTGGCAGCCAATAAAGTACCATTGATATTTCAGCCCTACCAAAATGTTGGTCTGGCAGGCCAAAAAATTGTCTTGTGTGCAGCTAGCATGCGATTGTGGAAAAAATGCTCCAATTAATGGATCACATGCACAGCACACTAGTGTGGCCACATCAATTGGGCCACACTAGTGTGTGCTTTTATAAGCGCAATCAGATCGCAATCTCGATTGCAATTAAAAGCGCAGTAGTGTGGCCTAGCGCTTAAGGGGTAACTGCAGTCTCTATACAAGTGTTCTCTATTTCAAAGAGTTTTCACTTTTTCATTTCAAGCAAGCCTAGTCTGACATATCTCTGGATCTTAAGTTATAGGCTTATAAAGTTATACTTCAATCTCTATCCTGACTGCCTGAGTCTATGACAGTCACATGATGTGCTGTGTAAGTTTTGGTTCCAGATTATGAGATGACCCAAACTAACATACCAATACAAGCTCATCAGTCATCTCAATTTTCTTTTTGTCACATCAATTTACAAAGAAATATGAACAGTCAAACTGATAAACTGTCATTTGAAATTTACAAAAATTGGCAAGAATGTTTCATTTTGCACCTAAAAGCATTGAAATTAATATATTCCTTTTAACTGCTGTGTATTGCAATGCCATATCACTCTATGATAGCTTCTTGACTGTAATGAATCAGTAAAAAAATGATCATCATTACCCAAGCCTTGAAATGGCAAAAATGCGACACCAAAACCTGAATTTAATGAAATTTCATTGGTAGTTTTCACCTACAAACTGGGATTTTCACCTAAAAGCATTCATATGTTCAAAATGTGTATTTTTAGGGTGTGCTTTTACTAACAAGCATCATATAAAAATTACCATTCAAAGATATCTGTTGTATTCAATTAGATCAACTGGACTTGAAGTTTAGTTCTTGAAGACGTTTCGCTAGTCATCCAACTGGATTTCTCAATTCAGAATTGAGAATTGAGAAAGCCAGTCGAATGACTAGCGAAACCTCTTCAAGAACTAAACTTCATGTCCAGTTGATCTAATTGAATACAACAGATATACCATGACCTGGATGAATGAGAACCTTCACAAGCAATACAATTCAAAGAGTTTAACATTTTGTAAAACTGTAATTACTTTTTTCAAATTGAACCCCAGTACTATTCCATTTAAGTTTGATTTATGGTAGGACTGTATCTATGTTTTATATATAATCAGGAAGAGGAACCTAAATATGTCTAAACAAAACCTCCGGACATTAATATTGTAAAAAATTATGGCAAATGTTATTTCAGACAATGATGTACAGTAATGTATCCAGTAAAAATAAAGAACATCCTTTATTTCTAGAAAGAAATCCATAAGTGAAATGTCATGGAAGAAAATATTTCCTTTATACTAATGCAATGCATCATTATGAGGCAATGGCTTAGCCTTAAACTAATCAGAAAGACTGTGTTAATAACATATAACAGCAGTAAAGGAAAAATAAATGATAATAAAGTGCAGGTGATTTTATGTCCTATATGCTATCATTCACCTTAAAGTTAATGTCGCTTTCCAAGAGAACGTGACATCAAATTTCGACTTTTCGATACTGTATGTTGAATTTTCGTCACTGCATATTGAATTTTTGACTTCTCATCTGTAAATGTACACTTCTCAAAAGTCTGAAAGTTCAATCGGATCTGCAAGTTTTAGCCTCAAAACAAGTTCAGTTTGAAACTGACTTTGGGTAATAGGCTCCAGAAAATGAAATGATCAAACATGGTGTTGGGGTATGCCTAGGAAAAAGTATTGGCTTTCTTAGATATTGTTTTAATAAAAGTAGTATAAAGAAATCATTATTATTATTTAAAGTCTTCAGAATAGTTAGCAGTATTAAACTTAGTTTTTAGGACAGGCAGATATGGGACAGACCACCCAATTCCATCTCAGTAATGGATTTGCTATGTAACACCAAGGGAAGGGTGGGAAAGCTTAATTGCACCTCCAAGAGTAGCTGACTCCTCATACAGGGCAATTTCTCAGGACTAGTGATGGCCCAGTTCGGATTTACCTCGTTTGCGAATGGCGGATATCGCGGGTTTTCTGCCTTCCGAACTTTTCCGAACCACGTTTTTGGAAATTTTCGAAATTACGAGGATTTCGGGTCCGTATTTTCGAAGAATCCTCGTATTTTCGAAAACTCCTCGTATTTTCGAAGAATCCCCGTATTTTCGAAGAATCCTCGTATTTTCGAAGAACAGATTTTGCCGAACTTTCATTTTAATAGGTTTTAATGGGTCTGCTTGCGGATTTTCGAATTTTTTAATTTTTTCGAAAATTCGTAGATCCTCGAGCGGACCGGATTTTGCGAAGTTCAGACATCTCTACTCAGGACACCCCCAGGAATTCTGGACCCTGATAGGCAACGCTCTTTTATAGAATCTGCCACCTGTGTGCAGCCATTCATTAATATGGAAGGGTACAAAAAATAAACATATCCTATATATACTTTACTTATATCCTGTCACACAAATCAATAGAAACTGTTTAGATTTTTTTGGTATTTCCTTTTAAAAAAGGCTGAGAACTTAGCTGTTTCCTTGGGTTTCTGTGGCAGGTATACACTTACACATGTAAATTAGGTATTGTTTCTTATACATGGTCTGATTTATTAATGGACACCTTTAACTGACCATACAGTGAAATTACAGAATATAATAACAAATATATATATTTGTGTTTTTGGGTTTTCACTACTGTACGAACGCAGCCATAAATGTACGTACATTAATGGCAAATGTTCCTGTATCTACAAATGTTCGTAGAATGTCCTGCAGTAATCAACCACAGCAATGGTATGCTATGCGTTATAGTGATCTTAAAATAATGATCGCAATAACAATCGTTAAAGGCGAGGTATCGTTAAGAAGTAATACTGCACCTTTATAAATATGGCCATAGGAGTGAGGTCACTGCCCCAAAGTGCTTCTAATCTAAGGCAAAATACATGTTTATATTTGTTATAGTCTATGGGGGAGATCCAAAGCCGGGCGCCGCGTTACTTACCTTTGCCCGATCCCGCGATACATTAACTGCCGTAAACGTGATTACGTCAGTTATTGAATCGCGGGATCGGGCTAAGGTAAAGAGCGCGACATTAACGCTCCTAAACCTTTACCGTTTTTGGATCGTTAGCACAGCGCTGTTTCCAAAAACATTTGGAAACAGCGCTGTGCTCTAAATTTCGTCTAAAACCCACGTTAACCCGAAATTTTTTCGGGTTAACGTGGGTTTTAGACGAAAAACGGCTATAATGGATCACCCCCTATGTCCCTACAGCAGGCCTAATCAATTGGCATCATAGGCTTACCTGAGCATTTATTTGAAAAAGTTTTTAATTTGAAAATTGTTGCAATGTTTGTGAGAAGTCATAAATATATTCTGCTGGCAGATGAGGTGTTAATTAATAGCCTGTTGTCCCAGACACACGCTAGTCGCTCCTACATCACTGAGGTTGATTGAAACCTTTGTCAAGAGTTGCTGATACCTCAGCGGGTGGTCGTTCTAGGTCATGTTACAGGTCATTGACGGGGCAATGTTGGGGAAAGCTCTTGGCTTAAGAGAAATAAAAGCCATGTGTTTAGTAGATGTATGCATTTCTGTACTTCGTTTTAGCATAATGGGACACAAACTGAAAAGACACAATTACAGATATTTTACTATTCAAAATATTATTTCACCTTTAAAGACACTCATTTCTTTTAATATTTTCCTTCTTTGTGTAATTGGTTTAAGACATCAGAAAGCTTGTATGTTGCAGTGATAGGCAGGTGTATCTTCAGATGTTTAATCCAGACTATCTAGCCAATTACCATTTAAAGGGTATCTCCACTCATATTAACAGATTTGGGGAATTCAGTTTTATTGAAGAATGGGAGGTAAAGGAGCTGTGTCTTACCTCCCGTTCTTCAATAAAACAATAGGAAGCCAGGAGAAAAGGTAAAGAACTTACCTGCTTGCTCGCTCCCCAGGTGCGTAGTCTGACAGGTCTTACATGCTCAGAGGCTGTGGCATAACTATGATCTACTATCTACAGTGGTTTTCTGGGAGTAGGCTATGTTATATGTAAAATAAGAAGATAAGGCCCCTATAACTCCCGGGCCCCAGTGCAATTGAAGGATCTGCTCCCCTGGTATATACATCATGGCTCAGTAGAATAGCATTCAGTCATTGGCTGTGATGTCACCTGGAACATCCATGACTGACACCTGCTAACTGGAAAAAACAGGGAGCAAGGAGGTAACAGAACATCAGGCAGTATTTTGGGTTAAACTTACATCTCTAAGACTTCTAACTATTGAAGTTTTGGGGTGGGGAGGTATATACAATACATTCAATACTATATGAGGGGGAACTTGTCCTTTAAACAAGTGAGATTGAGATATAGAGATAAAGGGTGTCTATTGCTGTAGATCTAATAGGATCTAATCTGAGGTTCCTTAGCAGAACACTCTTGGTAAGCTCTTTAGCTTCAACAAAGAAACTCCAGATTATTTTGGAAATAATGTACTTTATTTTAAAGTGAAGATTCTTGCTAAATAATTTATCATGGGAAAATGTGTTGTCTTTTGGCTCTTGTATTGTTGTGTTTGGCTATATACAGTAATAACAGCTGGAGAGTTGGCAAGTATCTCTGCAAGAAGCTTATTAGATAGCACCATGCTGAAATTTCCATCTGTGCCTGGCAGACCAAACAACCAATTCCCCCTTAAGAAATTTCAAAATCAGTCACAATACAGAAACCCATACTCACCAAAACCCCTGCTTTGCTACTTTGAAGACATTTAAACCTTAAAACCACCTTTCATATTATGTACCCAGGATGAGGATCTAAAACACAAGTTTCTTACCACTGGGAGTACAGTAAGGCTGTAAGGACCCTTTGCAAGATTTTTGTGGGTGCAGTTCCTGATTTGAAGTGTGCAGTATACATACCCAGGTCCTGAAGAGACGAGCCAAGGGACGCAATGCTTATGGGAGGATGTGGTCCTTGTAGAGCATCTCTTTCCATCAGTTAAACTGCCTATTGAAGGGAGCAGACTGGAGTAGCACGTAGGCAGAACTATCATACCTCACCTTACATTAGATGAAAGAAAGGAAGTTTGCCTTTAAAATTAAATAGTATAGATGCAATAAGGGGCAATTTAATTTAAAGAAGTAAAAAAAAAAAAAACATGCTACAGGGTCACAAAGAAGCCACCCTGTAGTTTTTCTAATATGTATATATAATTACCTTTACTCCCCATAATCTGAAAGCATCCCTAAAACAACTCTTAAAGGGGAACTAAAGTCTCCAGACAACATTGTCCCAATAGACAGAGCACATTCACAAACATACAAAAAGCTGTGTCTCACCTCTCCCTTTGCTGTGGCCATTGGGTGATTTATGAAAATAACCTGTGAGTACTAGGGGTCAGCTCCCACAATCCACCTTAGCTGGGTAAACCCCCAGCTAAGTGTCTGCGTACAGGCACATGCTCCATAAAGCTCAACAGATCAAAACAAGGAAGTTGCAGCCTTGCTTCCTAGAAGCTGACAACCAATCACATTATAGCACAGAGATCCTCCCTCTCCATGACACAGAACAGGGATTTCAGTTTTTTGTTTTCAAACAAATTCAAGGCTCCTGTCCTAACAATGATATAATCCTTTGCTTTTCATACAAAAAGAAAATTAATCTTTGCAGTGTATTTCATAGATAGCATGGATGTAAGAAACAGAATACTTGCATTTCAGGAAAAATAAAAGTAAGTCTGGGGAATAGAACCTGCAACTTGTACATTTACCCTGTCTTGCTAAAAGCAGAAGTCTTACCTCTAGGCTAAGAGAGACACTATATAAACCATTGGTACATGTAGAATATTGTAGTAGGAACATAATAGAAAAAAAAAATAAAAATACATTGGGGGAATCAAACTCATAACCTTCTGATCTGTATGTGTCTAACCCTGGCATCTTACAAGGTAAGCCACCGCTGAATAAAGCGGAACATTTAGAAGCTTTATCTTTTGCATGGAATATAATAGAAAAAAAAAGGTATAGCTGGGGTTTTGAACTTGTGATCTTCTGAACTGTATGTGTCTAAACCTGGCGTCTTGCAAGGTGAGCCACCACTGCACAAGCTGAACATCAGGGTACAATTAGAAGCTTTATCTTTCTCATGGAATATAATAGAAACAAAAAAAGCTACATCTGGGGTATTGAACTTATGACCTTCTGAACTATGCATTTTTTAAATTTGGTGCCTTACCCTGTGCGCCAACACTGAGAGAGTCCAGCTACATTTGGAAGCTTTATCTTTTGCTAGGAAAAGAATAATAAAAAAAATGTAACATGGAATCCCTGATAACTTTGAAAGCTGCTTATTACCCTGCAGTTTATTTTCCAGCAACTCACACTGACTGGTAAATAAACTGCAGGGTAACAAGCAGCTTTCAAAGTCTTATCAGGGATTCCATATTGGTGTGTAGACATCTGTATAAAAAACACTTTATGCATAGAGACAGTGAATACTGGGGTCAGGGGGCGTGGTTCTTTGATGACTTCATGGGCTGTGGGTTGTACCAGCAACAACATGGAAGCCTTCTTATTTACAGAATCTATTTCTCACATATACTAAATGCAATGTACCACAGAAGAATCTTACAATGTATAGGTGTTCTGGGGAGAAAAACTTTCACATTAGGTTTTTGAAAATTTAAGTTTAGTTCTCCTTTAAAAAACAAATAAAGCTAACACTTTTTACCACATTGAATAGCATTGACTTACATGTAACAACCTAAATATGCAGACAGGTTACATTACAGCTTTTTTTTACAGTTTTTACCTCTTACTACCCAATATGAACCAACCCGCCTTTCACGCTCCACTATTCACAGCCTACCGATCCCCGTCACCTTATGTCTCACCCCCATATCCTCTAGTCTGTAAGCTCTTTGGGCAGGGTCCTCTCTCCTATTGTATCACGGTATTGCTGTAAGAAACTCATCACTGTGTTTACTTTTATGTTAATATTATGTATTAACCTGTGTATGTAATAAGTATGGCTTTGTATAACATGTATTACCCTGTATGTAATGTATGTCATGTTCTGGTAAAGCGCCACGGAAGATGTTGGCGCTAGGGATGGACTAGAACTCGAACTCAAACCCGGCAGGCCTCGAACGGATGCTTCCAAAAATACCCGAACGGCCGGAGATTCCCGAAAATGGGCGCTCGCTGATTGCCGAATGGACGTCGATCCCACAGCTTGAAACCAGGTCCTTACCAGAACCATTGCAGCCCTGACAAGGGCCCTTTTAGGGCTTAAGGGGTACCGCAGCTCGAACCGGGACCACCCTCCCCAGCCCTATCAGGGCCCTTACGGCCCTGACAAGGGCCCTTTGGGGCTGAAGGGGTCCCGCAGCTCAAGCCAGGACCCCGACCCTTGTAAGGGCACTTGCAGCACTGATAAGTGCCTTTGTTGGGGGTCCCGCAGCTCGAACCGGGACCCTCGGCAGCTCTTAAAGGAGCCCTTGGGCGGCGTCTTCTGTCTTCCATCCGGTGACACCAGCTCCGCTGATGCCACCGACCCTGAGAAGTACCCCTGCAGCCGCCAGGGGTTCCTCTGGCGCCATTGGCCTCAGAGGGGCCTGTAAGGTAAGTTTACACTGCAATATTTCGGAAAGTTCATTCGAACTTTTTGAACTATTTCCCCCCCCATTGATTTAATGGGTCCGTTTTTAAACTTTCAAACTTTTTTAGAAGTTTGAAAGTTCGAAAACGGACCGAACTTTCGAAAGTTCAGCCATCTCTAGTTGGCGTTATATAAATCAATAATAATAATAATTTAAAAAATTATGCCTTTCCCAAGTTCAGCTTGTCAGCAGGTAAAACAAAACATTTGTGAACTTGCCAGCAAATTAAACTTGGGGTAGTTCATCCACCGCTAGGGGTGACCTTCTTTAACAAGCTCCAGCAGAAGTTGAAGTGTGGATATGCAACAGTCTGTGGCTAAACTGAGCATGGTTAAAAAGCTAGAATGCAAGGAAATAACAGAAATGAGAGGTGAGAAACAGTTGCCTGGTGTTAATCCAAGGTCCTCCTTCCTTCTTTTTCAATGTTGGTAGATGTTTTAATTTTCCTTTAAGATACAAGATATTTAAACCAATAGTAAATGATTGGTATTCTTTTGTATTCAAAAAAGCTTTTTCTGACATTCTAAGAATCTTGTAATAGCTTCTCAAATGTTTCCAAAGACTTTTTTTCCATTTATAAATGTGGAATATTGCTCAAAG
Organism: Hymenochirus boettgeri; assembly: GCA_019447015.1. NCBI lineage: Eukaryota > Metazoa > Chordata > Amphibia > Anura > Pipidae > Hymenochirus > Hymenochirus boettgeri. Next base: position 109,636,420 of record CM033472.1, read on the forward strand.
ACTTTACATTCCTTTGGCAACTGAAAGTAAATTAAGAAATAAAAGCAGAGGAAAATAAACATGTTCGCACACTAGTTGTGTAAAGTAACAGAACAAATGGCTTCATGTTGATTGGAAGGAATAAATGAAGGGAAAATGCATGCCTTTAATTTAGAATAGAATCCTTGATTAAACTGGGAAGCAAAACATCATTTAGAGAATGATTGACTGAGCATCATTTGGAGAAAACACAAGTGCGGAAAAGTTTTCTGAATACATCCCAGATACAATAACTGTGGTCCAATAACTAAAATGTATTATTCTAGTAATGTATGGAAGGCTTTATGAGTCTGAAACAATTGGTGTAGTGTAGATCTATGAAAACTGACATACATCTAGCAGCCGTATGTTATATGTCTTCTGTACACATGGTGGTCCTATGTTTTAATTTCAATAGTTTTTATTTGCTTTTCTTTCTGTAAACACATTCCTGATTTACTACTCTCTGCTCTAGTGGCCTTTTCACCAGGACACCTACATGATGTATGATGGCATTTCTTGAGCAGAACAAGGTAGAGACATATGACATACAAGAGGAATGATATATGTATTCTTTGAGTGTGACATATTCAAGCACAAATTTTGAACTAGAAGGGATTGTTTTAGGATCAAAAATTAAAGATGACATTATTTTGTAAGGCTCCGGCATACCTCATAGCTATATAGAATAATAAATGCCTTATTAAATGCCTCACTAAAGGCATTCACCAAAACACAGTAGAATATGGGATAATGTATACCTTACCGAGAAATATGAACATATATTAAATAAAAACCAGAAATATTATGCAAATAATATCAACATAAATGGCTCTTATAGGGAATTTATACTTCCCCTCTCTCCCCTCCCAATTTAACAAAAGTACACGTTAAGGAACTGAAAGGCTAAGTCCTCACCCATGGGCTAACAAAAAGAACCCTCTCCTTTGAAATCCAAATCACCAGCTTGGTTAGTCCTATCACCGGCTTGTGTTTGAAAACTGACCAACGAGACCACATGCTACTAGCTGAAAGTGTATTCTGATTGGCCAGGCCCAACACTCTAGCCATGGGTAAGAACTAAACAAGTTTGAGAATTCAAAGACCACAAAGATTGGAGTGTGGGAGTTCTGAGGTAAGCCCAGGAGTGAGGCATTTCTGGAGGCAGGGGGAAAGAGTATAGTTTAATATTTTTATATGGATATTATTAGGATTTATTATCCCTTATATTATTTTGTTTTGGTGGCATTAAATGTTGAATGAATACCTTTAGAGACCATGACAGCATTTAATAAGGCATTTCTAAATCAAAAATATCTCAAAAATGAAAGATATGTCTGAGCCTTACATCCTTACTCCTGCAGGCGTTCAGGCATTCTAAGGTAAGACCAGGGGCAAGGGCCTGAAATTTTATATCCTCACCCTGGGTACTTTTATTGGGAAGGGTGAAGTAAGGAGTGTAATTGGCCTTTAACTATGTCATAATTTACAACCTGTACTTATCTGTGTCACGTGACACTGATATTTCTGTTGTACAGAAAAAACAATGCACCCCCTACTAAAATTGTAAGATATACTAGAATTCAGAGAGAATCATGATTGTCCTTTGGTAAGAGCAGTTTTTTATTTGTTTTTACCATTTTTTAATATAAGCCAAAATTCTAGACCTGTTTCTAGACCTTTTTTCACCTGAAGCATATACTAAAAGCCGCCCTTGTATCTCCCTGTGGCACACAAGTTTGGCCACAGTGACTGGTACATACAATTTTGCGCACAGAGACTTGAACATACAAGTTTGCCCTTAGTTAGTAGTACATGCAAGTTTGCCCACAGTGAATGGTACATACAGGTTTACCCACAGTGACTGGTACATACAAGTTTGACCACAGTGACTTGTTTATACAGGTGTGCCCACAATGACTGGTACATACAAGTTTGCCCACAGTGACTGGTACATACAAGTTTGTCCACAGTGACTTGTTTATACAGGTGTGCCCACAATGACTGGTACATACAAGTTTGCCCACAGTGACTGGTACATACAAGTTTGCCCACTGGGCAGCACGGTGGCTCAGTGGTTAGCAATGCTGCCTTGCAGCACTGAGGTCCTGAGTATAGATGTCCGAACTTCGCAAAATCCGGGCCGCTCGAGAATCCGTGAATTTTCGAAAAAATTAGGAAATTCGAAAATCCGCGAGTGGACCCATTAAAACCTATTAAAATGAAAGTTCGGCAAAATCTATTCTTTAAAAATACGGGGATTCTTCGAAAATATGAGTTTTCGAAAATACGGACCCGAAAATGTGGGTTGCTCCGTCCAAAAATGTGAAAAATCCACGAAATTTTGAATTTACGAGGATTTCTCGTATTTTCCCGTATTTAAGAAAAACGCGGTTCGGAAAATGGTTATTATATTACTGGGTTATTATATAACTAGGTTATTATATGGTTATTATATTACTAGGTTATTAATGGTTATTATATTACTAGGTTATTATATGGTTATTATATGACTAGTTATTTTATGGTTATTGTATGACTAGGTTATTATATGGTTATGATATGACTAGGTTATCATATGGTTATTATATTACTAGGTTATTTTATGGTTATTATATGGTTATTATATGACTAGGTTATTATATGGGTATAATCACCAATAATAACCATATAACAACCATATAATAACCTAATCATATAATAACCATATAATAACCTAGTCATATAATAACCATATAAACCTAGTATATCATAACCATATAAATAACCTGTCATATAATAACCATATAATAACCTAGTCATATAATAACCATATAAAAACCTAGAAGGATTATCAAACGAACGAACAATCCTTCCCGTGTTAGCGAACAGATTATCGAATGAACGAACGATCATTCCTGTGTTAGCGAATGCATTATCGAACGAACAATCCTTCCTGGGTTAGCGAACGGTACATTCGTGGGTTAGTTTGGCTCGGACTATGTGTTATATGGTTATTATATTACTAGGTTATTATATGGTTCTTATATGACTAGGTTATTGCCAAGCACAGTATAACTCATCTATAAGTAGTGGTGAGTCCTGGTTTCTGAACAAACCTGGTTTCAATTCAGAACTACCAGATTTGAAGATCTGAAGGAATTCCCTAAATTTTGAACATTTGGAACTTATCATCGAAAAATCAAATATAAGAAAATAAAAAATCTGATCGAAAAATTTGTTTCGAAAATTCTAAAATTGTGATCAAAAATTCAAAAAATGTTATTATATTTTTTTTTATTGGATTTTTCGAACTTTGATAGTTTCATTCATCTATATTTATAAGAATTTTATGAATGTAAGGGTAAAGAAATAGCGCTCCAAGTTTCAATTATATATCAAACACAAGTATATCCAGGAAAGGAAGAAAAAAAAAAAATTAAAGCCAAATGATCAATAGTATTTGTTTCTGCTTTATGTTATATGAGAAAGTTAGAATTAATATACATATAAAATGTATTTTAAGTTTACTTGTAAAGCTCAAGACAACCTTGTCTATGATATATCTGGCTTATTTAGTCCTTAGAGGTTGTTGTGTAATGTGTTTGCTGTTGTCCATGTAAGGCAGAGCTGGAGGTTTTATCATGTTAAGCTTTCACATTCAACTCAATTTGTCGTTATGAAAACCTTTTTAAAAAATTCCACTGCTGACACAGTGTCTATAAAATATGCCAGAGAGCTAGCACATAGCGCCTACTGCTTAATTCATACTTGGCCTTGTCCACTGGTGCTGCCAGAATTTTGGCCCTGTTCCCTGGGGCTGCTATTCAGCATGAAAATAACAACCTATTTGGCAAGAGATTTTAGAAGCAGTTCCAGATCTTGGTTTACAAAGGTATTGTTCTCTACATCTCATACATATTTCCAATCCAAAAATAAAATGCACCGTTCCATTTTTTAATGGTGATGGGCAATAATTGACATTTTATAAATATGAATAAAGCAAAAAGGGCAACAGCACATTAAATATAAAATATTATCCGTGGCAGTATTTAGTTGGTTTATTTTGCTTACATTCCTGTTCCTAGCAAAATATAAAGTTTCTAAATGTAACTGTTAGCTCTAGTGGTTTAGTGATCTAATGCTTTACTTTTAGAAACACACAGCCCATGAGGTTAAAAATTAAAACTACTTATGAATTTGTATTTTCTTTCTAGCTTAATGTTGGAGAAGAAATAAACTTCAAATAATACTTTTGTTTTTGTATGAAATGCAAAGAAATTTGTGGGAGAAAAGAGGTTTAAAACACAATTGTACACTATTAAATCTGTTCTGCGTCTGAGAAAGTCATTGTTTTCATCTGCAGTGCACTAGAAAGCATGGAAAGTGTACTGTGTTCACTTGACTTCCACCAAAACAAAGATTATACCCACTACAAATATCTGTAGAAGTTCATTCTGAATTGAGAAAGCCAGTCGGATGACTAGCGAAACGTCTTCAAGAACTAAACTAAAAGTCCAGTTGATCTAATTGAATACAACAGATCTACCATGACCTGGATGAATGAGAACCTTCACAAGCATACCCACTACAAAGTGAGAGGTGAGCCATAGCTTGTTACGGCTTTGGGAATATGCTCTATTAAGACAATGCTATCTGGAGACTTTAGTTACCCTTTAGGATCACAATACTTACCCTAATCACTGGCATTCCTAACAAAGATATTCACCACCAAATCCACTGGTCATCCTTTGATGGCTTTATGAGCTTACGCAGCTGCAGAGGAAGCTGATGGTTAAGACCCAGAATGACTGTGAAAGGAAGAAGAGGAAACTGACATATATGGACATATTCAGACAAATAGTACTCCACAATATTCCCACAGTAATGCAGAGCATATGAAAAAGTAAAGTCACCCAAAATGATTAAAAAAATGATTAAAAAAGATTAAAAAAAGATTATTTTTTTCTTCCGGGATGACATCAAGGGGGGGGGGGCTTGCAATGTTTTCAGAGGATTCTGGCAGCAACGGCTAATTATTTCTAAACCTCATTACTACAAGTGTATCCAATTTGCTGCCTTCTAACAATAGCAGTCATTCCTCCCCAAAGGGTGGACTTTTTCATGGTAGAAAACATTTTTCACAGTAGATCCTCATCACATCAATGCTAAGTGCACATTACTTGGTACAATGAAATGGCTACAAACCTACATTTCTGTTTTGACCTTTTGTGTTGCAGCTGCCGCATCTTATATACAATGTCTGGTTAATTCTGACAGTGCCCTGGGATTGTCAAGGAAACAGAATTACCTGCCATTGCATTCTGTACCTAAACACCTGTGTTAAACTAACCCAGTTAAAACTAGTAAAATGGAAATCTCTAAGTGAAGAGCCAGAGTTGAAAGATTCTAGTCTTATAACAAAGAGCTTTCAGCTTACATAATAAACCTGCTAAATATCACCAACTGAAACTCCATTAAGGAAAATTTTCAGCTTTGTGACCACCCAGCTACATAATGCAAAGATCATCCCACATACGGGATCCTGTAAACATTGAAGAGGAAAGAACTTGTGTATGTTTAAACTTAAGCCTAATTCTTCCCGTTAATAACATTTCTAGCACTCTACTTAAACTTGTTTTTTTAAAGCCTTTAGCTTTTTAGAGTCTGAATCAAAATGTTAAATTGTGTAGTTTATTTTTCATATGTTCATTAAGGGCTAGGCTCAGTGGTTTAGGTACTAGGGTCGCAATTGTTGCAATGGTCTGATTGGTCCAATCAACCCTTTTAATCCATTAAATGCATGCAGCGCACCCACGCGCAGGAATGATGTGTGCTGCTCACTAACATAACCAGGAAATGTCAGGGATGGTCAGGTGAGGAGGTTCTAAGAAAGTGGGTGGGTTGTGCAGCATAATAGTGACTGCTGACTCCAAGAGATGTCCAAACTTCCTAAAATTTGTTTTTGGTTTAGAATTTTTGGGTACGTTTGAATGGTATCATTAAAGTCAATGGGGACAAATAGTTGGAAAAGTTTGTATAAAATAAGGTTAAAATAGCAATGGTAACTTACTGTATGTGGCTCTGGGACCTGGGAAATGTTCTGGGGAACACATCCAAATATCCAGAACTTGAAACAAAGTCACTAGCTTCACATACGCGCTACAAAAGTTTGATTTTTCTACAATCTGAATCTGTCTCTGAATCTCTTTAAAAGAAGTGTTCATTATAATACAAGAGAAACCACGACTAGCATGAAGTGGCAACTATTCCTTGTTGCATTCCTTAAAAAAAGGGGGCTAAAAAATCTTTCTTTAAAGGGAAAGTTTAGTGGAAAATATCATTATTTTTATTAATTCTTAGTTTAGATTATGCATACCTAGTTATTCTATATATTCTCTTCCATTTCGAAAAATCAGTTGCATTTATACCTCTTGCTATTCCTTGCTGTTGACATTAGTGAGCTGCCACATCAGGTTCTATAACGACCCTTCTTCTTCCCAGAATGCACACTAAATTGGAATGTACATAACAGTAATTTTTACTGATTGGCTGTTGGTTGGGTCAAACATGCTCAGATCTCTACTGAGCCACTGAATCAACCCAGGCACTGGTCAAGGGCAAAACCATAACGGTCTCTATTAGGGGTCCTGCACACAGGAAGTCAGTATTTCGGAAGCATTTACAGTATTATACACAGACAAAATGCTTAATGGGCAGGTTAAGGTTATTAAATTTAAAAATACTTCTCTTTTTTCTTAAAAGTAAATGTATTTGCACTGAACTTTAAGCTTTATTTTTATAATTAGCAACATTGAGTTAGAGTAGGCTCACTGTAGTTTGCCCCATTGTAGAGGAGTCAGGCAGGCTTGGCCCCACTGGACATAACACTGGCTTCTCTCCTTCAGAGTATGCATCATGCCAGGAAAATTACATATATTTTTAAGAAAAAAGTTCAGTATTTTTCCATTCTAATGACTTAGACTGTGAATGTGGTCTCAAATTCTTCCAAACTAGTAAGAATTGTATAAAAATCATTCTATCTTACCTTCAAAGTAAAACCTAAATCACATCTTTGGATAAAATTTGTGAGAAGTTATTGCTGGAAAGGTTCAGCAATATTACTTCCTGCTTGAACACTTCCTGTTTTCAGCCATGTGACCAGCTTGTAGTCAAGTGATCAACCTTTGCTTGCATTAATAGGCTTCCCATCTCAACTGTCAATTTGTTCTTCAGGTACTTCCTGATTTCTCTAGTATTAAGACTTAACTGAGCATGCTTTTTTCCCAAGGCAGACGGGCGTGCAAAGGTCAGGTGATATCAATCAACCTACTGGAAGCAGGAAGTTTGAACATTCACCCCAATGTAATTTCTCACAGGCTCCAGCCAGAGATGTGATTTTCAGCTCATTTTAGAAGAAATACTGCAGGCTTTCATTTAACCCTCACTTGTTTTGAGACCACAGTTGCCCTTTAAACTGCCTATTTAGAAATACATAATGCTTTTGAAATGCTTTTGATATACTGACTTCCTGTTTGCAGGACCCCTAATAGGGACCTTTATGATCTTGCCCTTGACCCAGCGCCTGGGTTAATTCAGATGCTCAGTACAGATCTGAGCATGCATCTGTTGCATTATGCAATGTGTGACATCACCTAACCTAAGCACCAAACTCTATGTGCTGCGATTGGTAGCGAGTACCTGCTGTCTGCCAACTGAGTTTTCACACACTAGCCCTGCCAGCCCTGCTTTGACTTCTTTTGTGCCAGCTGAAAACTATGGTTATCATTTACCACTGATAATTTGCCAACCATTTGGTAAAATGGTTGGCAAATTGGCAGTGATATATGGTTGGCATTGTGTGTGTATTAAAGGTGTGGTGTGGTGTTAAAGGTACACTATACTGAAAAAATGACTTTTCCTCATCTTAATCTATAATTGAATACATGTAAGTAGCATCTGATTTGTGTGTGTTGAGCCATGTCTTCAATCCAGCAAATATTTTGTTTATGACCAGTTTCCCCCTCCCTCTTTTAACCACTCCCACTTCCATCTGACCTGACTTTTTTCCCCACAAACCAACTGTCAAGCCTGCACACAGCATACAGCATTCCAACTGTCAAATCTCTGTCACCATTCCAGCTACAGTAAAACTATTCACAGAAGAATAGTTATTGAGAGCAAGCTGAAATATAAGACGTTTTTCATTGGATATCTAAAGAAATAGGGGGCAGATCAACAAAAAAATTATACAGTGGTGGTTGAAAAGAATTATAGTTTCCAGTTATGGTCAATTTAAAATAACCTAATTTTCAGTATAGATGCCCTTTAACCAGTGTTTATGTGCCAAGCATTTAAACAGTGTCTGTGTGCCAAGCATTTTACCAGTGTCTGTGCTCCAACCATTTTGCTAGTGCCAGTTTAATAAGCATTTTACTAGTGTCGCTTTTACATGCATTTGCACTTGCATTTTGCAGGGGATTGTGGCTAAAATGAAAATTGCATGTCATGTGTCCACTTCTGTCCGCTTTTCTATGCACTTCCATATACTTGTATTATGTGCGATTTTGACAAAAATGGACAAAAATGGTGATTGCATGCATTTTAGAATTGCAACGCAAATAGTGGGGCCTACTTTTCACGATTTACCACATAAATAAAATGTCATGCGGATCGCAAAGTGGAAACAGATCACAAAACGTGTCAAAAATGCGCAAGTGGGGCCTAGCTCTAAGGCCGAGGCCACACTGAAGAGTTCATCAGCACGCCGGAAACTAGCGCAATTGAGCATGCATTACCGTCGCACTTGTGCGCGTTGCTGTATGCTGCAATCGCATGTGCTCCGATTAACATGTGGCAATGCATGGCAGTGCACTAGTGTGGCCACAGCGCATTAGTGTGGCCTAGCCCTTAAAGACAACAAATTGTTTTTACATCTGCCATTGCCATTATATGGTTTAGACGTTTCTCACACTATGGTTTCCAGCATCCCAAACTCACAGGAGATTTTATGCATTTACTGGGCTCATACATAGATTGTGTTAAAATTGGTTTAAGAATGTTTTTAAACACGCAAGAATGAAAACGTATCATACAGGTGGTTTGGGGGTCACCTGGCTGTCTTCCTCTATTACAGAATATGATGGAATATTTGCTTGCTCATGTATCAGTTGGCCATAACAGCTTGCTCATGTAACAGTAACAAGTCTAATTTATCTCTGTTCTTCAGCTAGGCTTTTTTCCAACGTGAATGCAAAAACGTATGTTTTACTAAGAACATCAATTAGTATATAAGATTTACACACACCAAGTTGTCATACAGTTTAAACAACAGATAAGGAATAATCACATACTGTAGTAACAGGTATCTGCTTAAAATAAACATTGCGGTGACATACCCATTTACCATTTTTTAACATACTCCTCATTTTATGGCTACATTATAAATCTGCTAAGGACAAGTATGTAAAGGGCAAGAGCCAAAAGTTCATTTAGTGTGAGAAGCAATAGTTACATTTCTAAAGGGTCCTACTTATTAGATGGAGGTAACATGATGAAGTTATGATCTCTATAGTAAGTACTGTTGCCAGGGCTCTTGCTTTAACATTTATGGTAGAATGTGCAGGCTTGAGACTACAAAATACAAAAAAAAGTAACTAGGCAAACCTAGAAACTGGTTATATTAGGGTCTCAAAATAACAATAAATGTAATATAACTGCTGTAATATGTAACACATACAATTTGATGTCGTATCTGTACAGATTGCATATATCAAATCATATGTTTATTTACAAATCCTATTCATGAACAAGTATATCCATTAGATATAAAAGAAATATATAATACATACGTGCTAATTTTTAAAATGGGAGCAACAGTGTATTCAAATAAAAATCACATAGCTACGTAGCTGAGTTATTCATAAGAAAATAATCCACTGCTGTTCCCATTCAGTGTAACCCAAATGTTCTTTACCTGCTCAATTGAAAAGAACCTGCTCAAGTGGGACAGTCAAAGGAGACCGGCAAGCAGCAGCGGCTCTTTACTGAATCATGCTTAAAATTAAAATCTGAGAGCAATGAAACAAAGTTAATGCAGTATGTTATGAGCTGCTACATCAATAAACTATGGATTTTATCAATTAATATCTATAGCCTTGAATTTTCTAAACTTTTTTTTACATAAGCCTAGATATTATTTCATATAATGTATTGGTTTAAATTTTGTGGAAAGCTTCTAGTTTTCAGGATCTACTATCTAATATATCTATATAATACATAAGGCTGGGCATGTTCAATGGGGAGGTGCAGTGGTGAGAATCTATATTACAATCACTTAGTGATGTCACCCAGTGACTTCCTGTCTCCCACTGCCACTCCTACTGTCTTACCCTCCCTGTATTAGTCATTTATATAGGAAGCCCTGTTTATTCTTGACAGACAATGTTCGATTCTTCTTTCTCTTTTCAATAGGAACGAAATTAACTATTTATACATTAAACAGTGATTCCTATATAAATAGAAGTAGATAGTTCCCCCACACACCTATAGTATATTGTTGAAGTCCCTGGTTGCTGCTCCAAAAACCATAGCCAATGGTAATAGTATCCAAACAGAAGCAATTCAGAGCGCACTCAGTAATTAACTATTTATACATTAAACAGTGATTCCTATATAAATGACTAATACAGGAAGGGGGAGAGACAGTGGTAATGGGCAGAGTTTTTTATGGCTGGCCATATGTATTATAAGAAATAATACGCTACCTACAGTGTAATATATGGATTTACTTAACCTCTGAGTTCCATGACCTGTATAAAAGCACTCAGCCTGCGGCCTCGTTCTTTCTATATGGTCATGGAACTCCTCTGTGGCGTAATATCCTTATATTACACTGTAGGTAGCGTATTATCCCTTATCTAATATATAGTATATGTACTACTAATATATAGAAAAGGGGGGCTTGATTCTCTTGGATAAAAAAATTTAACATATATTTTATGGAGAGTTCATCAAGTATAAAGCAAAAATTATACACGGTGCAAAGATGCACCTGCCTGGCGCTAAGGCTGCACGACTTAGCTTAAATGTCAATGACAAATGAATCAGTCAGACTGGAAAATGTCAATGGAATGTCATGAGGTAGTACCAATTTGGAATCAATTCAGAATCTAATATCTGCAGATGTATCTAATATTCATTTAGTATCTGTCTACTTTCCAGCTTGTTTATGTTTGGACATATGGTACACAATATTGTCATGTTTTTACTCACTAAAGGGTCTGCAGACAATTATTGTCCTTATTTAAGGGTAAAGACCTTCATTGGTATTGCCCAGACCCCTAAAGAAAGAAATGTGGTACATCCACTTCTTCAGTCAGCGTAAAGTATTGGCAAGGTGCTCACTGTGTACATAGGGCTCGTCTGCTTGGCCAACAATGATACGGCGTATTTACAGGCTGAGTGTTATTTTATGACAGCAACATAAAATAATGCAGTGGTCAGGAGTAGGAGACTCATTGGTAAATCCCATTTGATATTTATTGAGGGACAGGGAGGCTTGGGTCATCAATGAAAGCCCAAGGAATCCTAATTGCACTATGTCCATTGCCTACAGGTAAAATGGTTGATTGCATGCATTGCCCAGTGGGAAAGTAAGTAGTTTCTTTTAATCAAAATGTTATAAACTTTTACAGCATCCTTCTGAAGAATTACAATCACTTGCAAAATTTTTGGTCTTTCACTATCTTCAGCAAATGGAGCGATAGGTAGAGGAATGAGGAGAAATATAGGTACTGTAAATAAATATATATCATAAAAAAAAAAGAAAAATAGCCAGATCTAAAAAAGGCAGGATAAAATATTGAGAGTGGAAAACCGGCATAAGGCAAATTTGGGGAGAGAAACACAGAAGGGAAAAGGAGAAATGATAAAATAAGCAAAATATTTGAACAATTCAAAGTCAATCAATAATAAAGTAAAAAGCAGCAATAAAAGGCAGTTGGTACATTATTAGAAGTGGCAAAATTGTGTTTGTGAGAAGGCATTTCTGTGCAGTGGAAGAGTTTTACCCACTTGCTCGGTGGAGGACAAGTTCATATGAAAATGAAATTGAGGATGAGCCATAGTCCATTAAGACTGGAGTCTTACATATAAAGTGGTTTTATAGACAGTTGCTTGGCAGTCTGTTGCAGTGACTGCTATTCTTAACAATAAAAAAAATTCTGTTCCATCTCAGTGTAATTTAATGGAGTCTGGACTATATCTGTAAATCCAGAACTTGTCTCTGTAGATTCACAACATTTTCACAACCTCGTTTTTGTTGCTGTTTTCTGTTCATGTCTGTTGAGTTTTAACAAGATCAGCAGGTAAATCATCTCTTTTAACAGACATAACTTCAGTTTGGCAAATAGACAGTTTTGTTTAATCCTATAAATGTTGATGGGAGCTGCAAAACTATGCAAGAGATGCCCCCTTGATGGTCTATAGTATATCATTATAGATAGTAGATATAATTATAACACCTACCGAAATAAAAATTGTGATGCATTTTTAATGGATTTATGCTAATAAACTTTCAACAAAATAATGCATCTTTTAAGTATTTCTGCACAGCAACAGCCCCTTTTTTTTAATCAGAAGGATTAACGGCTTTAAGGTCCTTTCATTCAAGCTCACCCAGTACTAGAATTACCTTCCCACACTCAGCACTAGAATTACCTTCCCTTACCAAGCATAAGAATAAATTTCCCTCGCTCAATATTAGAATATCATTCCCTGTCCCTTAAAAGGAATATCCTTCCTTCACCCAGCACTAGAAAATCCTTCCCCCTCTCATTATAAAAATATCCATCCCTCATCCAGCACAAGATCATCCTTCTCTCACCCATCACTAGAATACCCTTCACTTACCCAGCACTAGAATATCCTTCCCTCACCCAGCACTAGAATACCCTTCCCTCACCTAGCACTAGAATATCTTTCCCTCACCCAGCACTAGAATACCCTTCCCTCACCCAGCACTAGAATATCCTTCCCTCACCCCAATCCTTCCCTCATCCAGCAAGATCTCCTAGAATATCTTTCCCTCACCCAGCTCTAGAATATCCTTCCCTCACCCAGCACTAGAATACCTTTCCCTCACCCAGCACTAGAATAGTGATCCTTCCCTCACCCAGCCTAGAATTCTCTTCCCTCACCCGGCACTAGAACTCCTTCTCACCCCAGCACGAAATATCTCTTCCCTTCACGCGCATCCTAAATCTAAATCTTCCTCCCAGCACTAGAATATCCTTCCCTCTCCCACCTAGAATATCCTTCCCTCACCCAGCACTAGAATATCCCTTCAATCCCACCCAGCCTAGAATAAATCCTTCCCTCACCCAGCACTAGAATATCCTTCCTCACCCAGCGCTAGAATATCCTTCCCTCACCAGCACTAGAATTACCTTCCCTCACCCAGCACATAGAATATCTTTCCCTCACCCAGCACTAGAATATCCTTCTTCCTCACCCAGCACTAGAATTCCTTCCCTCACCAGCACTAGAATACTCCTTCCTCACCCAGCACTAGAATTCCTTCCTCCCAATACTAGAAATTCTTCCCTCACCCAGCACTAGAATAGCCTTTGCCTTTCCCTCACCCAGCACTAGAATATCCTTCCCTCACCCAGCCTATAATAATCCTTCCCTCACCCCGCGCACTAGAATTCCTTCCCTCACCCAGCCTAGAATACCTTCCCTCACCCAGCGCTAGAATATCCTCTCCCTCACCCAGCACTAGAAATCCTTCCCTCACCCAGCACTAGAAAATCCTTCAATCCCTCACCCAGCACTAGAATATCCTTCCCTCACCCAGCACTAGAATATCCTTCCTCCACCAGCACTAGAATATCCTTCCACTCACCCAGCACTAGAATATCCTTCCCTCACCCACGGCCCACACTACTAGAATATCCTTCCCTCACCCAGCGCTAGAATATCCTTCCCTCCCCCCCAGCACTAGAATATCCTTCCCTCACCCAGCGCTAGAATATCCTTCCCTCACCCAGCACTAGAAATATCCTTCCCTCACCCAGCACTAGATATCCTTCCTCACCCAGCACTAGAATATCCTTCCTCACCCAGCACTAGAATTCCTTTCCCTCACCCAGCACGAATATCCTTCAGCTCACCCAGCACTAGAATATCCTTCCCTCACCCCAGAACCTAGAATTCCTTCCCTCACCCAGCACTAGAATAGCCTCCCCACCCGCACAGAATCCTCTCCTCACCCAGCGCTAGAATATCCTTCCCTCACCCAGCACTAGAAGATCCTTCCCTCACCCAGCACTAGAAAATCTTCTCCTCACCCAGCACTAGAATATCCTTCCCTCACCCAGCACTAGAATATCTCCTTCCAAACACTAGATATCCTTCCCTCACCCAGCACTAGAATATCCTTCCCTCACCCAGCACTAGAATATCCTCCTCACCCAGCACAGAATATCCTTCCCTCACCCAGCGCTAGAATATCCTTCCCTCAAACCCAGCACTATATCCTTCACTCCACCCAGCACTAGAATATCCTTCCCTCCCCAGCACTAGAATATCCTTCCTCACCCAGCACTAGAATATCTTCCTCACCCAGCACTAGAATATCCTTCCCTCACCCAGCGCTAGAATTCCTTCCTCACCCAGCACTAGAATATCCTTCCCTCACCCAGCACTAGAATATCCTCCCTCACCCAGCGCTAGAATATCCTTCCCTCACCCAGCTCAATATTAGAATATCATTCCCTGTCCTTAAAGGAATATCCTTCCTTCACCCACACTAGAAATCCTTCCCCCTCTCATTATAAAAATATCCATCCCTCATCCCAGCAAGGATCATCCTTCTCTCACCCATCACTAAATACCCTTCACTCACCCAGCACTAGAATATCCTTCCCTCACCCGCCACTAGAATACCCTTACCCTTCCCTCACCTAGCACTAGAATATCTTTCCTCACCCAGCACTAGAATACCCTTCCCTCACCCAGCACTAGATACCTTCCTCACCCAGCACTAGAATACCTTCCCCTCACCCAGCACTAGAATAGCTTTCCCTCACCCACTCTAAGAATATCCTTCCCTCACCCAGCACTAGAATCTCCTTCCCTCACCCAGCACTAGAACTTCCTTACACTCACCCGCACTAGAATATCCTTCCCTCACCCAGCACTAGAATCTCCTTCACTCACCCAGCACTAGAATATACCTTCCCTCACCCAGCGCTAGAATATCCTTCCCTCACCCAGCACTAGAATATCCTTCCCTCACCCACTAGAATATCTTTCCCTCACCACAGTCTAGAAATATCCTTCCTCACCCAGCACTAGAATATCCTTCCCTCACCCAGCAGCACTAGAAATATCCTTCACTCACCCAGCACTAGATATCCTTCCCGAATCACTCCAACTAGAAATTCCTTCCTCACCCAGCACTAGAATATACCTTCCCTCACCCAGCACTAGAATACCTTCCCTCACCCAGCCTAGAATATCCTTTCCCCTCACACCCACACTAGAAATATCCTTTCCCTCACCCAGCACTAGAAATCTTACCCTCACCAGCACTAGAATATCCTTCCCTCACCCAGCACTAGATATCCTTCCTTCACCAAGCACTAGAATATCCTTCCCTCACCCACCAGCACTAGAATATCCTTCCCTCACCCACACTAGAATATCCTTCCCTCACCCAGCACTAAGAATATCCTTCCCTCACCCAGCACTAGAATACATCCTTCCTCACCCAGCACTAGATATCCTCCTCTCCAGCCCTAGAAAATCCTTTCTTTACCTTGTTCAGAATATCCTTCCTCAACCAGCGGTAGAATTTCTTTCCTCACTCAGTCAAGAATATCTTTCCTCATCCAGTATTTAATACCTTCCTCGCCCGCACGGAATATCCTTCATTTAACCAGCACTGAATTTCATTAATTCTCCCAGCACTAGAAATATCCTTCAGACTAAACCAGCAACAAGGATATCCTTCCTTAACTCAAGCACAGAATATCTGTCCCAACCCAGCACTAGAATACCTTTCTAAACAACACAAGGCTATGCTTCCCTCACCGCACAGAATCATCTCACAAGAATATCCTTCCTACCAAGCAAAAACCTTCCCTCACCAGCACTAGAATATCCTTCGACTTCACCCAACATAAAATATCCTTCATTTATACAAGACAGAAATTCTTCCTCAACCAGCACTAGAAATTCCTCGCGCTTACCATCCGATGTAAAATATCCTTCCCTCACCCCCATTAACTATCCTCCTCCCCAGCACTAGAATATCCTTCGCCTCAACCCAGCGCTAGAATATCCTTCCTCCACCCAGCGCTATAAAAAAATCCTAAAGCAGAAAAGAATATCCTTCCTCACTACAAATCCTTCCCTCACCGCGCCTAGAATATCCTTCCCTCACCCAGCATTAGAATATCCTTACCTTCCTCACCCAGCACTAGAATATCTTCTCCTCACGCCCTCAGCGCTAGAATATCCTTCCCTCACCCAGCACTAGAATCCTTCTCCTTACCCAGCACAGAATATCCTTCACTCACCCAGCACTAGAATAACCTTCCCTCACCAAGAACTAGAAATTCCTTCCCTCACCCAGCACTAGAATATCCTTCTCCTCACCCGCACTAGAATATCCTTCCCTCACCCACGCTAGAATATCCTTCCCTCACCCGACACTAGAATATCCTTACCTTCTCCCCAGCACTAGAAATCTTCCCTCACCCAGCACTAGAATATCCTTCCCCACCCAGCACTAGAAATATCCTTCCCTCACCACAGCACTAGACTACCTTCCCTACCCAGCACTAGAATATCCTTCCCTCACCCGCATAGAATATCCTATCCCTATCCCTCACACCCAGCGCTAGAATATCCTTCCCTCACCCAGCACTAGAATATCCTTCCTCACCCAGCACTAGAATATCCTTCCCTCGCCCAGCACTAGAATATCTCTTCATCACTCACCCAGCACTAGAATATCCTTCCCTCTAACACCAGCAGCACTAGAATATCCTTCCCTCACCCAGCACTAGAATATCTTCCTCACCCATCGCGCTAGAATATCCTTCCTCACCCAGCACTAGAATATCCTTCCCTCACCCAGCGCTAGAATATCCTTCCCTCACCCAGCTCAATATTAGAATATCTTCCTCTGTCCCTTAAAGAATATCCTGTCCTTCACCCAGCACTAGAAAATCTTCCCCCTCTCATTATAAAATATCCATCCCTCATCCAGCAAAGGATCATCCGTCTCTCACCCATCACTAGATACGCCTCACTACACCCAGCACTAGAATATCCTTTGCTCTCCTCACCCAGCACTAGAATACCCTTCCCTCACCTGCACTAGAATATCTTCCCTCACCCAGCACTAGAATATCACCTCTCTTCCCTCACCCAGGCACTAGAATACCCTTCCCTCACCCAGACACTAGAATATCCTTCCCTCACCAGCACTAGAATATCTTCCTCACCGCAGTCTCTAGAATATCCTTCCCTCACCCAGCACTAGAATATCCTTCCCATCACCCAGCACTAGAATATCCTTCATCACCCAGCACTAGAATATCCTTCCCTCACTCCACGACACCCGCACTAGAAGAATATCCTTCACTCACCCAGCACTAAATAGAATATCCTTCCCTCACCCAGCGTCTAGAATATCCTTACCCTCACCCAGCACTAGAATATCCTTCCCTCACCCACGCACTACAAGAATATCTTTCCCTCACTCCGAGTGCTAGAATATCCTTCCTCACCCAGCACTAGAATATCCTTCCCTCACCCAGCACTAGAATATCCTTCCCTCACCCAGCGACTAATTTTCCACGAACTATACTTCCCTCACCCAGCACTAGAATAGCCTTCCCTCACCAGCACTAGAATATCCTTCCCTCACCCAGCACTAGAATATCCATTTCCTCACCCAGCACTAGAATATCCTTCCCTCACCCAGCACTAGAAAATCTTCCCTCACCCAGCACTAGAATATCCTTCCATCACCCAGCACTAGAATATCCTTCCTTCACAAAGCACTAGAATATCCTTCCCTCCCCACCCCACAGCACTAGAATATCCTTCCCTCACCCAGCACTAGATATCCTTCCCTCACCCAGCACTAGAATATCCTTCCCTCACCCAGCACAGAAATCCTTCCCTCACCAGCCTAGAATATCCTTCCCTCACCCAGCACTAGAATATCTTTCTTCAACCTGTTCAAGAATACTTTCCTCAAACCAGCGGTAGAATATTCTTCCTCACTCAGTACAGAATATTTCCCTCATCCAGTATTTAATATCCTTCCCTCGCCCAGCACTGGAATATCCTTCATTTAAACCAGCACTGGAATTTCATTAATTTCTCCCAGCACTAGAATATCCTTCACTAAACCAGCACAAGTATCCTTTCTTAATCAAGCACAAGAATACTGTCCCCGAAAACCAACTAGAATAACCTTTCCTAAACAGCACAAGGCTATGCTTCCCTCACCGCCAGCACAGATCATCTAGCACAACGATATCCTTTCCTAACCAAGCGCAAAAAAAAACCTTTCCTCCACCTAGCAAAAATATCCTTCCACTCACACACAACATAAAAATATCCTTCTTTAACAAGTACAAGAATATCTTCCCTCCCCATATCTTCTACCAGTAGAATACCTCCCTACCCAGCATAATATCTTCAGTCACCCAGCACTAGAATATCCTTCCCCCACACGCACGCTAGAATATCCTTCCCTCACCCAGCTAGATATCCTTCCTCACCCAGCGCTAGAATATATCCCTCACCTCATCACAAATACATCCCTCACCCAGCACTAGAATATCTTTCCCTACCAAGCGCTAGAATATCCTTCCCTCACCCAGCACTAGAATATCCTTCCCTTACCAGCACTAGAATATCCTTCACTCACCCAGCACTAGATATCATCCTTCCCTCACAAGAACTAGAAATTCCTTCCCTCTCACCCAGCACTAGAATAGCCTTCCACGTCATCCCTACCGCATCTAGATATCCTTTCCCTCACCCAGCCTAGAAATCCTTCCCTCACCACCGCACTAGAATATCCTTCCCTCACCCAGCACTAGAAATCTTCCTCACCCAGCACTAGAATATCCTTCCTCACCCATCAGATATCCTTCCTCACAAGCACTAGAATATTCCTTCCCTCACCCAGCACTAGAATATTCCTCATCCCGCACCCAAGCACTGAATATCCTTCCCTCACCCATGCACTAGAATATCCTTCCTCACACACCGCACTAGACTTCCTTCCTCTCACACACATCTAGAATATCCTTCCCATACCCTCACTCCGCACTAGAATATCCTTTCTTTACCTTTTCAAGAAATATCTTTCCTCAACCAGCGTGGTAGAATATTCTTTCCTCACCCAGTACAAGATATCTTTCCTCATCCAGTATTTAATATCCTTCCTCGCCCACACTGGATATCCTCATTAACCAGCACGGAATTTCATTAATTCTCCCAGCACTAGAATATCCTTCACTAAACGCCCACAATGGTATCCTTTCCTAATCAAGCACAAATACTGTCCCCGAACCCAGCACTGAATAACCTTTCCTAAACAAGCACAAGGCTATGCTTCCTCACAAGCACTAGAATCATCTAGCACACAGATATCCTTCCTAACCAAGCACAAAAAAACCTTTCCCTCACCTGCACTAAAATATCCTTACTCACCCAACATAAAAATATCCTTCATTTAAACAAGTAGCAAAGATATTCTTCCCTCAACCAGCACTAGAAATTCCTTCCTTACCCAGTGAAGAATAATATCCTTCCCTCACCCAGCATTCTAATATCCTCACTCACCCAGCTTATAATATCTTTCCTCACCCAGCACTAGAATATATCCTTTCCCTCACCCAGCACTAATATCCTTCCTCACCCAGCAGGCAACTAGAATATCTCTTCACTCACCCAGCACTGAATATCTTCCTCACCAAGAACTAGAAATTCGCTCCCTCACCCAGCACTAGAATAGCCTTCCCTCCCAGCACTAGAATATCTTCCTCACCAGCCCGGCTAGAATATCCTTCCCTCACCCAGCACTAGAATATCCTTCCCTCACCAGCACTAGAAATCTTCCCTCACCCAGCACTAGAATATCCTTCCCTCACCCGCACTAGAAATCATTCCTATCAAAGCTAGAATACCTTCCCCACCGCCATAGCCAAATATCCTTCCCTCACACCGCACTAGAATATCCTTCCTCACCCAGCACTAGATATCTCCTTCCTTCACAAGCACTAGAATATCCTTCCCTCACCCAGCACTATAGAATATCCTTCTCACCGAGCTAGAATATCCTTTCTTTACCTTGTTCAAGAATATCCTTTCCTCAACCAGCGGTAGATATTATTTCCTCACCCAGTACAAGAATATCTTTCCTCATCCAGTATTTAATATCCTTTCCTTCTCGCCCAGCACTG
This sequence comes from Hymenochirus boettgeri, assembly GCA_019447015.1. Lineage (NCBI taxonomy): Eukaryota > Metazoa > Chordata > Amphibia > Anura > Pipidae > Hymenochirus > Hymenochirus boettgeri. The sequence continues at coordinate 109,656,918 of CM033472.1, forward strand.
GAATATCCTCATTAACCAGCACTGGAATTTCATTAATTCTCCCAGCACTAGAATATCCTTCACTAACCAGCACAAGGATATCCTTCCTAATCAAGCACAAGAATACTGTCCCCGAACCCAGCACTAGAATAACCTTTCCTAACAACACAAGATATGCTTCCCTCACCAGCACTAGAATATCTAGCACAAGAATATCCTTTCTAACCAAGCGCAAAAAACCTTTCTCCTCACTACACTAAAATATCCTACTCACGAAATAAATATCCTTCATTAACAAGTACAGAATATTCTTCTCCTCAACCAGCACTAGAAATTCCCTTCCCATTACCAGTGAAGAATATCCTTCCCTCACCCAGCATTATTATCTTCATACCAGCTTATAATATCCTTCCTACCCACTAGATATCCTTCCCTCACCAGCACTAGAATATCCTTAATATCCTTCCTCACCCAGCACTGAGAATATCCTTCACTCTCACCCAGCACTATAGATATCCTTCCTCACCCAAGACTAGAAATTCGCTTCCCTCCCCACCCAGCACTAGAATATGCCTCCCTCCTCCAGCACTAGAATATCCTTCCTCACCGCCACACCCAGCGTGCTAGAATATATCCTTCCCTCACCCAGCACTAGAATATCCTTCCCTCACCCAGCACTAGAAAATCTTCCCTCACCCAGCACTAGAATATCCTTCCCTCACCCAGCACTAGAATATCCTTCCTTCACAAAGCACTAGAATATCCTTCCCTCACCCAGCACTAGAATATCCTTCCCTCACCCAGCACTAGAATATCCCTTCCCTCACCCAGCACTAGAATATCCTTCCTTCCAAGCACTAGAATATCCTTCCCCCTCACCCAGCACTAGAATATCCTTCCCTCACCGAGCACTAGAATATCCTTTCTTTACCTGTTCAAGAATATCCTTTCCTCAACCAGCGGTAGAATATTATTTCCTCACCCAGTACAAGAATATCTTCCTCATCCAGTATTTAATATCCTTCCCTCGCCCAGCACTGGAATATCCTTCATTTAACCAGCACTGGAATTTCATTATCTCCCAGCACTAGAATATCCTTCACTAAACCAGCACAAGGATATCCTTTCCTAATCAAGCACAAGAATACTGTCCCGAACCCAGCACTAGAATAACCTTTCCTAAACAAGCACAAGACTATGCTTCCCTCACCAAGCACTAGAATCATTAGCACAAGAATATCCTTTCCTAACCAAGCGCAAAAAAACCTTCCTCACCTAGAACTAAAATACCTTCACACCACACCAAATAAAAATATCCTTCATTTAACAAGTACAAGAATATCTCTTCCCTCAACCAGCACTAGAAATTCCTTCCCTTACCCAGTAGAAGAATATCCTTCCCTCACCCAGCATTATAATATCCTTTACTCACCCAGCTTTATAATATCCTTCCTCACCAGCACTAGAATATCCTTCCCTCACCTAGCACTATAATATCCTTCCCTCACCCAGGACTGGAATATCCTTCACTCAACCAGCACTAAAATATCCTTCCCTCACCCAAACATTAGAATATCCTTCCCTCACCCAGCACTAGAATATCCTTCACTCACCCTGCACTAGAATATCCTTCTCTCACCCAGCACCTAAATATCCTTCCTTCACCCAACACTAGAATATCCTTCCCTCACCCTGCATTAGAATATCCTTCACTCACCCTGCCTAGAATACCCTTCCCTCACCCGCAGCACCTAAATATCCTTCCTTCACCCAGCACTAGAATGTCCTTCCCTAAATCAACACTATAATATCTTTCCCTTACACGGGTGCTGTTCCATAAGGAAATTTAAAATTAAAATTAAAATTTGCAATGACAATGTCTGTCATTGCTTTTCTTCTGTCCTTCTTCTGCCGATAGCATGTCAGACAGTAAACAACTGTATTAAGCATATATACTGTATGTTTGCAAACAATGCAAATAGATTTTTAATGCATTTTATTTACTTTGAAAGCCAACAGTAATAAAATGCAATAATTGAAAGTTATTGCTATAAAATGTCCTAAGTAGCAATAAAACAGTATTTATTAAAGGAGAACTAAACTTACATTTTTAAAAAACATAATGTGAAAGTTTTTCTCCCCAGAACATCTATACATTGTAAGATTCTTCTGGTACATTGCATTTAGTACATATGAGAAATAGATTCTGTAACTAGAAGGTTTCCATGTTGTTGCCAACACAACTACAGCACCATGAAGTCATCAAAGAACCACGCCCCCTGACCCCAGTATTCACTGTCTCTATGCACAGAGTGTTTTCTATACAGATGTCTCCAACACCAATATGGAATCCATGAAAGCTGCTTGTTCCCTGCATTTATTGATCTGCTGGAAAAGTAAACTGCAGGGTAACAAGCAGCTTTCAAATTCTTATCAGGGACTTCCAATTCCATTTTTTTTTATTCTTTTCTTAGCAAAAGACAAAGCTTCCAAATTGACATGGATTCTCTGCTTATTCAGTGTTGGCGCACGGTAAGGCACCAGGTTTAAAAAAGGTCACAAGTTCAATACCCCAGATTGTAAGACACCAGGTTTAGATACTATAGTTCAAGAAGGTCACGGATGTTTGAATCCCCAAATATACTATATTTTTTGTTTCCATTAAGTTCCTAGTACAATATTCTACATGTACCAGTGGTTCATGTAGTGTCTCTTAGCCTAGGGGTAAGAGTTCGGCTTTTAGCAAGACAGTAAATGTACAAGTTGCAGGTTCTATTCCTCAGACTTACTTTATTTTTGCTGAAATGTAAGTATTCCATTTCACATCCATGCTATCTATGAAATACACTGCAAAGATTACTGAAATTACTGAAATCCTGAACTGAAAATCCCTGTTCTGTGTCAGGGAGAGGGAGGATCTTTGTGCTATATATGTGATTGGCTGGCAGCCTCTAGGAAGCAAGGCTGCAACATCCTTGTTTTGATCTGTTGATCTCTACAGAGCATGTGCCTGTACGCAGACACTTAGCTGGGGGTTTACCCAGCTATGGGATTGTGGGACGTGACCCCTAGTACTCACAGGTTATTTTCACATCACCAATGGCCACAGCAAAGGGAGTGGTGAGACACAGCTTGTTTTATGTTTGTAATGTGCTCTGTCTATTGGGACAATGTTGTCTGAGATTTAGTTCCCCTTTAATGTTGCATTCAAAAGCAAAATATTTTTTTAAAATACACAAAAGGGAGATGCTTTTTAATATATAGCTAGCACAATACAATATTCATGGGTGCTACCAATCCCTTTTAAACCCTAGACCCTAATTCAGATGGGAGAATTATAAAATAGAAAACTATTCTATAAAATCTCACTTATTAAACGTGGTGATCTGGATGCCCCTAAGCCCTTCACTACTGCATACACATGTCCAAAATAACCAGGAAACGCTGCAGCGATGAAACATATACATCGCAGAAGTGCATATACTCAGCTTCAGGTGGCCTGGGTGCACACCGCTCCAGGCCCGTCACAAGACTAATAGGTAAGCCTTCAAACTAACAAAAATGTTGGTAATTCGCACAACCGAACACATGAATTGGAGTCCATATTTCTTCAAAAATGGCAACTCCAACCTCAGAACATCTTTTAGAAAGAATGGGCCTCTTAAATATGTTGATATATCATACTTTGTCCTATGAATTCATTACTGTATGCCTGCTATGCTTTGGATGCCTCATGGAAACTGAGCAATTTAGAAACGTGTAGCAGAGCAGGTACTGAGCTGGGCATGCTCAGAAGAGGCAGATAGGGGATTAACATTCAGTCATTGGCGTGATGTCAACTGTCAAATCCATAATGACAGTTACACTGGAAGAACCAAGAAGCAGAAACAGGGAAACAGGACATTGTGCAGGATTTCAGGATAGATTTATATATTTCAGATTTCAAACTATTACCCTTCAGGCTTTGGGGGGTGATTTCCTGTATGTAAGTTTCATTCTGGGGCTGGAATTGCCCTTTAAGGTCTTTAATCTAAGCAAAGATCCAAACCCACATGGCCCAATGTTAAATAGATAAGTGATGTCATATCCTGTTGCCAGCCAATACACTTGTGATGTAACCCAGTCCCAATATAGACAATTACCTATATACAAAATAAACAAAAAGCATCTATTTCCGAACAATATATGTCAATAACCTATGTCTATATATTCTAAAGCACTTAAGTATATATCAAAGAGCCAAATACACCTGATACAAGTGATTACAAAAAAGAATAAAAACAGTTACATCATATACATATATAAACATATATCTGTCTGACTAAGGCGGCCATACACCTGGCCAATGTTAACAGCAATTCAAATGAACGTCAAATTGATAAAAGATCAGGCAAGGTAACGGTTTCTCACTTTGGAATATTCTGCAAGGTTTCTGGCCTGACAATGGTAAGTGACAACATTACACCTGTAATATCCTTCAACAAGTAATCACCCCAGGCAGTTTCATGATATGCAAATCTTTATCAACCTAAATGAATTTCCTTAGCTTGTAAACAAAAGGCTTTGCAAACAAGAATTATCTTCTGTTTGTGAAATCATTTACAATCAAACTCAAGCTGCTTAAATTTGGTTTAAGTCTTAAATAATATGGAAAGATTTGATACAGAAAAAAAAATGTTTGGACTGTTAAAGTTCACCAAGGTGCAACAACTAATCTTCATATGACATGTCCTGCTGTGTGTTTACTAGTTTGTAGTAACTACATATCTAAAGGTCAAATGTCAGCCTGCTGTGCTTAAAGAGAGCGTCTGTAGGAAATGTGATGAGGAATATTTTTGTCAGTTAACAGCATGTTTGCCTGTTTTAGACATTGTTTAAAGTGCTAAATTAGATCACTGATTAACCCTTTTCTGAGTAATAGCAGTAGATGTAGCATGTTATAGTCAATTCCAAGAACTAATAGAAATACAGCATTGAGTGTGCCCACTGACTTTTGCCAGTAAAACTTAAAAGCATAGTCTAGCCTTAGATTAATAGATTAATTATATTAATATTCGGAACCCTTCAGTAAGTTCCCCAATGTTATATATTGTAGCTAATTATTCAGCCTCATCTCATCTTCTTGATCTGTGTCTCTGAGGAAGCGGCTGTGTTGCCGTGAAACGCGTAAGACCCCATGATGACTCTGTTTATATGTTTCTAATGATATTTATTATGAATAAAGACATGTAATTTGTTTCCATATAATTTACAAAGCGGTCACCTTTATTTTTTCTACTTAGCCTCATCTAGGAAGAAACGTTTTGGAAATTTACAGAGAAACGCAAATCACTCAAGGATATAATATTAATTTACTTGTTTTGTACGAAGGTGTAAATATTTCATATTTACTAAGAATAGTTTTTCATTATTTTCTTCTTTTTTTTTTTACACCAACATAACCTAAACCTAAACTCAAACATTTTAATGTTTATAGATTTGCTTTTTGATGTACATTGTTGTCGCACATCACAATCGGATATTCTAGCGCTGGGTGAGGGAAGGATATTCTAGCGCTGGGTGAGGGAAGGATATTCTAGCGCTGGGTGAGGGAAGGATATTCTAGTGCTGGGTGAGTGAAGGATATTATAATGCTGGGTGAGGGAAGGATATTAGCACTAGAATATCCTTCCCTCACCTTCCATCCGCCCCGCACATGAACTATCCTTCACTCACCCAGCACTAGATAAGCCTTCCCTCACCCACCAGCACTAATATCCTTCCCTCACCCGCACTAGAATATCCTTCCCTCACCCAGCGCTGAATATCCTTCCCTCACCCAGCACTAATAATATCCTCCCCTCACCCAGCGCTAGAATATCCTTCCCTCACCCAGCTCAATATAGAATATCATTCCCTGTCCCTTAAAAGGAATATCCTTCCTTCACCAGCACTAGAAAATCCTTCCCCCCTCTCATTAAAAAATATCCATCCCCTCATCCAGCAAAGGATCATCCTTCTCTCACCCATCACTGAATACCCTTCACTCCCCCAGCACTAAATATCCTTCCTCACCCAGCACTAGAATACCCTTCCCTCACCTAGCACTAGAATATCTTTCCCTCACCCAGCACTAGAATACCCTTCCCTCACCCAGCACTAGAATACCCTTCCCTCACCCAGCACTAGAAATCCTTCCCTCACCCAGCACTAGAATATCTTTCCCTCACCCAGCTCTAGAATATCCTTCCCTTCCCACCCAGCACTAGAATATCCTTCCCTCACCCCAGCACTAGAATCCTTCACTCACCCAGCACTAGAATATCCTTCCCTCACCCGCACATTGCACGGCCCCAACAAAACTGTCCATACTAAACAGCAATACACACCAGAGACACAGGAACAGCAATACACAGCAGAGACACAGCAATACACAGCAGAGAAATTGCAATACACAGCAGAGAAATAGCAGTGTTGTTCTTAAACGCTTTCTTGTTTTAAACGCTTTAGTTTTTTAACGCTCTCAATTCCCTTAAAAACAGAAAAATCCCTTTAAAACAGAAAATCGCTCAAGAGCTTGATCGCTCTGTAGAAATGACTTAAATGAGGTTCAAAACCACAGAGCTAACAGCCCTCAGCCAATTTAAACCAATTAGCTACACCCCCATCCAATCAGTGAAAAGAAAAAAAAATGCCTTTCCTTTGTCTCTTACCAACCCCCGCTCTACAGGTAACAGTGCTGATTAAACACCAGTATTTGTTTCAGTAACCCAGTGCTCTGAGTTTACTCAAACAATTCCTACTACCTTATTCAAGCAGTAAGTAGCCTTGGTGACATCTATAGCTTCTTGGATCTGTATATGTATACTGAAAAAATGGCTTTGCGTCATTTTAAATAAATACATGTAATAAATACATGTAAGTAACACTTACTCTAAGGTGTGTGTGCGCATGCCTTCGATAAAGTACTTTTTTTGCTCAGGCTCTGACCACTGATGTGACTATTTTCCCACATACCAACTGTAAATACTGCATACAGATACAGCACCACCAACTGTCAAACCATTCCAGCTACGTTAAAACAGCTTACAGATATGCTAAAATGTAAGATGTTTGTCTTTTCTAACTGTCTGAGTCTGTGACAGTTACATGGGGCCATATTAAAAAACGATACCACAGGTTTTTGTTATTGTACGGCCACGATCGTACATATACAGCAAGCGTTGTAAATGTACGACCCCACTATCGTAGAATACCATGTGGTAGTAAACCACCGCAATGGTATTCTATGGCGGGGGTCATAGATTTACGACTGCGATCATAGATTTACAATCGCTATTGTACATTTACGGCTGCTATCATAGATTTACGATAGCGCCCGTAAATCTATGATATCAATTCGCTATAGCGAACGATAAAAGCGTGGAATCGCTAAAAAGCAATACCGCACCCTTTATAAATATGGCCCATGATATGCTGTTTAAGAAGCCCCACCCAGACAAAATTGATCTTTCCTGATGCTTGTTACAGACTATTACAGCAACCATTCTCTGTCCTTTCCTATCCCATGGACACATAGGGAGAGGCACTTCAATAATTGGGGATAAGTTAAAGGTTAGTATAAGAAAAATTAAAGTGATCAATTGGGTTTGGGTAGGGTGATTTGGCACAAGGAATTTCTAAGAAATTAGTTATTTCGATCAGGGCTTACTGTGTGTTTTGTAGCTATTAGTGTTCAGGGTCCAGATACGATTCTGTCCCATCAGGAAGGTTTTCACTTACCCTAAGTAAATCAGGTTTAGATTTTTTAATATAAGGGATAATGCACCCTTACAGTGTAATTTAAGGATATTACTCCACCAAGGAGTTCTCTGACCATATAGAAGCTAGTCATAGGCCGAGTGCTTTTATACAGGGCAGGTGAGTAATATCCTTATTTACACTGTAAGGGGCGCATTATTTCTTATAATACATAAGATCTGATTCTTCACCCTTTTACATTCTAGATTCTAGCCTTGTCCCTATTCCCACCTTAATTTAAACCCCCAAGCTACCTTCTGTAACTTAAACCAGTAGAAAGGAACACCCCAGCCCAGCATCTATGAGATGAAACAAATCTTTGTGGAGGAAAGAGACATTGGTTATGAAGTGACAGGAAGCAGCTCCAGCAGGTTCCGTTATGAAGTTAAACTCTGCAAAAAAACATTGAGTCATTGTTCAGGCATGAACACGAAATGGGAGGAGCAGTGGGAGATAAGAAAAATAAGAAATGAGTCACTTAGTGACAATAGCTGAGTGATTTTCATAAGGATATATACCACTGCAGCTCCCATTATAAAATATCACACTTATGTATTTAGAGCATTAAAAATGTAGGCCATTGGACCTCTGCAAGATACAAGTACTATATACATCCTGTTTTTGTTATTGTGCTCTGATTTAATTTAAGATTTATAAAAGTTAAAGGTGGGATTTGGGGGCACCTTGGTTTTCAGCTACCAAAGATAAAATCTATTGGCTTGGTCTTTGGAGAGCTGTTTGGAGGGGACTAATTTCCTAAGATTCACATCATTGTCAAAATAGGGTGAACCTAACACATTGTCATTCATTTGGGTGATAATGACTTGGGCGTCAAGAAGATAGTTGATATGTTAGGCAGTTTTGAAAAGATGTGACAATTCTGCACTACTCAATGCCTGAGGTGGTTTTTGCTTGGTTCTAAGATATTCTCACATTTTTTGGCAGGTGGAGGATTATTGGCCACTTGAGTGTTGAAAGACGTTTAATCATGCAATTCAAATGGACATGGGACTGGAGGATGGAAGTTACATCCTTTATAGGGAAGATGGAGTGCACCTCTCTGATATTGGTATAATATATTCTGCTTGGGCCTGCAAGCCTTAATAGGAATTTGAATATAAAATTTCAGTTTGCCGCTCATGATCAGTCAGAACTTAAAGTTGCGGCATGGAGGTATGTGAAAGTTGCATGAGTTGGAATTCAAGGGTCAGGTCCTGGTTAAGTAAATTCATATTTAGGGGCAGTCCTTAGGTGGTTATATTAATGAAAAGTTTAAAATGGTGTATATGGTTTGCAGAAGTTAATAAAGAATTTCACACTCAATAAAAGCTGTGGTCGTTCTCCCAACCTCTAAATACCTGTCTGACGTGTCTGTTTCTTTATTTATATGGTCATCTACTATATAAAGAAGAAATCTTGTATGTATGTGCTCACCTCTGCCACGCCCCCAAATGCTTTCATGTGAGGCCACGGCACAGAACACTCCAATGTTACAGGCATGCCACCTAGAATCCGGGAGTTGACTGGTCAACATAAGTACAGGTGGCCCAGTCGGTGTGTCTGTTTGACAAAGCCACATGGCTGACGTACTGTTAACCATAGTTTGCCAGCCAGGTCTTTATCAACACCACAATCTCCCTGAGAAGATTATTTTTCCGTATATACTCGAGTATAAACCGAGGTTTCAGGCTTTAAAAAAGCCTGAAAATCTTACCTCGGTTTATACTCGAGTCAATGTTTTCTCCTACCTTGTCCGGCGGGCCGTGCGATCGCATCCTCAGCGCGCATCCAGATGATGTCACTACACGGCGCCTCTCACTTTACGGCGCCTCTCACTTTGGACACAAGGGCAACATCTTAAGTGGCAAATACTTACAAATAAGAGTAAAACCTTCTTTATTTGTGCATACTGTATGCACAAATAAAGGAGGATTTACCCCTATTTGCAAGTATTGCCACTTAAGATGTTTGAAAACTACAACTCCCGCATGCTTTATAGGAACATAGTAACATAGTAATAAGGTTGAATAAAGACATATGTCCATCAAGTCCAACCTATTCACTTTTTTTTTTTTTTTTAACCCTACCTAACAGTTGATCCAGAGGAAGGCAAAAAACCCAGCTAAAAAGGGGGGAAAAAATCCTTCCTGACTCCAAATGACAATCGGAAAGTATCCTGGATCAACCAGATCTATAGATGCATTAATACCAGTAATTCTCAATATTCTTTAGTTTAGAAACTATCCAGGCTTTTTAAAGTTATTCAATGAACTTGCATTACCACATCTGCTGGAAGACAGTTCCACAGTTTCACCGTTCTCACTGTAAAGAAACCTCTCCTAACCTGAAGATGAAACTTCTTTTCTTCCAACCTTAAAGGATGTCCACGTGTCTCTGATATGACCTATTAGTGAACAATGCACCAGAGAGCTCATTGTATGGGCCATTAATATATTTGTACAAGGTTATCATGTACCCACGCAACCGCCGCTTCTCCAATGTAAACAGCCCTAACTTGTCTAATCTGCCTGCATATTCAAGCCCCTCCATTCCCTTATTAATTTAGTTGCCCTTCTCTGAACTGCCTCAATTTCCAAGATGTCCCTTTGTATATGGGATTCCAAAACTGCACCGCATATTCCAAATGAGGCCATACCAGTGCCTTGTAAAGAGGGAGAATAATATTTTCTCTCTTGAATCTACCCCTTTTATACAAGACAATATCTGCTAGCTCTAGCTGTTGCTACCTGGCATTGTTTGCTACAGCTAAGTCTGTTATCTACCAGAACCCCCAAATCTTTTCCATTACAGATGAATTAACACAGAGTTATTTATGGTGTAGACGGCACAGGGATTATTAAATCCCAAATGTATCACCTTACATTATTACAATGAATCTCATCTGCCATTCTGCTGCCCATTTTGATAATCTATCTAGGTCTGCTTGCAGCACTTGCACATCATTGGAAAGTTTTCAAAGCTCTGCATAATTTGTGTCATCAGCAAACACAGAGACCTTGCTCTCAATGCCCCCTCTAAGTCATTTATAAACAGATTAAACAGAAGCGGCCCCAGTACAGAACCCCGAGGCACTCCTCTTAGAACTTTAGCCCACATAGATGTAGCTCCATTACCACCACTCTCTGTTTGCGGTCCAATAACCAGTTCTCTATCCATGAACAAATGTTTTCTCAAGTCCAACAGTCCTCAGTTTATACATTAGTGCCTATGTGGCACAGTATCAAAAGCTTTTGCAAAAATCCAAATATACCACAATCCACTGCTGTGCCTGAGTCCAACTTCTTACTCACTTCTTCATAAAAACCAATTAAATTTGTTGGCATGATCTATTTTCATAAATCTGCTGACTACTACTAATAAGATGATCTCTGGAGACAAAGTCAAGGATATGATCCCTTAACAAAGTTTCCATCACCTTCCCTACCACTGATGTTAGGCTTACAGGTCTATAGTTACCAGGCTGTAAACGACTACCTTTTTGAATATTGGTATTACATTGGCTTTTTCCAATCCAGCGGCACATCCCCAGACAAAAGCGAATCTGAAAATATGAGAAACAGTGGTTCTAGAACTGAACTAAGCTCTTTTAAATCCTAGGATCAATCCATCTGGTCCTTGCGCTTATTGATATTAACTTGTCTAATTGTTCCATACCATATCCTCCGTTATCCAATGTGAAAACTCTCATTTCTCCCTGCATATTGCTACAATCCCTACCGTAAGGACAAGGATTCTAAACAGTAAAAACCAATGTAAAAAACGGTTTAGCAGATTAGCCTTTCGGCATCCTCTACAACCACCTCAGCTCCATTATTAATGGTCCCACATTCTCAGTCCTCATCTTTTTACCATTTATTACTTAAAAAACATTTGGGGTTGGACTTGCTTTGTTCGGCAATCGTATTCATTTTCTATTTTAGCTAGTTTAATTGCTTTCTTGCACTCTTATTACAGCTTTTGTACTCCCTGTAAGCCTGCTGTTCTGTGCCTTTGTTTTCAAAATTTTAAAAGCCCTTTTCTTTTTTTCCATTTCCCTTTTTACCTGAGCATTAAGCCATGCAGGACTGGACCTAATTTTTTTACACTTGTTACCTAAAGGTACCGATTTGGAAATGTAATAGTTTAATATCCCTTTAAAAGTGGTCCACATCTGCTCAGTTTCTTTACCTAGAAACAGTTCCCCCAGTCTATGAGCAGGAGCGATTCTTTTAAAAGCATAAAATTAGCTTTCCTAAAGTTAAAAGTTTTTGTAACCCAGTGCACTTTAGTTTTTTTGCAACCTATATTAAATGACACTATATCATGGTCACTATTCCCTAAGCTTCCCATTACCTTTATCTCCATAATGAGCTCAGGGTTATTAGATATCACCAGATCAACAACGCATTCTGTCTAGTAGGAACTTCTACCATCTGTGAAAGAGAAATGCTCATATAGCAAATTTAAGAACTTATACCTTTAGAGGTGCTGGCAGCTCCCTTACTCCAATCTATGTCAGGGTAGTTAAAATCCCCCATGACCAGAAACATGCCCCATACCAGCAGCCTTCGCCAACTGCATATGGAGATTCATTTCCACCTCTTCCTCAGCATTTGGCGGCTTATAACATACTCCAACAATTAATTTACCTACCTTCTTGCTTCCGTACACAATTCCACCATAATGTTTCTGCCGTATCGTTTGCTCCCCCATCTTTTCATCTTTTAAATTTGGCTTCAATTCCTGTTTAACATACATACATACTCCCTCCTTTTATTAACTCGGTCATGTCTAAATAAAGGTATCCTTCAATATTTACTGTCCAGTCGTGTGAATCATTAAGCCATGATTCTGCTATACCAATTCATCACCTTTCCTTTAATGCTATTATTTCAAGTTCGCCGGTTTTTCCAGCAGACTCCTTGCATTTTAAACATACATTTTAGATTATCAATTGATTTACTCCATACATGTCGTACATGCCTCCATACTCTATGCTCCCCCCTCCCCCTTCTTCTCCCTCCGTTGTGTTACTAGCCCCCAGATCTCTAACTTCTCTATCTACCCCTGTGTAGTTAAACATTCCCCCCCCCCATACCTAGTTTAAAGTCTCCTCCAACCCCCTAGCCCTCTTCTCCCCCAAAACAGCTGCACCATCACCATTGAGGTGCAATCCGTCTCTACTAAAGAGCCTGTAGCCAACAGAAAAATCAGCCCAGTTCTCTAAAAACCCAAACCCCATCTCCTTACACCACCCTCTTAGCCACGCATTTATACTGCTGAGCTCCCGCACGTGGCTGCGGTAGTATTTCTGAAATCACTACCCTGGAGGTCCTTGCTTTTAAATTGGCCCCTAATTCTCGGAAATCATTTTAAGGACCTCACCTCCACCTCTAACTTGTCATTGGCACCAATGTGAACCAAGACCGCCGGGTCACTCCCAGCCCCACCCAATAATCTGTCACACACGATCCACCACATGTCGAACCCTAGCACCAGGCGGACAACACACTGTTCGGCATGTAGGGTCTTGGCGACAGATTACCCTATCTACCTTCTAATAATGGAGTCCCCTACCACTACCACCTGCCTATCCTTCCTCACCCCCAGTTCTCCCTCCCTTGTATTGGAGATGGCCGTCCCCTGGGGCTCAAGGGAAAGGCCCGCTCCATACATGCTGCTTCCGAGCCATCGTCCTCCAACATCTTCGCCTAAAATGGCAAATCTGTTGGGATCGACCAGCTGGGAGAGCGTCCCTATCCTTCCGTCCCCACTTCCCCTGGTGACCCTTACAAATCTTCTTCCTTCTCCACCTTATCTGCCCATGTCCACCCTCCAGTTTACTGGCCCCTGCCAGTCCTGCATTTCCCCAGGTTGCCAAGCCCTGCAATGCTGCAAGTTTACCCCTTAGATCTGGACCTAGATTCAAATGGGCAACCCACTCACATCTGACACATACATAGGTCCCCTGGGGTGGCTGCTCCAAGATCCCATACATGCGGCAGGATGCACATTGCATGGCCCCCACAAAACTGTCCATACTAACAGCATACACACCAGAGACACAGGAACAGCAATACACAGCAGAGACAGCAATACACAGCAGAGAATTGCAATACACAGCAGAGAAATAGCGTGTTGTTCTTAAACGCTTTCTGTTTTAAACGCTTTAGTTTTTAACGCTCTCAATTCCCTTAAAAACAGAAAAATCCCTTTAAAACAGAAAATCGCTCAAGAGCTTGATCGCTCTGTAGAAATGACTTAAATGAGGTTCAAAACCACAGAGCCAACAGCCCTCAGCCAATAAACCAATTAGCTACACCCCCATCCAATCATTGAAAGGAAAAAAAAAAAAATGCCTTTCCTTTGTCTCTTACCAACCCCGCTCTACAGGTAACAGTGCTGTTTAAACACCAGTATTTGTTTCAGTAACCCAGTGCTCTGAGTTTACTCAAACAATTCCTACTACCTTATTCAAGCAGTAACTAGCAAAAAACAAAAAACACACCAGTGATTAATTACTTACACAGGACCACTCCTAGAAATAAATAGTGTTAGGTTAGTACATTTACTAGGCTGCAAACCACAGTTAATAAACGCTTAGTTTTTTAACGCTCTCAATTCCTTAAAAACAGAAAATCCCTTTGAAACAGAAAATCGCTCTGTAGAAAGTAGAGCATTAAATGAGGTTCAAACCCTCACCCAGCACTAGAATACCCTTCCCTCACCCAGCACTAGAATATCCTTCACTCACCCAGCACTAGAATATCCTTCCCTCACCCAGCACTAGAATATCCTTCCCTCACCCAGCACTAGAATATCCTTCCCTCACCCAGCGCTAGAATATCCTTCCCTCACCCAGCACTAGAATATCCTTCAATCACCCAGCACTAGAATATCCTTCCCTCACCCAGCACTAGAATATCCTTTCTTTACCTTGTTCAAGAATATCCTTTCCTCAACCAGCGGTAGAATATTCTTTCCTCACTCAGTACAAGAATATCTTTCCCTCATCCAGTATTTAATATCCTTCCCTCGCCCAGCACTGGAATATCCTTCATTTAACCAGCACTGGAATTTCATTAATTCTCCCAGCACTAGAATATCCTTCACTAAACCAGCACAAGGATATCCTTTCTTAATCAAGCACAAGAATACTGTCCCCGAACCCAGCACTAGAATAACCTTTCCTAAACAAGCACAAGGCTATGCTTCCCTCACCGAGCACTAGAATCATCTAGCACAAGAATATCCTTTCCTAACCAAGCGCAAAAAAACCTTTCCCTCACCTAGCACTAAAATATCCTTCACTCACCCAACATAAAAATATCCTTCATTTAACAAGTACAAGAATATTCTTCCCTCAACCAGCACTAGAAATTCCTTCCCTTACCCAGTAGAAGAATATCCTTCCCTCACCCAGCATTATAATATCCTTCACTCACCCAGCACTAGAATATCCTTCCCTCACCCAGCGCTAGAATATCCTTCCCTCACCCAGCCTAGAATATCCTTCCCTCACCCAAGCACTAGAAATATCCTTCCCTCACCCAGCACTAGATATCCTTTCCTCACCCAGCACTAGAATATCCTTCCTCACCCAGCACTGAGAATATCCTTCCCTCACCCAGCACGAATATCCTTCAGTCTCCACCCAGCACTAGAATATCCTTCCCTCACACCCAGAACCTAGAACTATCCTTCCCTCACCCAGCACTAGAATAGCCTTCCCCACCCGCACAGAATCCTCTCCTCACTCCAGCGCTAGAATATCCTTCCCTCACCCAGCACTAGAATATCCTTCCCTCACCAGCCACTAGAAAATCTTCTCCTCACCCAGCACTAGAATATCCTTCCCTCACCCAGCACTAGAAATCCCTTCCAAACACTAGATATCCTTCTCCTCACCCAGCACTAGAATATCCTTCCCTCACCCAGCAACATAGAATATCCTCCTCACCCAGCACAGAATATCCTTCCCTCACCCAGCGCTAGAATATCCTTCCCTCATCCCAGCACTATAATCCTTCACCTCACCCAGCACTAGAATATCCTTCCCTCCCCAGCACTAGAATATCCTTCCTCACCCAGCACTAGAATATCTTCCTCACCCAGCACTAGAATATCCTTCCCTCACCCAGCACTAGAATTCCTTCCCTCACCCAGCGCTAGAATATCCTTCCCTCACCCAGCACTAGAATATCCTTCTCCTCACCCAGCGCTAGAATATCCTTCCCTCACCCAGCTCAATATTAGAATATCATTCCCTGTCCTTAAGAATATCCTTCCTTCACCCAACACTAGAAATCCTTCCCCCTCTCATTATAAAAATATCCCATCCCTCATCCACAAGATCATCCTTCTCTCACCCATCACTAAATACCCTTCACTCACCCAGCACTAGAATATCCTTCCCTCACCCAGCACTAGAATACCCTTACCCTTCCCTCACCTAGCACTAGAATATCTTTCCTTCACCCAGCACTAGAATACCCTTCCCTCACCCAGCACTAGATACCTTCCTCACCCAGCACTAGAATATCCTTCCCTCACCCAGCACTAGAATACTTTCCCTCACCCACTCTAAGAATATCCTTCCCTCACCCAGCACTAGAATTCCTTCCCTCACCCAGCACTAGACTTCCTTACACTCACCCAGCACATAGAATATCCTTCCCTCACCCAGCACTAGAATATCCTTCACTCACCCAGCACTAGAATATCCTTCCCTCACCCAGCGCTAGAATATCCTTCCCTCACCCAGCACTAGAATATCCTTCCCTCACCCAGCACTAGAATATCTTTCCCTCACCCAGTGCTAGAATATCCTTCCTCACCCAGCACTAGAATATCCTTCCCTCACCCTACCGCAGCACTAGAATATCCTTCCTCACCCAGCACTAGATATCCTTCCCGAATCACTCCAACTAGAAATTCCTTCCTCACCCAGCACTAGAATATAGCCTTCCCTCACCCAGCATAGAATAGCCTTCCCTCACCCAGCCTAGAATATCCTTTCCCACGTCACACCACACTAGAAATATCCTTTCCCTCACCCAGCACTAGAAATCTTCGCCTCACCCAGCACTAGAATATCCTTCCTCACCCAGCACTAGAATATCCTTCCTCACCAAGCACTAGAATATCCTTCCCTCACCCACCAGCACTAGAATATCCTTCCCTCACCCACACTAGAATATCCTTCCCTCACCCAGCACTAAGAATATCCTTCCCTCACCCAGCACTAGAATATCTCCTTCCTCACCCAGCACTAGATATCCTTCCTCCCCAGCCCTAGAAAATCCTTTCTTTACCTTGTTCAGAATATCCTTCCTCAACCAGCGGTAGAATTTCTTTCCTCACTCAGTCAAGAATATCTTTCCTCATCCAGTATTTAATACCTCCTCGCCCGCACGGAATATCCTTCATTTAACCAGCACTGAATTTCATTAATTCTCCCAGCACTAGAAATATCCTTCGACTAAACCAGCAACAAGGATATCCTTCCTTAATCAAGCACAGAATACTGTCCCAACCCAGCACTAGATAATACCTTTCTAAACCACAAGGCTATGCTTCCCTCACCGCACTAGAATCATCTGCACAAGAATATCCTTCCTACCAAGCAAAAACCTTCCCTCACCAGCACTAAATATCCTTCGACTCACCCAACATAAAATATCCTTCATTTATACAAGACAGAAATTCTTCCTCAACCAGCACTAGAAATTCCTCGCGCTTACCATCCGATGTAAAATATCCTTCCCTCACCCCCATTAACTATCCTCCTCCCCAGCACTAGAATATCCTTTCGCCTCAACCCAGCGCTAGAATATCCTTCCTCCACCCAGCGCTATAAAAAAATCCTAAAGCACAAAAGAATATCCTTCCTCACTACAAATCCTTCCCTCACCGCGCCTAGAATATCCTTCCCTCACCCAGCATTAGAATATCCTTACCTTCCTCACCCAGCACTAGAATTCTTCTCCTCACGCCCTCAGCGCTAGAATATCCTTCCCTCACCCAGCACTAGAATCCTTCTCCTTACCCAGCACAGAATATCCTTCCTCACCCAGCACTAGAATAACCTTCCCTCACCAAGAACTAGAAATTCCTTCCCTCACCCAGCACTAGAATATCCTTCTCCTCACCCGCACTAGAATATCCTTCCCTCACCCACGCTAGAATATCCTTCCCTCACCCGACACTAGAATATCCTTACCTTCCTTTCTCCCCAGCACTAGAAATCCTTCCCTCACCCAGCACTAGAATATCCTTCCCCACCCAGCACTAGAAATATCCTTCCCTCACCACAGCACTAGACTACCTTCCCTCACCCAGCACTAGAATATCCTTCCCTCACCCGCATAGAAATCCTATCCCTATCCCTCACACCGCAGCCTAGAATATCCTTCCCTCACCCAGCACTAGAATATCCTTCCTCACCCAGCACTAGAATATCCTTCCCTCCCCAGCACTAGAATATCCTTCATCACTCACCCAGCACTAGAATATCCTTCCCTCTAACACCACAGCACTAGAATAATCCTTCCCTCACCCAGCACTAGAATATCTTCCTCACCCACGCGCTAGAATATCCTTCCTCACCCAGCACTAGAATATCCTTCCCTCACCCAGCGCTAGAATATCCTTCCCTCACCCAGCTCAATATTAGAAATCTTCCTTGTCCCTTAAAAGAGATATCCTCCTTCACCCAGCACTAGAAAATCCTTCCCCCTCTCATTATAAAATATCCATCCCTCATCCAGCAAAGGATCATCCTCTCTCACCCATCACTAGATACCCTCACACACCCAGCACTAGAATATCCTTTCTCCCCTCACCAGCACTAGAATACCCTTCCCTCACCTGCACTAGAATATCTTCCCTCACCCAGCACTAGAATATACCTCCTTCCCTCACCCAGCACTAGAATACCCTTCCCTCACCCAGACACTAGAATATCCTTCCCTCACCAGCACTAGAATATCTTCCCTCACCGCAGCTCTAGAATATCCTTCCCTCACCCAGCACTAGAATATCCTTCCCATCACCCAGCACTAGAATATCCTTCACTCACCCAGCACTAGAATATCCTTCCCTCACTCCACGCACACCCGCACTAGAAAATATCCTTCACTCACCCAGCACTAAATATAATATCCTTCCCTCACCCAGCGTCTAGAATATCCTACCCTCACCCAGCACTAGAATATCCTTCCCTCACCCAGCACTAGAATATCTTTCCCTCACTCCAGTGCTAGAATATCCTTCCTCACCCAGCACTAGAATATCCTTCCCTCACCCAGCACTAGAATATCCTTCCCTCACCCAGCGACTAATTCTTCCTCACCGAACTATATCTTCCCTCACCCAGGCACTAGAATAGCCTTCCCTCACCCAGCACTAGAATATCCTTCCCTCACCCAGCACTAGAATATCCATTTCCTCACCCAGCACTAGAATATCCTTCCCTCACCCAGCACTAGAAAATCTTCCCTCACCCAGCACTAGAATACTCCTTCCATCACCCAGCACTAGAATATCCTTCCTTCACAAAGCACTAGAATATCCTTCCCTCCCCACCCCACAGCACTAGAATATCCTTCCCTCACCCAGCACTAGAATATCCTTCCCTCACCCAGCACTAGAATATCCTTCCCTCACCCAGCACAGAAATCCTTCCCTCACCAGCCTAGAATATCCTTCCCTCACCCAGCACTAGAATATCCTTTCTTTCTAACCTGTTCAAGAATACTTTCCTCAAACCACGGTAGAATATTCTTCCTCACTCAGTACAGAATATTTCCCTCATCCAGTATTTAATATCCTTCCCTCGCCCAGCACTGGAATATCCTTCATTTAAACCAGCACTGAATTTCATTAATTTCTCCCAGCACTAGAATATCCTTCACTAAACCAGCACAAGTATCCTTTCTTAATCAAGCACAAGAATACTGTCCCCGAAAACCAACTAGAATAACCTTTCCTAAACAGCACAAGGCTATGCTTCCCTCACCGCAGCACAGATCATCTAGCACAGATATCCTTTCCTAACCAAGCGCAAAAAAAACCTTTCCTCCCACCTAGCACTAAAATATCCTTCCACTCACACACAACATAAAAATATCCTTCTTTAACAAGTACAAAGAATATCTTCCCTCAACCACACTAAAATTCCTTCCTTACCAGTAGAAGATACCTCCCTCACCCAGCATAAATATCTTCATCACCCAGCACTAGAATATCCTTCCCCCACCCACGGCTAGAATATCCTTCCCTCACCCAGCGTAGATACCTTCCTCACCCAGCGCTAGAATATATTCCCTCACCTCATGCACGAATATCTCCCTCACCCAGCACTAGAATACTTTCCCTCACCAGCGCTAGAATATCCTTCCCTCACCCAGCACTAGAATATCCTTCCCTTACCCAGCACTAGAATATCCTTCACTCACCCAGCACTAGATATATCCTTCCCTCACCAAGAACTAGAAATTCCTTCCCTCCACCCAGCACTAGAATAGCCTTCCACTCATTCCCTACCCAGCACTAGATATCCTTTCCCTCACCCAGCACTAGAAATCCTTCCCTCACCCGCACTAGAATATCCTTCCCTCACCCAGCACTAGAAATCTTCCTCACCCAGCACTAGAATATCCTTCCTCACCCACTAGATATCCTTCCTCACAAGCACTAGAATATTCCTTCCCTCACCCAGCACTAGAATATCCTTCCCGCACCCAGCACTGAATATCCTTCCCTCACCCAGCACTAGAATATCCTTCCTTCACACACCGCACTAGACTTCCTTCCTTCACACAGCATCTAGAATATCCTTCCCTACCCCACCCAGCACTAGAATATCCTTTCTTTACCTTGTTCAAGAAATATCTTTCCTCAACCAGCGTGTAGAATATTCTTTCCTCACCCAGTACAAGAATATCTTTCCCTCATCCAGTATTTAATATCCTTCCCTCGCCCACACTGGATATCCTCTATTAACCAGCACTGGAATTTCATAATTCTCCCAGCACTAGAATATCCTTCACTAAACCCGCACAAGGATATCCTTTCCTAATCAAGCACAAATACTGTCCCCGAACCCAGCACTAGAATAACCTTTCCTAAACAAGCACAAGGCTATGCTTCCCTCACCAAGCACTAGAATCATCTAGCACACAGATATCTCTTCCTAACCAAGCACAAAAAAACCTTTCCCTCACCTGCACTAAAATATCCTTACTCACCCAACATAAAAATATCCTTCATTTAAACAAGTACAAAGATATTCTTCCCTCAACCAGCACTAGAAATCCTTCCTTACCCAGTGAAGAATAATATCCTTCCCTCACCCAGCATTCTAATATCCTCACTCACCCAGCTTATAATATCCTTCCTCACCCAGCACTAGAATATATCCTTTCCCTCACCCAGCACTAAATATCCTTCCCTCACCCGCAGGCAACTAGAATATCTCTTCACTCACCCAGCACTGAATATCTTCCTCACCAAGACTAGAAATTCCTTCCCTCACCCAGCACTAGAATAGCCTTCCCTCCCAGCACTAGAATATCCTTCCTCACCAGCCCGCTAGAATATCCTTCCCTCACCCACACTAGAATATCCTTCCCTCACCCAGCACTAGAAATCTTCCCTCACCCAGCACTAGAATATCCTTCCCTCACCCGCACTAGAAATATTCCTCATCAAAGCATAGAATACCTTCCCTCACCGCCATAGCAGAATATCCTTCCCTCACACCGCACTAGAATATCCTTCCCTCACCCAGCCTAGATATCTCCTTCCTTCACAAAGCACTAGAATATCCTTCCCTCACCCAGCACTATAGAATATCCTCTCACCGAGCATAGAATATCCTTTCTTTACCTTGTTCAAGAATATCCTTTCCTCAACCAGCGGTAGAATATTATTTCCTCACCCAGTACAAGAATATCTTTCCTCATCCAGTATTTAATATCCTTTCCTCCTCGCCCAGCACTGGAATATCCTTCATTTAACCAGCACTGGAATTTCATTAATTCTCCCAGCACTAGAATATCCTTCACTACCAGCACAAGGATATCCTTTCCTAATCAAGCACAAGAATACTGTCCCCGAACCCAGCACTAGAATAACCTTTCTCAACAACACAAGACTATGCTTCCCTCACCAGCACTAGAATATCTAGCACAAGAATATCCTTTCCTACCAAGCGCAAAAAACCCTTTCTCCTCACCTACACTAAAATATCCTTCACTCACCAATAAAATATCCTTCATTTAACAAGTACAAGAATTTCTTCTTCCTCAACCAGCACTAGAAATTCCCTTCCCTTACCAGTGAAGAATATCCTTCCCTCACCCAGCATTATTATCTTCATACCAGCTTATAATATCCTTCCACCCAACTAGATATCCTTCCCTCACCAGCACTAGAATATCCTTAAATCCTTCCTCACCCAGCACTGAGAATATCCTTCACTCTCACCCAGCACTATAGATATCCTTCCTCACCCAAGACTAGAAATTCCTTCCCTCCCCACCCAGCACTAGATATGCCTCCCTCTCCAGCACTAGAATATCCTTCCTCACCGCCACACCCAGCGTGCTAGAATATTCCTTCCTCACCCAGCACTAGAATATCCTTCCCTCACCCAGCACTAGAAAATCTTCCCTCACCCAGCACTAGAATATCCTTCCCTCACCCAGCACTAGAATATCCTTCCTTCACAAAGCACTAGAATATCCTTCCCTCACCCAGCACTAGAATATCCTTCCCTCACCCAGCACTAGAATATCCTTCCCTCACCCAGCACTAGAATATCCTTCCTTCCAAGCACTAGAATATCCTTCACCCCCTCACCCAGCACTAGAATATCCTTCCCTCACCGAGCACTAGAATATCCTTTCTTTACCTTGTTCAAGAATATCCTTTCCTCAACCAGCGGTAGAATATTATTTCCTCACCCAGTACAAGAATATCTTTCCCTCATCCAGTATTTAATATCCTTCCCTCGCCCAGCACTGGAATATCCTTCATTTAACCAGCACTGGAATTTCATTATCTCCCAGCACTAGAATATCCTTCACTAAACCAGCACAAGGATATCCTTTCCTAATCAAGCACAAGAATACTGTCCCGAACCCAGCACTAGAATAACCTTTCCTAAACAAGCACAAGACTATGCTTCCCTCACCAAGCACTAGAATCATCTAGCACAAGAATATCCTTTCCTAACCAAGCGCAAAAAAACCTTTCCTCACCTAGAACTAAAATATCCTTCACACTCACACCAACATAAAAATATCCTTCATTTAACAGTACAAGAATATTCTTCCTCAACCAGCACTAGAAATTCCTTCCCTTACCCAGTAGAAGAATATCCTTCCCTCACCCAGCATTATAATATCCTTCACTCACCCAGCTTTATAATATCCTTCCCTCACCCAGCACTAGAATATCCTTCCCTCACCTAGCACTATAATATCCTTCCCTCACCCAGGACTGGAATATCCTTCACTCAACCAGCACTAAAATATCCTTCCCTCACCCAACATTAGAATATCCTTCCCTCACCCAGCACTAGAATATCCTTCACTCACCCTGCACTAGAATATCCTTCTCTCACCCAGCACCTAAATATCCTTCCTTCACCCAACACTAGAATATCCTTCCCTCACCCTGCATTAGAATATCCTTCACTCACCCTGCCTAGAATACCCTTCCCTCACCCGCACACCTAAATATCCTTCCTTCACCCAGCACTAGAATGTCCTTCCCTAAATCAACACTATAATATCTTTCCCTTACACGGGTGCTGTTCCATAAGGAAATTTAAAAATTAAAATTAAAATTTGCAATGACAATGTCTGTCATTGCTTTTCTCTGTCCTTCTTCTGCCGATAGCATGTCAGACAGTAAACAACTGTATTAGCATATATACTGTATGTTTTGCAAACAATGCAAATAGATTTTTAATGCATTTCTATTACTTGAAAGCAACAGTAAATAAAATGCTAATAATTGAAAGTTATTGCTATAAATGTCCTAAGTAGCAATAAAACAGTATTTATTAAAGGAGAACTAAACTTACATTTTTAAAAAACATAATGTGAAAGTTTTTCTCCCCAGAACATCTATACATTGTAAGATTCTTCTGGTACATTGCATTTAGTACATATGAGAAATAGATTCTGTAACTAGAAGGTTTCCATGTTGTTGCCATACAACTACAGCACCATGAAGTCATCAAAGAACCACGCCCCCTACCCCGTATTCACTGTCTCTATGCACAGAGTGTTTTCTATACAGATGTCTCCAACACCAATATGGAATCCATGAAAGCTGCTTGGTTCCCTGCATTTATTGATCTGCTGGAAAAGTAAACTGCAGGGTAACAGCAGCTTTCAAATTCTTATCAGGGACTTCCAATTCCATTTTTTTATTATTCTTTTCTAGCAAAAGACAAAGCTTCCAAATTGACATGGATTCTCTGCTTATTCAGTGTTGGCGCACCGGGTAAGGCACCAGGTTTAAAAAAGGTCACAAGTTCAATACCCCAGATTGTAAGACACCAGGTTTAGATACTATAGTTCAAGAAGGTCACGATGTTTGAATCCCCAATATACCTATATTTTTTGTTTCCATTAAGTTCCTAGTACAATATTCTACATGTACCAGTGGTTCATGTAGTGTCTCTTTAGCCTAGGGGTAAGAGTTCGGCTTTTAGCAAGACAGTAAATGTACAAGTTGCAGGTTCTATTCCTCAGACTTACTTTATTTTTGCTGAAATGTAAGTATTTCCATTTCTACATCCATGCTATCTATGAAATACACTGCAAAGATTACTGAAATTACTGAAATCCTGAACTGAAAATCCCTGTTCTGTGTCAGGGAGAGGGAGGATCTTTGTGCTATATATGTGATTGGCTGGCAGCCTCTAGGAAGCAAGGCTGCAACATCCTTGTTTTGATCTGTTGATCTCTACAGAGCATGTGCCTGTACGCAGACACTTAGCTGGGGGTTTACCCAGCTATGGGATTGGGGAGTGACCCCTAGTACTCACAGGTTATTTTCACATCACCAATGGCCACAGCAAAGGGAGTGGTGAGACACAGCTTGTTTTATGTTTGTAATGTGCTCTGTCTATTGGGACAATGTTGTCTGAGATTTTAGTTCCCCTTTAATGTTGCATTCAAAAGCAAAATATTTTTTTTAAAATACACAAAAGGGAGATGCTTTTTAATATATAGCTAGCTACAATACAATATTCATGGGTGCTACCAATCCCTTTTAAACCCTAGACCTAATTCAGATGGGAGAATTATAAAATAGAAAACTATTCCTATAAAATCTCACTTATTAAACGTGGTGATCTGGATGCCCCTAAGCCCTTCACTACTGCATACACATGTCCAAAATAACCAGGAAACGCTGCAGCATGAAACATATACATCCAGAGAGTGCATATACTCAGCTTCAGGTGGCCTGGGTGCACACCGCTCCAGGCCCGTCACAAGACTAATAGGTAAGCCTTCAAACTAACAAAAATGTTGGTAATTCGCACAACGAACACATGAATTGGAGTCCATATATTCTTCAAAAATGGCAACTCCAACCTCAGAACATCTTTTAGAAAGAATGGCCTCTTTAAATATGTTGATATATCATACTTTGTCCTATGAATTCATTACTGTATGCCTGCTATGCTTCTGGATGCCTCATGGAAACTGAGCAATTAGAAACGCTGTACAGAGCAGGTACTGAGCCTGGGCATGCTCAGAAGAGGCAGATAGGGGATTAACATTCAGTCATTGGCGTGATGTCAACTGTCAAATCCATAACTGACAGTTACTACTGGAAGAACCAAGAAGCAGAAACAGGGAAACAGGACATTGTGCAGGATTTCAGGATAGATTTATATATTTCAGATTTCAAAACTATTACCCTTCAGGCTTTGGGGGGTGATTTCCTGTATGTAAGTTTTCATTCTGGGGCTGGAATTGCCCTTTAAGGTCTTTAATCATAAGCAAAGATCCAAACCCACATGGCCCAATGTAAATAGATAAGTGATGTCATATCCTGTTGCCAGCCAATACACTTGTGATGTAACCCAGTCCCAACTATAGACAATTACCTATATACAAAATAAACAAAAAGCATCTATTTCCGAACAATATATGTCAATAACCTATGTCTATATATTCTAAAGCACTTAAGTATATATCTAAAGAGCCAAATACACCTGATACAAGTGATTACAAAAAAGAATAAAAACAGTTACATCATATACATATATAAACATATATCTGTCTGACTAAGGCGGCCATACACCTGGCCAATGTTAACAGCAATTCAAATGAACGTCAAATTGATAAAAATCAGGCAGGTAACGGTTTCTCACTTTGGAATATTCTGCAAGGTTTCTGGCCTGACAATGGTAAGTGACAACATTACACCTGTAATATCCTTCAACAAGTAATCACCCCAGGCAGTTTCATGATTGCAAATCTTTATCACCTAAATGAATTTCCTTAGCTTGTAAACAAAAGGCTTTGCAAACAAGAATTATCTTCTGTTTGTGAAATCATTTACAATCAAACTAAGCTGCTTAAATTTGGTTTAAGTCTTAAATAATATGGAAAGATTTGATACAGAAAAAAAAATGTTTGGACTGTTAAAGTTCACCAAGGTGCAACAACTAATCTTCATATGACATGTCCTGCTGTGTGTTTACTAGTTTGTAGTAACTACATATCTAAAGGTCAAATGTCAGCCTGCTGTGCTTAAAAGAGCGTCCTGTAGGAAATGTGATGAGGAATATTTTTGTCAGTTAACAGCATGTTTGCCTGTTTTAGACATTGTTAAAGTGCTAAATTAGATCACTGATTAACCCTTTTCTGAGTTAATAGCAGTAGATGTAGCATGTTATAGTCAATTCCAAGAACTAATAGAAATACAGCATTGAGTGTGCCCACTGACTTTTGCCAGTAAAACTTAAAAGCATAGTCTAGCCTTAGATTAATAGATTAATTATATTAATATTCGGAACCCTTCAGTAAGTTCCCCAATGTTATATATTGTAGCTAATTCATTCAGCCTCATCTCATCTTCTTGATCTGTGTCTCTGAGGAAGCGGCTGTGTTGCCGTGAAACGCGTAAGACCCCATGATGACTCTGTTTATATGTTTCTAATGATATTTATATATGAATAAAGACATGTAATTTGTTTCCATATAATTTACAAAGCGGTCACCTTTTATTTTTTCTACTTAGCCTCATCTAGGAAGAAACGTTTTGGAAATTTACAGAGAAACGCAAATCACTCAAGGATATAATATTAATTTACTTGTTTTGTACGAAGGTGTAAATATTTCATATTTACTAAGAATAGTTTTTCATTATTTTGCTTCTTTTTTTTTTTACACCAACATAACCTAAACCTAAACTCAAACATTTTAATGTTTATAGATTTGCTTTTTGATGTACATTGTTGTCCACATCAACAATCGGGAATATCCTTTCCTAACCAAGCGCAAAAAAACCTTTCCCTCACCTAGAACTAAAATATCCTTCACTCACCCAACATAAAAATATCCTTCATTTAACAAGTACAAGAATATTCTTCCCTCAACCAGCACTAGAAATTCCTTCCCTTACCCAGTAGAAGAATATCCTTCCCTCACCCAGCATTATAATATCCTTTACTCACCCAGCTTTATAATATCCTTCCCTCACCCAGCACTAGAATATCCTTCCCTCACCTAGCACTATAATATCCTTCCCTCACCCAGGACTGGAATATCCTTCACTCAACCAGCACTAAAATATCCTTCCCTCACCCAACATTAGAATATCCTTCCCTCACCCAGCACTAGAATATCCTTCACTCACCCTGCACTAGAATATCCTTCTCTCACCCAGCACCTAAATATCCTTCCTTCACCCAACACTAGAATATCCTTCCCTCACCCTGCATTAGAATATCCTTCACTCACCCTGCACTAGAATACCCTTCCCTCACCCAGCACCTAAATATCCTTCCTTCACCCAGCACTAGAATGTCCTTCCCTAAATCAACACTATAATATCTTTCCCTTACACGGGTGCTGTGTCCATAAGGAAATTTAAAAATTAAAATTAAAATTTGCAATGACAATGTCTGTCATTGCTTTTCTTCTGTCCTTTCTTCTGCCGATAGCATGTCAGACAGTAAACAACTGTATTAAGCATATATACTGTATGTTTTGCAAACAATGCAAATAGATTTTTAATGCATTATCTATTGACTTTGAAAGCCAACAGTAAAATAAAATGCTAATAATTGAAAGTTATTGCTATAAAATGTCCTAAGTAGCAATAAAACAGTATTTATTAAAGGAGAACTAAACTTACATTTTTAAAAAACATAATGTGAAAGTTTTTCTCCCCAGAACATCTATACATTGTAAGATTCTTCTCTGGTACATTGCATTTAGTACATATGAGAAATAGATTCTGTAACTAGGAAGGTTTCCATGTTGTTGCCAGTACAAACTACAGCCCATGAAGTCATCAAAGAACCACGCCCCCTGACCCCAGTATTCACTGTCTCTATGCACAGAGTGTTTTCTATACAGATGTCTCCACACCAATATGGAATCCATGAAAGCTGCTTGTTTCCCTGCAATTTATTGATCTGCTGGAAAAGTAAACTGCAGGGTAACAAGCAGCTTTCAAATTCTTATCAGGGACTTCCATATTCCATTTTTTTATTATTCTTTTCTTAGCAAAAGACAAAGCTTCCAAATTGACATGGATTCTCTGCTTATTCAGTGTTGGCGCACCGGGTAAGGCACCAGGTTTAAAAAAGGTCACAAGTTCAATACCCCAGATTGTAAGACACCAGGTTTAGATACTTATAGTTCAGAAGGTCACGAGTTTGAATCCCCAAATATACCTATATTTTTTGTTTCCATTAAGTTCCTAGTACAATATTCTACATGTACCAGTGGTTCATGTAGTGTCTCTTTTAGCCTAGGGGTAAGAGTTCGGCTTTTAGCAAGACAGTAAATGTACAAGTTGCAGGTTCTATTCCTCAGACTTACTTTTATTTTTGCTGAAATGTAAGTATTCCATTTCTTACATCCATGCTATCTATGAAATACACTGCAAAGATTACTGAAATTACTGAAATCCTGAACTGAAAATCCCTGTTCTGTGTCAGGGAGAGGGAGGATCTTTGTGCTATAATGTGATTGGCTGGCAGCCTCTAGGAAGCAAGGCTGCAACATCCTTGTTTTGATCTGTTGATCTCTACAGAGCATGTGCCTGTACGCAGACACTTAGCTGGGGGTTTACCCAGCTATGGTGGATTGTGGGAGCTGACCCCTAGTACTCACAGGTTATTTTCACAAATCACCCAATGGCCACAGCAAAGGGAGTGGTGAGACACAGCTTGTTTTATGTTTGTGAATGTGCTCTGTCTATTGGGACAATGTTGTCTGGAGATTTTAGTTCCCCTTTAATGTTGCATTCAAAAGCAAAATATTTTTTTAAAATACACAAAAGGGAGATGCTTTTTAATATATAGCTAGCTACAATACAATATTCATGGGTGCTACCAATCCCTTTTAAACCCTAGACCCTAATTCAGATGGGAGAATTATAAAATAGAAAACTATTCCTATAAAATCTCACTTATTAAACGTGGTGATCTGGATGCCCCTAAGCCCCTTCACTACTGCATACACATGTCCAAAATAACCAGGAAACGCTGCAGCGATGAAACATATACATCCAGAGAGTGCATATACTCAGCTTCAGGTGGCCTGGGTGCACACCGCTCCAGGCCCGTCACAAGACTAATAGGTAAGCCTTCAAACTAACAAAAAGTTTGGTAATTCGCACAACCAGAACACATGAATTGGAGTCCATATATTCTTCAAAAAATGGCAACTCCAACCTCAGAACATCTTTTAGAAAGAATGGCCTCTTTAAAATATGTTGATATATCATACTTTGTCCTATGAATTCATTACTGTATGCCTGCTATGCTTCTGGATGCCTCATGGAAACTGAGCAATTTAGAAACCTGTACAGAGCAGGTACTGAGCCTGGGCATGCTCAGAAGAGGCAGATAGGGGATTAACATTCAGTCATTGGCTGTGATGTCAACTGTCAAATCCATAACTGACAGTTACTAACTGGAAGAACCAAGAAGCAGAAACAGGGAAACAGGACATTGTGCAGGATTTCAGGATAGATTTATATATTTCAGATTTCAAACTATTACCCTTCAGGCTTTTGGGGGGTGATTTACCTGTATGTAAGTTTTCATTCTGGGGCTGGAATTGCCCTTTAAGGTCTTTAATCATAAGCAAAGATCCAAACCCACATGGCCCAATGTTAAATAGATAAGTGATGTCATATCCTGTTGCCAGCCAATACACTTGTGATGTAACCCAGTCCCAACTATAGACAATTACCTATATACAAAATAAACAAAAAGCATCTATTTCCGAACAATATATGTCAATAACTCTATGTCTATATATTCTAAAGCACTTAAGGTATATTATCTAAAGAGCCAAATACACCTGATACAAAGTGATTACAAAAATAGAATAAAAACAGTTACATCATATACATATATAAACATATATCTGTCTGACTAAGGCTGGCCATACACCTGGCCAATGTTAACAGCAATTCAAATGAACGTCAAATTGATAAAAGATCAGGCAAGGTAACGGTTTCTCACTTTGGAATATTTCTGCAAGGTTTCTGGCCTGACAATGGTAAGTGACAACATTACACCTGTAATATCCTTCACAAAGTAATCACCCCAGGCAGTTTCATGATATGCAAATCTTTATCACCTAAATGAATTTCCTTAGCTTGTAAACAAAAGGCTTTGCAAACAAGAATTATCTTCTGTTTGTGAAATCATTTACAATCAAACTCAAGCTGCTTAAATTTGGTTTAAGTCTTAAATAATATTGGAAAGATTTGATACAGAAAAAAAAATGTTTGGACTGTTAAAGTTCACCAAGGTGCAACAACTAATCTTCATATGACATGTCCTGCTGTGTGTTTTACTAGTTTGTAGTAACTACATATTCTAAAGGTCAAATGTCAGCCTGCTGTGCTTAAAGAGAAGCCTGTGTAGGAAATGTGATGAGGAATATTTTTGTCAGTTAACAGCATGTTTGCCTGTTTTAGACATTGTTTAAGTGCTAAATTAGATCACCTGATTAACCCTTTTCTGAGTTAATAGCAGTAGATGTAGCATGTTATAGTCAATTCCAAGAACTAATAGAAATACAGCATTGAGTGTGCCCACTGACTTTTGCCAGTAAAACTTAAAAGCATAGTCTAGCCTTAGATTAATAGATTAATTATATTAATATTCGGAACCCTTCAGTAAGTTCCCCAAAATGTTATATATTGTAGCTAATTCATTCAGCCTCATCTCATCTTCTTGATCTGTGTCTCTGAGGAAGCGGCTGTGTTGCCGTGAAACGCGTAAGACCCCCATGACTCTGTTTATATGTTTCTAATGATATTTATTATGAATAAAGACATGTAATTTGTTTCCATATAATTTACAAAGCGGTCACCTTTTATTTTTTCTACTTAGCCTCATCTAGGAAGAAACGTTTTGGAAATTTACAGAGAAACGCAAATCACTCAAGGATATAATATTGAATTTACTTGTTTTGTACGAAGTGTTAAATATTTCATATTTACTAAGAATAGTTTTTCATTATTTTGCTTCTTTTTTTTTTTACACCAACAATAACCTAAACCTAAACTCAAACATTTTAATGTTTATAGATTTGCTTTTTGATGTACATTGTTGTCCACATCAACAATCAGGCACTTTGCTTATACAGCTGTTCCTTAAAAACTTGCATATGTTTTAATGCACATCCTTTCTTCATAAAACTGGCCACAGATTATAGGAATAATTCACCAATGCACCAATGTTACATATGTAGGAAATTACACGAGTTACAATTTGAGCACAGGATAATATGAAATTATGAACCCTACAAAACTATCTGTTGGGAAGTTGTTTATTGAATACTTATGTTAATGTATGTATGTATAATTTTATTTATAAAGCGCCACTTGGGTACGCAGCACTATACATTATAAAATACAGAGTATACAAACAAGGGGATAAGTGCAAGCCATTATACAGGTAAATAAAAATGAAATACAATTTCATACCTAGGTTAAGAACACATATATATAAATTATGGATAAATTGATATAAGTGCAGCATGCCTTGACACATTAGGAATGAGATCCCTGCCCCCCAATCTAAGTAATTGTAATCCTATTTTACAGTTGAACTTCTAACTAAATTCCTTTGAATAGTAGCAATAGTTAAACATTTAATTAGAAAGCTCCTAATTGTATTGTTTAAGACCTCTCACTTTTTCCTATGTTTCCTTGAGAGAATAGCCATGCAACTTGGCACATAAATCAACAGAGAATACATGAGTCACCAATCCTCCTTCATAATAATTTATCTGTGCTTAGATTCAATAGACTTTGGATGCTGTTCAGGATTTATGAAACAAGTAGGACAAAGACTGATTTGATAGTTCTGTGGTGATTTGATGCAAATTTAGGAACCCCGTATGCAGTCCAAAGGCTGGATGATTATTTGAGTTTCCATCAAACTGTAACATCATGTGCCATCAATCAAGATTATGTAGCTATGACTGGTATAAAAATTCTAACAAAAAACTGCTCCATTTCACCAGACAGTAGTGATGAATAGAGATGGACCCAAATCTGAACCCGAACACGGGTCTGAAGGGCATTTCACAGATCCGCGGAACTTGGACTTTGCGGATTTCTGACTTTTTTTTATTTTTCCAAACTGCGGAACTATTCTCAACTTTTTAGAGAATGTTTTTTTGTAAATTAAATTTTTTTAGAAATATTGAAATTTTCGAAAAATACTACACGGAATGCCAAAATAGGAAGCGCATGAAGTTTCCGGTACTAGAAGGTGTTTTATGTTCTTTAGGCCATTTCCCAGATCCCTGAGCCACTTACTGTAAGTTACCATTGCTATTTATATCTTAAATTTTAGGTAAAACTTTCAGATTTTTTAACTCCTATTGATTTCAATAGGAGTTAATTTTTTCGGAAATCCGTGAATCTGCAAGCAGAATGGATTTCAGTGAGTTCAGCTATCTCTAATCCTGGTTAAGGAAGGAACCTGGGTTTGATTCAGAATGGTCAAACCTTTCATCAAAAGAAATTGAAAATCTAAAATTCAAAAAAAAATTCCTAAAAAAAATTCCTAAAGGAAATTGCTATTGAATACTCAAAATTTGTGATCAGAAATTGGAAAAATTCTGATTCAATTGAGTTAAAATCAGATTTTCCACAGAACCTCTGTCAGAACGAAACCCACTAGTTTTGGTTATTTCTACCAGACAGTCAATTAAAAAGGTCCACTCGTACTATATGGAGTTTTTCGGCCAATAACAAAATGTGTATAGGCTGCCTTACCTCTTTCATGCAGTCAAATGAGTGACTGAGTAGGGATGGCCGGTTCGCGGATCCGATTTTCCGGATTTTCCGCCTTCCGGATTTCTCGTATTTTCGGAAATTTTCGAAATTACGAGGATTCCTCGTATTTCCGGAAATACGTATTTTCGAAAATTTTCGAAATTACAAGGATTTCTCGTATTTTCGAGTTTTTTTTATTTTAATGGGTCCACTCGCGGATTTTTGAATTTTCGAGTTTTTTCGAAAATTCGCGGATCCTCGAGCGGACCGCATTTTGCAAAGTTCGGACATCTCTAGGAGTGAGTCAGTTTCAGACCAGAAACAGGGCTATATTATCACATTAGTTTGGATGCATAGCTTAATATAGCTTATTATACTGGAGCTTGTGATTGAATGAACCAATCACATAATATGTACTGTAGATCCTGAATTTTTTTTGCTGTAGTGTAGCCCACCCTCAAGTTTGTTTTGTAAAAGAAGCAGCAGAAATTTACTTACACTCCTTCGTTCCCCGGCGCTCTGCTCGCAGACCTCTGCTTGACGGAAGTTGCAAGCAGTTGCCGGACTGGCTTTGATTAGCTGAAACACAGACAATCACAAACGCGGCTGTCGGCAATGCAGAGAGCCGAGTGAACGTAAGCACATTTCTGCTGCTTATTTTACAAAACAAACTTGGCGGTTGGGGGTGGTCTACACTACAGCAAAAGCTTTTATAGGTGTGGGGTGAAGAAGCCAAGGGGGCTCCCCTATACATGCTAGAATCCTCAAGGAAGAAAAGGAAGAAGCAGGGATCGGATGACTCATTGACAGCTCCTACCCTTCACTTTTTGGAATTTGGACAGACACTACATGAGAACCATAAGGAGCATAGAGGTAAGGTAAGGTTTTTTTTAACTTCACGGTGGGGACAGTAGTGAATTAAACTTTAATTTTAGTTTTTAATTAAAATACTCAAAAATGTTAAAAACCTTTATGCTCTAATACTCTGGAGCTTCCATTATGTTACAAAACTCCAGTCACCTTTCCAGTGGGTATTTCTTGCCTGCATATGAGTAGAAGAACCATAAGCTTGTAGTTTAGCTGTAGTTTAATACAGGTCACAACCTATCATACGCAGGATGCTTTGTACTATTTTTGTTTCCCTTTGTTAATAAAGAATCTTCCATACGGCCAATGCCTGCAACTTACAAGGAAAAGTCCACTTAGAACCCTGATATATAAATGTGTTAAGGAAGAGGTGTGGGATATGTGCAAAACAATTCATCTTTCCTTGAAGGTTTCAAGAGGTTTTCTGAATGGCAAATTGCTAATGCATCATGTACATAAATTACTCTATGGTGTATTCATTGGCATGGGAAACAACTGAAAAAATAACAATATTTAGGATAGTGTTTTTGCATTTTACATACTATTCTTTCAAAAAATCCTCCACCATTGAGCTAACTATTCTACCTGTTTAAAGGGTATGTCCACCCTTAAAATACACTTTTAATATTCTGCTCCCCTATGTCCCCCAGCCCCAACCGCATGTTTGTTTTTTTCAAAAAGCTCCCCAAACTCTTACTTACCTCCCCTCGATCCTCCGCCGCACTGCCGCCCCTCTGCTTGCGAGAATGCAAGCAGAGGGGCGGGACCGGCAGTCGCGTCTGTGATTGGCTGAGCGGCAGCCAATCACGGACGCGGCTGCCGGTCATTCAGTGCAGCGGAGGAAAGCGGAGAGGTAAGTAAGAGTTTGGGGAGCTTTTTGAAAGAAAAAAAACATGCGGTTGGGGCTGGGGGACATGGGGGGGGGAGCAGCATATTAAGGGGGTTTAAAGCTGGGGGAGGGATAGTAGAACGGGAGGGAGAGGGAGGGGGAGGGAGGGGGAGAAGGGCTGCAGTGCGCATGGCAAATATCTACCGGAGGCTAGATAGCAGGCAGAGACCTGCTATCCTCCTGGTGGTTAGTTTTGAGGACTTTGGGGGGGGGGGTTACAGGAGAACCCTATGGAGCTGGGATGTGAGGTAAGGATTAAACTACACTACATGGTGGGGCCAGTAGTTGGGGGGATTATAGTTTTGGGGGTGGACATGCCCTTTAAAAATACTATCCAAGGCAATACCACATTGTGATTGACACACTATTTTAGGGATTCTCACTGCCAACAACAGCTGCAAACAATCTATAGAAACAAAAAGGAAAAAAGTTGAATGTCTGGTTGGTTAATTATTATATAAGCCCAAAACATACATGGCAACCACCAGTCTGAGGAAGAAATGGACCAGGAACCAAGGTGATGACTGAACGTGAGTGCCATGTTAACTCCCATTGGTGATATTTATAATCGCAGCATTCATTTTCAATTTATCCTACTTCGATAGCATTTTCAATCAGTATGGCAACTCCCACATGGTCCAATTGTCAGGTAGTCAAAGCGTTAATCAAATCTTGGCCTGACCATTTTTAAATGACTCTGAGTTCTTGTTCCCTTAGTTCCATTTTTTATGTTCATCTTAGCAGGGTGCCGTCTTAAAAGGCAATAGGTGGTAAATATCACATCAGTAATCAATATGGCTACAGACTTTTGGGCTCACAAACTCTAGTAGGCCCAGCTTCAAAACAAAGCTAAAGGAACAGATGCCAGTTCAAAGTTAATTCATTTTTCATAATAATTCAGGGTAAAAAAATTATGGAATACTTTCAAAATAATGTCGGCTGATATTGGAACGTAATCACCCATACTTTCTAAAGCATTGTATCATAAGGAAATGTTAAGATATTTTACTTCTCGTTCATACCAACGCATAACGATATCATGTTTGGTATCTTTGAACTGCATAAAATAAGTGAAAAACAAAACGGGTAATATTTTATGTGAGATGTACAGTTCTCAGAGTATGGACTAGCGTGAAAATAGAGTTTAAAGTTTCCCTATCACTAAAAAACAGGTTACACCTTTCAGAGTGGAACCAAGCCCACCTTCTTGGGACCTAAACTCTCCCAGATTCAGAAAAGGGCATAAATTGTAAGTATGGACTCAACCCAACAATTCGTCATAACATCAAATCAAGGAACATCAAAGCTAATTGGGTGGACCATATATTGGCTTCCATCTGGGTGTATCATATTGGATTTTGTCATTTATTTTCCTATATCAGATGTTAGCTTTCAAATGTTAAATAAGATCTGATTGGTTAGGGCAAAATTAGCACCATTTTTAACATTAAGAACTTTTATTGATTCTGCCTGAAGGTTTGATATTATTCTTTATAAATGCCACTCTTTTCTAATATGATTCTTTACTCGTTTTCCAACAAGTGCACAATAATATAATAGTATGTTAATATAATCTAACCAGTTCCCATTACAGCTTGTGGTTTAACTTTGCTTGTGGGGTGATTTTTTTGTCTGTTTTCCAGTTATCAATCATCAGTATATAGATATCGATAGATTTTCCGATTGTTTGCTGCCTATCTTGACCTCTGCCCGCCTTACGACTCTGATTACTTCTAGATTCCTGCACCTCGTTCTGCTGATTGACCTCCCGTTTTCTGACCATTGGCTCTGTCCCTGATTTTGCTCACCCCTCATGACAATCGTTTGATTGCACCGCCGAACGTAAGATCGGGATTTGTTAGTGTATGGGCCCCATAAGTTCAGCAGGCAACCGTCCCCAGTGAGGTGTGTCAAGCCTCTCGGCAAATAGGGGTTTGTCTATTGGTGAAGTGGGGTATCTGGCCTGAAGGTATACTTGGGAAAGTATTTGTTCCAAGCAAAATGAATAAACCCATAATAAAGCAAAATAAATGTATAAATATCACAAAACTTACAAGACCAGTAAGTAAGTCAAATGAAAGTATTAAGTTGTGGCCATGGTTATAAAGTTGTAAAAATAGGATTATACGTGTTTACTATGAAAAGGTGGTACGCAGAGCAGGGACAGGAATGTAATATGGTAATGAAATGCTAATATACAAATCTCAAGTGGTGTAATACGTTTAAATTTAATAATTAAATGCCTGCAGATGGTAATGCAAATTTAAAATTATTGTAATTTAATATTGATACTATTAATGTACTGCTTCACGTTGTTTGCAGCTGTTAAGCTGAGTTTAAGAAATGTTTTTCCCGTTTTGCAGGAATTAACCCAGTGGTTCCAGATGTTTCACCATCAGGAAAATGCTGCATGTAGCGCATTCCTATAGGGAGATACTAGGAAACCACTGGAAAAATGCCTGCAAAATGGGAGAAAGATATATGTCTGAACATAGCCTTAAAGCTGGGTACACACAAGCACATTTTTCAGCCCAACCTATTGATATTTCTCTGTATCAGTCGGTCGGGACGAACAATCTTAGGTGATTTTGACACTGGCAGCGACCGATGTCTGGATTGGATGAACTTGCGATCGTACATGTCAGAAAATCTCATCCGATCATGTGGTCTCCTATGGACTGCACGATTGGTCACGGCAAATTGTCAGCCAGTCAAAATCCGGTGGTGTGTACTGAGCCTAGGAATAACTATTGATTTACTGTGAAGGCTAAGGATATACACTCACTGGCTAATTTATTAAGTATACCTTGCTTGTACCAAATTGGACCTACGTTTGCCTTGAGAACTGCCTTATTTCTTTGTGGCCTAGATTCAACAAGTTGTAGTAAACACTGCTTAAAGGTTTGTGATGTGCAATGAAAATATCCCCACATCATTACACCACTAGCAGCCTGAACTGTTGACACAAGGCAGGATGGGATTGCGCTTTTATGTTGTTTACACTAAATTCTGACCCAATCATCTGAATGTTGCAGCTAAAACTGAGACTCACCAGACCAGGCCACTATTTCCAGTCTTGTCCAATTGTGTTGAGTCTGTGCAAATTGTAGCCTCAGTTTTATCTTCTTAGGTGACAGGAGTGGCACTCAGTGTGATCTTTGCTACTGTAGCCCATCTGCTTCAAGGTTCCAAGTGCTCAGAGATGGTATTATGTATACCTTGGTTGTAACAATTGGAGTGCTTCCACAATTTGTGTATTGTAACAAGTGGTTATTTGAGCTCCTGTTGTTTTTTTAATCTTCTAAAACCAGTCTGATCATTATGTTGCTTCTCATATTGTTTCCTGTGGTCCAATCCAGCTGGCGATGTCAGGGGAGCAGCACCCACAGTCCCATAAATCTTTAAAATTAACCCTTAAACATCAGAACTTTAGAAAGAAGAAATTAGAAATTCAGATTATATCTATATAGAGAATCACCAGAACACAATATATATATATTTTAAAAATAACATAATTCGAAATTTAATGCATTAAATCATGTGTATTTTGGTATTTTTTTATTGACCATTGACATATGCAAAGATGGTGCCATTAGCTGTCCATTACACACTAAATACCAGTATGCACTAGAATGGTTTTACCAAATATGCTCTTTAGCAAATTGGAAATAGAATACTATCTTTATTTTCTGGAAAGTTTGAAAGGTTTGTAGGATGGACCAAATACTCCCAAAAAAAATTGAATGGAAAAAAAATTAATCCCTGGAAAAAGAGACATGAAAATAGAATTAGGAAGATGTAATTTATGGTTTCTCAAGTACAGGAAATTTTAAGATGCATCCATTGTATTTTGGAAAATAGCTCCTAAAAACCTTTCCCGAATCCCTTTTCCCATAGAGCAGCTGGGGTTACAGAAAAGGTTAGCAGTAATATGTTGCTAGGCACTGAACTTTGTGTTGACTTCTTCTACTCTGCATTCTAAATTAGCAACGTCATTAAGCTTTACTTTCCTAGCAAGACTTGAGCAGCGGAAGCTTTTCCTGCCTCTGGCTGCACGCAATGCACACATATTGAAACAGTATCTTCCTGCCCACCCCAGAGTTGACACAATACAAGTTCAACACATAAGAAAATACCCTAAATGTTAGGAAATATAACTTAATTTTAAAGTCATTTGCTGAATTAAATTCCAAGGGGGAAAAAAGGAAACAGTGTTTGGTCAATTGGGGGGGAGAACGCGTATCCAAAAGCATGGCACTCTGGGAGAACCTCAAGTAGATAAAAAGGTATTTGTTTATTGGTCACACATAGCTGGCACATTTCGCGCAGGTGTGCACTTACCCATAGACATAACAAGACTGGTTCACAGCTCTCAGTTTTGGGAGGGGGGAACCAATCATTTAAAGCAATATTGTATACTTTACTAACAAATGTGTATTTTTTAATAGATGATACATACATTCACTCTTGCTAGATGTTTACTTGTGTTAAAGGGCATGTCCACCACCCAACTGAAATTTGCCTAAATGTTGGGCACCATGTGTCGTGTGAAATGACCCTTACCTTTTCCTTGTTGTCCTGCATGGCCAAAATACAGTCCAGGAAACTCAGCCAATCACTGAGCGTCTGCCTGTCTGGCTAATTCTGGTGATTCTGACTCTGAAAGATTCTGTCTGTCATCTTTGAAAGATGTGGCTACAGTCATAAGTGTTCTTCCTATATAAAGTAAAGGGAGATCGCTCATGACTCCTAACCCTAACGTGTAGTATAGTACTTCATACTCGGAACGCCTTGAATTACTATGGGGTAGTATGCACTAAAAGCATGGTATAGCATGTATTGCAATAATATGGATAGAAATGCACAGAATTGCATTAAGAAAAACACAATCAGGCTAATTTATCTGCGCAGGTTTTCCGAGTTAAAGTTCCGCTAACTGATCGGTTGGGGTGAATTTAACTCCTTCTTTGTGCTGGCTGTGTGGGTTTCCTGCACAAGCAAATCTATATCATTTTTGCATGACTATGCTATTAGCTGGCATTAAAAGTCTGCAAGTGGCAACCCAACTGCGTTTCTCATAATTTTTTGTAGTCCTTCTGCCTTAGTTATTGCAACAACATGTTTCCTGCTAATGCAAAATATTCTTGAATATCCTGATGGTATGTATCTTCACATCTGTCCTTTTTCTATTACGTGCTTTTTCATCATTTGCAATGCAGTACAGATTGATTAAATAATTTCTCATCTCCAATTTCCTGCTCACCCTATCAACGAGGGAGCTAAATTCCCATCCTGCTTTCTGTCAAATACTTTTCCTTTTTTCTCATCTTTCTTAAGCAGATACAAAATGATATGAATATTTATAGGCTCTGGTAGGGCTGCCTTTTCTCAACTAGGAATTGCATATTTTGTAAACTTTGGTAGTATCTAAAAGAGGAATATATACCTGTTAGAGGTGAAAACGTATTATTTAATCTAGTAAATGTATTTTTTATTTAAGGTGTTTGCTGTGTTTTCCGTGTGAAAATATGGTGAGTGGAGGTTAAATTATCGATCCCAAAGTTGGCAAAGTTGGATATAGGAAATACATTTCATACATCAGGGGTCCTTAAGCGGTAGAGACAAGAACTATATGGCTTGAGGGCATATTTTAATACAAAAATATTTATCGCTCTATTTGTTATATTTGTATGAATTCTATATTTTGTTGAATTGATAGCTAAGAAATAAATGAAAGAATATAATAAGTTTTTATTATGGGGCTCCCTGAGGTATGAAAACTGTCTCAAGGGGTATGTAAATGGTTAAAAGGGATATGTACAGAGAGACAATATTGCTCTCTATTGCCCCTTTTAACACCAGCTATTTGGTGGCATTGTGTCTTAAAGAGCTGATATCGGCTAGGTACATTGGTTGTGGTGGTTGTGTAACCAAGTTTTTGTGTACCACCGCAACTATCGTTATTAGTGTAATCAAGCAGCATTAATCCTTGGTACATCGGTTAATGTGGCTTTAAGACACAAATAGCGGATAGTGGCCCTCCACACATAGGGGGGTATTTATGAGGCGGCAATGTTGATTTTTTTGAGCTATTTACAACACTAGTTATACAGTGTTAAAATATCGGCTTTTCACCACTTTTCTTGCTGATCAACAAAATGTTATCAGCTGGCATTAAATTCTGGTGTTCTCCGTGTTCTTACACTTCATACACACGTCTGCAGCAAATAATCAGATGTTATCAATTGTTTTCTAACTGTAGTAGACCAGTAAAAAGGTTACATTTGATTGGTTGATGCTAATTAACAGCTCAGGTGAAATTTTGCACCTCTTGTTGAATAAGCCCATAAGTGTCCAGGAGGCATTAAGCCTTGTACACATGTCCAATGCACAACCCTGAGCGTGTTCACGCGTGTGACGAATGGTCATTTTGACTCATAGTCGCATGGGTGTATGCATTCGGCCGGGTGTCATTCTATGATCCACCTTGCCACCTGTGTCTTGCGCTCATTAGATTCATGTCCATATGTACAGGATTGTCTCTGAAGTATTTAACTCTTATTATATTGACTTACAAAGACCCCCCGTTATGTTACCTATTGTCATTACCAAGCCCTGATCTGATACTGGGATAAGAAAGGGTTTCATTTTTTTACTTTAACTGGTGGACAGAGATTGTTCCAAAAACTAAACATGGTGACACCTTGGGTAAAATAATGCTCCTCTCTCTTTCTCTCACTGTTTCTTTAATTTACCAAAGAGTTACTGTTACTTCAACACTTATTAAATAAAAAGTTGTGTTTCCATTGAACTGGCAGTGAGCTGTTAAACACATTGGATGAACATGGTTTAAAAATATTACAATGTGTGTGGTATAAGTGAAATGATCCAGAAGGTACATTTAGTTGAAATCCAGACAGTCATTTACCCAGCCAGTAGCGAAGGTGCCTTAGCAGAAAAAATGTGTGGCACGGTGCCAGCAAGTTATGTTGAAAGAGATCATCTATGTAAAATAGAAAAAGGGAATCAAAAAGAATTAGAACAAATATAGCAAATACCATAACACAGGGAGACAGAGGTTAACCTTGCACTGTTTTAATACTACAAATATGAATATGATACAAATTAACATCAGGCCTTAACTTACCAGACGGAATTCATTTCTTTTCCAGTGTATGGAAGTAATGGTTATGTTACAACTATGAGTTCCAGACAAGAAAATACTTTTATCTGCAATGTAAAACATAAGGCTTTATATTTGTTTTATTCTATCCCTATATTACTGGTCATCCAGTAAAAGGTGAAATGGCAATATTAGGCATTTTCTGGAAAACATTTTGAATTCCAAATGGCGATATACAATATAAACATACCTACCAACTTTTTCTTTGAAAAAGGCAAGTGCAGCCTGCCTACCCCACTTCCATGCACTGCCCAGGCACCACCCTGGATCACCCCACCCTTAACTGGACAATGCTGTCTGTATACTAGGATAGGCATTCACAAATAGCACTGTCCTACCAAAAACAGGATAGTTGTCAGATATGCTATATGCAATCTGCAGCTGATGACAAATGTATTTATTGCCTATTTAGTGACTATTGTGAGCCACATTTCTCAGGTAAAACAAGAAATAAAGTCATAAGTGCAAATTACCTTGATAAACAGTTTCTACCTTGTTGGGAGAATGTCTCCCATACCGGAAACCCCCAGTAATTATTAGATATTTAAAATGCTCTAGACACTACCAACTAAAGTTGAAAAACAATCAGGGATATTCAATAAAAGTTCTTATCGTTTAAAATGGTGCTAATTTTGCCCCAACCAATCAGATCTTATTTAACATTTAAAAGCTAACATCTGATTGGTTAGGGCAAAATTAGCACCATTTTTAACAATAAGAACTTTTTTCTGAGCCTGCTGCAGACTGATTCTATATTAAGAGAAATCATAGAAGAAATTCGTTTTAAAACAAGTATACATTTACGAAACTATTAGCTTGTGGAAAACCTGTAAGGCAAACAGATATACAAACCAAATTCACTAACTTGCATAAATATGGGTTTTATTTCTAAAGATGAATGTTAACAAAAAAAGCTAAATAGATTAAAGGACAATTATACTCACCTTTTCCCCGATCCACTGCAGCATAGTACCCAGGGTGAGGACCTAAAATCGCTAAGTCCTCACCCTGGGTTCTTTCT
This sequence comes from Hymenochirus boettgeri, assembly GCA_019447015.1. Classification (NCBI taxonomy): domain Eukaryota; kingdom Metazoa; phylum Chordata; class Amphibia; order Anura; family Pipidae; genus Hymenochirus; species Hymenochirus boettgeri. The sequence goes on from CM033472.1 coordinate 109,700,157, forward strand.
CTAACTCCTGCACTACTTACCGCAAATCTGCTTCGGCGATCCAGACTGTTCCACCTCTCTCCTACTGTCAGTGACAGTCGCGAGGCAGCCAATTGGAAGACACGCCTCCTTGCAGAGCGTATCTTCCTATTGGCTGCCTCGCGATCTGTCATTGAAGCAGGAAGAGCGGAGGAACGAAGCGATCGGCGAAGCAGATTTGGGGTAAGTAGTGCAGGAGTTAGAGAAAGAACCCAGGGTGAGGACTTAGCGATTTTAGGTCCTCACCCTGGGTACTATGCAGCTATGGAGGAAGAGGAGCGAGGGTGAGGTGAGTATACTTATCCTTTAACTCTGCAGGTTTTCATTGAATTTCGCTGGATTTCTAATATCCACTAAATTTCTTATTGACTAGAGTACAATCTGGGATTTCTCCAAAGTAGCATCATTTACCCTCAGTCCTGCTGGTGCTCATTTGTTGGCATTCAGTGCTCAGTCTGATTTTCAAGTGCCCTTACAGCCTTTAAGAGAAGGATGCTATATACAAAGGTAGACATAGAGTCTGCTGGTGCTGTTTATTTAATGCAGTGTTCAGCGGATGACTAACATAAGTATTCATTTATCCTGATCTTTTCTAACTTTTCAGGGTCGGACTGGCCCACTAGGATACTGGGGAAACCCCATCAGGGCCAAAGAAAAACATAAAAAAAGAAAACATTGTTAAAACCTAGAAGATAATAGAACAGAATAGGTGGTAAATTAGAATAGAAAATAGCAAGATACTAAACATAATTAGTAAGGAAAAGATATACTAATATGTAATGAGTGAGAAAAGGAGAGATGAAATACTAAGTGAGCTCCTTAAGGCTTTCATTTCGACCTGAAAGCGATGTTTAGAAATATTAAAATATCTGATGTATAAAGATCCAGGTTAAAAAGGGGTTAATCTGTTATTGGCAGAAAGACAGAAAAACTGAACCTTTGACTTGCTATAAATAGAACAGTATAAGGATCAGCAAATCTATGTTAACAATATAATGAAAATACTTGTTATTTCCTTTCTCCGTGCAGCAGGTTTGGGGTTTGGTTCCTGGTGTGGCTCCATATTAATTCAACCATCAAAAGGCAAAACAAGATGCCAATGTCTCTTACTAATATCAAACCGGCTGAGAATTCCACTGCACAAACCACGGATTCTTCTGCATACAGGAGAGGTAAAACAGAAATCCCTTCACTAGATTAGCCCAGGCTAAAGCACCGATGCCAAAGCCACTGGATTCTGGCTTATAGAGCCATCCTAAGATTGAAACCATTCCAGCGGCTAGACAGGGCTGGAACAAACCAGAAAGTGCCCAGGGCAATGCAGGAAGTTTGGCACACCACATTTAATATATGTGTAAATCAGGGATCTCCAATGCACTTTCCCAGCTGAAAAATACATCCATTCTGTAAGAGATTTCTGGGATTTTGTAGAAAATATTCTCACTCCCATCCATGTAAGGGGCTAAGGTATGTGAAAAACGTTTTGCAAATAACAAGAACAAAGCGGTTTCGTATAAGTAAATAAGGAGCAAGCTGCAAAAAAGAAAAAAGGAGGAAGTTTGTCCTCCAATCTCAATGTCCAGTGGGGTATCCAAAACATAAGAGGGAAAGTTTCCATATGTCAAGAAAATAGGCCATCTGTTAGGCTCAATGTTGTAATGAGTACACAAGAAAAGACCCCTGTGGCCGTCCCGTAATCCAAATTGGATAAGTACACAAAATCTCTGTGGTTCGTCCATATTGGATCCACACAGATAATAACGTATAATTTTAGTAAACAATATTCAAGTTCATTCCCTGTTATCTCATGTACGGGACTGTTCCATATAATATAAGAGCAGACCCACTCACTGTGGATCAGTTGACCGGAGACATATAAGCGTAAGTATTCAGACATTAGATTCCTTCCGAACGCCCCCAAAAAAGTAACATCACTTAATAAAGTTCTCGTCACACACCCAGAGAAGATGAGGACCAGGTATTTATTATGGGGTACACTTCCGAAGACACAATCTAGACGTGGGCATTCGGACGTCTAAGTCCATTGAGTCCATTCAAAGCGCCTCAAAAGATACCACCACCACATACCTCCAGGAGAAACAGGTATGCTTTCGAAAAGTAATGAGGAATCCATTCCTGAAGGCACAAAAAGATCCCCATCCTGTAGAGGGTTTTACTGAAAAACAGAGCCTAAAGAAAGGGGGAGTATTAGAACAAGTGCATAGCTTTCAAATACAGGCCTTCAGCTTATTCAGATTAGATAAATGGGGTCAGATCCCTGTCCTCATTCAACCCCTTAGGTGAGAGACTATCCAGCCGAAAAATCCACTGGGCCTCTTTTTGGACCAACATAGTGTCCCAATCTCCTCCCCTCAGTCTTTTAACTACACAATCTATGACTTGGCATTCAGTGTATAGTATAGTATTTGAGGTTGAATAAAGACATACATCCATCCAGTTCAACCCATCTAGCAATATCCTCATTTCCTGCCTAACTGTTGATCCAGAGGAAGGCAAAAAAAACCCACCAAATTTATGAAGGGGGAAAAAATTCCTTCCTGACTCCAAATGGCAATCGGAAATTTCCCTGGATCAACTCTACTTTATGTATCAATACCAGTAACTTGCAACATTCCTTGTTTGCAGAAACTCATCCAGCTTTTTTTTTTAAAACTGACCAATGAACCTGCCATAACAACGTCCACTGGAAGACAGTTCCATAGCTTTACCGTTCTCACAGTGAAAAACCCTTTCCGAGCTTGAAGCCTATGGGTCTTAAGTCTGTACACAGGATTCCAAAATTGCACTGCATATTCCAAATGCGTTATATACCAATGCTTTGTAGAGAGGGAGAATTACATTTTCCTCCCTTGAATCCATACTTTCTTTATACAAGACAATACCATGCTGGCTCTGGCTGTTGCCGCCTGGCACTGCTTGCTACCTTTAAGTTTGTTATCTACCAAAACTCCAAGATCCATTCCCAACAGGGATTCACTTAACACAGAGCCATTTATAGTATAAGTAGCACAAGGATTTTTAAGTCCAAAATGCATCACCTTACATTTATCAACATTGAATTTCATCTGCCACTTAGCAGGCCAATGTGACAATCTATCTAGATCCCCTTGCAACGATTTCACATCCTCTGGAGTTTTTAATGGTCAACAAAGTTTTGTGTCGTCAGCAAACACAGTTAGCTTGCTGACAATACCCACTTCCAAATCATTAATAAATAGATTAAATAGAAGCGGCCCCAGCACAGAACCCTGTGGCACCCCACTTAGCACTTTAGTCCATAATGATGAAGCCCCATTAACAACTACTCTCTACATCCTATTCATTAACCAATTTTCTATCCATGTACAAATGTGACTCCACAGACCAACAGACCTTAGCTTATACATTAGTCGCCTATGGGGGACTGTATCAAAAGCCTTTGCAAAATCCAAGTAAACTACATCTACTTCTATGAGTCTAAATTTTTACTTACTTCCTCATAAAAGCCAAGCAAGTTAGTTTGACAAGATGTATTCCTCCTAAATCCATGCTGGTTACTACTTATAATGTCAGTCCTTGAAACATAATCTAGAACATGTTCCCTTATTAAACTTTCCAGGATCTTCCCCACCACTGAAGTTAAACTTACAGGCCTGTAATTACCCAGCTGTGAACGACTATCCTTTTTGAATATTAGAATAACATCAGCCTTTTTCCAATCCAGAGTGTATCTACCTTTCCATCATGTACTCTTAAAAAATGGTCTGCCACTTTTGTAATGTGTTTACCCAGAGATCTATCTCTATCCGCATTTCTGATGTTAGATAAATAAACAACATGATTACTTGTGCAGTTGAAATACCCTCTACTGGTAAATTTATGCTTGCCACCACTGAAAACAGACTCATTTTTCATATAGGGGCAGAATTTGCAAGTGCCAAAGGCAAAAGTGCCCATCAAAGATATCCCTTTATTGAGCTTGAGGGCTGACCTCTCAAAATGGCTTTTGCAAAGTCTATCAGATATATTTTTATTCCTCCTTGCTGTCATCATAGGGGAATCTGGGACTATCGTTAAAAGTTGGTCACTTTTTAAAATTTCCCATCTGGCTGATAGCACCTTTTTGATGTCAGACCATTGGTTGTTAAAGGTAGTAATAATTCTAATTGCAGGATTGTTTTCTCTTGCCACAGAAATTCCTGTGACACGCCTTTTAGTTCCCTTTTACAGGATTTAATCAGAGCGTTCGGATAATGTCTTTCTTTGAACCTCTGAGAGAGGTCATTGACTGCTGACATGAAGTCAGACGTTTTTGTACAATTACGACGGACTCTCATGAATTTTCCCCATGATATACCATGTATCAGGACCTTAGGATGTGCACTGTCGAAGTGTAGCAACGAACTCGAAGCTGTTGGCTTTTTGTAGAGCAGTGTCTCAAAATGACCTTCATTAATTTTGACCCCCACGTCCAGAAATTCACAACCTACGGTTGAAATATTGTGGGTCAAAAATTTTTTTTATGGTCATTCACATTAAGGGCCCCTATATATGCATTCAAAACATCCAAGGGGCCACTCCACAGGAAAAACACGTAATCTATATAACAGAGCCACAAATCGACGTATTGGTTGTATTGTGCTATGGGATCTCCAAGTTCCAGCTCCCTCTCCCACGAACCCAAGAACAGGTTAGCGTAAGAGGAAGCGCACTTGGTGCCCATGGCAGTGCCCCTTATTTGTAGGTAGAATTTTCTATCAAACAAGAAGTAATTATGATACAAAATAAATTGTAACAAATTGATGATAAAATCTGTATAACCTAACCTCTTGTTATCCTGCATTGATAAAAAAGTAGCGTGCTGCATTAATTCCATCTGTATGGGAGATGTTGGAATATATATTCAACATCGCAAGTGAAGACAAATGAGCCCTCAGGGATTCTAATGTCTTTAATGCGTAGGATGCAATCCGCTGTGTCCCTGACATAGGACTCAAGTGTCAAGTACGGTTGCAAAAAATTGTCTACAAATCCACACAGTGGTTCCAACAACCCCCCTATACCGGAGATAATAGGCCTACCTGGTGGTCTAGTAGTGCTTTTATGTATCTTCGGAAGGAGGTAAAATGTGGGTGTCACAGGGTGCTCTGCCAAAAGATATTTCAGTAGTAGAAATTATACCAAACTCCCGGGCTTTATCCAATATATGCAACAGGCTGTTTTTGAAGGTTTCTGTGGGATCATATGGAAGAACTTTGTAGTTAGCCTTGTTAGTCAATTGTCTCTGAGCTTCACTGGTATACAAGTATACTCAGCTCCTTTAGAGCTTTTGACTCCAGGATGGATACATTTCTCCCTCCAGGTACTACGGGGAGTGCTTGAAGTGACTCCATAGTGCATTTGTAAAATATGTGTAATGCTGGAAAGTCGGAAAAGTGGGGAGTAAGACTGAGGCAGTGTCCAAGCGTGTGAGACCAAGAGTAAGTTCCAAGGTGGGGCTTTAACCACCGTCTTTTGGTTAATTCTAACCAGAGCTGCAAAAAATCTCTTCTAGGATCTACTGCCCAGTTCTTCTCCAACAAAGCCGAGGCAGACACCTGACCTCTCAGAGTGCTCTCACTTATTATTAGATTTAGTCTGCAGCCTCAAAATAGAAAATTAGCAACCTGAGTTGCCGAAGGTCTAAAGCAGCAATTAAATGTATGGCTTCTTGCATAGCTCACAAAAAGTTTCCAAATTTTATAGTACTTTTTTGACGTTACAGGCTTCAAGCCACTCCATTCCACTTCCACGGCTTCCATTTCCAAGATGTCCCTTTTGTATATGGGATTCCAAAACTGCACTGCATATTCCAAATGAGGCCTTACCAGTGCCTTGTAAAGAGGGAGTATAATATTTTTCTCTCTTGAATCTACTATTGATAAATACTCCCCCTCCTTTCTTATTAACTGTCATGTCTAAATAAGGGGTTATCTTCAATATTTACTCCCCAGTCATGTGAATCATTAAGCCATGTTTCTGCTATCCCAATCACATCATATCTTTCCTTTAAAGCTATTAGTTCTAGTTCCCCAGATTTTCCAGCCAGAACTCTTGCATTTGTAAACATACATTTCAGATTATAATTCAATTTACTTCCATACTTGGATGTACATGCCTACTTATCCTCTATGCTCCCCCATCTCCTACCTCTATTATCTTATTAGCACCCTGATTCCTCACCCCTCTATCTACCCCTATGTAGTACCCTCCCCTCTTTACCTAGTTTAAAATCTCCTCCAACCCCCTAGCCATCTTCTCCCCCATCATTGAGGTGCAGTCCATCTCTGTAGCCAATAGAAAAGTCATAATTTTAAAGGACCTCTCCTCCTCTAACTTTGTCATTGGCACCAACATGAACCAAGACCACTGGGCCACTCCCAGCCCCACCCAATAATCTGTCTACATGATCTACCACGTGTCGAACCCTAGCACCAGGCAGACAACACACTGTTCGCCATGCAGGTCTTGGCGGCAGATTACCCTAGCTACCTTTCTAATAATAGAGTCCCCTACCACTACCTCCTGACGATTCTTCCTAGCCCCCTGTTTACCCTCCCTTGTATTAGAGATGGCGGTCCCCAGGGTGCTCAAGGGAATGGCCCGCTCCATACATGCTACTTCTGAGCTGCTGTCCTCTGCATCTTCACCTAAAATGGCAAATCTGTTGGGATCAACTAGCTAGAAAGAACCAAACCTACCTTTCCGTCCTCTACTTACCCTGGTCACCCTTACACATCTTATCTTCCTTTACCACCTTTTTCCCCATTTCCACCCTCCAGTTTACTGGCCTCTGCCAGTACCTGCATTTCTCCCAGATTTGACAACCCCTGCTATGCTTCAAGTTTACCTTTTTGATTCTCAGATTCCAAATGGTCAACCCACTCACATCTGACAAAAGTAAAGGTCCCTTGAAACGGCTGCTCCAAGATCCCATACATGTGGCAGGATGCACACTGCGTGGCCCCAACAAATCTGTCCATATTAAACAGCAATACAAAAGAACTGAAACAGCAATACACAACAACAGAAATGTCAGTCTTGTTCTTAAACCCTTTCTTGTTCTAAATACTTAAATACTAAAAACAGACAAACCCCTTTAAAAAAGAATCACTCACAGGTCAGAAATCTCTGTGAGCACGACTTATATGTGAGGTTCAAAACCACGTTGACACTCCTTACCATTACGCTTTGCCCTCTTAAATTGCTCTTGAATTTTGAAGTGCTTGCCTTATGGCTCTTACCTCCAGTATATTTGATGTCATGTCCTTCCGTACTAAGTTCCCTGCACAAAGCTGTCATGGAACGTGGCTTCCCACTCTAGACTGGATGCATCAGTGGTTATCATTATTGCTGGAGGATATTGCAACATGAATCCCCTGTTTAGGTTTTCTTCTACTGTCCAACAGGACAGGTCTTCCCTCCAGCCATGCTGGAAGTTAAAGGGCATGTCCACCCCCAAAACTATAATCCCCCCACTAATGGCCCCACCATGTAGTGTAATAAAATCCTTACCTCACATCCCAGCTCCATATGGTTCTCCTGTAGTCCCCCCCAAAGTCCCAAAAATTGTCCACCAGGAGGATAGCAGAGTCCATATAGGACTCTGCCTCCTGTCTCGCCTCCAGGAGAAATTTGGCATGCGTACTGCAGCCCTTCTCCCCCTCCCTCCCCCTCCCTCTCCCTCCCGTTTTGCGATCCCTCCCCCTAGCACAGAAACCCTTGGCCATGTAATAGTTTGCCTTTCCCCAGCCCCAACTGCTAAAAAATAATTTTAAGAAAGTCCCCCGAACTCTACTTACCTTCCCTCTCTCCCCCGGCATTCTGAGAAGCCAGCAGCCGCGTCCGTGATTGTCTGCCTCTCAGCCAATCACGGACGCGACTACCGGTCCCGCCTCCTGCTTGCAGTGTATTGCAAGCAGAAGGCCGGGCTGTGCATCGGAGGAGAGAGGGAAGGTAAGTAAAGATCGGGGCACTTTCTTAAAATTATTTTATAGCAGCTCTGTTTGGCAAGAAGGAAATAGGGTGTCTATTATTGCTATGGGTGGTACGTGGTAACCTTTTAATATTTTCTTGGTGATAAAATATTGGGCCAGTTGAACAACTGGAAAAAAAAAAGACAACACTGCCAAATGCTTTCCAGCTGTAGCCCCAGTTGACTGCAGAAATACTCTAGGTACAACACTGTCGCTAAGAATCTATTCTGGTGTTTGCTAGTCCGTTCTATGTTGTTCATGTATGATAACCATTTCCACCATATTGATATATAAGATTTTTGAGTAGCTAGGGACAACGATAGCAGCTGAATCAGTCTCCTAAACCACTAGTCCAGAGGTGGCTCGGTACTGAGTGACCTTCCACCTCTGCCCAGGGAACCAAAAGCTGGAACTCCTGGAGCTGAAAACGAGAGACAGTCAGCTACCACATTGGATTTACCTGTTTCTAGCCTGAAAAAAACAGTTTAAATGAAGGCACCATAGCACCAGGGTTCTTGCCACTCTCAAAACTTGAAGGGAAGAGGAATTTTAGCAGCTGATAACCTAGACTATGCTCAGATTGTCACAGTTAAACACAATGTGTTGCTTTTTAAAGGTCTCCCCCCATATGACTACCGACACTAAGATGGGAAAAAAATTTTTAAAGTGTGATGTGAGGGCTGTACTGGAGCTGAGGGCCTTGGTGTAGAGTGAACTTTGCCATGCTGTCCCCTTCTTTTAGTGCGGCCATGTCTACTGGGAACAGAATCAGTGTCTTTGGTAGCTTTAGTCAGTTGCACATTGCCTGTTGTAGCTGGTGGTGATCTGCTTCTCCCATGCATATTCCTCCTACCTCGTGTGATACCGGGCTTGACTTAAACACTCTGGAGGTCAGGACTGGCGAGAACGTACAGCCGCCACTGATACTGGTGGGTTAGCTGGTGTTGCAGGTACTGTCTGCAGGAGTTTCCGTAGCGCTTGAGCCCCATTAGCATGCAGGGCCTGCTAAAATAAAAGAGTGAGGTCTGGATCTGAATCTATAATTCCTCACGGGCTGCGCACAATGGGCGGTCCTTCCTGGAGACCGGTAAGCTACTGGCAAGTAAGAAGTAGATTTCTATCTTCAAGGGTACTCACATAGTAGATCCCAGCACAAGACACAGACTGCAGTAACAACACACAGCAGGACAACTTGCAACTTACAACATGCAGTTGAATGGCCGACCAGATGTCGAAAAATTTGCGGGCTTTAAGGTAAGCAGAAGCTTCGAGACCTGCCCCCAGTGTCTCCCACGCAAAACAGGCCATCCAATTTGCACCAGCAAAGCAGTATATGCGCGAGAAAAAAAACATCACATTGCTAAACCAACATTATGAGCATAATTTACCCAAACGTGCTGCACAAAAAAAGGGGTTAAACTCACACTAACCAATATTGAATAGGTTAGCACAAGTTTAACTCCTTCTTTGCGACGGCTGTGCGAGTTTCACAAAAGAAACCCACGCAACCTGCGCAGTGTATTAAATAGTGGAGTAAAAATATGCGCAAATCAATTATTAAAGACCAGCTAATGGCTGGTCTTAAAGTGGCATGGTGCTGGTGTAAAATCCCTTTTTGGATGTACCCCCAGGTGCAAATACAGTATTAAATACCGGATGACACATTTACCTGGAGCAATTTACCTCTGGCTAAATGAGGCCCTTTGTCTCATGTTTAAGAGGGGAAGATATAAGACCATATTTGTAAAAGGGTCAAATTTACTTTTTTGCCAGAATTTTCACTTACTTTATCAAAAAGTTATTTAAAACCACTGTCCAGGCAGGTCCATTAGTTATGCTCCCTTTCCTGAATTGTTTATAGAAAAAGTTATTAAAGGGTATCTCCACCCCTAAATAAAAAAATTCTGTAGTGTAGACCTCTGCCTCTACTCCTCTACTGCTACTTCCAGGAAGGAGTATCAATACAGGCCAGACTGGCAGCCGCGTCTGTAATTAGCTGAGAGTCAGTCAAGCACATCTGCCAGCTATTGAGAGAGCCGAGGGAACGAGGTCAGGTCTATTTCTGGGAACTTTTTTAAGTTAAAATTGCAATATTTAGAAAGCTGAAAGACGTAGCAGAAAAGCAGCAAAATAATGTCCTCTACCTTGCCTCTTCCTCTCAAAAGTATCGACCTCTTCTTCAAGCTCTCCAAGCTTTTTGTATAAGCTTTCTAATGCTCAGAGAAGACATGTAGGGGAATTGCATTCAGTTATTGGCTATGATGTCATCTGTTACTTAGGATCTGTGCCAGCTGCTAGGCAGAAGAATCAGGAAGCAGAAAGAGAGGTAACAGACGATACATCAGACAGCATTTCAGGTTAGACTTACATCTATCGGATTTCTAACAAATGTAGTTTTGGGATGTGAGGGGTTGATATACCTGTACTTTTTCATTTGAAGACTAAATTTGCCCATTAACAGTGATATTTAACAAAAAAAAGTTAAGAGAGGGTTAGTGAAATGGTTGACTTATGTAATAAAACGCATTATCTAATAAAACACAACTTTATTAGTAAAGTGTTTTTAAAGATAGCAATCTAGAGTCCAAAATGGGAGTTCAGCTTCATAACAATAACTCTGAGGGACTTGGCTGTCAGCACTCTGAATTAATTCATTGGAAATGGCATAATCCATAGCATCATTTGGCAGAAATGAAGACATTAGGGTAATTTATTGTTCTCACAACATGCTCTTTGTGTTTCCAAATTGCCTCAGGGAGCAATTTCTCACAGAGAAGACAGCTGGCTCACAAGAAATGTAAAGGGAAAAAGGAAAGGAAAAGCACATGTTGCAAATACTAGAAGGTTAATAGAGGGAATCCTGTTGACAGCCTTGCTATAATTAGGGTAATGTTCTATGGCAGTGAGGTTCCTTTGAAAGAGATAAGAATTTCCCTGTCCACCCGCAGACCTTTTCTATGGTATTGCTCTGTGTGTTTCTGGGGGGACAGGTAGGTACATTTTGCTACTTGTTTTGTTTGGGAAATGATAAGGAAGGGTTATGCTTGTGAAGGTTCTCATTCATCCAGATCATGGTATATCTGTTGTATTCAATTAGATCAACTGGACTTGAAATGTAGTTCTTGAAGACGTTTCGCTAGTCATCCGACTGGCTTTCTCAATTCAGAATGACTTGTACAAGAATCTGTGGCAATTATGTACCCTGGAAAATCCCAATTAGCATATCACAGCCAGGTGTTGAGGGTGTGATTGTTGGACTTGTGCCTGAATACCACCTATTTCAAATACAGGGATAAGTTCTATAAACAAAAACATGGATGTGCTATGGGATCTCCAGTTTCACCCATTGTGGCCAACCTTTACATGGAGGAGGTAGAAAAACAGGCGCTTAATACCTTTAAGGGCATAGCACCCAGCCACTGGTTCAGATATGTTGATGACACCTGGGTTAAAATCCACCAGAAGGAAGTACAAGCTTTCACAGAACACATTAATGCGGTAGACCAAAACATTAAATTCACAAGGGAAGAGGTACAAAACAACAAACTGGCTTTCTTGGACTGCTTGGTAGAAGTTAAGGAAAATGGTAAACTGGAAGTAGAGGTTTACAGAAAACCAACACACACAGATCAGTATTTGATGTTTGACTCCCACCACCCTTTAGATCACAAGCTGGGTGTCATCAGAACCCTGCAACACAGAGCCGAGAACATCCCCACTAGCACAGAGGCGAGGCTAAAGAAATGAAACATCTCAGAGGAGCCCTTAAAACTTGTGGATATCCAGACTGGGCCTTTGTCAAAAGAAGTAGAAGGAAAGAAAAGAACACGAATACCAACAGTGAAGGGGAAAAGCAAGACAGGAGGAAGAACATGGTCATCCCATATGTAGCAGGGGTCTCCGAGAAATTAAGAAGAATTTTCAAAAAACATCGTATCCCTGTCTGCTTTAAACCGAACAACACACTGAGGCCGCAATTGGTACATCCGAAAGACCCAATACCAAAACACAAGAAAAGCGACATCATATATGCAGTGCAGTGCAGTGAAGAATGCTCTGATTTGTATGTGGGGGAGACCAAACAGCAACTGCATCAACGTATGGCCCAGCACAGAAGAGCCAATTCCTCGGGTCAGGACTCAGCCGTGTATCTGCATCTTAAGGATAAAGGACATACCTTTGAAGATTGTAATGTTAATATACTGGCGAAGGAACGTGACTGGTTCAAGAGAGGTGTTAAGGAGGCCATTTAATGTGAAAATAAAGAAACCAAGCCTAAATGAGGTGGGGGGTTCGACACCAACTGTCTGCCATGTACAATGCTGTTTTAACACCTTACTCTGGGCGTCCTATAACACCTCTTAGCCACTATCCAATCACACCCTTAACACCTGGCTGTGATATGCTAATTGGGATTTTCCAGGGTACATAATTGCCACAGATTCTTGTACAAGTCATTCTGAATTGAGAAAGCCAGTCGGATGACTAGCGAAACGTCTTCAAGAACTACATTTCAAGTCCAGTTGATCTAATTGAATACAACAGATATAAGGAAGGGTTGTACTTAATTTTCTTTCTGTTTTTTTGCTCCTTTGGGAAAGATTTGAAAACTGGGTTAGGGAAAACTCTCTGCTTGCAATAGAGCAGTCCTAGGTTGGCTATTAATGGTGGCCAAGAGATGGGCATATACAGAAGGGAACTAAGAAAGGAACTATAGTTCTTGTTTGTAAAATACAACAGTTCAAGAAATCTGTAAATATCAGGACACATGCTAGCTTGTTAGTTTGGTGCAATTAGTCAGTTCTATACCCATGATGTGGAATGAGTTAATATATTTCCAGCAATGGTACATGGGATATAACAGCACTTCTATAAAAACACAAAATAAATAAACATGCAATCAGAAATAAGTAGAAAAGACACAGACCTGGAGGTTGGAGAACAGACTCGACTTTATTAAATTGAAAGAATCTGTGATAACTTATTTCAATGAATAACCATAGAATAATACCTTTATACAAAGGTAACACCTGAGGCAAATCCAACTCAGTGAACTGCCCCTAAATAAAATGATTTTACCTACAAGTTGTCCACTCCTTAAACTAATCTTTAAGGACTCATATCCACCCCCCTATGCAATATATATGTCCACCAGTTCTGTAGTACGAGAAGTCTATAGAAATATGTAAATAAAAAAGTGGAATACCTAAGTAGCAGACACAATGGTACCCCTTACCAAACCTCAGGGCCTGTCTCGATAGGAGGAGGAAGGTGAGTATCTGTAATACTCACCTTCCTCCTCCTTCCATATATATATAACCACAATATATAACCACAATACAGCTGTAAACATATAGAAAAACATAAACATCAGCTTACGTATTGCAGTTTAAAGGGCATGTCCAGCATAAAAAAAAACTTTTTCACAGTCATTTAGCGCACCCACCCAAACCCCATTTTCGCATTATGTAGAATTGCCAAGGATGCCTCTGAAGGGACTTACCTGACCTGGTCCTTCACTGCCTAGGTGCCATCCCCTGCTCCTGCTTCAAGCTTGTTTCGAGCAAAAACAGGAGCAGTGAGGCTCTGCGCTCTACTTCCTGGTCGCGGCTGTCAGGCAATTGTATGTGTCACGTTGTGCCTCGAATGACAGCCTCGACCAGGAAGAAGCACTGGCAGAGCAGTGTGGCAAGGGACCGGGTCAGGTAAATCAATTCAGAGGCCTCATTGGCAATTCTACATTATGCAAAAATGGGGTTTTGGGGGGGTGTTCTACCTGACTGTAATTTTTTTTTTTATGGACATGCCCGTTAAATCATTGCTGTGGTTAAAATTTATTTTTTTAGTAACTTCTATTTTCTAGGACAAGGTGGGTGAGGAGCTCCCCAAAACGGTATCCTGAAGTGTATACAAGCCTCAATGCACTTTGCAGCAAGGTTAGGTTCCACAGCATCCTACCAAAATTCCCAGGACTTCACTGACCAATTAGGATCCTATACCATAAGTAGCACTGGGCAGAGCTGCCCACATTCCAGTGTATCATGATGTCTGAAAATATTAACCCCCCAGGTCTCTATTTGCTAGGACTTACTAGCTCCCTAATCCTTAAAACTAGAAAATAGATCAAGATAAAAGCTAACCTAAACTTGTAATGTGAGAAACATTCTCTTTTCTAACTCAGCTAACCTAAACTTACTAAAGGTCGCGTGTGTATGAAGGGCGGTTTCAGGCGATAATTGCGCCACTTGTTGGAACATCTGCCCGGCCGGCCTGGCAACGTTTCCTGACTGAACGGCCAAGAAAGTGCCCATACAAGGCATGATTATTGGTCTAAACCACTGTTTATAAACATTGTGCATTGTGGGTCAGCACCCGTGATCGCACGTGTGTTAAGATTTTCAGGATAATGGGTTTACTAATAAATGTGGTATTCTATGTAAGTATACAACACACCTGACCAATAGGTAGAGCTGCTGTATTCATTTTATATTTTATATTGATAGTAGGTATGTATGGGTGATGGGTTCACTTAATCTATAAATGCATCTGAGGAAGAATCCTTTTGAGCTCTTTTGCTATCTTCTTCTGAAACAAATATATCTCTGAAAGACTGAATTTCAATTGAGGCTTAATGGCTTCCCAAATTTGGATAGGGATGGAATCGCCTAGCTCCTCCACACCTTCCACCATCAAAACAAAAATAGAGAAGCTGTGGACAAGAAAGAATGTCAGATACCTTGTTTTTATCACCAGGAAAGTGTTTGGCCTTTTACCAGATATTAAATAGTAGAACCCACGATACAGGCTGAAAGAGATTAAGAACAACTGTCACATTACCACATTGAAAGAGAAACATTTTTACTTTGCAATTGAGAGGACCAGGGGACTAAGAGCCACCTTCCCTGGAAACCAAATCAGAGTCAATGACAAAAATTGCACATTTTTACTAAGATCCACAGGCTCATCATGAGCAATGGAAATGCATTTTATTGCAGGATATTATTACATCAAACAGTAGTAAATAACAGAAACAGAAAAAGAGTTTAAATTTTCAAAAGTTGAAAATCATCTAAATCAGAACACACATGTATGTGTTGTGGGATCCAATCACATGCTCCTCACTTGTACACTCCCACTACACTATACAGTGCAGCCAAACATTTCCTCTAAAAATAAAACATACAGTTGATCTGCTTACCATGAAGCCGTAAAACCTGTGAATAAATTGCCTTTATTATGCAAAAAGGTCACAATAAGCATACATTCAATTTTTGGGTCAGAATTAACCTGCACATGAGTAGGATGTACCAGAGTTTGAAATTACCAGTTCCACCATAAAAATTACAGTTAAAATTTGACAAAGAATTACCAACAATTCCTCTGGCAAAACCAAGTTGCAGCTTTATTTCTGCTAATATGCAGTCCCTCTTACGGGCAGTGTTGGACAAGACTCTTGAGGCCCACCTGGAAATTTGAGGCCTGGGGCCCAACTAACATATCTCTTTTATCACTCCTTTACATATCTTACTCCTATTGTTTATTAAAAAGCATTTTTTATTACTGTCCCATTGGCTCTGTATAAGCTGAATAAACACCGTGCAATATTTCGACCAATAGTTCAGTGTATCGGACAATCAGGCTGAAATAATTGCATGGTTTTTCAGATGCGACCGACCGTTCATTTGGCTAAATCGAACGAATGCACAAGCAGACATGTCTGAAAACCACAGCCGATTGTGCAGTCCTCTATGGACCGCATACTCGGTCGTGGCTAACCCCTTCCTCCTGGCCACACTGCCGAACAGTGTACTCAACATAAATATTAGCAGTTTTCTTGTGTGAATGGGCTGTGGACCCACCAGGGGCCAGTCCTACACTGCTAACAGGTAATAGGCTATACATTATGCCCATGTGTAATATAAACATGTAGTTCCATTTGGACTTACTCTGAGTCAGTTGACGATATTTTTCTATGACAGCTTATTGCCTGCATAACAGCGGTCCCAAGTAATATATAGGTGCATTATTAGATCTTATCATAACCCAATGCTTCTTTACAGTGTCCTGTGAAATTGTATTTAACATTTTACATGTTACTGGTCCAAAGCATTTTTATATAGGAACATAGTATCCTTTCAATATCTTACTTGGCAAGTGAAATCAAATTCATATTCAACAGTAGGACAAATCTGTAACAGCATCCTTTTCAGGTAGTAACTTGGTGATGGTGCAATATAAGACACAACTGCCCAAATGAATGTAAAAGCTGTGCTGCCTTATCTTGCATTATTTCTTGGGATCAGAGCACAGCTCAGGAGAATCGCACCAAAAATTATGATCGCAGCACAAGGGGCCCCAGCGGCGTTACTTACCTTAGCCCGATCCCGGGATACAATATCTGACGTAAACAAGATTACGTCAGGTATTACATCGCGGGATCGGGCTAAGGTAAGAGAGTGGGTTTAACGGCTCCCACACACTAGCGTTAAGTTTGGCGCTACCAAGTAGAGCAAAACCTAACGCTTCGGTTTTTGGATCTATAGCACGGCGCTATTTCCAAAAACATTTGGAAATGGCGCTATGCTCTAAAACCGTCTAAAACCCACGTTAACCCGAAGAAATTTTAGACGGAAAGCCCTATATTGAATCTCCCCCTAGTGTGGCCAGTCCAATTGGGCCACACTAGTGTGCACTTTTTGTGGCCTAACCCTTAGGGTATGACAGAGTGGGTATTTGCTTTGAACCCACAGCCTCTTAAGGGCCCCCATCGCTATAACTAAAAGATTTTTCAAGTCATTTCAGGCATGTTCAGTTTTTAGCCGTCTGTCTGCTGTTTCCCCCTATAGCATCTGGGTATCACACAGAAACCAAGCACATTTCATCATATTTCATAGAGATATTCAAATTACTTTTCTTTATCAAATAATTAAGAATTTAAAACCACATTTAAAATGGAACCCTTTAAAGGTAGGTTTAATGACTCCCCCCCCCCCCCCCCCGTGCCATAGTAAGGGGAATTGTAACACTGATTGATCCTTCTTTGTGCCTTATCATTCTTATCAAACTTTTCCTGTTTATGTTTCCTGTGAGATTAATGTAATTAGCTTAATGAGAGAAGTTAAAGTTTGGGAATAAGGTAGTTAGAATGTGTCACTGCCCTACGTATCCACACTGCCCATAGGGAACCACAAAATCGGCCGTGATTTACCGACAGTCCCGATCAGTCCCAATCGCCCAAGCTCGGTCACGCTGGCCGCTCATTTTACGATAACGATCGGTATTTTACGATAACGATACCGATCTTTTATAAATAGGGCCCTTAGTGTCCCTCACTGATTTAGGGCTAGGCCACACTGCTGCGTTTTTTTTTGCGTTCGCGCTTGCAATTGCGATTTTAAAAAATCATTGAAACCGCGGCAACGCAAAAAAACGCATGTTTTTCGGTGAGATTGCGTTTTGCGTTCTGCATTTTTAATCGCAATCGCATGCGTTTTCCTATACTTATTGAAGAAATCGCAAGCGCAAACGCAAAAAAATCGCACATGAAATCGCATGCGATTGCGTTGCAGTGTGGCCGTGCCCTTAGAAATGATTTAGTGGTTCGAACTAATTATGAATAATCAGTGGTCTCATATCAGCTGTGCAAACAGGGTTTCATAATTCAGACGCCCTGCACCTGTCAATTATAGCCCCTTCGTTAGGGTTGTCAATTTTTTTTTACTGATTTAGGTATGGTTGCCATTGAAATGGGAGGGTGGGTGTGAGGGTATATTAGTAGGTGTGTGTACCTGTGTCTGTGTGGTGGCAGGGGTAACTTTTTTTGATGGTTTATGTATGGTTGCCATGTAAATGCCAGGGTAGGTTGGGTGTGGTGGTGTATCAGTTGGTGTTTGTAACTATGTCTGTGTGGAGTTAGGCTAAGGACCCACCTGGGTGATTTTGCTATCCAATTTCGTCAGCTTGTATCTGCTTTTACATGCATTTGTGCTTGTGTTTCGCAGGGAGTTATGGGTAAAATAAAAACCGCATGTCATATTGATTGTGTCCACTTGTGTCTGCTTTTCTATGTGTTTCCATAGGTTTGTGTTAAGTGTGATTCTGCCAAACATGAACCAAAAATGCATGCGTTAATAATATCACAATAGGTCGCAGCATACACAGTGTTTTGTGGCCTACTTCCCACCATTTACATTATAAATAAAATGTCATGTGGATTGCAAAGTGCAAACACTAGTTTGCTTAAGACTGGAGTGTGCTATATGTTTGTATATATATATTGCATATATTTGTATATATATAGTATGTATATAGTTCTAAATGATGCCTGATGGCTATGGCTTTATAGCAGCACCCAGAGAATTCTGATCTGATTTGAAGAGGAGTGCGGAGGTGAACCTTTTTATTTTCTTAAAACGTGGCAAAAAGTGGGGTATCATTTTGGGTTTATGACTGTAAAACTAACTGTTTAGGATGATTTTAGTTGTGGGTGCCATGGAAACAAACGGTGAGGTGAGTGCCAGAATGCCACAGTAGGTTTGTGCACCTTTGTCTCTGTTGTGTTAAAGGGACACTATACTGAAAAAATGACTTTGCCTCATCTTATTCCATAATTGAATATACGTAAATAGCACTTACTCTGATTTGTGTGTGTTGCTGCATGCCTTCAATTCAGCACACATTTTGTTTAGGAGCAGTATCCATCCTCCCTCTTTTAACCACTCGCACTTCTATCCGACCTGACTTTTTTCCCACAAACCAACTGTCAAGCCTGCACACAACATACAGCATTCCAACAGTCAAAACTCTGTCACCATTCCAGCTACAGTAAAAATACTCACAGAAGAATCATTTTTGAGAGCAAGGAACTTGATTGACAGCTGAAATATAAGAAGCTTTAGATATCTGAAGAAATAGGGGGCAAATCAGCAAAAAAAACAGTACAGTGGTGGTTGGGAAGAATTATACAGGGAGATTCAATAAAAGTTCTTATCGTTTAAAATGGTGCTAATTTTGCCCCAACCAATCAGCTTTCAAATGTTAAATAAGATCTGATTGGTTGGGGCAAAATTAGCACAATTTTAAATGATAAGAACTTTTATTGAATAACCCTGATAGTTTTCAGTTATGTTCAATTTAAAATAACATATTTTTCGGTATAGATGCCTTTTAATAGGTTTGGATTTTTGTTTATGACCATAAAACTAACTTTTGATGATTTAGGTATGGAAATGGGTTGGTGGGTGGGTGGGCTGGCAGTAGGTGTATATACCTATATCTGTGTAGGGTTCGAGTAGCATTGGATCCAGGTGCATTTATTAAGAAAGTGTGGCTGTAAATTCTCAAAATAACTCACTGTACTGTTTTTTTTCCCTAGAAGAGCTCTCACTTTCCCTATGGGTCCCTTACATTTAGACCAAATGTCATGTCTCTTGTTAAAAACTGTGGGAGGAGATACAGTACAAAATAGGAAGAATAAGGAAGAATAAAAGTGAAGAAGAATCATTAGAAAGCGCAGGAATTTGGATCCTCAAGCCAAATTAACTACGGATGTCAACATTTGATGGTCTTTATTTTTTAAGCTGTGCCTTTTGGCTGTAGATCAAGTAGTGTTTATGAAACCAAATATAAAGCCAGCACATAAGGCCTGTATACATAAAGAGCATCCAATGAAAAACCGTCAAAAAGGAACTTTGTCTGACAATAACATGTGTGTGTGAAGCTGCGACACTGACAAAATGTACTCTGCATGTGTATAAAGCTTAAAGAAGAAATACAGCACAGTGGAAGAATCACTTTTAGGTTTGAAGGCTAAAAATGCTGCACTTCACACATAACACATCCATTTTTATAGCTGTAGACTTGCTCGGTAGTTCTGAATTTCCCATGGTGCTTAGGGCCATATTTATAAAGGCACAGTATCACTTTTTAATAATCGAATTTTCCATTTGTGCGTGAGAAATGCATGCCTTGCTAACACATTGTGGGAGGGCACAACATGTGTGCTTTAATATTAGAAAATTAGAGTGCACGTTGTAGTGTAACTGCAGTTATACCACCTTTTTAACTTTTTTAATGCATGCTGCAGACTGCATTGGATTTAATGTAAGTGTTTAGTTTTAATTGACTTACTAAATACAGCTGAAAGGGAGCTGCACAGACCGCAGTTTTTTAAAATGGGGATATATTGTAGAATGTTATTTATTTCAACAAATCACCGGTGTTGGTTCATTTGGTCAATTTTAAAGGTGCCTAGACTTCAATGTACAATCTCTCAACATATTGTTAATTAAAAAATCAACTATAAATGCATACCTTCCAAAATTACCCCTTTAATAGTTACACTTATAGATAGAATATTTTTTTTTTTTTAATCATTCAGTTTTTATTGAAGAGTTTTTATAGTACAGTTCAAATCAAATCAAATAGGGTCAAATCAAATCAAATAAAATATCACATTGTAACATATCAATATATAATATACTGTGGGGAGTGGGTAGCAGTAGATAAAGTAACCAAAAGTAAATTTCAGCGTGTGTCTCCCCAGCTGCCGTTTTGAGTATTTCATTCTTGCTTGGTTATCAGATTTTAGCATATTTGAGCCAAAGCATCTTAATTTTTATTGATATAGAGATCTATTGTCGGTATACCAGTATTCCCACTTCTTGTAGAATTTGTGAAAATTAAGTTGGGTTATGGCATATTGTTTCTCATACTGCATATTGGTATTGAGGTTTCTCAGTATGAGTGTGATATTAGGGATTTTAGTGGATAACCAGTTTCTGGCAATAAATTGAGTAATAATTATAGTAGTATGGAAAATAATGGTTTGTTGATTGCTGGGAAACTGCTGTAGGTCTATCAATAAGAGGGCCAGTTCGGGAGTGAGGGTGATTTGTGTTTGTAATATTGATGATAATACTAGTTGAGTTTTATTCCATATTTTTCTGATTTTCCTGCAGGTCCAGAATATGTGAAGAAGTGTTCCTCTGGCCTGTCCGCACCTCCAACACATTGGTGAGTATTTAGAGTTCCATTTTGCTAGAATTGTTGGGGTTCTATAATATCTCAACAGTATCTTTCTTGTTATTTCCCAATGTTGTGAGCATCTTGAGAGTTTGAAGGGGATGTTGGCTGCATCTGACCATTGTTTATCATTGAAGGTTTTTCCCAGTTCTTCCTCCCATTTTATATGTGGTCTGAGTTTGGTAAATATATTTTTGTTGTTGATCAAGTTGTAGAAGGTTGTTATTCCTTTGGGGGGGGGTAATGGGAGCTGTAAATTGTAGTTCAGTTGAGTCTGTTGAGGTTTTCCATTTCTTTTTAGAGGTTGTAAGCAGGGATATAATTTGGATATGTTTGAAGAAGTCGTTCTGGTTAAGTTGGTATTTGCTTTGTAGTGTAGGGAATGGGGTCGGTTTACCTTGTTGGTATAGTTGATTGATTGTTTTTAGTTGGTGTTGATCCCATTGAATATGTAAATCCGGGATAAGTATTTCAAGGCTGTTTATGGGTATGAAGTCGTATAATGGTGCTAAGAAGTTTTGATTTTTGTGTATATTTTTCCAGATTTTAATGGATGCGTGGGGGAGGGTGTAGGGAATGGTTATTTGCTTGTCTTCTAGAAGTGTTGCTCCCAAAATTTGTTTCAGGTTCATGGGTTGGCACATTTTTTCCTCTATTTCGCACCATAAGTTTGTGTTTGTCTTGCTTTTCCACCAATATCTTATTTGGTCTAGAGTTGTTGCTTGGTAATAGTCTTTTAATATTGGTATTGCTAGGCCTCCTGTTTTGCGGTTTTTAGCCATGGTTGGGTTGTTTATTCTTGCTTTATTTTTATTCCATATGAATTGTGTTATATTTTTTTGTGCTCTTGAGAGGAAGGTTTCTGGGATGTTTATTGGAATTGATCTAAAAACGTAAAGATATCGGGGGAGGATTAGCATTTTGGATGCCATTATTCTATCCATTAATGATAGTGTCATGATCCTCCATTTTCTTGTCTGACTTTCTAGTTTTTCTACTAGTGGTATGAAGTTGGATTGGAATAGGTTTTCCAGGTTGGTTGAAATTTTTATTCCCAGGTAGGTTATTTCGTTGGTGTCCCATCTGAATTGATATTTGCTTGCCAGGAACATTTTCAGGGTTCCTGAGAGATTGTTTTCCATAACTTGTGATTTTTTCTCGTTGATTTTGTAGTATGATAATCGTCCAAACTGATGTAGATGTTTGTATATATGTATTAGTGAGATGATTGGTTTTGTGACAATTAGAATAACGTCGTCTGCGAATAGTGCTATTTTGTGGGATGATGAGTTGATTTTGATGCCTGTAATATTTGGGTCTTCTCTTATTTTTTGTGCCAGAGGTTCCATAGCTAGGGCAAAGATTAGTGGGGAGAGGGGACATCCTTGTCTTGTTCCATTTGAGATGTTAAATGGGTTGGATATCATACTGGAAATGTACACGTTTGCAGATGGGTTGGTGTAGAGCGCCATGATTGCTTTTTTAAAGGAGTTTTGTATTCCAAATTTTTCCAGTACCATGTTTAGGTATTGCCAATTGAGGCGGTCAAAGGCCTTTTCTGCATCTAATGATATAAATAGCGATGAGATCTTGTTGTGGTTGGTCCAGTCTATAAGGTCGATAATTCTTCTTGTGTTGTCTGTGGATTGTCTGTTTTTAATAAATCCTACTTGGTCTAAGTGGATGAGATGTGGAAGTATGTTTTTGAGTCTCTCGGCCAGTATTTTGGAATATAGTTTAAGGTCATTATTTAATAGGGAGATGGGTCTGTAGTTTCCTAATAGTGTCGGGTCTTTCCCTTGTTTTGGGATTGGTATGATTATGGCTTTAAGCATCTCTTTAGGGAATGTTTGGTTTTCAGTTGCTTTGTTGAACATGTTTTGCAGGTGTGGGGTAAGGGTAGTAAAGTAGGTTTTGTAGTATTCATTGGTAAACCCATCTTCTCCAGGAGATTTGTTTAGTTTTGCTGTGTTGATCGCTTTAATTATTTCTTCTTGGGAGAATGGTTTGTCTAAGTATTCTTTTTGTTCTGCTGTCGTTGAGGGTAGGTTTATTGAGTTGAAGAATGCTTCTAAGATTTCTTTGTTGGGTTTTTTAGTTTCTCCATTTTCTGCAAGGTTGTATAATTTGGAATAGTAGATGCTGAATTGGTTGGATATTTCTTGGGGGTTGAGTATCTTGTTGTTTTTTTCTATAATGTATGAGATTTTGGTATTGGCTAATTTGTTTTTGATTCTATTTGCTAGGTTTCTATTTGCTTTACCTCCTTGGTTGTAAGATGAGGCTTTCAATCTTCTGAGCATTTTTTCATAGTCATAGAGATTTAGCGAATGAAGTTTTTCTTTTGTTTCTTTCAATTGTATTTTTAGGTGTTGTGATGGTTTTTGTTTGTTTTCCTTCTCTAGTGTGGCTATTTTTTGTAGTAGTTCCAGTTTATTTTGTTTTCTGATTTTATTTAGTTGGGATGCTTGTTGGATGCAGATGCCTCTAATTACAGCTTTATGTGCGTTCCATAGTATGAACGGGTCTATTTCTGGAGATTCGTTTATTTCGAAATATTCTGATATAGCTTTTTGTATTATGTTTCTGGATTTTTCGTATGATAGTATGGTTGGGTTGAGTCTCCATGGTCTTGTTTGGTTGACATTGAATCTTTCCTTTAGGAGGATTGTTATTGGTGCGTGGTCTGACCATGTAATCGGGGAGATTTTGGTGTTGGGAAGTTTTTGGAGAGTCCATTTGTCTACTAGGATGTAATCCAGTCTAGAGTACATATTGTAGGATTGGGAGAAGAAAGTATAGTCCCTCTCTGTTGGGTGGGTTGTTCTCCATGCATCAAATAGATCTTCGGATTTCAGGAGATTGTAAAATTGGTGGTTTTTCTTTGTGTTGGGATTAGTGGAGTCTATTTCTGGGTCTAGTAGTTGGTTAAAGTCTCCGCATATTATAATATTTTTTTGGTGGTATTCTTTAACTTTGCTTATGATTTTCTTTATAAACTTGATTTGTCTTTGGTTGGGTGCGTATAGGTTGGCTATAACTAAGTTTTGGTTATTTATGGAACAGTGTAGGATTATATATCTGCCCTGTGGGTCTATCTTTGCTTCATATAGTTTAAAAGCTAGTGCGTTGTTAATTGCAATGGTGACTCCTCTTTTTTTCTTTTCTGATGAGGAATGGAAAATATTGTTGTATGCTTTATGCTTGAGGAGATGGGTTGATTTTTTGTTCAGGTGCGTTTCTTGTATACATGCTATGTCTATCTTGTTGCTTGTAAGCTCTTTCCATAATAGGAATCTTTTCTGGGGGGAGTTTAGACCTCTGACATTGTAGGATTGTAGTTTAATTCCCATGTAATCTGGGGGTTTTCTTGCTGGTTGGTTGTTTTGGGTCCTTAATTACAGACGTGTATGGGTGTAGTGTTTTTATATAGATCTTTGTTTTGGGGAATACATTTGGCATCATATGAGTGTTTGTATTATTTTTGTGAATGTTGTGAGGGTAAGGCAACTGGGGTATGGCACACATAGCTGAGACAAAAAATATACAACATATATAACATAAAAAACATGAGAAACATCTAGAACTTAAGTTAAGTGGCAGACATTTCAATAAGGGGGTCATAAGGGGACCACAATGGGTCAGTAACACATTCCTAGTTATCATAGATATCTAGACTTTTTGGAGGGCTGTTTGCCACCTGGAAATGCTGTTGTTTTATTTAAAACAGTTCCTTGTTTCTTAATTGACTGGTCTAGATTATTTTGTTTTTAGCTTATTATAGGTTTGTTATCCCAAGCTAGGTCAGGTGTGGCTTCTTTGATTTTGGGAGAATGATTATTTTGTATTCTTGCTGAATTAAACTAGTCTCTGAGGTATACGGAGATTAATTAGTGTATCTAGAGCCTCCTGGGGTAGGGACCCAGTCCAAGGGTTTATGGTTGGACTGATCAGTCTGTTTTGGTTGTATTGGGCTGTTTAAAGGTTAACCTCGTGAGGTTGTATTCTCTATTTATGTTTATGGCTACTATCCCCCCCGGGAGCCCTGATATGATCAGGGATGTTTTCCGTGGGTATTATTAAGGGGATAAAGTAGGTATCTCTTATCCCTGAACTTTTTAAGCTTATACAACATTTATGGCATATAAAACATTCATAACATATAAAACATTTAACATATTTAACACATTTAAGACATAGCCCTTCTCAAAGGTATTCAAACCGTTTTCTTGCAGGGGCTCCGGTCCAGAACTTCCTGCTTTAGAGTAGTCAGTCTGGGGTGCAAATGAAATGCTCTCGTCTTGACTTTAGAGTTTCAAAGTTATTAGTCCTTGGCTAATATGTGTGTTTTGAATTGTTCGGATGTTGGTTCAAATAGTTCTCAGTTGTAGTTCCACTCTTTTTGGATTCTTTCTTTTTTGTGTGGTTCTTTCAGTTGGTTTTTGATGGTTTGAGGGATGTTTAGCTTCCATTCCTGGGCTTTGAGAATAGCTTCTCTGGGTGTATTGAAGACATATGATCTTTCTTCTTTAATTACGATCAGGCGGACTGGGAAACCCCATTTGTATTTTATAGCGTTATATCTGAGTATCTCTGTAGCTTCCTGAAAGGTTTTTCTTAATTGCATGGTTTGGGGTGATAGGTCTGCGAAAAATTGTAGATGATTATATTTGCTTGGCAGGTTGTTTTGGTTTCTTGAAAGTGACATCACTTGTTCTTTAGTTTGAAAGAATAAGAATCTTATTATTACATCTCTGGGTGCTGTTTGAGGGGCACTTTTTGGTTTATAGAGTCTATGAGCCCTGTCGATTGTTCTCTCTGTTTTTGTTGAGTTTGGCAGGATTGTTTCTAGTAATTTTTCTAGATAATGATCAAGTTCGGAGTTTAGGACAGTCTCAGGTATTCCCCTGATTTTGATGTTATTTCTCCTTGATCTGTCTTCTAGGTCAGTGATTTTGTTTTGGAGGGTGGTTACTTTATCATCAAGGTTGTTATGAGCGTCTGCTAATTCATTAAATGAGGTTGTGAATTCTGCCATTTTGTGTTCTATATGGCTGGTTCTTTCTGCAATGTCTCTTATATCTTTTTTAATAGTTTGGACCATTTCTGTAACGTCCATTTTGAAGGCTTTATGTTGAGAGATTAGCATGTCTTTTAATACTTTTTCTGACACTGGGGTATCTTTGGTTGGGAAGTTATGTAAGGGGTTTTGGCTTTGTGTGGTTTCTAGCGTATTGTTTTCTTCCTCTCCTTCCACATCCCCTTTCCTGTGTCTTTTCATAGGTTCCCCGCTTGATTGGGTCCCCAGGGGCCCCTGTGAGCTGGAGCCCTGGCTAGAGGGGAGATCGGCGTCTCCTAGGTTCCCGCCTGGGTCTGTATTGGATGTTTGTAAGTCTGTTTTTTGTTCTGTGTCAGAGTCTATGTCTGTATTGTTAATATATACTGTTTGTTTCTGTTTCCTTACTTTTTCTTCCTTTCTTTCTCCCTGTAGGTTGCGGCTCTCGCGGTTTCCATGGGCGCCGCCATCTTGGATTTCGGCCCGCGAATCTGTGCTGCCTGGGAAGAACAAGGTGAGTTTTTTCTCTGTTTGTTTATGAGCTGCGGATTTGTTCTTGCCCATTTTAGACCAAGTCTGCTGCTTCTTTTGAGTTGTTTGGGTCCTGTTTATGTTGCAGTAAGTAGCTGTTTTCCTGGTAGCAGAGAGGGAGCTCTTACTCCATGCGACCTCTCTCCAGGATAGCTGTCCACGCCCCCTATAGATAGAATATTAGTACATACTAATTGTTGCATAGTTACAAATTAATTGAGGTTAAATAAAGAGTTAAACAATGGCAATCAAAAAGTATCCCTGGATCAACCAGAACTACAGTATATGTATTAATCATAACACAGCCCTGTGCATTGCATTTCTAAGCAGTGTACCTATAATGGGGAATGATTAAAATGATTTTGGTTGATGGTTAATAGACACATACGGCTATGTAGCGAGAGATGCTATTGCTCTCTATTGCCCCCTTTAGGCAATGCACTAAAGCGACAGGGGCACTTAGTGCATTGCAAATGGGGTTTTCCCATTCCGAATCCCTAACGCCAGCAATCTGCTTGCATTAAAGATTCCGTCTTAAATAGGTGTTATCATCTTGGTGCATTAATTATGTCTTAAAGCCACATTAACCCTTGGTTCGTCATTAACAGATCTCAGTACATAGCCCAAATAGTGTTCTAATAACATATTTAATTAAATGGGTCTTCTGACCAAATTAAAATAGAGAACATTAAATTTAAAAGGACGAGGCAAATAATAAACATGTTACAAAAAGTTGTCACACAAAGATTTCTGAATACCCTCCAACATTCCCTTTAATAAGGAACTGATGAGAAATACATTGCACAGAGCTCTGCTAAGATCAGGTTTACTTCATTACCTTCCCCCTGCAGCTCTTTACCATGTTGTTTTCATAAATGTACCTTTGAATATAGAGGATACATTCAGAACAATATTGAATATGTTGCAGCATATGTGTTATTAATCTGACATAATTTAACCTTAAACGTACACATCAAGATCTCCCTAAAAACTGAAACAATTTGGCTTCTGATACAGTCCCCCATAGGCGACTAATGTATAAGCTAAGGTCTGTTGGTCTGTGGAGTAACATTTGTACATGGATAGAAAATTGGTTATGAATAGGATGCAGAGAGTAGTTGTTAATGGGGCTTCATCATTATGGACTAAAGTGCTAAGTGGGGTGCCACAGGGTTCTGTGCTGGGGCCGCTTCTATTTAATCTATTTATTAATGATTTGGAAGTGGTTATTGTCAGCAAGGTTTCTGTGTTTGCTGATGACACAAAACTTTGTCGACCATTAAAAACTTCAGAGGATGTGCAATCGTTGCAGCAAGGGGACTAGATAGATTGTCACATTGGGCTGCTAAGTGGCAGATGAAATTCAATGTTGATAAATGTAAGGTGATGCATTTTGGACTTAAAAATCCTTGTGCTACTTATACTATAAATGGCTCTGTGTTAAGTGAATCCCTGTTGGAAAGGGATCTTGGAGTTTTGGTGGATAACAAACTTAAAGGTAGCAAGCAGTGCCAGGCGCAACAGCCAGAGCCAGCATGGTATTGTCTTGTATAAAGAGAGGTATGGATTCAAGGGAGGAAAATGTAATTCTCCCTCTTTCAAAGCATTGGTAAGGCCTCATTTGGAATATGCAGTCAATTTTGAATCCTGTGTACAAAAAGGACATCTTTGAAATGGAAAGGGTTCAGAGAAGGGCAACTAAATTAATAAGGGGATTGGGGGAGCTTGAATATGAAGAGAGACTGGAAAAGTTACAATTATGTACACTGGAGAAAAGGCGCTTGCGTGGGGATATGATTACTGTGTATAAATACATTAACGGGCCATACAATAAACTATCTGGGGCATTGTTCACCAATAGAACATGTCAAAGGGCACGAGGACATCCCTTAAAGGACAATTATACTCACCTTTTCCCCGATCCACTGCAGCATAGTACCCAGGGTGAGGACCTAAAATCGCTAAGTCCTCACCCTGGGTACTTTCCCTAACTCCTACACACATTACCGCAAATCTGCTTCGCCGATCCACACTGTTCCACCTCTCTTCTACTGTCAGTGACAGTCGCGAGGCAGCCAATTGGAATACACGCCTCCTTGCAGAGCGTATCTTCCTATTGGCTACCTCGCGATCTGTCACTGTAACAGGAAGAGCGGAGGAATGGAGCGATCGGCGAAGCAGATTTGCGGTAAGTAGTGCAGGAGTTAGGGAAAGTACCCAGGGTGAGGACTTGCGATTTTAGGTCCTCACCCGTGGGTACTATGCAGCTATGGAGGAGAGGAGCGAGGGTGAGGTGAGTATAGTTGTCCTTTAAGACTTGAAGAAAGCTCGGAAAGGGTTTTTCACTGTGAGAACGGTAAAGCTATGGAACTGTCTTCCAGTGGACGTTGTTATGGCAGGTTCATTGGTCAGTTTAAAAAAAAAGCTGCATAAGTTTCTGCAAACAAGGAATGTTGCAAGTTACTGGTATTGATACATAAAGTAGAGTTGATCCAGGGAAATTTCCGATTGCCACTTGGAGTCAGGAAGAAATTTTTTTCCCCCTTCATAAATTTGGTGGGTTTTTTTTTTGCCTTCCTCTGGATCAACAGTTAGGCAGGAAATGAGGATATTGCTAGATGGGTTGGACTGGATGGACGTATGTCTTTATTCAACCTCAAATACTATACTAAACTAATATTTCCCCTGTTATCTTCTGCTTATTCCTCCCAGTGTCTATCTGAAAGGCCCTGTAAGTATCCATTAACCCTCGCCAAGGGTCTTGTGCCATTTACATCAGCCTACAAGGCACAGAAATTAGTTGTAATATTGATGGCCTAAAATGTTTACATAAGAAATTCTTGCAGACCACGGAGTTTACTGTGAACTGGAACAGAGCTATTCCCAGGAAGAACACCCATATGCCATTCTCATCCAGAAGCATTTTTTCCAGGAAATTAATTCCAAAAGATCATGACTGTTCCTGTGCCTCCTGTGATATCTGGCATTTATTGCAGTGATCTCTGGTTGCTATGAAACTATGTGTGACTTTCTAATATGCCAAGCATTGCATGTCTAAGACAACTTCTTACACAGAAAGAAATATGATTAAAAACAGATATTGTCTTCGTGCTCTTAAGTTTTTTTGAACTAGAGTTTATTGACAGATTAAACACCAAGGGCAAAAAGCACCAATTTATATACAGGGGAACTTCTAGGGTTTATTATGCCTGAGCCAAATTTTTGAATGTCGCCCCCTGCGCATTATCGTGGGTGTGGCTTTGTCAGAGTTGCTTCTAGGGTTTTTGGCACCTGAGTCAAACTTTCTAAAAAGGCACTGCAAATATGTAATAGGTGGTTCGTGTAGCGCACAGCCAACATGGTTAGGTGGGCGTGGCTTCTGATTGTGGGCATAGTTTCTGGTTATGAGTGTGGCTTCCGGTTGTGGCTTTTGCTAAACATTTGATAAATTCAAACTTTACACGGAGGTGGGGTCAAGGGTAGGCGAATAGATATATAGAGAGATAAGCAGATAGATTGAGAGATGGGCAAAAAATATAATATAAGTCCCCCTACACAGAAAATGGTCAAATAAGTGCCCCTACACAGTCATTTCCTTTTAACTATTTTTTGCTGTTTATGAAATATGAGAGACTTTAGACAAAGAAAATAGAGTTAGACAATTTTTCTCATTAAGGGAAAGCTTTATTAATCTCCTTCCATTACATATCAGACAACATATCCACAGTTGCTTCCAACTAACAGTGTGGTACACAGAACAAACTTTGGGTTACAATCCTCTGGTCTCCCTTCAATAGACCTATCCTCTATATATCTATCTGTGTGCTATCCCCACACACACACACACACACACACTATTATTTAACATAGCCAAATCCCCGGCGACAATGACTACTTAAGACAAGACAACAAGTTAAATAAAGTTAGGTTACGGTTCCGCTATAATGCGGTTGTTTATTTGGTTAATTAATATAAATTTAGCAAAAAGTCTCGAAATGATTACTAACAAATGCTACAAAACTAACTAGATAATGTTGTAAATCTGAATATACTACTTCAATAACTAACTTAACTGTCACTTCAAGTAGCTAATTTTTTATGGAAAATGTATGTTAAATCTATTTATTTCGAGATCTAATAAAAACATGTTTAAAAAAAAAAAGAAAACATGAGAGATTCAGATTAAACACAGGTTTCTTTAAAGGTCATGTCCACCAATAAAATGAAACTTTACATATAGCTGCAGTACCCATTTATATTTTACTTACCTTTTCCAAAAATGCACCTGAACATACTTATTTGCCCAGTTGGAAAATAAAATTGTATTATTGAAATTTGTATACTTATTGCTCACTGTTTTACGGTATCATATTACACTTATCTTATTTTCACAGAAAGGAGGGTCTCACAGCAGGGACTTGATGCTAAGGCAACTCTGGGTCTCCCCACGCACTAAGCAAGGTAACAGCCAGGGAAACTCCATCAAGACATGTAGATCTGTATGTAACCGAAATACATCCATTCTATAACCCCTAATGTCTTCACAGCCCCATAACTTAAAAATCCGCCTTATCACCCATAACACCAAAGGCCTTAACATCCCATCAAAACAACAACTCGCTATAAAGTATTATGAGAATGAAGGAGGAGATATGATTTTCCTTCAGGAAATAGATCATTTAATTAGCAAGGATTTATGTAAAAAAAAAGAGCATTTAAGTCTGATATTTTAAAAATATGTTTATTTGGTCAAATGCAAACTTTATTGTTTCTTTGATCTGTGTAAGAACGAGAATAACAGCTTTTAACCATTAACCATTAACATTGTCCTTTCAATTCCCTTTTACTGACATGTGGCAGCATAAAAGCATTAGACTCATACAGAGAGACGTAATAAAAGTTCTTATCGTTAAAAATGGTGCTAACATTTCCCCAACCAATCAGATGTTATTTACCATTTGAAAGCTAACATCTGATTGGTTGGGGCAAAATTAGCACCATTTTTAACGATAAGAACTTATATTACATCTCCCTGTATAGTCCTTTTATTATACATGTTTTACACATTGTTCACTAAATCTAATTATTTAGTTAAGATAATCGCACTTTCATTCGTACCAATTTTGACTGTTTATAGACAGTCATCAACTGTAATTAATGCTGTTAATTTCATTCCAGTGCCTGCTTATATGCACCATTATGTAAATGGTAAACATCACATTTCTGCTTAACTGTAGGTAACAGCCATTAGTAACCATTGTCATGTTCATAGGTCGCAGTCTATTTGTCATTTGATATCAACTTCAGATACAAACAGGGAGATGTAATAAAAGTTCTTTTCGTTAAAAATTGTGATAATTTTGCCCCAACCAATCAGATATTAGCTTTCAAATGGTAAATAACATCTGATTGGTTGGGGCAAAATTAGCACCATATTTAACAATAAGAACTTTTATTACATAGGCCTGATAGAGTCTGTCTGTCATTTTATATCTATTGACAGCTTTAGTAGGGAATAATCTGAGTGTAGGCATTGTACTTTAAGTGTCCATTAGGGGTTACAGGTTACTGATGTCTGTATCCATCTGCCCCATATTTAATTGTATTTTGAGGGACATCCTCTATTCACATACATTACTCTTTAAAAATCTAGAGATGCATTGGTTGCCTGTTTCCATTGGGCCAGCATGGGGGGCATAGCTTGTATCCAAGTAAGAGTTTTTTTTTAGCAATAAAAAGAGTTTCAGATAGAAATATTCTGGTGAATCTAGCCACAGATAAATGTTCGGTAATTCCCAATAGACAGGCTTTGGGGTTCCAAGCCCACCGGTACTCCCATTTCATAATGAAGGAATTTGGTTATTTGTTGCCAGAATCCCTGTGTCACAGGGCTTCACAGATAAGGTAACAGAAGGTGCCCGGTACGGATTGGCACTTAGAACAAACAGGGTTGTGTCCAGGTTTGTATCTGGAAATGCGCAACGGAGTTAAAGCGACAGTTCAGTGGAAATTATCAATATTTGTTTAATTGTTAGTTTGTGTAATGCATACTTGGTTATTCTACATATTCTCTCCCATTTTGAAAAATCTGTTGATTTCATACCCTTTGCTGTTCCCTGCTGTTGACATTAGTGAGCTGCCATTTCAGGTTCTAACTGTCCTTCTTCTTCCCAGGATCCTAACAATCATTTCTACTGATTGGCTGTTGCTCTTTTTTCTGAAAAGTACATGTATTTCCACTGAACTTCCCCTTTAAGTAGGCTCTGTGAAGTACAAATAATTGATTAACTTTGTCTGAGGCTTTTAAGGAGGTGACTGTGTGAGCTGTCGTGGCCTCCTCCCACTCGTCATCTTAATGATCCGACTCCCAGGTAAGTTATTTCCCAGTCATTGCTGCATGTGCCATTGAAACAGTGAGTTGTTGATAGATATGGGAAATTAGTTTTGCAGATGAGGATCTTTGTAGCTAGTTATATATGATTTGTCTGGTAGATTCAGCGGTGTATTGGGGAATTGAGTTGAAAATGCCTGCTTAAGCTGGAGGTATCAAAATAGTATATAACTGGGTAACTGGAATTCATGCTGCATTTGGGGTAGTTATTGAGTAGCAGGTGACCAAGGTCGGAGACCCCACATTTGTACCAAAGTTTGGAGTGAGGGAATGATTGAAACTCCAGAAGGAGCCTGTTGTTCCAGAGCAGAATCCGGCAGCTGACCGCAGGATGCTTGAGTTTACCAAGGGTTTTATCCCATATCTTTAGTACCTGGACCATGGTAGGGGGCAATGTCTGAGTATTTGATGTACCTCTGAAACCTCTAGATACTAGATATGATTTGGGGAATTTTGGAATCTATCCGATTCGGTATGATTCTAGTGGAGTATATGAGAAAGTTGTAAAGCAAAGTAATAGAGTTGGAAATCCATCACAGCCAGACCCCCAGCATCCAGTGGGCTCTTAAGTATTGCCCAGGAAACATTGCGTCTAGTTCCCCCCAACACAAAGGAGCTAAGGATATGATCTAGCGTTTTGAAATATTTCAGGGGGATAAAGACTGGGGAATGCCACAATATGTAAAGAATATTTGGGAGAAGGATAGTTTTTAACAGATTTATTCTTCCTAGTATGCTTAGGGGTAGTTTAGACCATCTTTTGACTTTATCTTTGGTGTGTGTGATAATTGGTTCAATATTTAGTAGGGTGAATTCTTGGGGGGGAGTTTGATATGTGTATACCTAAATATATGATTACGCTGAAGCGGGCCAGAGGAAGTGGGATGGTGGTGTCACTGGGTGGAAATCTGTCTATTGACAGGATCTGAGATTTGGATCAGTTCATTACAATGCTTGAATGTGATCCATATTTGTTGATTATCTCTAAAGCCAGTTCCAGGGAATATCCCTGGTCTGGTAGGTAAAGGAAAAGATCATCAGCATATAATCCTACCACTTAATTAAGCCTGCCTGATTGTAAAGGAACAGGATAAGTGCACAGGTGGGCAGCCAGTGGCTCAGGCTGTAAAGGAGCAGGGAGAAAGAACAGCCCTGATGGGTGCCTCTGGAGATTGAGAAGGGTTCAGATATTTGCCTATTCACTGAGACCCAGGTAACTGGGTCTGTGTATAGGAGCAGTAGCCAGCGTATGTAATTGGGTCTGAAGCCGAAGCATCTCAGAGTATGCCAGAAGAACGTCCACTCAGCTAAGTCTTTGACTTTAGCTGCGTCTAAGCATACTACTACTCTAGAGCCCATCCCTGAGTGAGTTGCTTGTATATTCCAGTATAGTCTATGGGTGTTTAGGGTGGCATAAAGCCAACCTGGTCGGGATTTATCAGGGAGGTGATCATTTTATTTAAGCGTATTTGTAAATAAACATTTGTAAATTACATATATCTTTATTCTGACATAAAGAAAACACAATATAATGAATCACTCTCTTGGGAATAGCTAGGGGGAAATTTTTTAATTATGCAGTAGCCGTACCTTTAAGAACAGCTGAGTGAGTACTGGGTAGCGTAGTAGAAGTTTTACCTTTAAGATCAGCTGCACTAGCCCCGGATGGGGAGGAGCAGCGGTAGATATAAGATAATAGTGGACACTAGTAGAGATGCAGCCTATGAGTAAGGGGCAGCGTGCTCCCGAAACGCGTCAGGCATTTTGTTTTTAAATATGTTTTTGAAATAAAGATTTTTTAACTACTTGCCGCATAGTTGATTATTGGAACCGGGAGTCCTACTATTTGGCACAGGTTATCGAGGAGATCCGAGCAAAGGGTCTGGGGCATTCTGGCACCCACACCAACCCGATTGAAGGGTGAGTTGATCTAATTGAATACAACAGATATAATGTAGTGGTGTGGGGTTTTTTTTCTATCCCCCTCCCATGCCCTACCTGCAGCTGTTAAACCTCCTTTCTCTGGCTCTGTGTGTAGCAGGACCTCCCCCACGTGATTTAGTCAGCCAATTCCTGTGCTCAGCCTCACAATCCTGCTCACTCAGTGTCACCCTCTGTGCGCGTGCGGTGACGTTGGCACACATGCACGTGGTGACATCATGAAAAGCTGCCTGATTGTTGCACAGAGGTAAAAAAAAAAACATGGATTGGATTATCAGTGTACATTATCATTATGTTAGAAGAAGGCTCTGCTCCATTATATTACATACACATGTAAAGGAAATGGCAACACAAATCAAAAGTGAATTGGAAGACATGCTGGGCACAGGAATTTTGCTGGGATGGGGAGTCATGCTGGGCGCAGGAATTTGTCTGGGATGGGGATGAATGGGATCCGAGTATAAGTCGAGGTACCTCTTTTTACCAGGAAAATTAGTAAAACGTGACCTTCTGATTCTGTATTGTTTAGAGGCTTTAAATGGACAGCAGAATTCCCATACAGTAGTCCCATTCAGTAATATCCAAATCCAGTATGGCTATTACTATATGGGACTATTGAATGGGAATTTTGCTGTTCATTTAAAGGGCAACAATGGGCAGTAATCTCAATTCCTTGGCACTCCGGATGTTTGGAAAACTACATGATTTAGTTGCTGGGAGTTGTAGTTTTAAAACATCTTCAGTGGCAAGGAAATGAGCACTGGATGCATGTGTGTCTTTTGCGTAGCCCGTGCATCCAGCGCTAATATGTAGAGATGTCCGAACTTTGCAAAATCCGGTCCGCTCGTGGATCAGCGAATTTTCGAAAAAATTCGAAAATCCGCGAGCGAACCCATTAAAATGAAAAATACCCTCGAAATTACGAGATTTTTCGTATTTTCGGAAATTTTCTAAATTACAGGGTTTCGCTTATTTTCGAAAATATGAGAAAACTAGTATTTTCAAAAATTTTCAAAAATATGTATTTTTGAAAATACGAGTAATCCTCGTATTTTCTAAAATTTTCGAAAATACGTGAAAACTCGTAATTTCGAAAATTACTAAAATTATTTCGCAAATACTAAAAACCCGCGAAACGGAAGTTCGGAAGGCGGAAAATCCGCCGTTCGCGAACGGGATAAATCCGCGGCGGATCCGGGTTCGGATCCGCGGCGGATCCGGGTTCGGATCCGCGAACCGGCCATCCCTACTAATATGGAGTTAAAGTCATGTTAACCAATAGCAAACTGGTTAACTCCATATTATTACCCAGCGGCTCTGGGTTAATGAGCCAAAATATATTTCTGAATATGTCTGAATACAGTGAATTGAATAATTTTACTACTTATTTCAATACAGTAATAATATATGGAATACCTTCCATCCATGGCATTTATAAAATGAGGGCTCTTAAGGTCTCTGGAGGACCAAGACTGTGGTCTGGATGCCAAAACTTATGCCAGCCAGTGCTGCAGTCCCTCCTTTATAGTGCGCTTACGGCAATGTAGGTGCCTGGCGTCCATTGGGAAACAATCACATTCTTGGCCTGGCGATATCTGGTCATGTAGTACTGACTCCCAAAATTCACCATTTTTATTTTAAAAAACGCCTTTTCTGGACTCTATGGGCCATATTCATAAAGAATTTCGCTAAAAAGCAATACTGCACTTTTAACGATTGGTTTAACGATTGATAAACTGATCATTAATTTATAAACGGTCTAACGATCATTAATTTCTGAATCGCTATTATTTTATTCATTTTATTAATCTCACGATCATCAATAATGTGATCCCCATAGAATACCATTGCAGTAGTTTAATAACACATGGTATTCTACAACCAAACATTCGTTAATTAAGGAATGTTTGGTGTAAATTTGAACGTGGACGTACTTTTACGGCTGCGGTCGTACATTATTGATAATGTGCAGTATCACTAAATTATGATATTGCGCGTTTTTACACAGGATTCAGGAAAAAGCAATGGATCATTGAATATCTGGTTCTGATCCAATTTTTGAAAAACGCAGAAAACAGGGAAGCATGTGAAATTTCAATAACTGGACCCTGTTCTTTAAAGATTGATGTGTGTTCCCCAGTCCATTTCCCAGGTTCCTGAGCTATTTACAGTAAGTTACCATTGCTATTTACACCCTTATTTTAGATGGAAATTGTCAGGTGGGTTCCTATTGACTTTAATGGTTACGTTCACAGATTTTTGAATTTTTGGATTTTATCAAAAAAACAACAAATTCTCAAGCGGAATGGATTTTCTGATGTTTGGTCATCTATAATCATCTCCCTAAATAAGCAAATGAGGTCTTCAGGCCTAATATTGCTTAACTGTGAATTCCAGGTCTTCACAACACGAAAGCAAAACAATCTGCGTATTCATGATGACAGGGCAGCTTTACTTTTTGTCACGGTTCCCACATCATCCAAAGACTCATGGCTAAAGCCCCCTCACATTACGGCACTGGCTGTCTATCCTTTAAGAGATAAATATTTTTGAGCTGTGGGCTGGATAAAGTAGGGTTTTATGAATCATCAATGGTCCCCCTTTGGATCGTCAACCAACAGATGCGTTAAAGATAGCTTTAGAGGTCTGATCATACATGTCTACTCTAGTAAATAAGTTTTTCTAAGTGCTCTATGAATGAATGATTCAGTACTGGATGGACATCATTTTGTTTTCTCTTGAGACAAAACAGTCCTAATACTCACACAAACACAAATATATTTATACCATTAACTTTAACTAGAAAAGGCTTTTACACAATCAGATCCCTGCCAAATTTACTTGGCATAGATGTTATGCTTAAACAATTTTTTACACTAAAAAAGTGGTCGCTTTACCTGCACCCAATTCTAACCGATATATATTCATCACATTATTAGATGCATTAAGCCAGAATTTCAAGGTTCCTTCCTCCATTATGCCATGACTGCCGACATCACAGCCAATAATTGACTGCTCTTTCTGCTGCTGGTTAGGGGCAAATAAATGACAAGTGGACGGAGGGTTTTTGGGGTTTTTTTAAGGATAAAAAGGTTTACCAGCATATCCAATTCATTTTTTTGTAAGGATAAAGACGAGACTATCCAGAGCTACACTAAGTCACAATTCCAGCTTTGTTATGGGTATAATAGAAAGCTACCCTGAAAAACAGGATCTGGAACTCTCTATACATTTCCAGGTCTGAGTATGTGGCCTGTTTCTCCTTAATCTGACAGCAGATTTTCTTTCTCAAGAGAAGTCGGAATCCTGCAGTTGTGTCCTGTCACCGCTGAGCTTGGTTAACCCATTGATTTGGGTTTACCTCTTGCTTTACTTTAAATGTCAATTATTAAAAAATCTACCAGAGGATAACCCCTTATCAACTGTAAAAGACTACAGTTTGGGCCAAAACCTTGTTTTCCTGATATCTACTGATATCGGAACATTTTTAGGACTATACAGCACAAAAACCTAAAAACTGTTTCCTCACCAATTACAATGCTCTAGGCCATTGTTATCTTTGTGGAAAACTATTTTTATATATCAAGGAGTCACTATATTGAAAAATTATTTATTTTTATTTATCCTTTTTTTCCCCATCATCAATTAATCAAAATACATAATTCATGCAAATATAACAGATCCATAACAATACAGTATCTATTAATATATCAATACAGGGGTGTAACTACCAGGGGAGCAGACCCTACAATCACAGAGGTGCCAGGGGGCCCAGTCTTCTTTTTTCGCTAAGACAGATTGCTCCCAGACAACAGATGACACCTACCAGAAGGGGGGCCCCGTCATGATCTTGCTGGGGGACCCAGTGATTCCTAGTCACGCCACTGTATCAGTATATTAAAAATGCTTTCGAATTCATTACAAGGTTGGATCCATACAACCTCACAGGAAAACCTATGTGACCCCTGGTTCAGAATCATTGCAGTAGGTTGATTGACTATTTTGAGAACAATTGTGTCTGGCTGCTAAACTAATTCCTAACTAACCACAAGAGGGCGACATTGTAATATTCTATTCATTAACACAAACTTACTGATTTATTTTATAAAAGAAATACAGCCTTTGCTGGTGTACCTGGGACATATGAAAGTCTTGTTTAAATTACAGCACTTATATATGAATTACAGCACTATATATATATATATATATATATATATATATATATATATATATATATTCAACAATTACTGAGCACTCCAAGGTCTAAGAAAACAGTCTTTATTAAAGAAAGTAGGTCTGCGAGCCTACGCGTTTCAGCCCACGAACAGGGCCGTCCTCAGGGTTACAGACAATACACGCAAATAACTTTAAATAGCCAAAGATACACCCGTGGCCACACACCCCCTACCCGCCCCCCACGTGATTCGCAAAGAACCAGGTGAGTGTCAGACTCTGAGCCACCCCTCATTTAAGAAAGAAAAACCCACCCCCCCCCGCCCCCTCAAACTAGCTCCGTCCAATAGTGCTGCCCAATGTGCCCCATACTAATACCTAAACTGTAACAGATCAGGAGCGGGAAATACAAAGACACCTCGTACCTCTAAGAACCCCGAATCCCACAGGGAGCGGGGTGACAAAGTGCCATAGTGCAAGGACGTGCCTCTAACGTGCCTCCTTGCACTATGGAGGAGGCTGGCTTACTGAGTTCTGACACTCACCTGGTTCTTTGCGAATCACGTGGGGGGCGGGTAGGGGTCGTGTGGCCACGGGTGTATCTTTGGCTATTTAAAGTTATTTGTGTGTATTGTCTGTAACCCTGAGGACGGCCCTGTTCGCGGGCTGAAACGCGTAGGCTCCCAGACCTACTTTCTTTAATAAAGACTGTTTTCTTAGACCTTGGAGTGCTCCGTAATTGTTGAATATCTGTGCCCGTATGGATAGCACCCAGGCATACTTCAGTGGACGGAGTGCGGCGGATCTTTGATTTATATATATATATATATATATATATATATATACCCACTGGGTATTCTGGCAATGGAACACTGAATTGGTTTAAATATTTGATGCAGAATTCCATTACCATTGCAGTCCTATGCATTTTCATATATAAGGGTTTCCAGATCACCTGATGATTGCAGAATGCTATTAAAGGGCATGTCCACCCCTTTTAAAAAAAATTGTTATATAATAGGTCTCCCACCCCCAGCCCCAACCGCTGTAATAGATTTTCCAGAAACTCCCCCAATCGTTACTTACCTTCCCTCTTTCCTCCGGCGTACTGCCGGAGTAAGCAGGGGTCCAGACCGGCAGCCGCGTCCGTAATTGGCTGAGTGACAGCCGATCACGGACATGGCTGCCGGTTGCACAGAACCCCCGGGGGAGAGAGGTAAGGTAAGTAAAGTTCGAGGGAGTTTCTGGAAAATCTATTATAGTTGGGGCTGGGGGAGGAAGACCTATTATATATCAAAGGTGTTTGTAGCTAGGGGGAGGGAGTGCAAAACAGGAGGGAGAGGGAGGGGGATGGAGGGGGGGATAGGGCTGCTTTGGGCAAGCCAAAAACCTCTGAGAGGATGTCTCAGAGGCGGAAAGGAGAGAGGCATGGTAAGTAAAGATCGGGGCACTTTCTGTGAATAATAGTTATGCGGTTGGGACTGGGGGAAGGAGCATTACATAATATAAAAAGGGTTTTATGGTAGGGGGAGGGAGACAAAATCGGGAGGGAGAGGGAGGGGGAGAATTGCTGCAGTGCGCATGCCAAACTTCTCCCAGAGGGGAGACAGGAGGCAGAGTCCTATATGGACTCTGCTATCCCCCTGCTGGCCAGTTTTTGGGACTTTGGGGGGGGACTACAGGAGAACCATATGGAGCTGGGATGTGAGGTAAGGATTTTTACACACTACATAGTGGGGCCAGTAGTGGGTTAAATTATAGTTTGGGGGGTGGACATGCCCTTTATTAACTGTAGTTAGCAGGGCTGCACTGATTACAAACTGACTGCAGTTAAACTGCATTCCTGCTGACACAGTCTTGCTCAGGGACAGATTTACCATTAGCGGCTTTCAATTTGTCCCCCATTGTAGCCACTTAAATTTACAGCACAAATCACATTTTTAAAAAGTATATGACATCCCCTATGATAAATTTATTATTATTATATAATATTATTATAACAGTTCATGTTTATTGCATTTCCCAAATTTAAACTTAATTCCCTTTTCCTCTCCTATAAGTAAAAATAGGCATGGTTTGGGGTGTGACCTGTGTTGAGGGGTGGGGCTAAGAGTGCAAGGCTTTTTGTACCTATAGGCTCCTGGGATGTAAATCCATCTCTGGTCTTGCTGCATGCGTTTTTAATAGGCATCCTCAGATTTTTCACTGATCTGCAAACCCTATGTATATACCAATCAGTAATGACCAATATGCTAGCTTGTGCTACTGAAAGGCTGCACTAATTACATTTTATAAGAATTGTCCTCAATCTCTGGTATGGTTACCCTAGGCAGGGGGTGGATGATATATCATTGGGTTTGTCAGGCTGCTCGGTGCATCTTTCTCAGTCCATTCTGAAGGCATGAGGGGGCAATTGCACTCCCAATGTAATATGCTGATAGCAGTTCTCACTACAGTGCAATCCACTGTAAAACGTTTTGGGGTCATTAAGCCACCCATTAGCTGGCATTATAAAGTCCAGCAAAAGCTTCCACTTTTCTCATGTTACATCACTTGTGGTGGCTGCATAGGTGCCTTTTGATATACCGGTGCAGACAGCGTAAACTCCATCTAAAAGTCACGCATTCACGCTCCTCTGCACTGTGTGCGCATGCGCGCACAATGCAAGGACAGTGTTGGAGACTGTCCATGAGAAGCCGATTGCAGGAGCATTCTGCGGTATGTTCTGTCCTCTCTCATTTGTCTACCTGTTATCAATGCAGTAAGCAATTTAGGTTTTAGCAAAAACTGCGGATTTGAGCTGTGGTGCCCCCAATAGACTCTGGCACCCTAGGCCATGCCCTTGTTGGCATTTTCTGAATTTCTCCCCTGCCAATATGATGTCAGTATTGCTAATTTATGGTCAGAATTCAAAAATTATAACACCCTATACCTTGGATTAAAATCTATAAAAAAAAGACTATCAGTGATATGCAGCATTGAATATCCATACTATTCTGTTATTAATTTTAAATTACTGTTTTCTTTTTATTCCACCCATTTTTTAACTGTATCTCCTCTCATATTGGAGATCAATATGTTTAAACATAACAGTACATTTTTGTAAGAATGGATTTGTCAGCACCAAATTCTTAGTTCCTGCTAGCAATAAAAGGGTTAAAATGTAGCATTTTTTCAGGAAGTCCAAATAAATAAAAGTTTAATCTGGTTGAAACCACAAACTACCTTCTGTAGATGGCTTTACAGGAACAGGCATCAATTCTCTTAAATGGACATTAGGATGTGCAACGATTATATCAAACAATTTTATTCCTAAAAAAATCAAACATTTGGAATGAGACCAGGATATGGCGTGCAGTGTGCCCAAATTCACAATTAGTCCCATCACATACAGACACACACACTCTTCCCTTAAAACTCCTGCAGCCAGGACCGGATTTACCATTAGGCACTGTAGGCACGCGCGGAGGGGTGGCTGTCAATCTCCTCTCACCAATCCAACCCCTTTATAGTCTACGAGACATTAAGCCCGTTATATTAATGAGCGCTAGAAGCCCAGAGACTCCCCTCAGTGTCCCAAGGCCAGAGTCCCCCCTCTGTCCCAAAAGGCAGATTCTCCCCCTCTGTCCCAAAAGGAAGAGCCCCCCCATGTCCCAAAAGGCAGAGTCCCCCCATTGTGGCAGTCACCCCCCTGTGTCAGTCACCCCCTCTGTGACAGCGTCCCCCCATTGTGACAGAGTCCCCCCCTCTGTAGCAGGAACTGCATTGACACACACACATGGACTCACAGAACCCGGAAGCAGCAGTTAGGATTTTATAAATATAGATTTTCTTCCCCAAAAGAGAAAATGGGTGTGGTTTGGGGGTGTAGTCTGTGTTTAGGGAT
Source organism: Hymenochirus boettgeri (assembly GCA_019447015.1). NCBI lineage: Eukaryota > Metazoa > Chordata > Amphibia > Anura > Pipidae > Hymenochirus > Hymenochirus boettgeri. Next base: position 109,743,191 of record CM033472.1, read on the forward strand.
GGTGTATAAACTGGGAGAAAAAAAGGCAGCTACAGTGCACACTCAAAGGAGTATATAACAAGAGGTACTCTTAAAAATCCCTTTACTATATGTCAAAAAAGGGGATATCTTAACAGGAGAAAACATTTAAAAAGTATCAAACAGTATCAAAAAGCGCACCCTCCACATACCAAGCCCAATATGTAAGTACCTAAGTGGCAATATAAAGGTACATAAGGTAAGTACATTATACACAGAGACCCCCCTATAAAGTATGTCCAATTGGACAACATAAGACCAGAACACAGTATAATTATACATAGTCACATCATAATAGTCACTGGTAGTCAGTCAGGGACAGGCAGGAGGGTCCTGAAAGGCAGCAAGGTAATCAATAATTACGATCATAATGCCATATAGTAGAGGCTAGGATAAGGGAGAGGCACAGCAAATGGCGCCAGAAAGAAGGCACTCCAGACGCGGTTCACCCTAAGGCTTTCTCAACAGCGTATAGAAAGCTAGCAACTTAGTACCTGGGAAAACAAGTGCATGTGTTCTTGTGAGACCGCTGCGTCATACGTCACGAGCGCAGCCAGTCCACTACAAAATGGGGAATAGATTCAAGCGGTAAAAAAAATTTTTGAGGTGTTACTGAAAGACATCTCAACCCATGTTGTGTTTAGGGATGGGGCTAAGGGCGCCAGGCTCTTTGGGCCTAAAGGCTCCTAAGGTGTAAATCTGGCCCTGCCTGCAGCTAAAAGAATATTGTTTAATTCATGCAGTGACAGCAGCTGCCAGTGCTACTTACCTTCACATAGCAAGGCAGTTTCACTTTCACTATAACACAAAATCACAGAGTGAATGCTATTGGCTGTATCTCCTCTGCACATGCTCCCTACGAGTCTTGGCTTCTGAGAGGGGCACAGAGAGAGGGGGAATACATGCTACATGCAAACTAACTGACTAGGACATGAGGATATTTGGTAAAAGGGAAAACTGGGACCAGAAAGGGATCAAGTTCCTGGCAGTTCAAAAAATATAGAAAATGTGAAAGTCAAGTGTTGTGTATTGAGGCCAAGAATAGGCAGATTAGGCTCCACAGACAACATAGCCATCTACTAATGACAGTTCATGTCTAATCCTGTAGTAAGTTTGAAGATCAGGACTGAGTTTTTTCTCTGTAATCAGCCATTTGCTTTGTAGGATGTCCCGTAGTTTTTGTTGAATTGGACATGTGCTTGCTTAAAATCAGTAGCTGTAACTGTAGATGAAAGTAAATCAGTTAGTGCTACCACTTCTATGTCCTCATCCAGTGTATCAGAAGCTGCAGGTAAAGGTAAACACGACAAACAATCAGTAGTAGCATTTTTCAAACCTGGTTTGTATTGCATTTTGTAATTGAAATTCAGTAGCCTTGCTGACCATCTAGCTATACGCATTCCAGCTCTTCCTAGTCGCTTTGTAGTAAGCAGTGTAGTTAAAGGGCTGTGATCAGTACATAAGGTAAATTCTCTACCCCAGAGGTAGGTTCTCCATTTTTCTGTTGTAACCATAGTGGGTAGGGCAGGATCAAATAAAGCTAATGCCGGACTGTTTACAATTAACTGTTTCATTATGGCAAAGCTATGTTGAAATATCAACAAATTGTGGATTCCCAACAGGTAGGTTTAAAGGTGCGCTCCCTGAAGCCTGTGCCACATCAGGTAAGTATCAAGTCAATATAGGAAAAGCAGGGAGGCACACTCATTGGAGAATTAATAGCAAACTTTCATTTATTGAGTGCTCAACATGCAAGTCAGGTACACAACGTTTCGGGGGGTCCAACCCCCTTCCTCAGGTGTAACCAAATACTACAAGTGCAAGGCATATATAGTGACATCATAAAAAGTGGCCCCACCTACTGCTGTTAGGGGCTAATTAAAGTGAACATGTGCAACATAAAGTGATCGTGAATGAATAAATGATTACAAATGTTATTTATTATTCACAGATCACTTTATGTTGCACATGTTCACTTTAATTAGGCCCTAACAGCAGTAGGTGGGGCCATTTTTATGATGTCACTATATATGCCTTGCACTTGTAGTATTTGGTTACACCTGAGGAAGGGGGTTGGACCCCCCAAAGCTATGTTGAGCAGTCTCTGACCAAACCAGGCTTGAAGTTCCCCGTAGTAGTGCTCTAAGTTGCTCCACTACTGAAGCACAGTTGGGAATAAACCAGCCCCAACCGCTCTATTTTTACTCTTAGAAAGTGCCCCAAACTTTACTTACCTCCCCTCTTTCCTCCGCCGCGCTGCCGGCCCTCTGCTTGAGAGAAAATGCAAGCAAAGGGGCAGGACCGGCAGTCGCGTCTGTGATTGGCTGAGCGGCAGCCAATCACGGACGCGGCTGCCGGGAGTTAATTGCGGCGGGGGAAAGAGGGAAGGTAAGTAAAGTTTGGGGCACTTTCTAAGAATAAAAATGGAGCGGTTGGGGCTGGGGGGACAGGGGGAATCCTATATCTTAAGGGTTTGACACTAGGGGGAGGGAATCCTGAGAGGGAGGGAGAGGGAGGGGGAGTGAGGGGGAGAAGGGCTGCAGTACGCATGCCAAACTTCTCCCGGAGGCCAGGTAGCAGGCAGAGTCCTATATGGACTCTGCTATCCTCCTGGTGGGCAGTTTTTGGGACTTTGTGGGGGGGGGGGACTACAGGAGAACCTTATGGAGCTGGGATGTGAGGTAAGGATTAAACTACACTACATGGTGGGGCCAGTAGTTGGGGGGATTATAGTTTTGGGGGTGGACATGCCCTTTAAGTCCTGTTCTAGGAGCAGTCCCTTTCTAATGAGCGGTGAATTCGTTTTTTCCACTATTTGGTCACTTAGCATTTCATCTGTAAAATTCCCAAGGTAACCACCAGCTCTCTCAAAGCTGCTACAAATTGTGCTGTGGATTCACCATGGCATTGTCCACGTTGGTGGAATTTATATCTTTCAGCAACCACATTCACTCTTGGCACAAAAAAGTTCTTTATAGCTGTAAGAGCAGTTTCATAAGTCTCATCAGGTAATGGTATGTATAGAATATACACTGACCCTCTGCTCCCAGGCAATGAATAAGTAAAGCCCGCTTTCTAGCAGCTGAAATCTCCCTTTGGTTACTGGCAATAATGTAATTTTCAAACATACGGATTAAAGCAGTAAAAGGTATGGTAGGCTCACCAGGGTTTGGGAGGAAAGCTACAGGTTGCTGCAGAGGTAGAAAAGACATCCTCGTCCCCAATTTGTTGTGTATTGAGGCCGAGAATAGGCAGATTGTAACAGTACCTTTATTAGCAGGTTCATGCAGGCCTTATACAACTGTACCATAAAATCTAGTTCTTTACAGTATAGAATGTATTGTGTATACACAGTGTGACTATGTGCACAGTGACATCTACTGGCCATCTATATAACACCACATCAAGTGTCCCTTAAAATATAGCTATATATTATATATAGCATGAGTTATTCCATCGAATTTCCATATTACATATTACATTTCGTGAAACAAAATGCCACTTCTTTGGGGACTTTTCTTAAGGAAAATGATTCCAGGGTATTGGGAATCCAACACATTAACCTATGCATCTACAGAAACAAATTAGTTCAAAAACCCTAGGTATGTGTGTGTATACATATATATATATATATATATATATATATATATATATATATATATATATATATATAAAAGGGGCTATTACAGCCATAAGTTACAGATAATAGGGATGGTCTACATCCATTAGGATGGGTGCTAAGTGGAGAAAGCGTAAAACTGGAGTACAAGATAAAAGATATAGAGAAGCTCCACTATAACATGGGACCATATGTACCATGGCACTCAGCCATCATATCCTAATAATAATAGTAATAGATGTGTTTATCACTGGACAATAGGTATTTATATTGTTTTGTTTCTAGTGGAATATTCAGGGAGGTGTACCCTACCACATCTATTATTATTATTAGGATATGATGGCTGACTGCCATGGTACATATGGTCCCATGTTATAGTGGAGCTTCTCATTTTGTCATTTTGTCTTGTACTCCATATATATGTGTGTATATAAATATGTATATATTTTCACATTTTCCATCAGTTACCTCCACACTCCACACACCATCAGCCATGTATTGGGTTTTTTACTCTCAGGTTGAGCTTTCTTATGCATACTAATGTAATACCACAGATCCTATAAACCAGGGGTGTCAACAGGGGCATACCTGCAGGGGCCAGGAGTTTAAATTAAAGGCCAGTTTCCTACCTTTAAAATGAGCAATCAACCACCTCACTATGTGCTCCACAACCACAGCCCAAGATATAAAGAAATGACTGACCAGAAAGTTAATGGGTGGGAGGCTGACATGTGACATTCCTAAAGCTTCTCCTGCACAGTGCCGCCGGCACAGCCTCAGACTCCCTTAGTGTGTGAGTAAGACAGGAAGTCCCTCCTCCTCTCTGCTGTATGAAGTCCTGACAGAGAAGGTAAGGGAATCTACAGCCCTTCTCTCTCACTCTACCTGAAAGGCTGTTTCCACAGAGTTTTCTGTAGGGGGGTCTGAGTGGCCCACGGCACCCACGAGTGGGAGAGGCTTATGCACCCTTGGGTGGGTGGGGCTTACACCCCGCGGGTGGATGGGGCTTGTGCACCCGTTGGTGGGCGGGGCTTATGCACCCACAAGTGGGTGGAGCTTAGGCATCCGTGAGTGGGTGGGGCCACATGGGGCTGCAAAGGGGAGAAGGAGACACAGGGCAGATTGACTGACATGGTTTCAGAGCAGGAAGTAGGAAGTGCATGGGACCTGGTGATGCTGCTGCCATATCACACACAAAAATGTAAATATCTTCAAATCTATGCAAAATAAATAACGAAAAAAAATTCTCAGGAGAGCAATTCCTGTCAATTTACCTAAAGTCATTTTTGGACCACAGTTCCCCTTTAAGCACAATGGGTTGTAGTGTAGGGAAGTGTGAATCCGTGTTCCATACATTGTCTGTGTACCTGATAGCTACCTACAACCTATTGTGCTTAATTTACCCACAGTATTGAAGGATATTACAGACTTTCTCAAAAAAAAATCTAACACATCAATATTGATTCTGAGTGTGATTATTGGTTATGCACAACAGGGATCCAGTATTAAAACAATGCTGAATAGAAAACCAACTGACAGGGTCCCATACCTGGTTCACAACACCTTTTATCCTACTTACTGTACATCTGTGATGGCGTAGAATAGTGTCAGAGGAGGATATGTTTGAGGAAAAAGCAAGTGAAACTAGAAATGGAAAGTTTAAGTATAAACTTTGAATTTGGCTTGAAAGACCGCATTTTCGAAGGGAATGTGTGTGTTTGTGCTGCAAGTTTTAAAATTCAATAATGCCAATGATGAGGACATTGTTGTTTTTTACTTACTCTATAAATATGGCTGTTACATGAATTAAAGGTAGGTCAGTTGGTGTGTGTACTCGTGTCAGGTTGGGGGATAAAAGACTAACTTTTTTGATGATTGGTCAAAATGTGTTTTTTTACTATTCTTACCCTTTAAATATGGTTGCCACATGAATGAATGGGTTGCTCAGTTGGTGTGTGTACCTGTGTCAGGTTGGAAATTAAAAAAACAAACGTTTTGAATTCTTGGATAAAATCTATTTTTGACTATAGTTGGGTCAGTAGGTGTGTGTACCTGTGTCTGGTTGGGGGTTAAAAAAACAAACTTTTTTGATGATTGGTCAAAATTAGGTATTTTTTACATTAGTTATCCTTTGAATATGGCTACCACAGTAATGGAGGCGTAGGTCAGTAGGTATGTGTACACTTGATAAAGGACTACTCAGTCTGAAACATGTTGTGTGTTTCGCTCCAATAAAGAGCACCATTTGCAACTACAATTGTGTTGTGTACTAAGGCCTCTCTGCATGCTGCACTACATTCTTCTTTTTTACTGGGCAAGCAGCATGACTGGAGGCAGCCATTTTAAAACTTAAAAGTGTGATCTCATTCGATAGGTGTGTGTACCTGTGCCACGTTGGGGGTTTAAAAAACTAACTTTTTTAATTATTGGTCAAAATTTGTTTTTTGACTATAGTTACCCTTTAATTATGGCTGCCACGGAAATGGAAGGGTAGGTCAGAAGTTGTATGTACCTGGATCACGTTGGAAGTTAAAAAAAACTAACTCTTTTGATTATTGATCAAAATTTGTTTTTTTCTCATTTTAGTTACCCTTTATATATGGCTGCCACAGTAATGGATAAGTAGATGAGTAGGTGTCTGTACCTGTTGCAGGTTGGGGGTTAAAAAAAAAACAATATGATTGGTAACTTTAGTTACCCTTTAAGTATGGCTGCAACAGTAATGGAGGGGTAGATCAGTAGGTGTGTGTACCTGTGTAAAGTTGGGGGTTAAAAAAACAAACTTTTTTGATTATTTATCTAAAGTTACTTTTTTTTTTTCTTTAGCTACCCTTTAAGTATGGCTGCCATAGTAATGGATAAGTAGATCAGTAGGTATGTCGGGTTGGGGGTTAAAAAAAAATAAACTTTGGGGATGTTTTTTTGACTATAGTTATCCATTAAATATGGCTGCAATGAAAATGGAGGGTTGGTGAGTAGGCATTTGTACCTGGATCAGGTTGGAAGTTAAAAAAACTTTACTTTAGTTACCCTTTATGTGTGGCTGCCACAGTAATGGATAAGTAGATCAGTAGGTGTGTGTACCTGTGCCGGGTTGGGGGTTAAAAAAAACTAACTTTTTTGATGATTGGTCAAAATTAGTTTTGACTTTAGTTACCCTTTAAATATGGCTGCAACAGTAATGGAAGGGTAGGTCAGTGTGTAGGTTGGTGTGTGTACCTGTGTCAGGTGGGGAGTTTTAAAAAAAAACTTTTTTGATTATTGATCAAAATTAGTTTTTTTGACTTTAGTTACCCTTTAAGTATGGCTGCCACAGTAATGAATAAGTAGATCAGTAGGTGTGTGTACCTGTGTTGGGTTGAGGGTTAATAAAAAACAAACATTGTTGATGATTAGTCAAAATAGTTTTTTTGACTTTAGTTTCCCTTTAAGTATGGCTGCTACAGTAGTTGTACATGGGTCTGGTTGAGGTGGTATGTCTTTTTTGTGTCTACAACCATAAAACTATCTTTTATTGAGGATAAATCAAAATTAGCTTTTTTGACATTAGTTACCCTTTAAGTAAGGCTGCCACAGGAATAAAAGGGTAGATCAGTAGGTGTCTGTACCCGTGTGAGGTTTGGGGGTATGTGTTTTTGCATGTATGACCATTTAACTAACTTTTATTGATGATTGATCAAAATTAGTTTTTTTGTCTATACTGTAGTTACCCTTAAGTATGGCTTCCATGGAAATGGAAAGGTAGGTCATTATGTGGGTGTACCTGTGACTGTGTGGGGGGTTGGGGGTATCAGCGTTTGTATTTATGACAATGAAGCCAACTGTTTTGAAATATTCACATTTGAGGATTGTTACCATTATAGTCTATGGGAAAAAATGTCCCGCAATTCACGAATAACGCCGTAACGCTACAGTGGATTCCTTAACTGGGTAACAGCACACTTCTCCTATATGCCGAGCACGTCTTTACCGAATTTCATGTCTCTAACTCAAAAACTGTGGGAGGAGATACAATCCAAAAATGCGGAAGAAGAAAACGGAAGAAGAAAAAGAAGAAGAAATAGAAAGAACAGTAATTTGTTTCTTCAAGCCAAATTAATGACAAATATGTTCTTTAAAGTAAGAAAATATTACACAAAACTAGACAAGAAGGGGGTGACCAATTCCCATTTATAAGCACATACTGTAGTCAATCTAAGGAGAACAAGAAAGCCATAAAAAAGTTCTGGTCAGTGCTGCAAGGTGAGTAAATTTTTTACCGTTTACATACCAGAGGACAGGAATTTAAGGGATCACCTTATTAAAAGTGATATAATACCTCCCTAAAATACCAGTGAGTTCCTTAGCACACCTAAATTTGGTACATTTTGTTGCTTAGGATGTCAAAACTGCTCTAGCATTATAAAAGAAGATACATTTAAAGGGTATGTCAACCCCATTTTTTATTTTTTGCTGTAGTGTAGGGCTCCCTCCCTCAGCCCCAATTTGCAGAAACTCCCCCAATCATTACTTACCTTACCTCTTTCCTCCGATGTATTGTCCCAGCCCTCTGCTTGCATGAAACTGCAAGCAGGGTGGCGGACCGGCGTTTGTGATTGGCTGCCTCTTAGTCAATCATGGATGCGGCTTCCAACTATCCAGAACACCGGAGGAGAGAAGCAAGGTAAGCAAAAAATTTGCAAACGCACCAAAATCGAACTAGTGTGGCCTAGCCCTTAAAGTGTTTATTAAGTAAGTTTTTTTAATGGACTTGGACACTTCAAAATTCTGAATTTTGAACTCTAAAGATGTACAGGACTTTAGGAACCTTGTTATAAATAGACAGTCCATTATTGACTTTAAATGTATATATGTATGTATGCGTGTGTGTGTTGCTATTTGTTCACACTAACTCTAGTAGGGTTTACACTACCTCTAGTGGGAGCCATGTTTTTTGTATAAAGACTAGCACATGGGAATATCCTATAAGCACTTGAGAAAGGCCCTTGGGCCCGAAACGTTGTGCTTTGTTTGCTCTGCACATTTATTTCGTTAATGGATCATACTTTAATATTTGATTCGACATATCATATTTTCTGGATACTGCGAAAAATAAAATATAAACATATGAGAAGTAACCAAGGAGTACCATAATCATAAATGTACTAGCTGCAGACTGAGGACCTTTGTATAAGTAACTCAAAGATTAGTTTTAAATGGACACTTTAGTGCCCAAAAAACAGTTTTCTGTATTAAATCTATATTATTTTTGGAGGTAGGAGACAGTTCTATAACCAGCCATCAAGGCCATGCCCCTAAACATTGCAATCGTGCCCCCAAATGTTGTGAGCATGCTACCAGATATTGTGGTCAAACCCGCACCCCCCCCCCAAAAAAACAAACAAACCATTACGATCCGCCCCTAAACATCATGGCTACACACCCCAACCATTACAGGTACATCCCAAAATCATGCCCACATCCACAAACATCCTGTCCATGCCCCCAAACATCACATACCCACTTCCAAACACCACACACCCAAACTTAACACCCATGCCCCAAAACATCATAGCCACCCCCCTAAACGGCATGGCATGGCCAGGCCCCCAAATATTGTGACCACTAAATGTCACGTGCAAGCCTCCTAGACACCACAACATAACAGACACTCCCCCAGACCATCCACACTCATGAATGCCATGCCCCTACCCACCACAACATCGCAGACATGTCCCATCCACCTACTCAAACCGGGACTTTGGGGGCTATGGACTACATGGGAATTACCTGCATTACCTGGACTTAAGCACCAGAAACACACTGCCCACATGTTACACACTTGACAGACAGTTATATCTAAAAGAACAAACACATCATGGTGCTTTCAATTCGGACCAGAAAGTAACTTTATTGATTGGGATCTAATAGTTTATATAAAGTGATCCTTGAGCAAGGATAAAGTGTTAAAGTGCAAACAAGTGACATACATAACGTGCAAAAAATATAGCACGCTTAATAAAAACACATAGAGCTCAGACAGCAAGTGCTGCGATATTCAGTTGCAATCAACATGTTCTCCCCACGGCAAATTCCATGTAGCAGATTCACCACAACATTTGTATATTTATGTTCCAAGTGGAAAAACTGTTGTATATACGTTGTATATAAAGTTTTGCTATAAACATATGTGCTATACACGTCGCTTAAGCAATGTCACCTCCTCAACTCATAACTATTAAATACATGACGTACATTACCAACTGTGCACTTCTTTTCCCCCGTCTCTTCCATCTAAGCCAAACACACACCTGCACGTAAAAAAATACTATACCCACATGTGTTCAAGGACAACACCGGGTACAACTGCTAATATTGTATATAACATATATAATATGTAGTCACACAAACGTTATATTGTGAGCACTTTTACTACAGGTAAATAAAAATCAGCCATGATAATATGCATTATTGTCCCAAAATAGCACCATTGTAGGATTTCCAATAATGGTGGAAGTTAATGAAATAACATTGCATTGCAACATTTTAACCGCAGTGCAAAATCCAGATCACGTGTGGAATTTTTGATAACATTATCACAATTACCAATAGTTAATTATTAAAGTTCTTTTTATGATATATTTAAGGATGCGAACCCGCAGTCCTCGATTGACAAGTGGCTGACTAACAGCGGGTTTAGGCTCATACACATGTGAGATCACGGAGGACGATCGGCAGCGCATGTATGTATGCACAAGCCCCTACAGAACAGCCAACAAATCTCCCATACGCAGCATGATTGTCAGATGAAACGACACTTCATGTGTTGGCCCCCCACGATTGTATGTGTGCATGAGCCTTTTGGATAGTGACCCATGTGTAGCACTGATCCCTTGCAGCGCTGAAGTCTTGAGTTCGAATCCACCCTTGGACACATCTGCAAGGAGTTTGTATGTTCTCCCTGTGCTTGCATGGGTTTCCTCCGGGCACTCCGGTTTCCCCCACAATCATAAAGACATACTGATAGGTTGTTTGTGTAAATGTGCTTAGATTGTAAGCTCTTCGGGGCAGGGCCTGATGTAAATGTATTCATGTAATTGTAAAGCACTAGGGAAGATGTTGGCGCTATATAAATCCACAATAATATTAATAATAATGTGTAAGCGTTCAGTCAGGCGCCATTTGTTGATCGGCCAGGCAGATCAACGAACAGTACCCAAACTAATAAAGGTGGGTGTGCATTGTTGTCCATTATCTCAACAATATGGCCCTTTCAAGAAAAACGTACAGACAAATTTCAATCAGTTATAATAGGTTTGACACTGTTTGCCATGAATATTATAAGGTGAAATGTAGCCAATATTTTCCAAATTAATATTGCTTAATGCAAAGTAACATTAATGTTTTCTAGTTAGCATAACAATGTTTCTGGCTCAGCCAACTAAATTTAGCCAACTAATCTTTGTACCAATAATTTAATCTCCTTTTATAAATGACCCCTCCCTGATTGCTGGACATTTTGCATGTACTATTGGAAAAGTGGATAAAATGAGGTAGTGACTGTAGGAATAACGGAAGGTGAAGCCTTCACAAGTCTCGTTAACGGCACTGTACCAATTACCACCACGAATTTGCAAATGACAGTAACGTCTTTTATTATATACACATATAACACACCAGTACCTGATCAACTATACAAAGTGCTATCAAGGAATAAATATGAATAATACGCATAAATATCTAAAATGAAGCAACCATAGTGTTAAATAACTGTCAGTTTAAGGTCCAAGCATATTATATCATAGGCAGCCGACTCCAGATAAGTACAAATATCTGAATATAAGACACTCTGGTAAGTATGCTGTAGCAGTATGTCTCTCTCACCCAAAGAAATCCAAAGTCACCGGTCATATAGTCAAACACAGAGGAGCTCCAATAGTGACTGTAAAGGTTACAATTCAAGTAGTTCCCTCCAACATACGTTACCGGTCCAGCCTCTGTTACTGGATTGATGTCCGCCAAGCAGTTCAACACATTGCCGTCTGCCAGATACAGTCCATGAACTGAGTCCCACTCCGGTTGCTGCCGCGTTGCCTGTACCTTATTACCACAGAGGTTCCATAATCACCTCACCGAGGTAGTGACTGTAGCTGTCACTGGGTTAAAGGACAATTATACTTACTATTTCCCCGATCCATTCCTGCAAAGTACCTAGGATGAGGACCTAAAATGCTAAGTCCTCACCTCTGGGTACTTTACAAAAGTCCTGCACTACTTACTTGTAATCTCCCTCGTCGCTTCGGTCCGATCCTCCCCACTGGCACTGTCAGTGACAGTCCGGGAGGCAGCCAATGGGAAGACACGCCTCCTTGCAGAGCGCATCTTCCCATTGGCTGCCTCACGACCTGTCACTCAAAGTGCCAGTGGGGAGGATCGGACTGGAGCGACGAGGGAGATTACAAGTAAGTAGTGCAAGACTTTTGTAAAGTACCCGGAGGTGAGGACTTAGAGTTTTAGGTCCTCACCCTAGGTACTTTGCAGGAGTGGGGGAAAAGGAACGAGGGGGAGGCGAGTATAATTGTCCTTTAATATTAAGAGAATGTTTTGTTTGCTTTTTATTTGTTTGTAATTATTTTAAAGGGTATCTCCACCCTTAAAAAAAAAATTTGCTGTAGTGTAGGGCCCCCTATCCCACCCCTCTGCTTGCAGGAAGTGCAAGCAGGGGGTCGGACCGGCAGCCACGTCTGTGATTGGCTGAGAGGCAGCCAATCACGGATGCGGCTTTCAGGTTTGCTGAACATTGGGGGAACAAAGGATTGTAAGTACCGTTCAGATCTTTTTTTGGACAATTAAACTTGGAGGTTGGGAGTGGGATAGGGGGCCCTACACTACAGAAAAATAGTTAAAAGCTAGGGCACCATTTTAAAAAGATAGCTCGGGCAGGAGTGAGGGCTCCTCTGTGTATGTCCCATACCTTGTTGAGGTAGGGAAATAGCAGGGTCCGGATGACTCACTGACAGGCTCCTACACTACATTTTCCTGAACTTTGAACAGTTACTACAAGAGAACCATTTGGAGCAGGGATGTAAGGTAAGGATTTTTAAACACTACACAGTGGGGCCAGTTGTTGGATAAATTTTTGTTTTGGGGGTGGACATGCCCTTTATATTATTGTAATTCTAAGTATGGTAAATAACAAATGCAAGTATTTATATATATCTATACTAGCAAATTATGTGTGTGTTTTGCTAGGTAATTATTTTTATTGAAAGCTCGGGGTCATGCTTTCAGTGATACCAACACAAAGTGCAGAAACATGCAAGTGATTCAGGATCTGTCTGCCTCTCCCTTATGCATATAGCTATTAAGTTGTAGGGCCAGAGAGAGGCTACTTTACATCCCTTTAGCAGGTAGGTATCAGGATCCATTCTGAACTTGCTCTCCCTTTCTACTCCTAGCAAGTATCCAGGGGAAGACTCAAATGGGATAAGTCTGAAAGTCATAAAAAGGACCCAGGCAATCCTACCACATAATATGATCAAACACACACATACCCTCCCATTTCTATGATATAGAGCATAGGTGTTGAACTTTTCACATGTTTAAATATTACACACAGAATGCTGGGGAAAAAATGTCATACATCCTAGAATAAAGCCCTTTTACTGACTTACAGACATTAAAAGCCCATGCTTTAGCAATTCCTACCCAAGAGTTTGAATATGCACATGTTTGAAAACTATAACTCCCAACATGCTCTGTTAGCAGTAAGCTTCTTCTTTATGTCCATCTGCTTATGAATGTATTAAAATGCAATACAGTGTAATGATAGGGTGTTGAACTTTTCACATGTTTAAAAACTACAACTCCAAGCATTCCCTGGCTGCACAGAATGCTGGAAAATTTATTTTTCATATATCCTGGAATAAAGCCCTTTTACTGAGTTACAGACATTAAACGCACATGCTTTAGCGATTCCTATCCAAATATTTCAACATGTGATTCATCTGCCCTTCCCTTACTTCCATAGCAATTACACTATTGGTTTAGAGAAGGATTATTCAGGTCCTTTCAGGCAGTAAGAGTCACACATCCAACCCCCTATCTGACAGCAATAATCCATAGAATGTCAATGGAATAAACCTGCAGGTCTGAGAATAGACACAGGCATTTCTGACACATCGTGCATTTCAAGCCAAACAGCACCACTGGGGAACCTCAAACCCCCCCTATCATATATAGCTATCACTAAAGGTTCGTACACACAATGTGTACGAACATTCATTTCGGACGATAATCGCCCCGTGTATGGGCACTTTATCTGTGATCCGCCCCGCTGGTCAGGCATCGATCCCCAACCGAACTGCCATTTTGGATGATAAAGTGCCCATACACTGGCTGATTATCGGCCAATCGGGACTCGTGATTGCACGTGTGTACAAACCTTTACTGTCCAGCAAACAGCAGCTGTCCTTTTTTTCTATTGAGAGGGGAGGGGATGGGTAGGGTGAGGTGAGGGACTGTCACATGCTTTACAAAGGAAGTGACATATTTCACTTGCAACTTCCTACTAAATTCCTACTTCCTACTAACTAACACTAACACATAATTTTTTGATTGGCTAACACTGCTATCAATCTAATATTAAGCACACCATTGGATACAATACTAAAAGGAAAGTAATAAATATGTTCCTTTTTAAGCTTCCCTTGCCTTCCTGTAAAACTTCCTTAACACTCCATTTTGAAGATTGTGGACTGTACAAGTACTTTTATTTATTAATAGATTTTGCCTTATTTACATTTCTATATACTTTAATGTCATTACTACATATTTGTTAATATTGATATAACTATTTATTTAGTGCTTAAACAACACTGTCCCTATGTATATTACTTTTACCCACCCCCACCAACATAGTAACTCCAAAACCCCCCCAGTGTATTCCCAAGAATTTATTTTATATATATATATATATTATATATATATATATTATATATATAATATATAATGTAGTAGATCAGCGCACTCCAAGGACTTAACACCTCTTATTATATAAGAATAGTAGGCCAAAGCAACCTACGCGTTCAGCCCGGAACTACTGGGCCGTCATCAGGGTTGATGACGGCCCAGTAGTTCCGGGCTGAAATGCGTAGGTTGCTTTGGCCTACTATTCTTATATAATAAAGAGTTGTTAATTCCTTGGGTGCGCTTGATCTACTACATTATTTGAATTTTGCTGGCAGCACCAAGTCGTTTGATGTGGAACGGAGTGCATCGGATCTTCGTACTTGTGTATATATATATATATATATATATATATCTAGTGGTCAGATAATTGCACATTTATAAACAAGTTAATGTACCACGCTATAGAAAATTAATTTAGAATAATATTCTGCCGAGGCCATCCAGAGAACAATCCACGCTAAGCACTTTGTCCGTGCTAGGACAACAAGGAATTCTGGACAGCAGCCACAGTGACACACAGGCTGTGTATATTTGTGTATGAGCCTGCACAGTCATTGACCAAAGCCCCCAATATTGGATAAGCCAGGTGTTGTATACAAGTTGTTGTTTTTCTATTGCATTGACTATTGTACAACATAGGAGACGTGCACACTCCTTTGTTCATTGTTACCTTCAGAGAGGAGATAGACTGCTGGGCTCCCCTACATTAATTAACAAAGGGAGTTGAATCACTCCAGCTCACTCGTGATTTATTTCAATTTGGCTGCTACATTGTTATACAGCTGCTAGATGGACTTTGCCATACAGAAACAGTATATCCATTTTATCTGCTATCTTTTAGTGATCAATACAAGTTGTTTTTAATGTTATAAGTGTGATTTTTATTATATATATATATATAATGCCGGCTAGTGCTGGGTATTTGTACTAGGAACCTTGTTGTTTGGGGTTATACTATATGGTATGTGTTTTTAATAAATGTTTTAGATTTTGGTATTTGATGTGTGTTATCTATGGCTCCAAAGCTTCTAGGGTTTAATTTTCTACAGTGCAGGATTTTTCTTCAAATGGTGGGTTATACAGTTGGCAGCAGAAATATCCTCTATATTCTGTCATCCGAGCGCTTCCAGAACTACACGTGGACACCTTTTGGGTGCCTGATGTAGAGTCTGAGCTAATAGTGCCTTATTGTCAACTATCATTGAATTTCAGCGCGGGAGGAGGTTGTGTTTCTGGATTGTCGTGCACTCACACACACGGCTGTTTTATACTGGTGTGTGGATGCAAGATAGTTGCGGATGAACAGCACTATTTTTCTATAACAAGTTAATGTAACCATGCCTTACTTTTGAAAAATAGCCAGAAGGTTAGTGCTGAGAGCTGAGCTGTAATCACTGAAGAAAAGTAGTGAAATAAAAGGATTATAACATCTCCTAAATTTCTGGTCAGAAGGTGCACACATTTTCATGGTGTTAGTTTTTAAAGTAAAGAAAAGAAGTTAATAAACACCTGCGTACATCAGTCAATTCGAGTGTTTTATCTGTACCAGAAAGAAAAACTTTGGAAGAGAGGGACTGCTATACTAAAAGATTTTACTGACATTACACATTATATTACTAACGATTAGAGATTAGGTATGGGATCAGGGTCCGACACGAACCTGGATCAGACACGGAACCCCTCGGTTACGAAATCCGAAAGATCTGTCCAAATCCAGATGGATCCTCCAGATTTTGCGACAAATTTTCGAAGATTTTCGAATGTACAGGGCTATTTTCGATAATTTTCGAAAATAGCCTCAAACATTCAAAAATCTTCGAAAATACAATCAGAAACTCAAAAGTGGTCTCCAATCGTATTTTCAAGGATTTTCAAATGTTCGAAGATATTTTTGAAAATTATCGAAAATAGCTCTGAACATTCTCAAATCTTCAAAAATTCATTTCGTTTTCGGATCTTCGGGATTTTCCCGAGATCCGGGAATCCGAAAACAGAAAGAAACTATGTAGTTTTCGGCCATCTCTACTAGAGATACATCCTTTTCATTAACACTTATTTGAGAGACAGCATTCCAGGACAACATATTTAATGTAATATCAAATGTTCAATGCTGTCACTTGTACAGAAGTACAGTTGGACTGTATTAGGAATAGAAATTATTTTATACATAATGTCTAAATATGTGTTTAATTCTTCTGAGAGGAAAAGCACAAGCACAAAAATAGATGAACTTACAGAGGTCGAGACCCAGAGGAAGCACAGCTGCCATAGGAACTATAAGCTTCAGTTAGGCAAGAAAAGCCAAGGTTTTGCCGCAGGCCTGTCATGTGCCTGTTAAACGAGATAACAGTGGTTAAGTATAGAAGACTCTGCACTGTCTGGGAGCCCTTCACTTCCACACACCACCTGTTTTCCTCTTAAATTGTTGGTGCCACAGAAACCTCAGTGTTGCAATGTTTGTCTTTAGCTGTATTGCAAGCAAAGCAGGATGGATTGCACTCAGGGATACACAGCCACATGTCATGTAATATCTGCTGGATAAACACACTGCTAGAATGGAGAAGCCCATCTCCTACAGGCGCCACTGGTTTAGGAAGCTCATACACTGTCTAAACTGCTTTACGTTTGTCACTTAAAGGGTATCTCCACTGGGCGAAAAAATTGCCCTTTAATTTTATTTGAAGAACGGGAGGTAAAGGAGCTGTGTCTTGCCTAACGTTCTTCAATAAAACCTACAGGAGCCACGAGAGAAGGTAAGGTACTTTCCCTATCGCTTGCTCTTGTACCGCGGAGTCCCAACAGACTCTGTATTCTATGTGTATAAGCAAGTTCAATGCACATAGAAGACAGAGTCCATCAGGACCTGTCAGAGGACACGGCGGAGGAGCAAGCTATTGGGTAAGTACTTTACCTTCTCTCCTGGCTCCTGCAGGTTTTATTGAAGAACAGGGGAGGTAAGACACAGCTCTTTTACCTCCCGTTCTTCAATAAAACTGAATGGCAATTTTGTTTCCACCAGTGGAGATACCCTTTAAAATGTTAGTAATAAATCTGAGCTTACTTGCTGGATCAGAAATTAAATAATAATACTGTTGTGAATTTTGAAAAGCATTAAAACTAAACTCAGATGTTACTATGCCAAAGATTTCCAATAGTTATAGTCGACAATGATACACTCATGGAGCTTTACCGGGAGGAGTTGCAGACACAATTTACAATCGGTTAGCGTGACTTTAACAACTAGGTCAGTGTTTCTTAACCATTTTGTCTTTGGAAACAATTTTCGTGTCTCGGAGAACCACCAACATATCATTTTGGTTATATATTATTATTTTTCTTTCTCATCAAATCATCCTAATACATAATTTATACAAATAGAAAGGATAGATCTATAAATATATCTCTATTTAAAAAAAATGCACTGAAAATCACCACAGGGGATGGGTCTATACCAGTGTTTCTCCTCCTTTTTATACTTATATCAATACACCAAACACATCATACATACAGATATAGAACATTGATAAATATATAAAAATATATCTGTATCATCACAATGCTGGATCCATACAGTTTGTCTCAATCTCTTGAGGACCCCGAACCCTTGGTTGAGAAATGCTTCCCCAGGATACACAAGTGCGGTATGATGTCGCTCGTGCACACGTCCATGTACACGCTGACGGCAAGTCAGCGGGTGTGCGTGCACGGAGCAAACAAGGAGTGCTTTTTGGGACTTGAATAAGAAAGGTGATCCAGTGAAGACCAGCAGTCTTCAAAGCACATCCAAGATGTCAGCAACTTTATAGCAGCAGAGGTAGGCTCAGGAGGGACCTAGAAAAAAAAAGGGGGGGGGGAAATATCTTAAAGCTGAAGCTTACAATTAAACCTAAACTAATTAGGACAGAATGGGTATCAGATAGAGCTGAGACCCAGACAAATAAACCCACTTATCTCTGGGAAACCCCTGAGGCACTCCCACAGGCATGGAATAGGGAAATCATAACCCCCAAAATAAGCATGGGGAAAAATATATATACACAAGTATGATGCCGAAAAAAACCTTCCAACTAACAAATCATAGAAAATATCATTTATTGAGAAACATATCAAAACACACCACAAATCCCCCACCATTAAAGTACAAAAACAAACGTCCCCAGAAACAATAAACTTTCACTAAAAGGTCTCCAAGTCTAGCAGCAATAATAAGTAAAGTGCATATATAAGAAGTGTGAGCAAGCAGCAATGAGTAAATAAAGCAAATTGTTGGGGCACATCCACGCAACCTCCTCGTCTCGGGGGTTGGGGTATCCCGCACTTGTAAAGGGAAACCAAGCTGGGTGCAAAGAGTTAGTACCAAGCAGCTATATTGGACAGTTAGGCATATATATCTACCAGCGATGAGTCATATGCGTTACTCCGGATAGAGGAAATTCCAACAGGTAAGACTTTCGTCACCTTCTCTCTCTTACGGGTCTAGACCCGGAAGAAAGAGGGCATGTCCTCCAAAATGTGCGTCGGTTTCAATGGATCCACAGATCAAATATGAACAGACAGTAAAGGTCCCATACAGTGAAACCAGACAGTAAAGGTCCCATACAGCAAAACCAGACAGTAAAGGTCCCATACAGTGAAAACAGACAGTAAAGGTCCCATACAGTGAGAACGAGCTGTAAAGGTCCCATACAGTGAGAACAGATGGTAAAGGTCCCATACAGTGAGGACAGTAAAGGTCCCATACAGTGAGGACTGTAAAGGTCCCATAGAGTGTGGACAGTAAAAGTCCCATACTGTGAGAACAGACAGTAAAGGTCCCATACGGTGAGAACAGACAGTAAATGTCCCATACAGTCAGAACAGACAGTAAAGGTCCCGTACAGTGAGAACAGACAGTTAAGGTCCCATACAGTGAGAACAGTAAAGGTCCCATACACTAGGGATAGTTAAGGTCCCATACAGTGAGGACAGTAAAGGTCCCATACAGTGAGGACAGTAAAGGTCCCATACAGTGAGAACAGACAGTAAAGGTCCCATACAGTGAGAACAGAGGGTAAAGGTCCCATACAGTGAGAACAGACAGTAAAGGTCCCACACAGGGAGAACAGACTGTAAAGGTCCCATAAAGTGAGAACAGACTGTAAAGGTCCCATACAGTGAGAACAGACAGTAACGGTCCCATACAGTGAGAACAGTAAAGGTCCCATACTGTGAGGACAGTAAAGGTCCCATACAGCGGGGACAGTAAAGGTCCCATACAGTGGGACAAGTAAACTTACTGGCAGTAACAGTCTGGAGTGACTTAGACTCTGGCTCTCAGGTGACTCTCTCTGCTTCCAACTAGAGCACCGCCGGGAGGCTCTGCAATTTGCGCAGGGGCTGACACAGGCTTCTCAGTATTCCCCTCCCCCCAGCGTGCATGCAGAGATGTGGTACCGCACATAGAGGGCAGCTGAGGGAGGAGCAGGAAGTAAGTGCTGACACTGTGACTGACTCAGACTCTGTGTGTGCAACTAGCGCAACTTAACTTTCCTCGATGCAGTTCCAGAGAAGATATCATTTCAGTCAGGCACTGTTCCGGTTTGCCCAGATCTCAAGATCTCAAGATGCCTTATGCTTCCATGGCAACCATACTCACACATACATACACATACAAATATGTGTATTTATTCAGAATGAAGCATAAAATAGAAATAAAAATGATTCCAAAAGTATTAATTACACTAGACCTAAAACCAAATTTAACAAATAGGTGAATGTCTCAAATAATAACGTGATGTACACTCACTTAATTTAACATGAGGCACAGGTGTAACAAACCCTGTGCCTGTCGCTTAATAAATAATCCTACATAGGAGCCACTTCACCAATGTACTTGAGGTAATCTGTACTCACCGCTCCCCTTAGGTGGTCCGGGTGCCGCTTGCCCCGAACCCTTCGTTAAGGTCCTACAAAATCAGCTAACACGATACATGGAGAACTGTATTGCACTCAGAGGCTATGAGTAAGAGCCAGTCAAGGCTTAAAACGCGTAAGGCGGGATTTCTTGTGCTTGTTTATCTATGGTGGATGTTGCCTGAATAAACTTTTGCTGTTTTTACCGAGTGAGGTTGTACTTCTTGGATTCCGGTGTGCGCAATACAGTTCTCCATGTATTGTGTTAGCTGATAAAATAGAAATATCCTATTTCATTGCCATAGCAGGTTATTGAGTTTTAAAACCTGCAGCACAATTACACACATTCCCTTCCAAATCCGATCTCAATTCAAAGTTTATACTTTACCTTTCTAGTTAGCTATGTAAATTGTATTCCAGTGTAATCTATGTGGTATGTACAATGTGGTATGTATGAACAACGATACTCACAGCAATGTACTGTCTGTAGTTTGAAACTTGAAAAATATATTTTAGTTAAAATGCAGTAAAACAAGACAAAAAAAAATCAACAGATTTGGTTTCCTGTCTATTCTGTTATTTTGTTTGCAAAGCTGGTGGTGGAACCAGACTTCCTCTATACAAAAGCTAAATGTAACCCTAAACCAAACTTGTACTAATGAACATAACATAGTTTCTCTCTCTATTTTCTGTTTTTACCCCACTCGTATTATGCCTAACTGTTGATCCTCTGGATCCTCTGGATCAACAGTTAGGCAGGAAATGAGGATATTGCTAGATGGGTTGAACTGGATGGAAGTATGTCTTTATTCAACCTCAAATACTATACTATACTATCCACATAAAATGTACAAAGTCTTTTCTTAGGTCCACTATTTGCACAGAATAGTTCGCAATATTTATAAATGCACGGTATCACAAAAAAAAAAAAGAAATGCCATTGTTACCGTAATCAGCAATAGATCTATACCATAATATCAGCCAAGGATCCCATACACAAAAATGTGTTTAGTTCATAATAAAGAGCATCAGGATGTATTTGTGTGTGGTTTGCATCTTGCTGCATTTAAGCTATACAAGTCAAAGTTGTGTTTTAATTCTTGTATTTGTTATACAAGCCACCAATGAACATTTGGCCAGTTTCTCTAATATAGGGGTTTTTAATAAAAGCAAGGAAGCGTTAAATGTAAACCTTGTCTTTTTTAAATTAAACATGGAAAGCCACAAATTTTAAAATCTTATTTATATTCTCAGTAATATACCTCATTTTGTTGTATGCCTTTAACATTTTTGGTAGTTCTAGAAAGTGAGAATTTGTTGGTAAATGTTCCTACAGTTCAATAAGAGTAGCAGATGGTACTTTACAAAGTCCATAGAACAGTACAACACGTTATCTTGTTAAAAGATTAACAGGAGGCTACGGTAACTCATCTCCAATAGTTAGAATGTAACCAAGTTGTACAAAATCAATAGGATGTTCAGAAGATTTATAGAATTTTTGTGCAAATGTACCAAGCAACTTATTTTTCTTCTTTATGAAAACTAAAAATCCCAGCTATAACTTACTGTCAATGGTGAATGTATATGTTTACCAACATGGCCCACTTTGTTTATCAATATGGCTCAATACAAGAAGCAGATTGAAGGCACGGACTCACACAATTACAATGTTGTGTCTTGCTATCATTGTAACTGGCTTAATTAATATCAATGCAGTGTATTGGGGTTGGGTGACGTCACTTCTTGAAGCTTCATGGGGAAGCACCAATGTCTTAGGGCTAGGCCACATTGCATCGTTTTTTTCTGCGTTTTCGCGTGCTTTTTTTCCCCAATCATTGAAAACGTGGCAATGCTCCGGGTGCGATTGCACATGCGATTGCAATTTGCGTTCCTCATTTTTAATTGCAATCGCATGCGTTATTCTATTTCTATTGAAAAACGCACGTGCAAACGTAACAAAATTGTACATGAAATGGCATGCGATTCCGTGTGTGTTTGCGGCGCAGTGTGGCCGTGTCCTTACTGAGGTAAGTACAATATTACAGATTTGGATCTACCTGTTCTGACCAAAAGTTTAAATTTTTAGACGTTCATTGTTCTTTAAATTACAGTCTTTTACACTGTATATGTTTCATTGGAACTGATTTTTAATCCATAATAAAAACCTTCAGGGCCACCATCTAAAATGTTTAAGAAAAGAAATTTATCAATTTAATCACAAGGAACTAATTCTGGGTAAGATTTTTCACTTCATTGAGACCACATTGCTTGCTTACCACTTATGAAGCAACAACTTGTTGGAAAACCATTACCTAGAAATCAGAAGTGGCTGTTTATTTTGTAAGAGAAAAAGATTTCACACGCTAAACTTGGAGACCAGTCAGCAACTAGGGCTAGGGAGGAAGCAGATGGTTGCCGATTTATTTCATTTATTTTACTATTATTTTTAGCCTCAAATATCTCATTCAGGCATTGACAGTATCTGAAATGCTGGTCATTATTTAATGACTAGTGTAATGGTTTAAAATATATATATATATAATTGGTTGTATCCAGTGCACACATAAGGTATTTTTTCCAAGAAAGGCTAATTTAATTTATCTTAAATCTTATTTGATACATATCTACACACATCATTTTTTTATTCCTGTACATCCGGAGGCCCACAGGATGAAATAATAAAAAAAAATTTTTTTTCTGTAAAAATTTAGAATTCTTTACTGAAAAAGGTTGATAATTGTACTGCTTTATGACAGTAACGTAGTGGGTGAGGTGGACTGCTGGTATAAGCATGGGTTTCCATCCACCATCCAGGGGATATTCCAACGATCCCCTTTAGATATATAGTCCAAAGTAGAGGATGTGGAGAAACCAAAGTCAAACACAGACTGCGCTGTGAAAAATATTAGTGTTTATTACCACAGGTACACACATTGTGTGTATACCTGTGGTCATAAACACTAATATTTTTCACAGCGCAGTCTGTGTTTGACTTTGGTTTCTCCACATCCTCTACTTTGGACTGCTTTATGACAATCATCTGTTAAAAGTACTCCTTAAAGAGTAATTCTGTATAAATAGGCAATTGCTTGTCAAATCAAAACCTGCTCCTAAAAGCATATTTATAAAAATACTGGATGATGGTGATATTTACCGAACATAAAACCAGTCCGAAAAGTACTCACATTTAATTAAGGACAAAAATCAGTACAAATACATATTTTTCAAAGAAAAGTGGGGTATGTGACCATAATCTGCCCATCCAGCAATTTTCCTGTGTATAAATAAATGCTTTCAGAGTACTGATTTCCTGCTTGCAGGGCCCCTAGTAGTCTCTCTTATGGTCTCAGTTCCTGGGTTAATTCAGTTGCTCAGTAGAGATCTGAGCATGTTTGACCCATTCAAAAATCAGTAGAAATTACTATTAAGAGCTTTGGAAGGAATTGAGCATCCTGAGAAAAATGACTGATGTAGTAGTACCTTGGTATGTATAATATTAATAATTAATTTAACAAAAAAAATGTTTTTGAACTGCTCCATTTCAAATACGTTACTGCTGTTTGTGTAGTGCTTTCTGCACACAAAAAAAATGGTGAACGAATCAGAATACCGAGCATACAGTGTGACCTTCCACATTTAAATGCACTAGCATGCCATTCTCACGCACTTGTGCTGTGTGGCCTAGTTCTAAAGGAGATTTATGTTCTAAAACATATTTATCTGACTTTTAGGCTAGACTCTACTAACTAAAATGAAACACAGTCATGAGGGAAAAAAGGAAAAGTCTAACCTCATGCAGATTCCACACAAATGTAGCCAAAAATGCAGAAGCCAGCTGTGAAAGTACATACTTACTTCTTCCACCATTGTAAATATAATAGTAATTAGGAGCCATGTGCTAGAAATTTGTATGGCGTTTGCTGGTTTGGGAAGTGGCAATTCCTTACATAATAACCCAATATGATGTTAAGTACAATATAAAAAAAAAATCTTTATTTTTGAAATATAAAAAGTAGAAAATAAATAATTTCATACAGAAACTAAATACCCATTTTTAACAATAATACTTTTTGCATGTCATCTTACAACTCAAATGTTTAGCAGTGCTTGTTGCAGGTTTTTAATTGGATAAATTTGACTCACAAAAATATAATCGGTAATGTTTGAAAAACATATATATACACATTTAAAGTTTTGTTTAAAAAGCATACCATAGCATGTCCACTATTTAAAAAATATACAAAGCATGTAATAGGAGCTGCAAATATTTGCCCTTTGCTATTAACCTGCTGCAGCCACATCTGCATCTCTTATTGCATAAAGTTTTTATCTTATTTGATTTTTCAAAATAAATAAGAATGGAATTAATGTCAGGCAATTCAGTGCTCTCTAGGGGAGTAAGTACAGGTTCACATGTAAAAATGCTTGTGATAAGGGGAAATGTACACAGGAATGTGTACAGAATTCTTAATAGTCAGCATTTTAATATGCTGTGGTCTGAAAGCTGAGAAAGCAGAAAGTATTGGTAGACTTGAGAAAGAGAAGTCGTGGTATGGTGCTGTTATTTGCTAAATTCTATCATCAAGCTTAATAGAAAACAATAAAAAATGGATGGGTACAGCATTATTTCTTTTCTGCCACTAGAAGCATAGGGAAAAGTTTGATTTAGATGGAATGCTATAGAATAGTTCATGTGTTTTATGATCCTATTGCTTCTTAAGCTGCATTAAAGTTGTGACCGAAACATCATTAGCAGAGATCACCTCTAATCAGGGAAATATCAGTCCTTTAACTGATATTTAGGGCTAGGTCACACCAATCAGTTTGCTCAAGTGCTAACAATCTCGATCTGTTAGCACATGAGTAGTGCATGTCAAGATGGGTGATCACATTCCGTTCGCTGCGCTACGTTTTCAGAGCGCATGCAATCACTATTTTTTGGTGGATTGCATCCACCAAATTGCATTACTATTTATAAAAGCAGAGCTCATGATTGTAAAGTGTTTTTAAATTTGTGTTTTTAAAGAAAGTGTTTTTAAATTTGGATTTTTAAAAATCCCACCAAAAATTGGCACAAATGTCCCCAATGTTAACAGTGCCACATCTACCATGAGGCAGAGTGAGGCATTTGCCTCAGGCCGCACCCCTGCACTGAAGAAAAAAGGTGGCAGACAGGCAGTGGTAGAAAAAAAAGTTTTTTTCTTTGACCGGTCAAGAAAAAAAAATATTTTCCCTAGTAGTATATGGGTGGGTTAGGGTTAGTTAGTTTGTTAAGTTTTTAGGCTAGTTAGGGCCCTGCTAAAAGAGTCTACCTTGACATGGTGGCAGGCAAATCTTCTGACTAAAATATTTTATACTACAGAAAGTATGGCATTTCTAATGCATTTTAACAGTTGAACCAGCATGTATACACAGGCTATAAAATAAATCATATTCATTTGAGCAACAAAAACCTGAAAGGAGCAATATGGTAGTGGCAACACAAGCTGTTTGAGAAAGGGATGTAATATCTGTTTCTAATAATTTACATTATTGCTAATTGACTGTCTGAGGAACTGTTAAAATACCTATATGATAGGAACTTCAAAATTGTAAATTTTTGCCACAGCCACCAACAAAACCACAACCACTGAGAAAGCCACACCCACTTTAACATGACGGAGGCGCTCTTTGTGTCTGGAAATAACCAAGGGCGGCATACAAAAGTTTGGCTTAGGCAGCAAAAACCCTAGAAGGGCCCCTGAATATTAACTATTGTAGTTTTGGGATTTCAATTGAATCCATATTTCTCAATATGCCCATTAGTTTGTCAATGAATTTCTCCATATTATATTATCAATGATAAAATTATAGCAGCTCGGGTATATACAGTGTACATCTGTCACAATTATAAAAGGCACTAAAAACCCTTATACATTTATAACAAAATGTTTATTTATCATCTGAAATATTACCAGAATTAATAATTTCATGGATTTTTTACACCAATATTTTCTGCCTATGCTTCCGTTGGATGCAACCTTTTAAGAGTGTGTTATCTTTTGGATCTGTGTACTGGAAAGGAGAGTCTACCTTCCAAAAGGTAGCTGAAAAATAGACAAGGATTTCCAGTAAATATCAACATCAATTCTTTTTCCTGAGTGCCAGTCTAGTTGTATTTCCATTGTTCATAGGCAGTCACTGATGAAACACTCTGGTATACAATTGAAGAGTGAAAAGAAAACTTTTAATGTAGATGCAGAGTAATTCAGTGGATTATACTGTTATCTGTTGGCTTTCTCGATAAAATGATCTCTGTTGTGTTGTACATACATCCGGGTGAATGCGTGAGACTTGGTCTATGTGAGGGTCTAGGGCATGTGATGGTAAGTGCAGACTTGTGATACTGAAACTCTTTGCAGCATCCTCAGCTAACTGTCTTAAGCCATGCTGTTCAATCTACAAATGGAAATAGTAAATCATTAATACCAAATCTTTTAAAACCACAGCCACATAAAAGGATCAAAATGCTGAATGGTAAAATTTACAAATAATTGAAAAATAAAGAACAGAAAAAGAAGTTACTGAATAAAATGTAATGCAAGTTAAGTTATTGATTTGTGTCAACTCTAATGATCTTAAAACTCTTCCTATAGGCATCAGCTGGTCATCCGAAGTTGTACAATACAAGTGACTAGTAGGCTAATATATCGATCAATATAGTCAATTTGTTTGTTACTAAATAAAATTAGGTTAATATTGAAGAACTAAACCAACATATTTTTACCCCCAAATCCTAAAAACATCAAACCAGAGAAAACCAATGGTAAAATATCACACAATTAAATGGAGCCTAGTAATATGTAACCTGATATGGTACGGGATTAGGTAATTATCCATACCACCATATTGCTTGCTTTCCAGTAAGCCTTGAGACATTCAAACAGCCTTGTGTGCATGTGCACTTTCTGGCTACACCTGAGCTTAGTCACATTCTCAGTTGCTTGTACTGGTCTTTAACTGGATTGGCTAGAGACTTCCAGCTAGCATGACCTGCTGTGACAAGCTGCTGCAGCTGGTCAGGACTTAAGTAAAAAAGAAGACAATCAGGTATTAAAACAGTGGGTATGTGTGTAAAGGCCTGAATGCTGGGAAATAGGGCATATGACCTACATGTTAAAGGTAAATATCTAAACCACAGCAAAATATGAGGTGAGAGACAAATGAATGTATTTAAGTGCTGACTTCTCGTTTGGACACTTTATTTGCACTTTAAGTATTAGTAATGATATTAAATTACCTGAACAATGATCAATTTGAGGTGTAAAGGTGTGTTATCTGGAAATTCCTCCCCAAAGCACAATGTGACTTTGCTTTCTGGAAGACGTCCTTGGTTGCTGTAATACAGCTGCATATCTAACACAAAACACAGATGATGCAAGAAGGTTAAGAACTGGAATTACTTCAAATTAATTAATTACACAAGTTGTTTAAAATAAAAAAAGATTTTCAGATTTAGACTGCCCACATGTCACCAATTGTTCAAATGCCTGCTAGCACGGTTTGGTTAATAAGTTTATACAAATAAAGTGCTTAATGGATGGTGTTAAAGTTCATGTCAAACCTTAAAAAAACTAGTTGGTTGCCCGCCCCCAGATGTTTTATTAACCAGATATTAAAGATATAATTATTGCCGGGATTCTGTAAGAGTAAGCTGGCTTATCCAATCAAGCCAATCAATTCTTTTCCCTGCTGGTTCCACTCCACATGCTCAAGCTTATAAAAAGCTCATTGAGCAAAGGGAAGAGGCAGATACATGTGCCAGAATAGCAGAGAACTTATAATTAAATATCTGGTTACAAAAGCATGTAATAAACTGGTGATGAGGTGGGATTGTATGACAATTGTATGACAAGTCATTAGCTTTTTTGTTTTAAGGGTAGATGTGCGCTTTAATGGATACTGCTGGGTTTTGTTTTCTTACTAGGGGGCATATTTATAATTGAACAATATTGCAAAACTGAGATACAGTACGTTTACTGTGCGCCATAAAATATTGCCACAGTGCAAAATACCTGGAATGTGCTTCCTCCACAGGTGCCCTGTTTCATTTTTAACCCTATGTGCACTTTTTGGTGCTGTTATAAAATAGCTGCAGACTAGTTATATTGTAGGTTTATAAATATGCCCCCATATGTTTTAAGAAGGAGTTATCATGCGTTGTAGGATTGATTATAGCTACTTTACAATATCATTTTGTTTAGGAGCTACAACTTGTACAGTTTTCATTTTCCAGGTTATTTTCTTTGGGCTGGTGCTCCAGTTACCAGTCCTATATCCATGCCCCAAGTTCTTTTCATTTTAATAGTATTTAAAAAAAAAACTTTATGTGCACAATAGTTATCCTTTAGGTCAGCAGACACTGTTGGGTCAGCCCTCCAGTTTAGCAGACACTGCTTGGTCAGCCCTCCAGTTCACCAGCCACTGTTAGGTCAGCCCTCCAGTTCATCAGACAGGAGGGCTAACCTTACAGTGGCTGGTAAACTGGAGGGCAAAACTAATGGGCAACTTTAAAAAGTTTAGTTCAAGTGCCAAAAGTTCTAGGTCTAGAAGCAGTCCTGTACATACATGTTAGGAAATTAACAGGAATGCAATTTTCAAAGGAAAATGGTCAGTCTGATGAATTCTGATCATGAGTTTGCCTAATACATGCATACACAGGAAAGATGGTTCTGTGTATACTTTATAAGTGAGACCGTTCGTTGGCACACACACACGGCTCCCTATACTGCAGTAGGGAGCCGATAACGATCTTTTCACGTTTTTGGACAGATATATTACAATGCAGACGGAGGTAGTTTGTCAGCATTGTAACCTATACATACACATGCACAATGTGGGATCCAATGGTATTTCCTTAAGGAAAAAGTCCAAAACATTGCTTGCAGAAATGTTTGATTTCCTTATCTGTGGTATTCTGTTTGATCAATCAGACAAGAAGTTTAGTTTCACTAGTCATTTGACTGGATTTCTCAATTCAGAATGACTTGTTCAAGAATAAATGTCAATAAATAAACTGGAATGTCATTCTGAATTAAGAAAGCCAGTAAGACTACTAAAAAAGTAAGAACCTTAAAGGGGAACTGTAGTCTCTAAACAAGTTGAGTTTGAAACAAGTTGAAATGAAAGGCCAGTTTCCTACCTTTAAAACGAGCCATCAACCACCTCTCTACGTGCTCCACATCCCAAGATATAAAGAAATGAATGACCAGAAAGTTAATGGGTGGGAGGCTGACGTGACATTCCTGAGGCTTCTCCTGCACAGTGCCGCCAGCGAGCACAGCCTCAGACTCCCTCAGTGTGTGAGGGAGACAGGAAGTCCCTCCTCTCTGCTGTGTGAAGGGCCTGCAGCTGCAGAGAAGGTTAGGGAATCTACAGCCCTTCTCTCTCACTATGTTCTCACTCTGCCTGAAAAGGCTATTTCCACAGTTTTGGGGGGGGGGGGGTAGTGGGGGTGTCAGAGTGTCCAACAGCACCTGTGAGTAGGTGGGGCTTAGGCACCCGTGAGTGGGCAGGGCTTAAGCACCCGTGAGTGGGCGGGGACACAGCACCTGCAAGTGGGCGGGGCCATGTGGGGCTGAAAGGCAATGGGCCAAGGGTGGCCTGCAACTGATGGGACCATGGGGTCCATGAGTGGGAGGGACCAGGGGGGCTGCAAAGCGGAGGAGACACAGGGCAGATTGACTGACAGGTTTCAGAGCAGGAAGCAGGAAGTGCAAGGGACCTGGTGATGCTGCTGCCATATCACACACAAAAATTTAATTATCTTCAAAACTATGCAAAACAAACAATGAAAATAAATTGCAAAAACTTTCAGGAGAGCAATTCCTATCAATTTACCTAAAGTCATTTTTGGGCCACAGTTCCTCTTTAATGTCCAGTTGAACTAACTGAATACCAAAGAAATAACAACCTGGATGAATGAGAAACTTCATAAACAACTTGATGTACTTATTGAAGTACAGTGGGCAACTTAAGCAAGATGTAAGAACCCACATTTAAAACGGTATTTCAGTATAAATATATGGTATATATTGGTGCCGTAAAAACCTATTGATGCCACACCTGCTAAGGTGCACACATAGTTGGTTGGTTGCCAGTCCCTTCTTCTCTGCTGCAAATTTAAAGACTCAAAATTGTGCTTCTTCACACCTAACATGCACACTTTGGCCTGTTTTATAGTCATTTAAAAGGAAATGCAACAAAAAAAGTACTATAACTAAAAGTACATTGAATCAGGTATATTGTGCAAAGTCCAAATATTTGCAGGCCCTGATAAGTCAGTGTAAAACCGAAGCTAACTAGTAGCGTGGGTTTTAATTTAACAAAAGTTATTGCGTCTCCTCCAGAATTCGCTAATCTTAACAAAGATTCTTCAATAAATATGTTTTTGTTAAAATGTTTGTATAAATTTGTGGATTTCTTTTTTGATGGAGTTCTGACTTATTTATAAAAATATTGTACTGCAACAACATATTTTCTAAATGTATAAAACTATCTACTATATTAATACAGTATAACCACTATAACCGTTTCTAATCCTTATCCTTTCGCCTTTATATTCAGCAATTTGTCAGTGTTCCACCTATTTTAAGAACTGTACCAACAGAGGATGTCACTGTATTTCACAAATCATTAAACCAGTTGATCACATTATTAACTCTGATGTTTAATTGCTTGTTGGTTGGCTAAAATGTAAAATAATACTGGACATAGCTAAAGCTATATGAGCAATATACTACTGGATACCAAACTGATGCAGTCCTTTAGTCTAAACATGTGACCCACACCTGATATGTACTTTTACCCACACTTATGCTGGCCCTTACACTACAAACTTACCTCTGGTTGCCTGGCCCAATCATTTTGTGATCAATATTATGATCACAATCATAATAACCAAATGTCTAAATAATGTAATGGCCAGCTTTAACCCACAACCTGCTAAATCTTCTACCTGAATCCAGCCTAAAAAAATTGATAACTGACTGCAGGTTTGTAGCCTAATCCCATACAGATAAAACACTACAATTTTAATTGTATTAACACACATACCTCTTATAAATAGATTAGTATCAAATATCTTGACCACCTCATCCCTCTCAAGCTTTGATGGTCTATCTTTATACACCATGCAATTCCCACTCCAGAATACACGGCCTTGGCACAGTCTCTTTATGTAAATCCCTTGTTTATTACTGAATAAGAGAACACCTCTCTCCAGGTGACCAAACAATTTCTTGGTGATCTGCCTCTGGCGATCATTTGTGATGTATTCGGCAAGTGGAAAACTAATGTTCTCAAGGTTTTCTGTCCCAAAACCCTTCTCTACCCCCTGGGCTAGAGATAAGCGACATCCTTCCATACGTGTTGTTGTTACATTATCCATTAATTTACCACTGTAATAAAACTGAATCAGCATCTGTGAAAAGGCTAGAGATAAAAAAAGATGTTTAAATTAATTTAATAGATACTGTGTCTCCATACTACAGTTTAGAATAAAAACAAGATACAAGGGGAAACCTAGTAGGCCCATATAGTCCAATGACCCATAAAACAGAAAATTATTAAAATGTACAGTAGATATAGAGGCAAATGGACAGTAATGAATGGCATGGTAATAAACATCAGCAGTCAGGTGGAGTTAGAATGAAACATAATGAGTGGTTAAAGGGTATGTCCACTGATTTCTTTTAACTTTCTTTTATCTGTTTAATTGAAGAATATGAGGTAAATAAGCTATGTCTTACAGGAGAGGAGGAAGATCACCGCAGATTAATGCAGTCTTCTCTGACATTCTCTGATACATCCACGCTCCTCTGCACTGTGTGCAAAGTAGCGTGGATAGTAGTATTAGTATTTAATTTAAATACTAACCAACTCTTAAATCATGGGTGCCCAACCCACAGCCTGTTTGAGGAAATTTGCAGTGGGTGAGGTGGAGCAGGGCATGGGTGAATCAGGGAACAGGGCATTGACGTATTTGGAGGTATAGGGGACAGGGTTAACCAGGTTGCCCACTCATCTTAAACGCAAAGTATTATTTTATTGCACTCAGTTTCTTAATATAGTTGTTGCCAATTGCAATTTTTTGGCATTTTTCAATCCATATATAAATATAATACAGTAAAAAATCTAAAAGTCTGTGAGGACTCGGGCAAAATATGGTGTTAAAGGGACTGTCCACCCCTCTTTTCAATAATTAATATATTGTAGATTACCCCCGAAAACCTAGAGATCGTTTTATCCTAAAACTTTAAATCGGCTCCCACATTGAGTTATTACACTTAAATGGTCCTCGCTCTACCGCTGCTTCCGGGTTCCTCAGTCAGTCTCCACTGTGGCTGCTCTGTTCTTTTTGTGTTCCCGAGCAGCCGCAGTGGAGACTGGTCCAAGTATAATAGCACTGTGTGGGAGCGGATTTACAGCTTTAGGATAAAACGATCTCTAGGTTTGGGGGGTATTCTACTATATATACATTTTTGAAGAAAGGGGTGGACATTCCCTTTAAGTGGCTCCCTGCAAGCCACAACTATTCAAAGCATATTTCTTTTGAGCCCCCTCATGAGTTGTAGCTCTGTGCAACCTGTTTGAGCCTATGCTAAATCCAGCACTAAAATATAAATTCCACATGATAATAACGAATATATTTTTATAAAACTATAGAAATCATAAAAGGATAATTATTCAAAAAAATACCACAAATATTGAGTGTTTCTGATCTGAATGTAATAAAATGCACCATACTTCACTGGTAGTTATAACTAAACTATTGTTTCCAAGGACTAGAAAAGTTTTTAGTTATGTTTAGTTTAATAAGAACTAGAAAGAATTACACAGAGGAACAACAAGAAACAAAGTATTTTGGCATAATTTTGGCTCCAAATGCCTTTCAAGAGCGCTTTCTACCTCAATGTATTCTTTGTGGTTCATTGAACAGTGACAGCAGAACAAACTCTTTCATCGTTACAGGTGTTTCCTCTACAGCAGGGGTGGGCAATTTAATTTCATAGGGGGCCGCATGAGAAACTTTGATAGTTGTGAAGGGCTGGGCCAATGGGTTCAACTCAGTTCCTTTTATAGAGATGGCAAAACTGGATTTTATTTTTTTTTAAAAATGAATTAATATCCCTGTGTGATATTTTACATCTATTCCATCAAATTCAAATTCAGTTAAGTCTATTTATAAAATAGACTTTAAAAAAAATCAGTTATTCAGCCTAAGACAATCAACAGTAACATTTGTTTGGGTACAGGTCTAGTATTGAGGGGCCAGTCAGGGGCAGCCAAGGGGCTGCGTGTGGCCCTCCGAGCATTACTTTGCCCAGGTCTGCTCTAGAGCAACTTTGTAGAACAGAAATCTTCCTGCATTGATATTAACTGCCTACTATCATCAGTGTGAATTTTAAATTATTACAGGTACTTTGACATCTGGAAGCAATTGGCAAGTCTTCTGGGGGGGGGGGGGCTGTCCAAGGGCCCTGAGTAATAGAGAAGTAGAGAGATTATTTGGGAAGGATTTTAATGATATTCACTATGGCATAGTTGTTCACATTTTGTGCAAATGATATTTTAATAAAAAAAATCCTTAAATTAATTAGATTCCTCACAAGCTTTTATGCGGTTGTGAACATAATTTTTGTTTACATTAGGCACCACCCAATAGACTTGCATAGGAAATTGCCAGCCTCTGAGGAGCATGGGAAACAGGAAGAAATGCAATGATCACATTGGGCTATTTCCATCCATCAAGGGGAAATGTAGGTGTAAATCAGGACCAACGAAACAGGATGTATTTATATATACATATTTAAGCATTTAACTTGTCAGTAGGCTATTCACAAATAAAAATCATCAAACTTTTTTCATTCAAAAATCTACCATAACCTACCATGCGATATTGATTCATATGTAGGATATCCATCCATCACTGTCACTGATGGGAAGGAACAGAAACTTATGAACTGAGATTTATATATACACATTAAATATAATAAAACAAATCATAAACAGCAGGGGGTGCAAATTTATAATAGAGAATAGGGAAGTTGAATCTAAATCTGTAAGGGGTAGGGGGTGTCCAGTTTGGGATCCATTATAAAGGGAGGGCTGTGGAGTTGCCTGCAGTATTGTGCTTTTAATATCTTTATAATTTACGGCAGGATGGAACATAATCCACTATATATTATGTAGAGTACCCCATTCATCTACCGTATATACTCGAGTATAAGCCGACCCGAGTATAAGCCGAGGTACCTTTTTTACCTAAAAAAGTAGGAAAAATTGATTGACTCGAGTATAAGCCGAGGTTAGGAACTATGACCACTACTGCCTTCTGATTCAGTATTGTTTGAGTCTTAAGTTGCCCTTTAAATGGACAGCAGATTTCCCAAACAGATGTTTGAAAACTACAACTCCCAGCAACTAGTGTGCAGGGCCAGACCAATAGGCTCCACTTAATTCTGTTCAACATTAATTGGATCTCAGTTTATAAAGAGACTAAAGGGCATGTTCACCACCCATGCAAACTTGCATATAGGGTAATCATCTCCCAAACCCCATTTACCATTCTCCCCAGCATCCTGAGTGAGCCCCCCTTCCTCCTCTCTCCCTGAGAGTCCCCCCAGTAAGTTGGTCCTAACCCGATCGATGGTTGCTCAACTCCAAATCCGGCTGCCGCACGCTGGGTAAGTCCTGTGGATTTGCCGGCTGACGTCACTACTCGGCGCCTCTCACAGCCCGGCGCCGAGTAGTGACGTCAGCCGGCAAACCCACAGGACTTACCCAGCGTGCGGCAGCCGGATTTGGAGTTGAGCAACCATCGATCGGGGTAAGGAAGGACCTTGACTCGAGTATAAGCCGAGGTAAGGTTTTTAGGTTTATTTTAAAACCTAAAAACCTCGGCTTATACTCGAGTATATACGGTATGTTTAATGTGGATATTTTCCACTTTCATAATAAATCCTAACCCCACCAACAAAATCTACAATGCAGAGCAGTGGCAAATCATAGAATACAGTGGTATAATCACTTTCAAGCATTTACTTTGATGGTAGTATAGCATAAAACATTTATTATTTAAAAAAGCAGCTTGTCTTTAGTCAATTGTATCTACGAAAAATGTAAGCAAAGTTTTACACCCTCAGGTTAGCCATTCAAATTCCTGGTACAGAACCTCTGTCTACTGTAGCAGGTGGGAGGTGATAGGAGATATAGTTTTGTAACAATAACAAACTAATTTGGCAAAGTTTTTGTCAGCCATTTCACTAGAGAGACATACAGTATGCTGTCTATAGCCAGGCTATGTAAGCAGCTTTTCTCTGAGTGCTTCACTGTACCAATGGGTCTCTGTAAACCATTATGCAATACATGCTATAAGTAGTCAGTGCAGACATGGGTCCTAAGGTGAACTTTCTTCATTGCACATAAGAAAAGGGAATGTTGGATCCCTGTGTTTTAACGCATATACAACTTATTACTTTATGCAATTTATACCCATTAGGACATTAGAAGCCAGGGATTTCCGGGGGGGTGGGGGGTGGTGGTGGGCCTTAATCAGTGCACCACAAAAATACTAGACAAAAATACTAGACACATCCATTTTAAAGGCCAATCCCACCTATCAGTTTGATTTCCGTATATTTGCCTTGCCTTTCCTCTGCAGATGCTTGTTTTTATATTTATAATGGTGACATTGGAGTTAAAGGTCATCTATAGTGAAAAAAGCACATTGCCCCTTTGCAAAGTTAAATTCATGTACACTGTACTGCCTTAATCCTATCTCTGTCAGTGACTTTGTTTAACCATGATCAGATCTCTGTGCAGCACTCCCCCCTTCCCCCTCCCCTCTGTTACCTCCTTTATGTCTCAACTCCAGCTAACCCACAAGCTTATCATGTGCAGTAGGAGTGAAAAGTTCAACATCCTGAAAAACACACCCACGCACAGTGGCCAATAGAAATCAAGCTGTCCTGGAGACACGGAAGAAGGAGAACAGTACAGTGTACGATCTCTCACTTTGTGACCCATCATCAATTAGTGAAAGCTATTAAGAAGGGGGGTCAAGTGCAGCCTTATATCTACCATCAAAGCTACCTCTCTCCCCCTGCTAATGCTCTTATCTCTATGTTTATTACAGAGCAGGGAGGGGGATCACGTCACAGGGATTTGATTGACAGTCCAAGTAGGAGTAGAGGAATGCAATCATGTATTCTTCTAACTGGTGGGGAATTATAGAACACATGGAAAGAAAGAAAAAAAAGTTCATTTTCCTACTATAGATGCCCTTTAAAGCAAAGAAGAGCACATCTCCCTGACATTTAAGATTCTTCTTTTGGCATAATATAATATTGAATCTTGTAAAGCACACTATTTTATAAATACAGAACCAAAGACTTACTGACATGGTACCATTCTATACTCATATTGATATTATAAGGTGGGTACACACAGTAAAGTTTATATGCCTTACACATGATATACAGATCTGCAAGACCCTGTCTATAATTTTTCAAAGATCAGTGAACACACAATCCCAAGCGTTTTTTGCACAGTACAGGGAGAAAGCTCGGGACTGTGTGTTTCCCTAGGTCTCGGCCGACACCCCTATAGGGAGACTACCACGGGCGAGGGAAATTTTCAGTCTTTCCTGAACAACCGCAAGGCAGCCATGCGCTCATTTGAGAAAGAAGCTACATACACTGCCGATAAAGCCCTTATACCATCGGATCCGGCGATATCGGGGCTTTATCGCTAGTGTGTGTACCTAGCTTAAGACTTTGGAGTTCAGTTTAAGCCAATACTACTACTAGGAATGTAGCCATAATGGGGGAAAGTGTCTATTTGTGCCATAGTTTGTTACTATTTCACACCTGTTCCCAGATTATTGTCACTTTTAACTGACACCTCTTATCAGTGAGGACCAGCAGGAAGAATCAGGGCAGAGTGTAAATATAATTAGCATAACAATATCCAATGTGCCACAACAGAAGGTAAATATGTGCCGACAGAAAGGGGGGGTTTCTGGCAGCCTGTAATCCCCCATAAAACACACACCTGCCTTCATATATTTTAAGAAGGGAACAATGGTGGCTGTGCAGGTTCTGCAAAAGACACCCAAGCTGCTTCTTCCAAAAAATATATACACCCGGTAGAAATGATTCATCCTACCATTTGGTTTGTTTATATTAAGAAGTTACTTGTATATATATAAGTTTATTATGAAGGACTACTTACTTGAGTTGTGGGGATATATCTCCCAGTCCTGCAAAGGCTGCTTATGACATGTATCTTTTGCTGGGGATGGGCTGCGTTTTATAATACTTAAGTACTCATCTGCAGATGGCTATAGAACAAAAAAAAAAAAAGCATCAAATGCCAGTCATTTATTATTTCAACTAAATATATATATGTACTGTATATACAGCAATAGAAAACACCTTATTGCCAACAGATTCATGTACAAGTCATTCTGAATTGAGAAAGCCTGTTGGATGATTAAACTTAAAGTCCAGTTATATCTGTTGTATTCAATTAGATCAACTGGACTTGAAATGTAGTTCTTGAAGACGTTTCGCTAGTCATCCGACTGGCTTTCTCAATTCAGAATGACTTGTACAGAATCTGTGGCAATTATGTACCCTGGAAAATCCCAATTAGCAATCACAGCCAGGTGTTAAGGGCGTGATTAGATAGTGGCTAAGAGGTGGGGGGGGTTCGACACCAACTGTCTGCCATGTACAATGCTGTTTTAACACCTTACTCTGGGCGTTCCTATAACACCTCTTAGCCACTATCTAATCACACCCTTAACACCTGGCTGTGATATGCTAATTGGGATTTTCCAGGGTACATAATTGCCACAGATTCTTGTACAAGTCATTCTGAATTGAGAAAGCCAGTCGGATGACTAGCGAAACGTCTTCAAGAACTACATTTCAAGTCCAGTTGATCTAATTGAATACAACAGATATACCATGACCTGGATGAATGAGAACCTTCACAAGCTTAAAGTCCAGTTCATTTATTTGAAAACCACAGATATACTATGACTTGGATGAACCTTCACAAGCATAATATAAGGTTCTTATTTTTACTTTAATTACTTTTTGCTTTTTCTCAAATTTTTTAAGTTTTTCATACTTGCGTATTGGATTCCCCCGCAACGAACTATGTGTATGCATGGTAGGTGCAACCAACAATCGTGCCATGTATGGACACTTTGTTGGCAAAAACAGCCTTTCGGATGGGGCTTGTTGCCCAATCCGCCTGGTGCATCATCAACAAGCCCCAACCAAAGGGCCGGTTTGGCAGTCAAAGTGCCCAAACATGGCAGGATTGTTGGCCGAACTGGCTATGCATACACATTGTGCATCGCAGGCCGGCCCCGGCGATCACGCGTGTGTGTGTACCTTAACTCTTTATGCTTTCATCTTTGCTCACATTGTTTTAATCCTCTTTCAAACTGACACGACATGGATTTTCTGATGACCTGACAGTATTAGGACTGTAGATAACAATAAACAAGCAAAATAGGGGACTATGGGCACCTGTCATCTCCCCTAAAACTGCTATACTTCTGTTTTACTTTCCATACAAACCTGGCGCAAGCTTTAAAGGGCTGCGGCAATCCTGTCTAACAGAAGTCAAGGGCCACCATTGACTTATTGTAAGGGGAGCAGCATTGGAGCCAATCTGCTCATGGCACTGCTGCCCCTAGCGGTGCCTCAGGCTGTGTGGCAAGTAATTTATTCATACAGCAGCAGTGATAGCTTAAACCTTTTGGTGAGGGATCTGTCTGTAGAAGAATTTTTTGTAAGTAAAGCAAAAAATATGTTGGGGGCTTAAGCAGTATGTAAATTTAAAGGACAACTATACTTACTTCAGGCCCAATTGAGGACCTTAATTTCTAGGTCCTCGCCCCTGGGTTAAAATTCTGACTTCTGAACTTTATATATTAAAAAAAAGAATGGTTTGCCCAGACAGAGTAAGTACTTTATCTAAACCCAGTCTCAGTGATGTAGTGTTAAAAAAAATCCTTACCTCTCTCCTCTGCTCCATATGGTTGTCCTGTAGTTCTAATTTAAAGCCCAGGAAAGATTAGGCCTTCATGCTTGTAATCCAGTATCTGCCTCTTCCCTGTCCTCCTGGATGACTGTGGCATGCGCAGGGGACTCCCCTCCTCCCTCCCTGCTGATCCCTAATCTTTGCATTTAATCTTTTCAAAATTTACTTTTTTTCTGTAGTGTAGGGGACCCCCTCCCAACCATAACTACCAGGTTTAAATCTTGTGTAAGTGTAGAGAAACAGACTTACCAACCTTCGTTTCCTTGGCTCTCTCACTCGCATCTGTGATTGGGTGACTCTCAGCCAATCACAAACGTGTCTGCTGGTCCAGCCCCTAATGCTACCCCGTTCCAAAAGTAGCATTAGAGGCAGAGACTGAGGGAACGAAGGTTGCAGTTGGAGAAGTAAACAGCTGACAGAAAATATTCACTCAGTAAGCACAAAGGGGGATTTCAGGCACTGGTAATCCCTCCTAAACAACTGTTCATGCACACAGGGGTGCCCCTACCATGAAGCAAACTGAATTATTTGCTCAGGGCTCACCCCTGCGGAACACTTAAAAGGGGGCAGTTAAAAAAACAACTCCATCCTGCAAGCACCAGTCCACCAATCAGTGTTAAGTCAGCCCTCCAGTCAGTGTTAGTCAGCCCACCATACCCACCTCCACAATACACAACTATGTTCCCTGTTGAAGCCACGCCCATTTCAATTCTCACCCCCCGTCTGCTGATAGGTGGCATTTAAAAGTTGTTTCAGGTGTCAAAAACTCTAGGAACACCCCTGCATGCACAGCTATGGGGCTGGTGCCAAATAAAGGTTTGGATCACTGGAAGGTGTTACCATACCATACGAAAAGGAGCAGCAACCACAAACAGATTCATGCTTAGGCAACTGATTTCTAAGATTACCAAAACTTAAATTATTATAATGATAATTATTTAGACTTCTCCTTTAAGCAGCTTGCATTATAGATTGAAGTGAAAATTGACTGGGTAGCATGATTTTGCCTAAAGCAAAACTGCAAAATGCTATATGTGACTATAGCAGAACTAAAGGCTAAATCTAAAACTGGCACACACTAAGGACAGCTACCGCTGCTGGTACCTGATTGACAGTGCAGACAAAGCACTGCAGAGGGTTTTGAAAATGTCAAATATTTTTTATCCTTTATGGAAAATTCAGTGGTGGATGTATAAAACTGGATGATGGCTTGATGGCTTATCTGCTGTTAAGGTTTTAAATTAAGCCTTTTGTTCCCCATTAAGATTAAATACCAATATGATATATTTAACATCACCCACATCATTCTATTTTAAGTTTCTATTTTCATACTTGTTCCCCTTTACGAACAGCTGGACCCTTATTCTTGGTTTCTATTAAAATAATTACTAGGCAGGTTTTGAGACCCACACACAAGAGCATGAACCTATTTCATTTAAAGGGCATCTATAGTGGGAAAATGAACTTTTTTTCCTTTCTTTCCATGTGTTGAGATACACCAGTTAGAAGAATACGTGATTGCATTCCTCTACTCCTACTTGGACTGTCAATCAAATCCCTGTGACGTGATTCCCCCCTCCCTGCTCTGTAATAAACAGAGATAAGAGCATTAGCAGAGGGAGAGAGGTAGCTTTGATGGTAGATATAAGGCTGCACTTGACCCCCCTTCTTGATAGCTTTCACCGATTGATGATGGGTCACAAAGAGAGAGATCGTAAACTGTACTGTTCTCCTTCCGTGTCTCAGGGACAGCTTGCTTTCTATTGGCCACTGTGCGTGAGTGTGTTTTTCAGGATGTTGAACTCCTACTGCACATGATAAGCTTGTCGGTTAGCCGGAGTTGAGACATGGAGGATGTAACAGAGGGGAGGGGGAAGGGGGGAGTGCTGCACACAGATCTGACCATGGTTAAACAGAGTCAGTGATAGAGATAGGATTAAGGTAGCACAGAGTAAATGAATTTAACTTTGCAAAGGGGCAATGTGTTTTATTCACTATAGATGCCCTTTAAGGTATTTTAAATAGTATTAGCTATTTATTAAGACAAAATCGCCTTTTCAGCTTTTTTCCCCTGGAGAGAATGCCAATGGTATACAACAGAACAGATGAATGGAATCTTACTTATAGAAATTAGTCTTGAAGGTAGTGTGGTGTATGCTCTGCTTTCTGAGCTACAACTGCTCACATGTATCACTTACAGTTTTCATTGGTCACTTTACATGAGCTGTAAAAACATGCACCTAAAGCATAGATTGTTTAAGGTACAGGAAAACAATATGACTAACACAGACAATGCTGCTGGAACATCCTTTCTCTGTGTGTGAGATGGGAAGCACATGTACAATGTAATGTTAAATAGATGCTGGGACTGCTAATTCACTTGCAATGTTAAATTAATATATTGCTTTTACAGGGGTTTCATGGGCTCAACAGGAAAAATGTGTAAAGCTGGGTACACACAGAAACGTTAAAGCCCCGATACCGTTGGATCTGATGGTATCAGGGCTTTATCGTTATGTGTGTACCTTCATTTCCCGAACGAGCACACAGCCACCGAACAATCGGGTCGGCCCAATGCTCATTCGGGAAAAACCAAAAATTTCCATCAGCCGATGGAAACACAAACTCCAGAGCGTTCTCCCAATGATGTTTATAGGGAGAACGCTCGGGACTGTGTCTTGCAGATCCTGTCTGTCATCTTTCACTGATCTGTACTGTGTGTACCTAGCTTTAGTAATGATAGCCAAAGGTCTAGGTAGTCCTGGGCAAAACATTGTGTGGTGGCCTTCTTACAACTTCATTACCATAGGCTTTCAATGGATGGGGCCTCCTTATGGTTGGAGCCATGAACAATAGTCCTTTTTAGCCCCTCTGCCAAAGCTATCCCTAGCCTAAATATAACAATGAATAACAAGTAATGGAATAGTCCCTTCTTAGACATTGGCAATGCTCACTATCATTACTATTTCATAAAAGCAATTTTGAGAGCTGTAACTGCTAATTTGGTGGTAATATGAGGTTTGCTTGTGAAGGTTCTCATTCATCCAGGTCATGGTATATCTGTTGTATTCAATTAGATCAACTGGACTTGAAATGTAGTTCTTGAAGACGTTTCGCTAGTCATCGACTGGCTTTCTCAATCAGAATGACTTGTACAAGAATCTGTGGCAATTTGTACCCTGGAAAATCCCAATTAGCATATCACAGCCAGGTGTTAAGGGTGTGATTAGATAGTGGCTAAGAGGTGTTATAGGAACGCCCAGAGTAAGGTGTTAAAACAGCATTGTACATGGCAGACAGTTGGTGTCGACACCATGCTGTCTGCCATGTACCATGCTAATTGGGATTTTCCAGGGTACATAATTGCCACAGATTATTGTACAAGTCATTCTGAATTGAGAAAGCCAGTCGGATGACTAGCGAATCGTCTTCAAGAACTACATTTCAAGTCCAGTTGATCTAATTGAATACAACAGATATACCATGACCTGGATGAATGAGAACCTTCACAAGCATATTTCTAATCATTTTGGGGAGAAAACCCTCAAACTTGTACGGCAATATGAAAAGACAGCAAGGAAATTGGCAGACTACAGAAACCACCTGCGATTTAACCTCCGATGCAGACAACAAAGGCTAGTACCATGCAGTATACGTCTGGATTCCACGGTTAAAGGCATCAGAGCCAAACAGATACTGCAAAAGGCTCAAACACAGCTCCTAAGTGAACGGGTACGACAGACACATTTTACAGTCGATGCTTTAATGCACAACATTAGTCAACTAGAACAGAACCTGGCCTCACAGCTACCTGTGTCCATCTGGGAAAGAGTGATGAGTTCACCAAACAAGCACAGCTTTCTCAGCACTGTAAGGGCAAACAAAGGCAACAGAACAAGTTCTCTATTCTGTCATCCCAGAACAGCCCCAAAGGAGAACTACTACCTTGGATACAAAAGGAGGGAAGTGTCACTTCATCAAACAAGGAGGAATGGGTGAGAAACTTGTCTAACAGGACCCTGACTCAGCCAGAAATGGAAGTCCTTGCTAAGGGCTTGAATTTTGCCATCACCCCTAAAACCATCCCTGTGGTGGATATTATAGCAGCCACAGAAGTCTCTATCCACAGTAATAAGGTATCACAGAGTGAGGCAGAACAACTTCGCCTTAAGGTATCTGCAGCCTTAGCCAGTGCTAAAACTCCTTCATCTAACCTGACTACACAGGAAAGAAGAGCATTAACATCCCTCAAGAAAGATTCCAGTATCACCATTCTACCGGCAGATAAAGGAAGATGCACAGTGGTACTCAACACCTCAGACTACCATGATAAGGTGCCCATGCTCCTGGTCGATAACAACACATATGAGGCTTTAACAAGGGATCCCACCAGCCATTACAAGAAAAGAGTCATAGACTTACTACAACAGCTTCAAAAGGATAAAGCCATTGACCGAGCAATGTATCATCGCCTCTACCCTGGTGAGGCACATCCATGCATATATGGACTCCCAAAGATACATAAGGAAGGGGCCCCACTAAGACCTATAGTCAGCAGCATCAACTCTGTAACATACAAGGTGGCAAAATATCTAGCTAACATCTTAGGACCTTTGGTGGGAAGTTCTAAGCATCACATCCAGAACTCTCAGGAGTTCACCAACAAGATTGAAGATATAGTACTCGGTGTAGAAGAAACTATGGTGTCCTTTGATGTGACATCTCTCTTCACTTGTATACCCACCAAGGAGGCTGTTGACATGGTGAGAAAACGGCTGGGCCAAGACAGCACTCTTACCAGCAGAACATATCTCAACCCAGAACAGGTGTGTTCCTTGTTGGACTTGTGCCTGAATAACACCTATTTCAAATACAGGGATAAGTTCTATAAGCAAAAACATGGATGTGCTATGGGATCTCCAGTTTCACCCATTGTGGCCAACCTTTACATGGAGGAGGTAGAAACACAGGCGCTTAATACCTTTAAGGGCATAGCACCCAGCCACTGGTTCAGATATGTTGATGACACCTGGGTTAAAATCCACCAGAAGGAAGTACAAGCTTTCACAGAACACATTAATGCGGTAGAACAAAACATTAAATTCACAAGGGAAGAGGTACAAAACAACAAACTTGCTTTCTTGGGCTGCTTGGTAGAAGTTAAGGAAAATGGTAAACTGGAAGTAGAGGTTTACAGAAAACCAACACACACAGATCAGTATTTGATGTTTGACTCCCACCACCCTTTAGATCACAAGCTGGGTGTCATCAGAACCCTGCAACACAGAGCCGAGAACATCCCCACTAGCACAGAGGCGAAGGCTAAAGAAATGAAACATCTCAGAGGAGCCCTTAAA
The DNA here is from genome assembly GCA_019447015.1 of Hymenochirus boettgeri. NCBI lineage: Eukaryota > Metazoa > Chordata > Amphibia > Anura > Pipidae > Hymenochirus > Hymenochirus boettgeri. Next base: position 109,788,131 of record CM033472.1, read on the forward strand.
ACTTGTGGATATCCAGACTGGGCCTTTGTCAAAAGAAGTAGAAGGAAAGAAAAGAACACAAATACCATCAGTGAAGGGGAAAAGCAAGACAGGAGGAAGAACATGGTCATCCCATATGTAGCAGGGGTCTCCGAGAAATTAAGAAGAATTTTCAAAAAACATCGTATCCCTGTCTGCTTTAAACCGAACAACACACTGAGGCCGCAATTGGTACATCCGAAAGACCCAATACCAAAACACAAGAAAAGCGACATCATATATGCAGTGCAGTGCAGTGAAGAATGCTCTGATTTGTACGTGGGGGAGACCAAACAGCAACTGCATCAACGTATGGCCCAGCACAGAAGAGCCAATTCCTCGGGTCAGGACTCAGCCGTGTACCTGCATCTTAAGGATAAAAGGACATACCTTTGAAAATTGTAATGTTAACATATTGGCGAAGGAACGTGACTGGTTCAAGAGAGGTGTTAAGGAGGCCATTTATGTGAAAATAAGAAACAAGCCTAATAGAGGTGGGGGGTTCGACACCAACTGTCTGCCATGTACAATGCTGTTTTAACACCTTACTCTGGGCGTTCCTATAACACCTCTTAGCCACTATCCAATCACCCTAAACACCTGGCTGTGATATGCTAATTGGGTTTTCCAGGGTACATAAGTGCCACAGATTCTTGAACAAGTCATTCTGAATTGAGAAAGCCAGTCGGATGACTAGCGAAACGTCTTCAAGAACTACATTTCAAGTCTAGTTGATCTAATTGAATACAACAGATATGTAATATGAGGTTATTTCTAAACAGTCCCCAACTTTTTTTTATTGATTCAATTGTGTTGAGACTGGAAGCACACTTAAGCTGGGTACACAGTAACGGTAAAGGGGTGATTCAGCCGGGATCAGGCCTTAATCATTACTGTGAACACAGGAAAAACGAGCATTCCCAAGAACAACAAGTGTTTAATGTCAGCCTTGGGAACAATTGTTCCTAACTGAACATTTCCTTTGGTTGTGGTAGATCCCTGTACTGTATATAGGGAGCCGGTTAAGATCACTAGTGAGTGTGTCTGTCCTAAATGATCTTCCCTATACCTTAAGGTGAGTATATGCGAGGAGACTTTTTGTTCCGACTGAGCGTTCGCTTCTAGCAAGCACTTGGCCAGGCCAAATGACTAATGGTGTCTGCAGCCAAAAATTTGCACGACCGATCGTGCGGTCCCATAGGGAACCCCAAGATTGGCCATGATTTACCAACAGGTTTGTTTGTCAAATCCAGACGATCGGGTGACCAAGCTCGTTCGCAGCCACCCCCTATCCAGATGATGCAATATTTCTAGCCGACCAACAGATACACGGCACTATCGGTTGGTCGGCCAAAAATACTTTATGGTGTGTACCCAGCCTTATATAGGGAGACCACATCTTTAACAAATTAAACACATTCTGTCTGTCATCTGTTAAGGAATGGTACAGCTTTAGGCCTGGTATACACCAATATTCCCCATAGATCATTATATATCATTTCAGCCCAAATGAGTGCTCTTTTTTTGGAAGAAAAAAAAAATTGCTATTGGTTTTTGGGTTTGTTTCACAAATAGGACCATCAGTACAAATACATTTTAGTGTATATTCAAGTACAGATGCATATTTTTCAAAGGAATATGAGACTGACAAAACAATATCATTTGTGGATCAAGAAAGGATAGTCAAGATATAATAACCAATATAAATCTTAAGTTATATTGTGAGGGTCCCTTATTTTTTAGATATGGGAAATGTTTATTTCTACCAGTAGGGGCTATGGTGAGGGACATACAAATTAGGGAAAGGATAACAGAGAGAGGGGTAAGATTATAGGGGGGGGGGGAGGGGATGGGTGTTAAAATAGTTAAATATACTCTCAGTTCTGTGTTTAGCTATCATAAGATATTTTCTTAGAAATAACAGTTATAGAAGGTTTGATCTCGTTGATGCAGAGTGTAGAAGATATAGAACAGCAGAGGCATATTTTTTGTTTTAAAATGTTTAATATATAGGGCTGTATTATAATACAACATAGTACAGCAATAATTTTATTTTATTAATGAAATCTGAATGATATCAAACAGAAAAGCGTCCATTCATATTACAGGAGATTAAAAGCATTTTCTACTCCTACCTTTGATAAATTATATTCATTTTGGAGCATTATTTCATTAATATTGGAAGCATTATTTCATTTACATGGGAGGAACATTATTTCATTTATATGGGAGCATTATTGCATTTATATGGGAGCATTATTCATTTATATGGGAGCATTATTTCATTTATATGGGAGCATTATTCATTTATATGGGAGAATTATTCATTTATATGGGAGCATTATTCATTTATATGGGAGCATTATTTCATCTTGGTTTCTTTATTTTCACATAAATGGCCTCCTTAACACCTCTCTGAACCAGTCACGTTCCTTCGCCAGTATGTTAACATTACAATCTTCAAAGGTATGTCCTTTATTCTTAAGATGCAGGTACACGGCTGAGTCCTGACCCGAGGAATTGGCTCTTTTGTGCTGGGCCATACGTTGATGCAGTTGGCCCAGCACAGAAGAGCCAATTCCTCGGGTCAGGACTCAGCCGTGTACCTGCATCTAAGGATAAAGGACATACCTTTGAAGATTGTAATTTTAACATACTGGCGAAGGAACGTGAGGTTCAAGAGAGGTGTTAAGGAGGCCATTTATGTGAAAATAAAGAAACCAAGCCTAAATAGAGGTGGGGGGGTTCGACACCAACTGTCTGCCATGTACAATGCTGTTTTAACACCTTACCCTGGGCATTCCTATAACACCTCTTAGCCACTATCCAATCACACCCTTAACACCTGGCTGTGATATGCTAATTGGGATTTTCCAGGGTACATAATTGCCACAGATTCTTGTACAAGTCATTCTGAATTGAGAAAGCCAGTCGGATGACTAGCGAAACGTCTTCAAGAACTAAACTTCAAGTCCAGTTGATCTAATTGAATACAACAGATATACCATGACCTGGATGAATGAGAACCTTCACAGGCATAAGCCTCTATACTAAACATTTTAAAGATGTTTCCTATTATTTCTCCTTGTTAAAAGAAGAACTATATATGTCTTATTCTGATTTGCTCAAACAATACTGCACAGAAGATATTCATACTGTAACTGAAAAAAAACTGCTCACCTCCATTTCTGACGAGCTGCAATTAATTTCGGTGACATCACCCGTGTTGGTTCCCCCTTTAAAAAATTAATAAATTAAAGTAAATATACAGATACAATTTTATACCACCTTGCCTACCTTATATGGCTGTAAGGGTTGTGTCAGACAACTGTACTTACTACGACTTGAGTGATCTTACACAGTTGCCATATTAATAACCATAAAAAGTGGTCCATTTATTTGAATGGATACCACTTGTCGAGATCTTAAGCCTCGTACACACATCAGATCATTTTCGTACGATGTGCCTGACGAACGTTCAGCAACCGTCTCGTTATACACTAGTTCTGCCAACAAACCTGTAAATACATCAACGATAGTGGATAGATAATGTTCGTTGGTAAAGGTGTTACGTGATGTACATATCAAGTGACGTTCGGAATATCGCGTGATCTTGAAATGTTGCAGATGTGTATTTCATTCAATCTTCCATTACACTCTACCGATAATCTGCCGACTATGTACAAACAAATGACAATCGGCAGAACGAATCCGCCAGGCTGATCATCGGAAAAAGGCGAGAATAGTCATGGATCATTGGTCTTAGAAGATCGTTAAAGCTTCATTTTCACACGAATGTCGCACAATGGGTCGGGCAAATTGTGTGAAAATTATCTGACGTGTGTACGAGGCTTAATACACAGCTGCCTGTGTAGCAGGTCACCTGTGGTATCAGTTCAAATGAATGGATTATAAATCCTTCAGCACACCAGTAATCAACATGGCAGATCCTGCCGTCTGAAATTGCTGGTTAGTATACTTCATCTGACACTGACATAATGTGTTTTTCTTTTCACTTACTTTTTTGCTCCTCTTCAGGAACAATCCTATACACCTTATAAGGCTCAGAAATGTCTAATTGCGATCTGTCAGTCACCTCCTCAAAGTCAGGACTCTTATTTAGAGCACAACGAAGACGCGTTTTCCAAGTAGCTGGTTCTGCTTTGTCACCCTCTTTAAATTTCCCTTTAAAAACTGCCCATGCCTGAAAAGGAAAACAAATGGTCACCCTTCTATTTTACAACACAGCATTTGTCTTTTCTTTTACACATATCTGATGAATCTCCTGATCACTGGATTGTACAAGCATATATATAGTGTGCTATTTACTGTAAATGAAAAGCAATGTCTTTTTTGTGGATGACATATCTACAGTGGCAAAGGTACAGTCCAATGGGCCCTGATGCAGAATTAGGACCTACCTCCCCACTACCACACCCAACACAGATCAGCACAGCATCTACTCATGGTACAGTTTCCTCCAACAATCAGCTATAATCCAAAATGCTTAGCACTCAGACACTGGTAAAATCCTTGGCAAACTGGCACTAGCAAAATATTAGGCCACCTCAGAGTTCCCTGCCCTATATAAAAGCAGTTGGTCAGGGAACTCCTTGGTGGTGTAATATCCTTGTATTATACTGTAAGGGGCACATTATCCCTTATATTATATATCTGATTGAGAGCAGTTTCCTTGATTGTCTAAATGGAGTCACCCACCATTTACCTCATATAAATATAGATATACACAGAGGGCTCTTACCTCACAATAAGTTATGCATTAATAAGTAACAGTCTATTAAGGCCTGGTAGACATGGGCAGACTTCTGTCCAATACTCCCCAGCCCAAGCAGATTCATTGATACATACAAAGATCAGCAATTTGTCAGATAGGAATTAAAATGACATGGGCCCATCCAATCACTCTGCAAATTTAAATACTCTGGACCATCCAAAATTTACCACCTTTTTTGAAAAGTCAATTCCTAACAATCATGTGACAATCTTATGAGACTGGGAATCGACAAAATATTGTCCCGAATGTACCTAGACCTAGGAAAAATATAGAAAACTTATAACTACTCTTTTTCAAAGAGGGATTTGCTTTGCAATCCCTGCATTTTCATTAATAACATTTTACTCTCTGGCCTTTTCTAAAAATGTAATCATATGTAAATGAGTCTCTGAGTAAGGTAGGGTACACACAGGCCAATATTACAACCCAATCGTCTGGTCGAACCTTCAGCTTGGTTGAAATATTGGCAGTCATGCTGAAAACAGCCGCTGCTGATATTCGACAATGGTTTGACCAACATTGCTCCATTGTGTGGATAAAACTGATGTTTTTCAACCCAATAAAAAGTAATCATTGACTTGTGTGCACCAAGCCTAACTTTTAAAATCCCTTCAACAATGTGTCAGGTGTTTTCTTGGTAATTCAATATTTTTAAAGGGCAACTATAGTGAAAAAAAACACACACATATATATATATATATATATATATATATATATATATACACACACAATGTACAGATCACTTAGTATAAGCTGCCTTACTTTCAACTTGCTGTGTGGCTTCGTTTCTTCACACTGGCAGAAGTTTGTACCAAGCTGTGTAGTCCCCCTCCCCTCTCTGTCTAGTCCTCAAGCAGTAAAGGGCTGTATGAAAAGTCCGGGCATGCTCAGTTGAAAGGACTTTATATGAAGTGCTGACATCCTGTTGACCCCTACCTTCCAGAGCTAGACTGCAAGCAAGCAAAGTGTGGGAGAAAGTAGCAATATGCTGAAGGGAGGGGCAGAGGGGGAGAGAGGAGGACAAGTGGTGCTGAGATTCTTTACAAGTAAGTTACTGAACTCTGCCTGTTCTCTAAGGGCTAGGCCACACACTATCGTGTTTTTCTTTTCGGGGGGGGGGGGGCTGTTTTATAGTGTGTTATGCTCATATTGCTGGGTTAATGGTTTATTGATTGTGTTTAGCACTACAGCATTTGACTGGTTGCACATGGTACATAAAGTGTGGGTGAGGAAGTGTGTGACAGTACTGCTTTGGATTGTGTGGGTGTGTGCCTTTGAGTGACAGATGAGGTGTAGCAGCTCCTACAAATCACAGCATATTCAAAGGCTTATATCTCGGGACTATGAAGAATTTAAAGAAACTAAAGGTACCCTGGTGGTTGGGGGGACTTATAGGATACATTAGAATGAATTGCAAAAAAAAAATCTCACTATAATTGCCCTTTAAATATGGTATACAGTAGTATCCATCCACACATTATAGAGTGCAACCAGTAACCATCGAAATATAGTATACGTGCAAAATAGAAGCCTAGTTCACATGCCTCTCAGCCAATCACAGACGTGGCTGCTGGTCCGGCCCCCTGCTTGCAGTTCCATGCAGAGGGCCGTGACAGTGCAGCGGAGGATAGAGGGAAGGTAAGTAAAGATCGGGGGAGTTTCTGAAAATAATAATAATGCACCTGTGGCTGGGGGAAGAAGCCCTACAACATATCAATTTTTTTTTTTTAAAGGGTGGTCATGCCCTTTAAAGGGCATCTATACTGAAAAATAGGTTATTTTAAATTGACCATAACTGGAAAACTATCATTCTTCCCAGCCACCACTGTATCATTAGCCCCCTATTTCTTTAGATATCCAATCTAAAACTTGCTCCTAAACAAAATGTGTGCTGGATTGAAGGAGAACTAAACCCAAATTTTATATCCAAGAATCTGAAAACAACTGCCCTAAAAACATTAAATGTTATGTTATCTAAAAACATTAAAGTAAATGTAAGTCTGTTAAGAACTGAATAAAGTATCTGTGTGTCTGTGCAGTGTCAGACCACACCTCCTGGCCTCAGTCACATGCTTCCTTGCTTTATCTGTCCTGTAAAAGGATTGGCTAGAGATTATTAATGGGTGTGACCAACTGTAACAAGTTTCTGCCATAGCTAAGGACTGGGCATGTGCAGAACATAATAGTCGTTGACCAAACTGTGTGATACTAGAATGCTGTGAAGGAAAGCACAAACCATATATTATTTAGGTTAATTTCCCAGCACCTGTATCAAAATGACAGGTAAGACAAAGATTACTGGTTTTATATCAAGGTGTTCTGCCTTCTGGTTCAGTATTGTTCTATGGCTTTAGTTTTATAGCAATAAACACAAATCAGAATAAGTGCTACTTACATGTATTCAATTATTGATTAAGATGAGGCAAAGTCATTTTTTCAGTATAGTGTCCCTTTAAGTAAATGGCCAAATTATTTTAAGCCCAGTTACCACTTTGTTGTACCACAGGTTTGCTTTTTCAGCTGGGTCCTACTAACTGAAACTCCTTGCTACTCTTTGCCTAAATTCCCTGGGACTAATTTTCCAGCTATAAGTACTTATAAGTACTCACCTGAGCACATGACCTTTCCTTGGAGGGAGTACAATAGAGTACTGAAAAAGCCAGCCTTGAAGTATAAGGGCATAAGTTATTGAACTAATTGCTTTTATTTATCCAGAGAGAAGGGCAGGCTTTTTAAGCAGCATTACAATGGAAGTAAACATGAAAGTAATTTGAATTAGATGTGCACTATGCTTCTGATTTGTATGTAAATTATATATTTTTATTTAAAGCAGACAATCTGATCAGCTGTTTTACAACCAAAATATCCACCATTCCCTTATTTATTTTGCCCTTATAAAAGAGATAGATATATTACTTTAAAAATTGATGCATCCACTTCTTGGTTGTAATCTTGCTTCCCTGCATGTTTCCATGGAATACGGAAAAGGCATTTTTCATCATCTTCCCACACAAGCCCAGGGTAAAACCCACTGTTTATTTGTTCTATTAGCCACTGGCGTAGCCGTCTGCCGCTGTTTCGGTCACACATCTGAAATACAAATAACATATATAGCATTTTATGAAACAGCAAGAAAAAAATCTTTATTGCCATTTTGAACATAGTGTGTCCTGTAAATGACAATGTAGACAGCAAAAACCTGCAGTGGCTTAATAATAAATGATTTTCTTGGAAGTGAACATTCAAATTTAAAGAGAGTTAATAAACCAGAGACTCTGTATAATGGCAATACATGAGATCTATAAATTAGGGATGGAACATCAGATCTCCCATCAGCCTTTAGTGTGTAGGTCCTTTTTAATGAATACACGCATGGAAAAAAAGCAGTGCATACACTGGTAGAAGTCAATAGTTCCCAATTGAAATTTGCTGCTCAAGATGCTAGAAAATGTTTTGACCGGTCCAATCAGCTTTTGTTCGATCTCGATATCACCAGTTATCAAAGCCACACATTTGCAGATTCAGATGAATCAGCATGAAAGTCTACAGCATGAAAAGACAAATCCCAGGGATTTTTCCTCTTCAGAAATCTATTAGGGAGACAAATCTTTGTATTTCTAAAAATAAATGGCACTTAAAGGATATGTATACTGGTAAATTTACTTTTTTAATTTGCCTGTTACTGGAAACTATAATTGTTCCGGACTGGAACTGCATCACTGTGCAATTTTTTTTGTTGATCTGTTCCCTATTTCTTTACATATCCAGTCTGAACTATCTTACATGTCATCTGTCAATCAATTGCCTTAGTTTGCCAATCAGGCACCATTAGGAGAGAGGCCCATTCTTCCCTCTGCCTGGTGGATTTGCCTGAAGGGACTCTAATGATCTTCCTTCAATCATGAATAGATTGTCGATTTAAGGGAACACAGTAAGGCTAGCTATACACTAGTCAGATATTAAAGTCAATCCGACGGTCAAAAAAACGAATGCCAAATCGTAAGTAATGTATAACACTGGAGTGGTATTTACCTGCAACTTTCTATTGCCAGATAACACTTTATGATTGATGTTACACCTGTAACATACTGTAGGATGTTATTGCGCCAGTCTGTTTTCTGGAACATCACAGGAAAATCATCAGGTAAGCGGTAGTGTATGGGCATCTTTAAGCTGGGTACACACTTGATGTATATATGACAGACAGATTCTATTAGAAGCTCAACATACATTGCAAACGCTCTCCATAAACTTTGTTTAGGTAGATGGTTTGGGTGGCCAGTGACCAACATCAGTTCCATATATCAAAGTGTAGGTGTCTCTAGATTTTTTGGCACCTGAACATTAATCCCCAGCAGCAGGCCATATTATAACTAACTGGTCCAATAATGACAGTGCCAGGCTGCCACCCCTAAGTTAGCAAAACACTAGTTTAGACAATACAAACAAAAGAGACTCATAAACTGATGCCGAGTCTGGTCGGAACCTTTTGTTATCTTCTCATTGCCCCACCACAGTTAGTACTCGTTTAGTACGTCCAATGTGGTCAACGAGCCACGACCCCTAACACCGATACATTCGCACGTGAACAGCCGTTTCGGGCGAGAATCACGCGTGCCTAATCATTCGGTCAGGGGGTTGTTCAGCGATCCGCCAGGCAGATTGACAAACGACCCCCAACTCTAACGAATACAGCCGTTCGTCGCGTGAATTTACTGGGGTCGGGGGTCGTGGCTTGGTGCCAAATTGCCCGTGTGTACGAACCTTAAGACTACACAGATCATATTGAACCAATGGGGCTATTACTCAGAATTGGTGGACAGGGGAGACACATTGCAGATGTTGACCTAAGGCACTTAAGCCATCACCATGTTCTATTCAGGATGCCAATGTCCCATAATCTTTTATCGATCAAGAATCACTTTGGAAAACAGCAATCCTCCAAGATTAACTAAGTTGTAGTGCATATTTTGTTTCCTTATTCTCTTTCCAAAAGAATAGCTAATGTGTTTAAACTGTATGTTTTCCATGCCGAAAAAATCAAAATGACTGGGGCCCTAGTCATTGATGCAATTTGGGTCCCTCCAGGAAGAAGCTGTCAGGGAGATTCATTGTGGTCAAAATCTATGTAAAACTCACTTTAACACAATAGTGATATTAAGTAATATTGGGTTAGTGTGTGTTTTTTTAGAGCACAGCGCCATTTCCAAATGCTTTTAAAAATAGTGCTGTGCAACCAATACAAATCTCCTATGGTTCAGTTTAGAGCTACCTCATAGCAGGGCTCTGTGTGTGACTTTAGCCCAGCGCAACTGGAGTTTCTTACCTTTAGGAGATCCCACAATGCAATACCAGAAGTCATCGCGTTTACGTCTGGTATTGTATTGTGGGATCATGCAAAGGTAAGTAATGCGAGTCCTGCATATTGACTCTCCCTGTGATAGTGATGAAATACACCTTGAAAATATTGAAATATTATAGTAAAATGTAACTGTAATAATGGTGAAAATATTTCCACAAAAAACAATTATGAGCCCCACCTCAGGCTCTCCAGCCCACCCAGTGTACAGTCCTCCCAATGAGCCCCAGCCCACCCAGTGTACCCCAGCCCATCCTTGTTTTAGAGTATATATATATTCCTTTCTCTTGCAAAACTTACTAAAAAAAAATATAATGTAGTTCAGGGATTGGTTGAAAGCTGATTTTGGCTGGGTCATGTATGCTGACAGTTTATTTTGCACTGTCTAACTCTGCTGGCTATTGCAATGCCCCTTAGTATTAGTTTTAATAACTCAGGTTATTTGGGGCACATATGTCACTGCATAGTGTATTAAGAATGGTCCAAGCAATGTGAATTGCAATGTTGTCTGGCCCTGTATTTTGCATGTTACACGATAAAGCTTAGTACACACATGGTCGATAACTGATAAATTCCATTGGATATGACAGGATTTTCATCCTCCTGCTTTTAAACAGAGCTAATAGCGGTAGTGGAGATGTTTATCCACCTGAACAATCACTCGCCATACATTGATTATGGGGAGGTTAGATGGGTTAATGCCATGTAATCAGTCATGTGTACATATTTGAATAGTAGGGAAGCAATCTAGAATGTGCTCTCAAACCTTTTCTGTCTTTGGCACACTTGGCAAAGCAAGAACACCTGTGCTTTATATACTGGATGCTCAATGAAATTACTCATAAACTTTCCAGTGTAAATTGTAACAAAATTTGAATAAACATTGAGTATATTTAAATTCAATTTATAATAAAGCAATAACAAAAATAAACATTAGACCAGAAAAAAAATAACTTCCAAACATTACCTGCTCTCCTCTCACTTTCCCAAGATACAATACTGTGCCCAGATCTATGGGATACAGGAGGCAAAACCACACAAAGCAGCCATATACACTACATCTAAAAGGAGAGGCCCTGGGCAAAGTGCCATACAGCAGTTTCCCTTCATTAAGCACACAGACATTCAGCAGTTTCCCTTCATTAAGCACACATTTAGAGAATCTGGGTACGATTGTCTTGCATTCACTTATATAGGAATAGAGAGAGTGCACACAAGGATATATTTTTTATGGTGTTTTATTCCACATTAGAGTCCTGCATCGTGTTGGGAACCCGCAGGTTGGGTTCGAGTAACCCCGCATTGGGTTTTAAATGGGTTGCGGGTAAAGAGAACTGCGGGTCAGGTCGGGTCTGTAAAAAAAAATGTTTTCCTGTCTATGAAGAAAGATCTGTCTGTAATAACTGAAACTGAGAATACATTGTTATCAATTCAAGACAATGTGCAGTGTACATAGCACCTTAGGCTGGGTACACACGGGCAGATTTTTTCGGCCGAATCGACCAATAATTCCGTGCATCGGTCAATTGGGCCAAAGAATCTGTGCAGCTTTCGGACGCCGCCGCGACCGATGTCGGTCGCCTGTTCGTCCGGATCAGATGAGTGGGCGATCGGCCAGGGGCACTCTCTCGTAGAAAACCCAGCACTAAATCACACTATTGCAGATAAAGGGCAAATATATCTAGATGCAAAAGCTCCCAGCATCTTTCTGTGTTTTGGCGGGGTAAACATTGAGTTATCATCAGCTCTAATGTAATTAGAATCTTATACAGGATGCCATTGTGTATAGGAATAAAGACAGCTATGTTGAACTCTAACTCTAGTAGTGCCTGGGTGGTTTTGATCACTGGGTAAAAAAGTAGTTAATGCTGGAGTCACTGGGAAGGTCAGAGCCAGCAAAGTAACAATCTCCCATATAACAAACTAACTATCTACCACCTATTAGATCCTTTGCAATCTGGATTCTGTCCTGCACATTCTACTGAGACAGCCCTGTGTAAAGTTGTCAATAATCTGCAGGTTGCAAAGGCCAATGGTCACTTTTTCTATTCTTATCCTCCATGACCTCTCCTCTGCTTTCAACACAGTCGATCATTCCCTCCTAATGCAGATACTTCAGTCTTTGGGCATTCGGAATGAAGTGTCATCCTGGTTTCAATCCTATCTCTCTGCCCGAACTTACTCTGTATCTTATGCTAACAACACCTCTTCTCCGGTTCCTCTTAATGTGGGGGTACCGCAGGGGTCTGTAATTGGACCCTTATTGCTCTCCCTCTACACTGTCTCCTTGGGAGATGTCATTATCTCTTTTGGTTTCAAGTATTATCTATGTGCAGATGATACACAATCTACTACCAATCACGTCTTTCCAACTGCCTCCTTGCCATCTCCTACTGGATGACTCAACTCTACCTCAAATTAAATCTGTTTAAAACTGAACTGATCGTTTTTTCACTTAAACCTGGTCCAGTCCCATCTTTCTCCATCTCTGTTGACAACACCCCCATTTTCCCTATCCAATCGACACGCTGCCTAGGGGTAATTATTGACTACCCTTTCTCCTTTTTTCAACGACATTAACTATATTGCAAAAAATTGCCACTTTTTCCTTCGCAATATAGCCAAAATCCGCAGGTTTCTTTCTGTCCCGACCACAGCTATGCTTATGCATGCTCTCATCCTATCACGCCTGGACTATTGCAATCTACTACTTACTGGTCTTCCTGCTTCCCACCTCTCTCCCCTTTAGTCTATACTACCACACGTATTGTTTCACTCTCTAATAAACAGGATCCCAAATCTCCTCTTTACCGGACAACAACCTGGCTCCCCAGCGCATTGTATACAAAATCTTTCTCCTAACTTTTAAAGCCCTTCGCTCTGCTGCTCCTTCTTATATTTTTTTTCTCTAGTGTCCCCATATGTTCCCGTACCCTCCGCTCATACTGCTTCTTCGAGCCTTAAACCTTTCTCTCTTATGGCTCCCATCCTCTGGAATTCTATTCCTCTCTCTTTAAGTCAAGAAACCTCTATTAGCAGGTTTAAATCTAACCTTACATCCTACCTATCTGGAAACCAACACAGTCCATTATTGTTTTATTTGCAATGCATACGTCTCACTCCAGCACTTATACCCACTCGACTGTATCTGTATGTTTCCCACCTATCTAGATTGTAAGCTCTACGGGGCAGGGACCTCCTTTCCTCTTGTGGCAAAGCTCTAGGACTTCTATTTATATATTTTTGTACTGAACTATTTATGTATTTATCCCCCTTGTATGATGTTATTGACTTTATTGTATCTTATTACTGTACAGCGCTGCGTCAAGTGGTGCTTTATAAATAAACTATACATACAATACCACTTGAGGTTCAGCTATAACTACATCAGGTATGTGGACCTCCAGATGACATTTAAAACTCCCAAGCATTGTACAGCAGAATGCAGACGAGGAATGCTGGGAGTTGTAGCTTTCAAAAACATAGCATAAATATCTACAGCAATATAAAGGGGTAGATATTTCACTGCAGCTTCACCTGCTCCCAACCCATAATCCTCTGTTATGGTACCTGCTCGTTGTAACCTTTACTGTCTCCCATAATGCAAGTTTAGACAGTGGGTGAAGATTGAAATGTATATTCTGCAGGATATAGAATGCATAGGTAACCAGCAGATCTCCAGATGTTTGAAAACTATAACTTCCAGCATTCCTTGGATATAGAGTAAATGCTGGGAGTAGTAGTTTTTTAACCATCTGCATAACTACTGATTATCTATCCCTGTCACAGATCAACAAGAAAATAGTTTCAGATAAAGATTTAAAATGAGCTGATACCAGACCAGAGGCCTATGGGAAGGTATTTGGGAACAGTAGGGATACATTATATAGATATAAATTTTCATTCACCATAAAAAAATCCTGGTGTGCACTGTCTCTTTCCAATACAATAAATACATTCTCACTAAAATGCACTAACATATAGTGAACAGCTTGAATGAAAACCTATGAGTACTGTTGTACGAGTAACGTAATGCTGTAAGTACTGTAATGCTGAGTATTGTAATGCCAAAAAGTACTGTAATGTTAAGAGTACCATAATGCTATAAGTACTGTAATGCTATTAGTACTGAAATGCTATAAGTACTGTAATGCTGAGTATTGTATTGCTATGACTACTGTAATGCTAAAAAGTACTGTAATGCTATAAGTACCGTAATGCGATAAGTACCGTAATGCTGTAAGTAATGTGGTAATGTAATGCTATGAGTACTGTAATGTTATATAATAACGTGATGCTATAGGATTACTGTAATCCTATATTGGCACTGTAATACATTATTGGTTCTGTAATACTTTGAGTACTGTAATGCTATAGGAGTACTGTAATACTATATGAGTACTATAAAAATTATATGAGTACTGTAATACTATGCGAGTACTGTAATATTATGAGTACTGTAATATTATATAAGTACTGTAATACTATGCGAGTCCTGTAATATTATGAGTACTGTAATACTATATGAGTACTATAATATTATGAGTACTGTAATACTATGTAAGTCCTGTAATATTATGAGTACTGTAATACTATTCAAGAACTGTAATATTATGAGTACTGTAATACTATATAAGTACTGTAATACTATGCGAATACTGTAATATTATGAGTAGCATAATACTATATAAGTACTGTAATACCAGGGGCAAGCGCAGGATTTTCTAGGAATGGGTTAACACGAACAAGCCCAGAAGGACCAAATACATCCATATATTCTATTATATATAAATCATATAATATTATATATATATATTCTCTACTTGCCATGATTATCATCATAGTTAGCCAATACAGATTTCACCTTTCCTTTTGTTATGAAGTATATTCACAAACGATTCAACAATTATACTACATTACCATTAGTGTCTTTCAAAGTCAAAACTGTGACCCTGATGGCGGATCTAACAGAATTTGCAGAATATTGTCAGTATGGGGGGGGAATTACATTACTACAGGAACATCGGACTATGTATGGGCATATTGAATGATTGTTTTGTATAAAGAATATATAGACCCATCACTCCTGTATATATAATATAATACAATGTTGACAGTCAGCCATACAACCACCTCCATGATTTTTAAAATGTCCCTCCTCCTGTTCACTGAAGTTGGGTGCACACATAAGAGATCTTTAAAAGGTAACAGACAGAATCTGCAAGATCGGAAATGTGCTACTCACCATCACAGTGGAGTAGGCACAGTTAGTACTGAACCCAGTCTCAGCAATCACCTCTGGCAGCTGCAGGGTTAATGATGAGACCGTTCTCAATCACAGGGCAGACTGGATACATTTTTTTTAAACAAACAAACTGCTTTTCAAGCACAGCTCAGTGTAACACAATGTAACAATCTACAGTATATAACACTATGTAACAATCAATGTAACAAACAGTCAGGAGACCAGGAGTAGTTGAACAGCAGACTGTACTGAGCAGGCAGAAAGGGAGATTCCAGGCACCAGTAACCCCCCCCCCCCTGTATAATACTACCACTGGTAGTATTAGTACTAATATTACTACCACTGTAGTATTGATCCTGAGCCATACCTTTCCAGCAGGCTTCCAGTACTGTGTCTCTCACTGAAGACGGACTTCCCTCTAATGCTGCCTCACAAATGTCCCTGGAAACACTGGAACTCACAGCAGTTTCACATAATGTGCAAAAAGCCCGCCTACTCCCAGATAGGCATGGTGTGTGGCCAATAGACACAGGAGGCACCTGTGACAGTTTCCAATAAGAATTACAGAAACTTGTCTCCTTCTTTTAACTAAGGTCTTTTCCGAGAAACTGGAGAGACTTGGTGGGTTGACCTTTAGAAATTCTAGTCAGTATAATAATGTATATGTACAGCCTCCCACGGGCACCGGATGGAAATAGACTTGATTTATCATTAGCAAGTCTAATGATCAATAAACAATATCCTTGTATGTATGTATTTTATTTCTTATATAGCGCTACATATTCTGCAGTGCTTTACTCAATTCACATCAGGCCCTGCCCCAAAGAGCTTACAATCTAATCACTTTATGTACACATACAACCTATCAGTATGTCTTTAGGATTTTGGGGGAAACCGGAGTGCCCGGAGAAAACCAACGCAAGCAAGGGGAGAACATACAAACTTCTTGCAGATATGTCCAAGGGTGGAATCGAACTCAGGACCTCAGCGCTGCAAGGGATCAGTGCTAGCCACTGTCCCGAGATTTGGAATGATCTCCATATCTTCTTTAAAATATAAAAGAAAATGTAATTCCGGCACATGCACGTTCCAATCTCTCAGCACCTAACTTGTGTGTCAAGTTTCTCTCTCCATTGTCCCAGCTACAGTGCTGCACGCTGGGAGCCTGGTGGGAGGGGGAGTGAGCAATCAGCTTTCAGTTTAGTGTGGAGTGATCTAAGGGGTTGCATGGGATTTATAACCAGTCTCTGCTTCAAAGTCCCTCACTGCAAGTAAATCAGGAACAGAGACTTCTGGGTAATTCCCATGTTTCCATGGAAGCTCTCAGGAAAGCTATACCTTTAAAAAGACTTTTACAGCATTCCACAAGCTAAATGCAAAACCAGAGCACCAACTACAGACCGGTTTGGCTTTATTGGGCCATCATCAGTGTAGTGCACTGCACCTCTTGTTTTGCAGTGTGAAGTTCCTACTGACAGATGTCACCAATAAAGTAAATAAGATAAAGCCGAAACCAGTCCGTAGTTTATCTGTTATTGATCCAAACTTTTCAAACTATTAGCTCCCCATTGACTTTAATGGGTTAGTTTCCGAACTTCCAATCTTTTACTGAAGTTGAGAAACGAACCAAACTTCAGTAAGTTCAGCCATCTCTACTCCCCAACACACAAGCAAGTTGGTTTCTCCTCTTATAGGTTAACTTACATGATCTATATGATCTATCATTGAGGAGATAGCAATGGAATACACACACTGTATTATAGTCAGAAGTGAGTGCACACAATCATATCCCTTTCCAGGTAGGATCACTATACGATCAGTAGTAAGTGTCACTTTTTCACAATAAGGATCCATTTTTCACCTCCGCGGCCATACATTTACATTATAAATTGTATAACTGCGTATTATTGCCCATACACTACAACAACGTTATTGGAAATATACGACCACATGCAAAACTTCCTGAAACTGTGGGTTTATAAGCAGAGCCCTAAATAATCTTATATCCTGCATTGCTGATATTTTATTAGGTCTGGTTGTTTGCTTACTGGTCACAAAACAAAAAAAAGCTGTCTAGTAATTTCCCCTAGGCTTTATTTACACTAGGGTCCTGTAAACACTGCAAGGAATATCGCACTTGCTGTGATAACACAGCAAGCTGCTGCATGCAGTGCGTTGCACACAACGCACCCCTCCTATGAGCACAGCATTTTGGTGCAAAACCAATGCTTGACATCGCATCAAACCTCCCCTAGTATGAATGAACCCTTACTTGCCCTTTTTGATATGGATTTTAAAGCAAGGGGCAATATGAGTAGAATTGGGCAACAGGAAGAGGGGTAATGTTATTTTTGGCGTCTGCTACAGGCCACCAAATACTAGCAGGGAGGAAGTAAGTCAGCTTCAAATGCTGATGGCAAGGGCTGCAAGTTTGGGGAGTGTACTCATTATGGGGGACTTTAATTACCTGACATTGATTGGCGTAGTGTAACTGCCAACACAGAAAAGGGCGATGGGTTCCTTTAAAACCTTTAAGTTAGAGGGAATGGAACAGACCTTTAGGTTGGGTACACATGGAGCGCTCTGCCTGGACAAATGTCCATCGGTTGCGGCAAATTCGGCCGCGGACGAATTTGCAAACGATCGACCGTGCAGCTCCATAGAGAACCGCACGATCGATCATGATTTTCTGACATGTCCGATCATGGTCGGCCAATCAGCCTAAAATATTGTCTGGTGTGTACCCAGCCTTAGGTACAGAGGATGGCAATAAAGAAAATGTCATTAACACATTTCTTTGCTCTGTATACACTATAGAAGATCCAAGCACAGATATATGGTATAGTAGCAATAATGGTATAAAAGAGACAATTTCATTTTGGTCAACAAAGGATATGGTTCAGAAACAACTGAATAAGCTTAATGTCAATAAAGCTGCTGGTTCAGATAAAATACATCCTAGGGTCCATAGGGAACTAAAGGGAGATTCAATAAAAGTTCTTATCATTAAAAATGGTGCTAATTTTGCCCCAACCAATCAGATCTTAGTTAACATTTGGAAGCCAACATCGGATTGGTTGGGGCAGAATTAGCACCATTTTAACAATAAGAACTTTTATTGAATAACCCTGTAAGTTCATATTTTTTTAAGACCATTGTTTCCTATTTTCTCAGATTACCTTGTTTCCAGGAAGTGTGTCTCTCGGTTGGAAAAAAGATGATGTAATTCCAATCTTCAAAAAGTAGTCGTTACAGGCCTGTAAGTTTAACTTCAGTGGTGGGGAAGACACTGGAAAGTTTGATACTGAAACATAATAATAATAATATTCTAGAGTATGTTTCAAGAACTGACCTATTAAGTAGTAACCAGCATAGATTTATGAGGAACAGATCTTGTCAAACAAACTTGCTTGGCTTTTATGAGTGAGTAGGAATTTGGACTCTGGCATAGCAGTAGATCTAGAATACTTAAATGTTGCTAAGGCTTTTGATACAGTCCCAAATAGGTAACTTATGTATAAGATAAGGTCTGTTGGGCTGGGGTTGCACATTTGTACATAGATAGAAAATTAATGGGTTGGATGCAGAGAGCAGTTGTTAATGGGGCTTCGTCAATGCAGACTAAAGTTTTAAATAGGATGCCACAAGGTTCTGTGTTGGGATCCAAAATCTTCAGTAAAGTACACTCCAGCACACCTCAAATGGCACGGCCTTTGGTTGGTAGGTGCAATCCTCCCAGCCCTCCACCTCAAGGGCCACAGCAATATGGCAACTGCAAAGAAGTTGGAGGAGCACACTACTACGTTTTCAGTGTTTATTTCAGCAAAATGCAAACATACAACGTTTCGGGGGATACAAATTCCCCTTCCTCAGGTATTCTGTGTTGGGATCCACTTCCATTTAATCTGTTTATTAATGATTTGAAAGTGGTTATTGTCAGCAAGGTCTCTGTGTTTACAGACAACACAAAATTTTGTTGACCATTTAAAGCTTACGGCCATGGTCATACATTATAGATAACACA
Source organism: Hymenochirus boettgeri (assembly GCA_019447015.1). Classification (NCBI taxonomy): domain Eukaryota; kingdom Metazoa; phylum Chordata; class Amphibia; order Anura; family Pipidae; genus Hymenochirus; species Hymenochirus boettgeri. The sequence goes on from CM033472.1 coordinate 109,807,572, forward strand.
CGGTATCACTAAATTGCGATACCACGCGTTTTTAAATAGGGCCCAAAAATCCTTGTGCTACTTATATGATAAATGGCTCTGTGTTAAATGAAACTGTTGGAAAAGGATCTTAATGTTTTGGTGGATAACAAACTTTAATTTAGCAAGCAGTGTCAAGCAGCAACAGCCAGAGACAGCAAGATATTGTCTTGTATAAAGAGGGGTATGGATTCAACGTAGAAAAATATTATTCTCCCTCCTTAAAATAACTTGTAAGACCTCATTTGAAATATGCAGTAAAGTTTTGGAATCCTGTGTAGAAAAAGAACATCTTGGAAATAGAAAGGGTTCAGAGAAGGGCAACTAAATTAATAAGGGGATTGGGGGAGCTTGAATATGAGACATGTTGGATACATTACAATTATGCAGCCTAGAAAAAAAGGCACTTGCATGGTAATAGCATTACTGTGCATAACTAGATTAATGGGCCATACAATCTGGGGTAATGTTACTAATAGAACATGTCAGAGGACACATGGACATCCCTTAAGACTGGGAGAAAAGAAGTTCAGTCTTCCAAGTTCAGAAAGGGTTTTTCACTGTGAGAATGATAAAACTATGGAACTGTCTTCCATAGACATGGTGACGGCAGGTTCATTGGATAGTTTTAAAAAAAATATTGAGTTTTTAAAAATAAAGAATGTTGCATGATTATTGATACATATTGGTACATAAAATTGCAGTTTTTAGTAAGGAAGGAATTGTTTTCTGTTTTTTTGGGGGGGTGCCATCCTTTGGATCAACAGTTAGGCAAGAACAGGGCCAGATTATGCACAAGGCAACCGAGGCATGTGCCTGGGGCCTGGATACCAGGGGGGCCCGGGCTCCCTTGGCAAAAAAAATTAAAGTTTAAAAGACAAAAAAAGTCAAACCAGAAGTACAGGAGTAGGGATTTAGGACCGCACTGAAATGTCAGGATGCAGAGTTAAAGGAGTCTCACTCAGTGCCTGGGGGCATGGCTGTTATGTGCAGAGCTGCTGGTATGGACACAGTGCAGGAGACAAGACAGGTGAGGTCAGCAGTGGCGTAACTACCACCCCTGCGACTGCAGGGGCCCGGACAGTAGCAGGGCCTGCCACAAGCCCATAACCTCCACGATCAGCTGTTTTTAAACAGCTGATCGCAAGTATGAAGGAAACATAAGTGCGATCAGCTGTTTAAAAGACACTTCCAGAAATTAACCGGAAGTTCAGGTTGGGTGTTTTAAACAGTTGAACGCGCATATGTTTCATTCATACGTGCGATCAGCTGTTTAAAAACAGCTGATCGTGGATGGGGAAGGGCCTGGCTTCCAATTTCGCAAGGGGGTTACTAAAAACAAACACTGGAGATCACCCACACAAACAACTCACTGTAATATCATATGTAATATGAGTGTGGTGAACTATTCCTTTACTAGTAGAACATCCATGTTTAATAGGATCGCCCTATCATATGCTAATTTTATAAACACAGGTTTGTACCATCTCAACACTAATCTATCCGAAAGAAGCAAGCCTGTTCCTATTCCTACACCATATCCAGGACATGTATAATGCTTGTTATTAATTTGGCTTGAAAAAGCCAAATTCCTGTTCTTTCTATTTCTTCTTCTTCCATTTTATTCTTCCATTTTTTTTGGACTGTATCTCCTCCCACAGTTTTTGAGCTAGAGACATGAAATTTGGTACAGTCGTGCGGGGCATATAGGAGAAGTGTGCTGTCTTCTAGCTAAGGAATCTGCAGAAGTGATACGGCGTTATTGGCAAATTTCAGGACATTTTCTCCCATAGACAGACTATAATGGTAACAATCCTCAAATGTGGATATTTCAAAACAGTTTGTTTCATGGTCATAAATACAAACAGTGATACTGCCAACCCCCCACACAGACACAGGTACACCCACCTACTGACCTACCTTTCCATTCCCATGGAAGCCATACTTAAAGGGTAACTATAGTCAAAAAACTAATTTTGATCAATCATCAATAAAAATTAATTATATGGTCATACATGCAAAAACATATACCCCCACCTCACACAGGTACACACACCTACCCTTTATTCCTTTGGCAGCCATACTTATGTAAAATAAAAAAAAATAATTTTGATATATCCTCAATAAAAGTTAGTTTTATTGTTGTAAAAACAAAAAAGACATACCCCAACCTTACATAGGTACACACACCTACTGTATACAATACATATATTAACAAAGTGAGATAACAGCCTAACAATCAAACGGGGGTAGGGATACACTGTTTAAAATGTAACTAGGGCGGGGGGCGTGGCCTGGAACGGCATGAGTTAGGACGCACACCTAACTAGCTCCGCTCGCTCACAAAGATCCGAGCAAAATCCTGAAGGGGGAAACCCCAATAATAACCTAAAACCTATCCCCAGGGACACATAAATACCTTCTAAGAGGGAGAAACCCCCGTAACCAGGCGCCCACCACTCAGACTGCAGCCACGTGGACTGGCCGCCGGGCCCTGCAGGCGCTCCGGACCGCCTCCGGGAAACCACAAAGCGCCGGAACCCCTGCTTACCGAAAGGAAGAGCCCACAGCAACGAGAATAGAGCTCCGCGCCTGGGAGCCCCCGGGCCGACGACGTTGAGGCCCGACCGCGGCGGCCTACCGCAGACCCCTGGCGTCCCGGTACAACGAGGGGGAGGTGCAACCCGAAACACACCACGCACCGGATACAAGGAGGTAGGAGGCGGGAGCCCAAAAACCCCCACACCCACCCAACCATAAGGTTAACCACAAGCGGGCAACTCACGCGGCCTGACCGCAACCCATGTGGACAAAGCAGTAGGCCCCACAAACCGGAGTGACAGTTGCCCGACGGCACTAGAGACCCTGCCCGGCTGCTGCCCCGTCACCATCCATGGACACAGGGCCCCGTGCCTAGGAGCCCCTGAGCCGACACCGTCGGGGCCAGACCGCACCGACCTGCTGAGAGCCTCTGGAACTGCCCCGGAGCTAAGAGGGAAGGGGGCGATCTGAAGCACCCACGCATCCAACATAAGGAGGTAAGAGACGGCAAACCCAAAAACCCCTACACCCACCCAACCACAGGGCCAAACCCACACAGGCAACCCACGTGGCACAAGCACCAGGCCCCACAAACCCACCAGAGCAACAACAGCTTAACAGCACAGAGGAGCCTACCTTACAGCTGCCCCACCGAACGCCCCACAACCACAGGAACGGAGCCCTGGGCACAGGGGCCCCTGGACAGGCACTGACAAGGCACAAGCACTGCGACATACCCCAGGCCCCTGGAACTGCTTCAGCGAAGAAAAGAAGAGACCCGGCTCGAAACGCCCTACCATCCGGTCACACACTAATACAGAGCAAAAACCCCAGAACCCCCATATCTACCTGACCACAGAGCCGAGGTGGGAAGGGCACACTCCGGACCCCCCAACATCAACCAAACCCCCTGAAAAAGGCCCAACAGCCTCCAAACGCAAAGCAGCTAACCTGAACTACGCCCACAGCAGATAAAAACGCAAACAAAATGCCGCCCCCCAAAAAAATCCAGGACACAGCTGCAAAGCTAGACAAGTTCAGACGCCCCACGGAAGAAGAACATACCATAGACCCTAACAACCCAGCCACATCGAACACTGACCCCATACAACCAGAAATGGTGGCCAAACTCCTGGAGGCGATTACCACGTGCCAGACGACACTGTCAACCAAACTAGAAGAGGTCAAGGTCGACATTTCCCTGGTCCGGCAAGACCTTTACAACTTACGCAACAGGGTCACAGAGACTGAACAACGTGTAAGCACGGTGGAGGACAGGATCTCCCCCATGCAACACATGATAGAGACCCAACAGACCACAATAAACGCTATACATCAACGTCAAGAAGATTTGGAGAACAGACACAGACGAAATAATATCAGACTAGTGGGGCTACCAGAAAGGGCGGAGGGCTCAGACCCGGCAGGATTCCTAGAGAACCTACTAATCACTACCTTCGGGAGAAACAGCTTCTCCCATACATTTGTGGTGGAACGGGCACACAGAATACCAGCACGACCCCCCCCTCCTGGAGCCCCCCCCGAGAACATTCATCGCAAAACTACTCAATTTTCGAGACCGAGATACCACACTCCGGCTAACCAGGGAGAAGGGTAACATCCCATACCAAAACACCATGATCTCAGTATACCCTGACTTTTCCTTGGAAATACAAAAACAACGTGCAAAATTCACAGATGTAAAGCGCAGGCTGCGCTCTGCCAACCTAAAGTACGCTATGCTGTACCCGACCCGCCTCCGAGTTACAAAAGGCGACAAAACACATTTCTTCACTCAGCCCAGCCGCGGAGGCACTGACATGGCTGGACTCCAACCACGGCCACACGGAAGGCCCCCCCAAAAGAACCCAACGCCTAAAGACCTCCCAGATGGAAGCAACAACAAAACCGCACAGCTTGCCGACCTGGTAAGACTATATTCACAACTCTAAGATGGGTAAAGACACGGCCCCACGTAGCCAAATGGCAGCACCGCGAGATGGACAGACACTGCCCAAAAACCCTTAATAACAACAGCAACCTACAACCTCACCCCACCAGCCTTGCCAGAGTGGGCTGTGCCCAATACCAAGGGCCCCTGCCCCTTTTTCTCTCCCCTCTGCCCTCCCCCCATGTACCTCACATCCCCCTGGACGCAACCCTGATTACCCCATCACCCCCAAAACACCCGATGTGAGCGGACAAAGACTTTCTCGAAGCTCACTACTCAAAGCCTAAACACAGCGACAACCTGAAGTCGCCCCCATAAGACAAGATAATAGCCATAGCGCAGTACAAACAGCGCTAGCCAAACCAAGTGCCCACCGTCCCTCCCATGGAAGAGACCAACGGGCAAAAGTTACTTGTTCAATTGTTTCAGTTCAGGGAATAATGCTTGCACCAGTTCCACAGTGCAAAGCCGGGAGTTGGGAAAAGTTTATTGCTGCCTATGCTATAATGTATTATGATATGTATTACAACAACTGTGTTAACATGTGCTCTTATTACACTCTCTATTAGACTAAATGTTTATATTAGGAATTGTTCCCCTCCCGATCCAGCCTGGCCCACCGGGTTGAAAATGCGACCAACAAACCACATTCAGGGTCTTAGCATGGAACGTTAGAGGTCCCCAGAACAAGATCAACGATCAACAACCCTACAATACTGCAAAAAACTCAAAGCGGATATAATAATCCGCTAGAAACCCACCTGGAAGGCCAACAACAAACTGCACTCAAAAGACCCTGGGTGGGTTGGGCATACCACCCCCAATTCACATCCTCCTCCCGAGGAGTAGCATTGCTAGTAATAAACACACACAGTTCGAACTGGTGGAGCTTAGGCTGGATCGGTCAGGTACTTTTGTGTTCTTGAATGTTAAGGTGCATAATGTCCCCCTACTTCTACTGCCTCATACATCCCCCACCATTCCATTATCCTCACTAAAGACAGGCCTACAATTCCTAGCTGAATACCCGGAACACCTGCTATATGGCTAGGAGATTTCAACACAATTCTAAACGCTTCCAAACAGACTACAACCCCACAGACTGGGCAACCCCCAGAAACCCCGAAACCAGGTTTGCAAGGCTCATGCACAGTATGAATATGACCGACGCCTGGCGCCATTTACACCCCCTAAAAAGGAATACTCCTGTTTTCTCAGCCTCATACACACGATGTCCAGAATTGACATGATATTCATACACGCTACACTAATTCCCCACCTGACCCAGCAGAATACGCCCCAAGGATACTCTCGACCATGCACCCTGCTGGGCCGAACTGACATGGACAGAAACCCCCCCCCCACGACCATGGAGACTCAACCCCTTCTGGCTAACATTACTCTCGGGGAAGACCCGACCTAACAAAAGAGTGGATTCCTTCTTCCGTACAAACGACCATCTGCCAGCCCGACCCAGGTATGGGAAGCCTTTAAACTACATGCCCGTATGACCTCCCCTCTAGCATAAATAAAATCAAACAAAACTCTGCTAAAACGAAAAAGAAGCCACAAAACTACTACAGGCGGCACACAAAACATTCACACAAAACCCCCCACACAAAACGCGAATCCCTGAAACTTCAATCCAGAATGACCAACAGCATATACGAAGCCAAAACCCAAAACAACTTTTCTTTCGAAAACAAAGACTATACGAACATGGTGAAAAAAATGGCAAGCTACTCGCATACCTGGCCAACATGAACACAAACCCCCCACTTCATCAAACTGAAAAACCAAACAGGAACAACTTCTCACCAAACCAAAAGAGTAGTGCAGACCACCTTCTAGTCTACTACAAAACTCTATACTCAACCCAAACACAAACACACATCCGAAGAGCTCAAGAACTACATCCAACAACTCCCCTACCACGCCTACCACAGGACAGCCGCAACCTCCTAGAAGAACCCATAACTGAAATAGAAATTAGAAATACACTAACCCAAATACCACGAAACAAAACACCGGGCACAGACGGCCTTCCCGCTGAATTCTCCACACATTACGAACTATTAGCCCCTAAATTGCTCGACCTCTATAACAACATGTTCTCCTCACAAACTCTACCCGAATCAATTCTAGAGCCCTGATGGTATTGATCCCTAAACGGGTAAAGACCCACTCCAACCCGGATCATACAGGCCCATATCGCTATTACAAAACAGACATCAAGATACTAGCCAAACTCCTCTCCTAAGACTAAATAAATCATACATCAACTGATACACCCAGATCAGACAGGATTCATCCCAGGGAAAAATACCACCCTAAATACCCCGCGCCTATACATGAACACACAAGCTACCCACAGCAATATGGGCACAAGATGCATTGTGATCTTGACGCTGCCAAAGCGTTCGACTCGGTCGAATGGCCCTTCCTCTGGCACGTGCTGGAAAAATATGGCTTTGGCGGCCGTTTCATACAATGCTACAACTCCTGTACTCTCACCCCAAGGCCCAGATCCTAGCCAACGGAACAATAACGGACACTTTCCCACTAACAAGGGGTACCCGCCAAGGCTGCCCGCTGTCCCCCCTCCCTACGCCCTAGCAATCGAACCACTGGCAATTAAACTCAGAGAAGACCAGACGCTACAAGGCCTCCAACTAGGCACATGCTCTGAGATTGTTAGTCTCTATGCAGACGACATGTTGCTTTACCTTTCAGACGAAGACAACCCCTACATAAAATTTTACATTTAATTAACCAACACGGAGAATACTCAGGCCTCACAATAAATTGGGAAAAATCACAAATCCTACCATTAGACCATTACCCAGCTAATGCCACCACCACCCCAACTCCACTACAAAGATCTGCCACCATTAATTATACCTAGGATTAACGTTTCCAGAGACTCAAAAGAATACCTGCCCTTAAACCTCGAACCCCTCATACAACTAATAAAAACCAAAACCCAAACATGGGCCAAACTACCAGTGGGAGTGGCGGGCCGTCAGTCTCACAAAATGATACTACTACCTAAAATCCTGTATATTGTATGGCATTCTCCATCCTCATCCCCCTAAGATACTTCAAAGCCCTGGACTCAATAATAAGACCTTTTATATGGGGATCGGGCAGACCGAAGCTCAGCTGGCAAACACTCAAACGCCCAACGAACATGGGAGGTATGGCAGTCCCAGATTTCCGACTATATTACCTAGCATCTCAGATCTCACACATACACCATTGGACTCAAGATAAAACCGACAAACTTATTAACCTCTTTGGAAAACAAGAAATACCTACACACCCAACTCTGCATACCTGATCACACGCGGACTGGCAGGTACACCACCACTCAACTATACACCCCCCCTACTACTGCAAACACTTAAAACATGGGACCTAACGATGAAAGAAATGAAAACCCCTCTCATAAACAAAAATACTCCACTTTGGTTTAACAGAAACCTACCAGAATTTCTCGATACAGCAACCAGGAATCTGGTATAAATAGGTGTAACCAGAATAATACACATTGTGCATAATGGTCAGATCAAAGTATTCGACCAGTTGAGACAAGAGTTTGAGCTCCCCAGTTCCCATCTTTCAGATATCTCCAATTACGTCACGCATTCCAGACAATTTGGAAACCAACAACTAACCTAGAAAGCAACCCAATACTGAGACTGATAGAAGCACCCAAACCCACAAAACTCATATCCAATGTGTACACCTATCTCCTATGCTCCCAACCCGAAACACAGGCCCCACGTAAAAAGGCAACATGGGAAAGAGATATTGGACCCATAGAAAAGGAAGAATGGAAGAGGCCCTAAAAGCACCAAAGACCGCCCCCCAGCAAGCATCAGAAAGGATGTCCCAACTATATATCCTCCACGAACATACTTAACACCAATTAGATTAGCCAAATTCAGACGGAACAGCAGCCCACTGTGCCCCAAATGCGCCGCTCCTCCCCCGGAACTTTTTTTCATATGGTATGGGAATGCCCCCAAATACAAGGATTCTGGAAACAAGTGGTGAAATTCCTCCACGACCATATGGGCTCCCCGTCAGACCTAGACCCCAAACTATGCCTGGGTATTACAAACCACCTATACCTAGGCAAACATCTGCAAACCGCCCTATGCGAAACCCTCTTCACAAGCCAGGAAACTGATCGCCAGAACCTGGATACAGGCCTCCACACCCACAATTTCTCAATGGAAACTTGAGATAAACTCAACCCTCCCCTACAAAAAACTAATTTACACAAACAAAAGCTGTCCAACAAAATATGACAGAATATGGAACAGATGGGAATCCTCACCCGCAACATGCAACGACTAGAGAATAAAACACATAGAAATAGAACCGAACCCCAAAGGGGAAATAAAGTCAGAGACACAGTGTTGACACATTTAACAACACACCCAACATATCTATAGCCAAAGGCAACAACCAAAAATAGGCAGCAAAAGTTAAAGTTAATATTGTTAAAGTTAATCTACAGCAATACGCCAAGCATATACCCCCTAGGGGAAATACCAAAAAAGTTAAAACCAATAAAGCAAAGACAATAAGACTGGGTCCCCCCTGCCAATAAATAGCCTAATGACCTAAGCAACCCAATATTATACAATATATGCAAACATACTGTCTCCAATATGACGGAAATAGCCAGACGAAGTATGAAGTAATACTTCTCAAGCCCCACTGCTAAACAACACAACAGACTGGAAATTAGTAAGATCAATTAATCTTCTATGTATGTTTCCCAATGTCGACTCTGATTGTAAAGGGCAGGGAGAAGAAGCCAAAATGGCCACCTACCAACCCAAGGTCTCAAACAACCCAGTAGAATGTATATAATTTATGAGAATTTACTGTCTTTAACACGATGGAAGCAGTTAGAAGACGCCTGAAAAAATGTCTTTCGAGATTCATTGTCAAAAATTACAACAAAATGTTACTCTGTATGATCAAATATGTTTCTTTATTGCTTTAATAAAACACCTCCTCTAGGAGGGGATTTAAAAAAAAAAAAAAATGTAACTAGGGCAGCAACAGGGTGTTGGAAATATAATGAAATGGACAAAGAGACCTAATTAGGGTTTAAAAAGTAGCTAAACACTCACACAGACAGTGTGGTGGGTCGGATGATCACATTCCCCGGCCCCTTCGCTATAAATGTATGTCGCTCAGTCCATAGTATGATACAAAATTAAAGTAAAATCCTCAATTAGTGGAGTAGATACACATATAAACGTTAAGCATTGAACTCACACGAGTCCCGTAGTGAGCCAGGTGGATCCTACCCCTGTCCCCTGCATTTGTGATGTGAAATCCCCTGTTTACAGCTGCAACCACATGGCTCGTAATTAACGAAACAGCTCAGCTCACCTAAAATCCCATCTGACCCGGGTGCAGGCCGGGTGCAGGCAAGTTCTTCGCTTGACTCGTTCCACAGCATGAATGTTAGATACCCTTCACCAAAGGCAGCGCATCCACCGGTCACAACGACAAAATTAGTTAAAAGCATATTCTTTATTACATATGAGATTTTCTCATCCCAGAGGAACCAACTGTACCTGTCTTCTACTGCCTCCCTAAGGTACACAAACCTACTAGACCACCTGTGGGTGTTTTGCTCCAACCTCTGGTTCTTAATTCTTACCTTAGAGACACGACCCACACTATCACGTTAGTGGAGTCTATCTAATAGAAAACAGAGTATGCCTTTGCCACCATGGATGTCACAGCACTATACTCTAGCGACAGGAAGGTGAGAATAAGCGTTCTCACCTCCCTGTGAATAATAGAAACGGATGGCACAGAGTTATTTTTGGGGGTTTAGTGTTCCTTTAATATGAGTATTTGTATAGTTCTTGTACACTGTGGGTGGTTTTATGATTGATTGAGATTTATATATATGGAGGTGTACCGCTTTAAGGGGCTGTGTTCGATGTATCTATTTAAATACTTACGGTTTAGCTTAGGTCACGCCTCTGATGAAGTGCTGTGTAAGCATGAAACGCGTCAGGTGGGACGTACATGGAGTTTAGTTTGTGATATGTAATAAAGAATACGCTTTTAACTACTTTTGTCGTTGTGACCGGTGGATGCGCTGCCTTTGGTGAAGGGTATCTAACACACACCTACTGATTAGAGATGTCCGAACTTTGAAAAATCCTGTCCGCGAGAGGATCCGCGGATTTTCGAAAAAATCTGTAAATTCGAAAATCCGCGAGCGGACCCATTAAAACGTATTAAAATGAAAGTTCGGCAAAATCCGTATTAAAAGTGGTCTAAATAGCCTTGGTAACGTACACTTAATCACTCAGGGACCTGGGTAATGACCTTAGAAACACGTATCAATGCCTACAATACCTAAAAATTACAGTCCGCTAGCGTGAATTTAAAAAAACGGTATTTTCGTAAAAACGAGGATTCCCGTAAAAACGAGGATTCCCGTAAAAACGAGGATTTCTGTAAAAACGAGGATTTTCGTAAAAACGGACCCGAACTGGAACTTCCTGCCTGCACAATGGCAAGTTCTGTAAGGCAGATGTATGCCACGCAGTACCTCCTGGCCAGGGGGTACGATGATTTCCCCCCTGGCACCTATCATGTGCGGCGCTGAAAGCGCAGGATTATGGACAGGCTCCAGCGCCGGCTCCTGCGCCGGTTCGGCTACCAGACCACTGTCTCTACCCTCCAGAGACAGTGGTCTGATATCAAGAGGCAGAGGCCTCATTATGTACAAGCCATGCGGCAAATGATGGAAGGCAAGTATACTTTTTATTATATTACTGTATTGTAATAAGTAGTTAAATATTTTAATTCACTTCTGACAAAAACATATTTATATATATATTTTTAAAAACATCAATAATCCTTAAATTTGGCTTGAGAGAGAGAGAGAGATCCAAGTTCTTTGTATTTCTCATTCACTGGTTATTATTACATTATTATTATTCAGATATTATTCAATAGCAGCCCTATTTAAAGGGTAAGTAAAGTCAAAAAATAAATCACTGAAAAGTGACTTTATTTAACATAACCCACATACCCACACATAGACACAGGTAAACACACTTGGTGGCCCACCCTTCCATTTCCATGGCAGCCTTATTTAAAGGCTAAGTAAAGTTAAAAATGAAATCAATCATTAAAAATTGATTTCTTTTTACCTTATAAATGCACACTGATACCCACACATAGACACAGTTAAACACACTTTACTGACCCACCCTTTTAGTTGCATGGCAGCCCTATTTGAAGGGAAAGTAAAGTCAAAAATAAAATGTTGATCAATTATTAAAAATTGATTTTTACACTCCAAAATTAAAAATGTTGTGTTACCCACAAAATCTATACAGATACAAGTACACACAGCTACTGATGCTCCCCTACACCCAACCAACTTTTCCCTTTCCATGGCTACAATACACACAATAAAAATATAATAAGGTATGAAATCATTGCCATAGAAATATGATTGACTTTTAAAGAAACTATAACATATTGCCTTATTTAATCTGTATTTTCAAGCAGAATTCAAAGTATATAATTAAATATATCCTTTAGATATATCATTCATTATGTATTTTTTTATTTTAATTTGCAGCGGAATCTTCCTCCGACACCCCACCACCGTCCCCGCAAGAGGAAGAATGTAAGTGCAGCCTATTGAAAAAAAAACTTTTTTCTACATTTTTCATTTCTCCAAGGCCACATTACAGCACACACGAGCGCTCCAGAAACAAGCATACAAGCGCGTGTTTCCGGTGCGCTCATGTGTATTGTCGTGCGAGTGCAGTACGATAGCATAATTGTGCAAAAATTGAGGATCACATTAATTTTGCCACACTATTGTGTGCTTTTACACGTTGATGTGTCCAAACCCTTTATCCAAATGTTTGCATATTTTTGACAACTTCTCCGAGAATTGTTTTAGTAAATGTATTCGAACATTTAATGACAGTGAGAGTTAAAATAAATTTCCTTTTTTTTTAGCACTACCACCAACTAGCCCCCTGGGCTCTCCATTGCCCCCACCGGCAGTCTCACCGCCCCAAGTGGAGGCACTGGCACCAGCCAGACACGTAAGTGCATCCTAAGCAATTTTTTTATCTTTTTATGACCTGATTGTCAGCAAATATTAGTGAAATTATCAGTCATAATTAAGTGAATTTATTATTTCACTGATAAAAATTTTTGTTAAAAAATGCAACAAATCTATAATTTGGCTTAAGAGACAGATCACAGTTCTTCTCATTTCTCATTCCCATTTATTGTCCTCGACTCTGGGCTGTATCTTGTCCCTCAGTTTTTGAGCTTAAGTCACGAAATTCGGTCCAACGTCCAAAATACCAAGAAATGTTCACTACATAGCCTTTTAGAAAATGTTCTTATCATGTATATATTACTAATGGATTGGACAGTGATTGTTGAAATAAAACATTTTTTTTCTAGAAGCAGGACCAGCCTCTACAGGCCCTCCACCTTCTCCATGCCCTCCAGCCCCTCCACCCTCTCCAGCCCCTCCAGGCTCTCCACCCTCTCCAGCTCCTCCAGCACCTCCAGCCTCTCCAGTCCCTTTGGCAGCCAGTAAATCATATGCAACGTTAATGAAATGTTATATACAAGACTATTAATATGTGTATTTTCCCAGTGTAAAATCCACGCCACATGATGCAACATTGGTACTGTGGGTTTGACAATGCTTTTATGGGGGCTGCACACTTCCAATCCAAAAATGTTGTATGTAGCACAGTCCTAGTGATACAAAACCAAGAATTTTTCTGATACAATTTAGTAATAAACGTAATGTTTTAGCCAGCATACCTACTGCGGTTTATCATGATCCCCCTGATGCAATAATATCGCTTTAAGTGGAAGTTCAGTGATAATATATATACTTTTAAGAAAAAAGAGCAGTATTTACCCATCCCAATGACCTTATCTGCCCATTCAGCATTGTGTCTGTGTAAATAAATGCAACCGAAATACTGACTTCCTGTTTGCAGGACCCCTAGTAGAGGCCGTTATGGTCTTGCCTTGACCCAGTCCCTGGGATGATTCAGTTGGTACGTAGATCTGAGCATGGTACCCATCCACAGCCAATCAGTAGAAATCACTGTTACCATAACTAGGTATGCATAATATAAACTAAGAATTTTAGAATAATGATATTATACTGAGCTTTCCTTTTTATGACATACCGCAACATTATAGCATTGCAGTACCATGTATGTGTAAGTAGTTATCAGGTGCAAAATTGCATCTACCACATTGTGCTTTAGGAATATGCTCGAACATCTTCACACAATTCTCTCAATATCTTCCTCCACAGAATTACAGAGCAAGCGACGGGAGATGCACCACATGGTGAGGCGCCTGGACCACTGCCTGACCAGACTGGAGAGGAGGGTACCCCAGTTAACCCCAGTAATTTTTTTTTTATTTTATTTTTTGTTATGTATATAGTTGAAAAAAATATATATATATTTATATAAAACTGTTATGAAAAAAAAATGTTTTTGGGCTTTATTTTTCAATATATCAAATTATTCAGATAGATTCATAATCAATTTTTATTGAGTTACAGCAGGCCCACTGCAGTTTGCCACCATTGTTGAAGAGCCAGGCAGGCTTGGCCCCACTGTACATACCCCTCACCCCACTGGCTTCTCTCCCTCAGAGTAAGCTTCGTGCAAAGGGAAAGCGGGTGAAAGGGTAAGGCTTCGTAGGAACAGCACCATTGAGTTACAGTAGGCCCACTGCAGTTTGCCACGCCTCATTCATCTTGATGAATGATAGGCGGTCCACATTCTCAGTGGAGAGACGGGTCCTCCTCTCCTTACAACAAGTTAGTCCAAAAAGGACTGTTGGGTCTCAATATGGTTGTGAATACAGGGGTGGTTAACAACAAGTGCTAAACCCCCATACTGAAATCCACACAGAGAAAGCTCAAAAATAGCTCAAAAAGCACAAAAAACTCTCTCCAACTCCTACACTGTCAGGTCTCCACTAAACACACTCCAACACACTGACAAAATGGCGCCTGTGAAGCAGCCTTTTATACCCAGGGGGCTGGCAATAATCATGTTAGCTGCCATTGGATAATTTGGGGCATGTGGCTTGCTCCGTCTTGAAAATAATCCCCAAAATGCGGAAATTCCGTGAATTTACAAGAATTTCTTGTTTTTTCGAAAATTTTTGAAATTACGAGAATTCTCGTAATTACGAGGACCTCCGTTTTCTCCGTATTTCGAAAATACAGAGATCCTCGTAATTACAAAAATTTTCTGGAAAAAATCTGCGGTTCGGAAGGCGGAAAATCCGGAATAATCCGCCGTTCGCGGACAGGATAAATCCGCGGACAGGATAAATCGGCGGATCCGGGTGTACCCGACACAGGTACACACACCTACTGATCTACTTATCCATTACTGTGGCAGCCATACTTAAAGGGTAACTTAAGTCAAAAAAACTAATTTTGATCAATAATCAAAAAAGATTTGTTTTTTTACTTCCACGGGGCACAGGTACACGCACCTACTGGCCTACCCCTCCATTACTGTTGCAGCCATACTTAAAGGGTATGTCCATCAAAAATTTTAGTTTGTTTCTAACTGATTTACTGAAGAACAGGAGGTAAATGCACTCTTTCTTACCTCCTGTTCTTCAGTAAATCGTACAGAGAGGAGGAGACACTCAGTCTCTGACGCGTCCTCGCTCCTTCACACTGTGTGCGCATTCGTGCACAGTGCAAAGGACTGGAGATGCATCTAAGGGGTCGGGGAATTCGTCGCTGGAGCGGGTCCGCGGGTAAGTATCTCCTCCTCTCCTGTAAGATTTACTGAAGAATGGGAGGTAAGAAAGAGTGCATTTACCTCCTTTTCTTCAGTAAATCAGTTAGAAACAAACTAAAATTTTTGCTGAACATACCCTTTAAAGTAAAAAAAAAACTAATTTTGACCAATCATCAAAAAAGTTTGTTTTTAACTTCCAACCTGATCCAGGTACACACGTCTACTCACCTACCCTTCCATTTTTATGGCAGACATATTTAAAGGGTAACTATAGTCAAAAAAACAATTTTGACTAATCATCAAAAAAGAGTTTGTTTTTTTAACCCCCAACCCTTCCCAGGTACACACTACTGTCCTACCCATCCATTACTGTGGCAGCCATACTTAAAGGGTAACTAAAGTCAAAAAACTTTGTATTTTTTAACCCCCAACCTGAGACAGGTACACATACCTACTGACCTACTCTTCCATTTCTGTGGCAGACATACTTAAAGTGTAACTATAGTCAAAAATAAATTTTGATCAATAATCAAAAAAGTTTTTTATAACTTCCAATCTGACACAGGTACATACACCAACTGAGGTACCCATTCATTCATGTGGCAATCATATTTAAAGGGTAAGTATAGTAAAAAAAACAGACATTTTGACCAATCATCAAAAAAGTTAGGGGCATATTTATAAAGGTTCGTTAACTTTTCGCGGCCGTTTTCGCGGACATTAACGCATAAATCGCATTTACCGCGATTTATAAAAGTCCGAAAACGGCCGCGAAAAGTTAACGAAGCGTTAACCTTTCGCGGCGATACTTACCTGTTACCGCCGCTTCTATTTATAAAGCGGCGGTACTGGTTTCGCTCGGCTAGTCAGCCGAGACACGCCCACCCCGCCCACACCCCCCGCGGCGGCGGCGACGACCACCCGCCGCCGCCACCGCTTCCCAGCAGCCCCTCCCAACCCGTTCCCCGCTCGCGGCAATCTCGGAACGGGAGGCTAGGAGGGGCTGCCGGGAAGGGGCCGCAGCAGGTGGTCGCGACCACCCGCCGCGCACCCCCTCCCCGGCAACCCCTCCAAGCCCCCCGCCCCGGCCGCTCCCGGGGAGGGGAAGGGAGGGAGCCGCTGGGAGGGGTGGAGGCTCCTCCAGCGGGGCCCTGAGAAGGGCCTTTTGGGGCTTAGGGGGTCCCGCAGCTCGAACACGGGACCCCCTCCCCGGCCTTGTAAGGGCCCTTGCGGCACTGACAAGTGCCTTTGGCGGGGGTCCCGCATCGAACGACGGGACCCCAGTGTGCGGCTCTTAAAAGAGCCCTTGGGTGACGTCTTCGGGCTGGCGACACCAACCCCACTCAGGTCGCCAATGCCAGGCAGACTCACTGCGGCCGACAGTGAGCCCGCTGGCACGCCGGCCTCAGCGGAGCCGATGTTGCCAGCCGCTTCTTTCTTCTTTCTTCAGCCATCTACTGCGATGGCATCTGAGTTCCGCGACGGAAAGCTCCTCTTTATATAGGTTTGCAGAAATCCATAATCCGTTTCTGATTGGTCAATTTTTAATACTTGCTTTACATTAACCAATCAGATTTCAGAACTTTCAAGGAAATCTGATTGGTTAATGTAAAGCAAGTATTAAAAATTGACCAATCAGAAACGGATTATGGATTTCTGCAAACCTATATAAAGAGGAACTCAGATGCCATCGCAGTAGATGGCTGAAGAAAGAAGCGGCTGGCAACATCGGCTCCGCTGAGGCCGGCGGTGCCAGCGGGCTCACTGGCGGCCGCAGTGAGCCTGCCTGGAATCGGCGACCTGAGTGTGGTTGGTGTCGCCAGCCCGAAGATGTCGCGTCAGATCAAGACGCCGGCGACATCGGCCTCGTTGAGGTCGCCGGCGCCCGCCGGGGGTACCCCTGGCGGCCGCAGGGGTACCTCTCGGGGGTCGGCGGCCTCGGCGGAGCTGGTGTCGCCGGGACTGGAAGAAAGAAGACGCCGCCCAAGGGCTCTTTTAAGAGCCGCACTGGGGGTCCCGGTTCGTGCTGCGGGACCCCCGCCAAAGGCACTTGTCAGTGCCACAAGGGCCCTTATAAGGGCCGGGGAGGGGGGTCCCGGTTCGAGCTGTGGGACCCCCTAAGCCCCAAAAGGCCCTTCTCAGGGCCCCACTGGAGGGAGCCTCCACCCCTTCCAGCGGCTCCCTCCCTTCCCCTCCCCGGGAGCGGCCGGGGCGGGGGGCTTGGAGGGGTTGCCGGGGAGGGGGGTCGCGCGGTGGTCGCGGACCACCTGCTGGGCGCCCCTTCCCGGCGCCCCTCCTGCCCCGTTCCGAGATTGCCGCGAGCGGGGAATGGGTTGGGAGGGGCTGCTGGGAAGCGGCGGCGGCGGGTGGTCGCCGCCGCGGGGGGTGTGGGCGGGGTGGGCGTATGCCCCGCCCCCTTAGGAGAGGCGTCGGGAAGGGATTTTAAGTCCCTTTGCGGCGATACTATACAGTATCGCCGCGAAGGGGCTTAAAATTACCGCAGCACATCACGGCCGCGATACATATCGCGCGAATAGCGCTCGCCGTTATAAATACGGCGATAGCGCTATTTTCGCGGCCGCGGTGTGCGGCGGTAATTTTTTGGCGCTATTATCGTTGCTTTATAAATATGCCCCTTAGTCTTTTATTCCTCAACCTGACCCAGTACACACACCAACTAACTTACCTTTAATTCATTTGACAGCCTTTTTAAAAGGGTAAGTAAACAACAATGCCTTTATCATTGGCATTATTGAGTTTTAAAATCTGCAGCACAAACGCACACATTCCCTTCGCAAGCGCATGGCAAAAGAGCACAGAAATGTACAGAGCTCTTTTGTCCATTTTAGTGTTGCCTCAGCCTATGGTAGATTGTCTATAGGCAAGTTAGGCACCAGGTATACATTTTTATCCTTAAACAAAATGAAATGTGTATGATATATACAGTAGAGATAATATCTTCCACAATGGGGCAAAAATAAGTTAAACCTATGCTCCCCAATTTAATATCGGGTTAGCGTGAGCTTAAAGGGGAAGTTCAGTGCAAATACATGTACTTTTCAGAAAAAAGAGCAGTATTTTTTTATCCCAATGACCTTAATCTGCCCATTCAGAATTTTGTCTGCATATAAATAAATGTAACCGAAATACTGACTTCCTGTTTGCAGGACCTCTAGAAGAGACCATTAATGTCAGTTGCTCAGTAGAGATCTGAGCATCTTTGACCCATCCAACAGCCAATCAGTAGAAATTACTGTTAGGAACATTCCAAGGATGTGGTGAATCCTGGGAAGCATTCAACTGATTTTTTAAAATGGGAGAGAATATGTAGAATAGCTAAGTATGCATTACACAAACTAACAATTTGACAAATATTGATCATTTCCACTGAACTGTCCCTTTAACTCATTATTTGCGAGGCCTGTGCCATTTTCTATTAATGGTTAAGTTCTTTTTTATGCTACTTAAAAGCATGAAAACAAACGTCTTTAAAACCGAGGCGTACCATCCATGCTCCTTACCTGCCGGAAGCACAGAAGGTAAGTATTACATCCTCCTCAAGGTGATTTGGCCTTTTGCCCAGGAGGTCCAAATGCAGCCCCAGGCCCTTTGTTTGAGGCAAACACACTGTAGACAGAAAACAAAATGGGTGTTCAAACTGGAACAAACACACACAGGGAGATTCAATAAAATTTCTTATCGTTAAAAATGGTGCTAATTGTGCCCCAATTTTGCCCCAACCAATCAGATGTTACCTTTCAAATGTTAAATAATATCTGATCGGTTGGGGCAAAATTAACAGCATTTTTAACGATAAGAACTTTTATTAAATCTCTCTTCGAAATAAAATCTGCTAGAACTTTTTTTACTCAATGGTGTCTCTGAGCCAGTGTGGATGATCACCCGATACATGCACTTAGTCCTAGATACATTTTTAGGCACATTGACTACCTGGTATCCATTGTCCAGCCCTCATATAGTATGAAACCATTTGTAAGCACTTTTGAATAAATATTAATGAAGATGGTTTCATTTAAATGAAAGCAGAGAGAACACACCTGTGTATACTTCTACCTTCTGGGTGTGACTGGAATGTAAAATAACAACAACAAAACTGGAATATCAGTAAATGGCACAACTAGATTGATGGCAGAATAATGCAAGTCAAGTGTAACAACATGCTAAAATGTACAATATATAAGGAAAAATCATATTAAGAGAGATTCAATAAAAGATCTTATCGTTAAAAATAGTGCTGATTTTGCTCTAACTAATCAGAAATTATTTAATATTTGAAATCTAACATCTGACTGGTTGGGGCTAAATGATCGCCATTTTTAATGATAAGCATGGTGATTCAATAAAAGTTCTTATTATTTAAAATGGTTCTCCCTAAAAAACTTTTATTGAATACCCTGGAATAACTTTTATTGAATCTCCCTATTTGTGTATTAACATGACCGCAGGACTGAATGTCTGAAACAATCAGTAGGCAACCATTAGTCCGCTGCTGGGTTTACCAATATTCTCCAACCAATATTATTAAAGGCCTAGTACACATTTAGACCTATGTTTCAAACCTGATGTACTACCGATCAATAAATCCATCCATATTCTGCTGGTGAAAAAAAAAGCACTTATATTCCAGCCAAAATTACCTGCATGTTTGATCACATATTTTTGGTGATTAAGCCAAAAATTTGCCCACAGCAAAAACTGTCATCAGTATTTTAACCCAAGCGAAATATTGCACCCCAGGGTCCATCTGGCCAAAATATCAGTTTGTGTGTACCAGGCAGGAGACTTGACCAGGGACTGGTTGGCCAAAAATGATCTGCCTGCTTGTATTCTTATTTAAGTTGATTAAGTTAATACTTAATTGATAAAATGAGCTAGTCAACAAGCCTTAATGCAAATGTATGAATGTATTTGATAAACTGGAACAACATTTTTAAATAATCTACAAATTGCCACTTTAACTATAACTTTATCCTTTTCATATATCGGATTAAAAAAAAACAAAAAACTCCTTTCCACACAATGCATAAGTGCATCCTATTATAGCTATGGGTGGTTATTAAGAAAATCTATTACCACTATTTAGTGAAAAGTGTAGCAGAGTTATGGTAAACAGAATATTGTAGATGCTATCACTCCCATTGTAGCACTTCCTTCACATTTTTCTTTTCCTATTCTAAATCTAATTCTGCAGAGTCAATAAACACATAAATGTACTTCCCTCTGCTACTATTATGCAGTATGTTCCCTATGTCAAACTACATTAAATAGAAAATAACACTGGGTTAAGCCATATATACAGTAAGAAATAAATAAATGTGATGGCAATGCAGCTCTGACTTTTTGCAGCATTAAAATCCTAGTAAATTTAAAGGAGAAGTTTAGTTATAAATCAAGTTTTAATTGCCAGAATAATGGTCACCTAAAATAGATGCTTTTTATTACTTGTCTGCTGCAGTTAGATTATTTGATTAGTTGCTGGTAATGTTGCACATCCTAATAAATATGCATCATCCTTTAGCTTTTTTAAATCTAAACTGTTATCTTACATTTCTGAAAACCAGCACTATTAATGATTGTTAGCTGTTAGCATTTTGTGTCCCTCCCCCACTTGTATCTGTATGCTGTAACTCCCACTTCTTCAGGGCAGGGATCTCTTTCCTAATATATCAAGGCTCATCTCACGCGGGCATGGCAGCAAAAAAGGGGGCATAACGGGGAGGAGATTTAGAACTCCTCTCTATTGCGGGGGATTGGGGTGGTCTCACGGGAGCATGGGAGACCTCCCAATTCGCAGGAGACTGGGAGGGGTGGGATACCTGTGTATATATATATATATATATATATATACAGTACAAGGATTGTGGAAGCACTCCAATTAAGCTAATTTACAGCTACATTTTTGCGGAAGTGCTACTGATCTGGTCAAACATTTATACAAACATAGAAAATATAATCAATGCACATTCCTAGGCCCCATACAATATCCTATTATCTGCACACTGGCATACATTATAAACAAGGGGGTTTTAGTATACATTACTGTGATCACATGAATGAAAAGCCTTCCAACCACGTCAAGGTAACCCCAGTCTGGAAGGTCCTAACTTCTACCCTTTTATACTTCAATTACCATTAGCAAACTTTTATATATCTCATAGTTGTGCACTGGATCAATATAACAGGCTCTCACTTCCCCCAGCCCTTTGGCTTTTTAAAATGAGGGAAGAGGCCATCCATCCAGTGCTTTATATTAAAGGCATAGGATCTCCAATTAAAGGGGCATGTTGGGGGTGCTATTACCACATAGAAGCTTGACCATGCTTCATAATAAATACATACAATACAAGGATTGTGGAAATTACAACTACATGATATGTTATATTGATCCAGTGCACAACTAAATGCAAAAGTTTGCTAATGGTAATTGAGGTAAAAAAAAGGTTAGAAGTTAGGACCTTCCAGACTATGCCTTTAATCAAACTACTCAAATTCAAACTACTACTGTCACTTCATCAAAGAGACAAGTGACTTTGTGATGTCACAAAACGCGTCAGGGCTTTGACATTTCTCCTGTTTGTCATGCTTCTAAACTGGAATAAAAGTTATCTTTTCCCCGGCCACTGATTGAGTCAAGCAGTCCAATCCTTTTCTTCATGTTAAATCTATCCTTACATATATATGATATGTAATATATATATATACATATATATGTAAGATATATAATATATGGTAAACAGCACAGTATATGATTGTTTTATTGACATTGTATAAGTCTCCCTACAAAAAATAGAAATAGTCCTATACACTCTTGTCCAACAGTGGGTGCAGACTCCTCTAGTATTCCACCCTCAAAGGAACAGGAAATCTCAGAAGAATGTACAGTGAATAAATACTTATATCTTGGAGTGCGACCCTCACTGTATATTTTTCTGATATCTACTGCACTTCTACCCTTTCCTTTATATCTGTATGTTACCCTCCAAACTAGATTGTAAGCCCTATACGTGGCAGGGACCTCCTTTCCTCTTCTGGCAAGGCTATAGCACGTATATGGCTATATTTCTATAATTTCTATTTATGTACTGAATTAATGTATTTGCCCCCCTTGAATTACTTTTTTTGTAGTTTGTTACTGTACAGCGCTGCTTCCCAAGTAGCACTTTATAAATAAACCATACATACATGCAAGAGTAAATGGTGAGTATAATATTTATCAGCAACTTTGCTTTGCCTTGGAACATGACAGATGAAAGTTGTTCATTTTATCCAAAGTCTAATAAACAGCAAATAGAAAAAAGGAAGTGACTTAAAAATGAGAAAAATACATGAAGGTTGTTTTGCAAAAATCATAGGGCAGCCGTCTGTACAACACACGCAAAAGCAAGCAATGCCAGCTTCCTCTCTCTCCCCAAAATATCTGCACATTTTAATTTCAATACCTGTATATCCCTATACTGTGACCACAACGAAACTCCTGGTCACAGCAAAATACCTTTGTGTTAAGGTTTTTTGGAAGTGTGCGCTAGGTTTGGGTTCTCCAAAAGGTAATTTCGTACAGTCCTGACTTTGAAATTATGAACAAGAAATCTATTTTGGATCTGCATCCCTTTTTTCAGTTTCAAAATGATTCTTACCTAAGACTTATAAAGATGAACAAACATCTTATTTACCTAACTAACATAATTTGCTATGAATTAGATATGTGTATGCCTTAATAATGACTAATCTCAGCACAGAGAAACTAAAGTTTAAGGGCTAGGCCTCACTATCGTGTTGAATGTGCAATGTGTTCACGCATTAAAAAACGCATGCTAGTCATGGCCAATTTAACACACTAAAGTGTGCTGCGATCTGCTTTTCTGGGGGCAGGCAATTACCATTTATTTGAGAAGATGGTTATGCGCAGGAAAATTCATGTTACAATCTGGCGTAATGTGGCCTCAGCCTAAGGAGCAAGTAAAGATTGTGATGTGTGTGTTACCCATAGGACTGACCATACACAGGTTTTGGGATTGATCTATTGATAGATCAATATATCCATTTGTCTGTGAGTGTGTTTGCTTTTTCACACAGATGTTTGGAAATACTGGGCAGCTATAAATGATTAATTTAAGAAAACATTAATCAAATCATTACTTTCTGTGATTTCAGGTTCCCAGTCACTTCTCACATCTTGTCAAGAGCATTTCATTTATAATGCTTGCTAACTGTTCCTGCCAAAGACCATCTGACCTTTTCTGCAGAATTCAGTAAAGGGGTATTGGCCTGTGCGGCCCAGTAACATGACAAGACTCTGGTAAAATGAGCCCTTGGTCAACACTAGTGCGATTTCCATGCGTTTGTGCATGCAATTTTTTTTTCTAACATTGGGGTCGTGGTAAAGCACCAAAATTGTGCGATAGCGTGTGCATTGCAATTGAGCATCTGTTTGCGATACGCAATCACATGCAATCTTTGAAGGAGAAATTGCATGTAAATAGCACCGGAATCGAACACACAATTGACCAATCTATGGGCATTTGTTAATCTACGATCGCGGTCATAGACCTACAATCGCAATTAAGTTATGATCGTTATCATAGACTTATGACCGCGATTGTTTAGGATTTAGGATTGTAGCAACGATCGGTAAAGGTTTTGCAAAAAAACACAATATCCCACCTTTATAAACATGGCCCCTTGTTCTGGCAAAGCCAACAAGAAACATGACTTCTCAGGTTTCCTACTTAAGGAATTAGTCATATATAAAGTAACACCAAAGAAGGATGGTTCCAACCAGCAAAAAGAACGGCATTCAATAAAATCTATAAAGTGTTTCCAAATTCAGTAATGTGTTTTGAAGCTTAAAGGACAACTCCACCCTCATAAGAACATCTTTTAGAAAGAATGGGCTCTTTAAAATATGTTGATATATCATAGTTTGTCCTATGAATCCTATGAATTGGAGGTAGCCAATATGCAATTAGAATTGTTTGTGCACTAGAATTCTATTTTTTGTATGTATTATATTTTTGGTCTCTAGTTGCACTTTAATATGGATGTACAACAGCCTAATTTTCTATATATTGTGTGTTACATTGAAGGTTTGACCAAGCCTTCTGGGAAAATGTACTCCACCCAGAGTTAGGTCATGTGCTCATTTGAGTAAAGTACTTTAAACTAGAGAGTCAGCTTCAAGCATCCAGGCCACACAGGAGAAGCTGTCAGCTCATTCATCTAAAAAGGCAAGTACCAGTAAGTTAGGACCCAGTTGAATAAAGCAACCTTGACGTGGTGACTGGGCTTAAAATAATTTGGCCAAATTATTGAACTAATTGCTTTTATTTATCCAGGGTTTAGCAGACTGTTTGTAGTCGCAACCTTATGGAGGTAGCCAATATGCAATTAGAATTGTTTGTGCATTAGAATTCTGTTTTTTGTTTGTATTATATTTTTGGTCTCTAGTTGCACTTTAATATGGATGTACAACAGCCCAATTTTCTATATATTGTGTGTCCTATGAATTCATTACTGTTGTTCAGGCCATTACTGATAGGTGTCTCCACTCTTGGTTCTCGAATGGTCCTTGAGTCAGCCACCCTGGAACACATAGGATTAAGTCGCAATAGACCGGAGTGGGTGCCACAGTCTTCTTGGTAATGCTGATAGGATAGCAATCACATATGCTTTGTCCAGAATAATCTTTTGTAGCAATTTTCAAATAAGGTCAAAGGGGAGGTAATAGGTACTTCAGGTTTCCTGTATATGACTCAAAAAATCTATCTTTAAATCCCTGTGGTTAGACTTCCTAAAGAAAAACAAACTGCACTTAGTTTTTCCATAAGATGCATTTCTGGTCTTAAGATGTTAATTGATTAAATGGCTTATACTCCATTACACAGGGCTTAATCTTCAGAAGTCTGTGACCAATGTAATGGCTGTTGACTAAATCCTTGAGAAGGAAACTTACAAAAACTTCCTTATACATTGAGCTTCTGTCACAGTCTTTCAATGTTCTCTCAAGTGAGTGACCAAATCCTTTTCAGACACTAGGGTGTGTGCAGAAAGAAGACTGCTTTTATACAAGTTGACAGTCCATCCTCGATTTTGTAAAGCTTCTACAAACTTCTTGTTATGCTGTTGACATTGACTACC
Organism: Hymenochirus boettgeri; assembly: GCA_019447015.1. NCBI lineage: Eukaryota > Metazoa > Chordata > Amphibia > Anura > Pipidae > Hymenochirus > Hymenochirus boettgeri. The sequence continues at coordinate 109,833,072 of CM033472.1, forward strand.
TTCAGGATAGAAAGACGCAACTCTATTTGAAACCTCTTTTAAAACAAAGGATTTGAAAAACATTCCCAGAACTTGCCTCAAAGGAGATGTAAACCCCTTAACCCCACCCCTTCTTCTCCACCCTAGGTTTGCAATAGTTCAGGAGAAATACTTACCTAAAGTTGCAATTGCCAAGTCTGGTCCCAGGGGAGAGAGGGGGGGATTTAATAACAATTTCCTGGCCACAGCTTAGTAGATTGACTTTTAATGATTGCTGCATGTGACTGGGGGGGAAAAGCTACCATGATCTGCCCATTCAATGCATTAATAAATTCCCCTTAAGTAATGACTTCCTGTATGGGTGACCTCTAGTAGTATCCATTATTATCCTGCCCCTCAGCTTGCTGGTTGATAATTTGCTTAGTAGTAATTTGAATATGTTAATAAGGACATCCATATAAGTTGATAATCCTAAGAAGAAATAGTATCATTGCAGAACCCAAAATGGTAACTCACTAACCTCAGGAGAAACAGCAGGCTTCTAAATAGTAGATGTTGCTTTCCGAACTTGCCATATCTTCTGAGCATGTGTGTCTATAATAATGACATGACGTCATGCACAATTGCCTAATAGCCACAGCCAGGAAGACCAGAGCCACACTGCTCCTGTTTTTGATCGAAATTAACTCAAAACAGGATCAGGGGTAGAGAGTCCCTTCAGGGGAATCTTTCTGGGAAATCTTTGCCATTTCATTATAATGCAAAACTAGGGTTTGGCCCATTAGCCAATTCCTCTAGCCACATGGTATGCTGCCGTGTGTTGTGTTGAGCATGCGCTAAGGTAATCGAAGCGCATGCGATCTGCAATTTTTTGCACAGTTGCATGCACTCCGATTGTGCAACATTGTGCAATCGCAGCGCACAGATAAATGAACACGCACGCTGGAAACCCAATCAGTGCGCTAGGACATGTTGTTGTATGGCCTCAGCCTTAAAGAGTAAAAATATGATTCAATGAGTCAAATCCTTCTATGGGAGATCTATCTACAAAACTAGAATAACTGGTTATTTATCATTTACCCAGGCTATTGTCAGTAAAAATAAATAGCGTGCTTTGGAAAAAACATTTTATTAAAGATTAAAATATATTCAAAACCAGCAAACCTCACAACCAACCAAAGTGGGGAAAGTGCAAAAGTGTTAGGCTGGGTACACACTGGCCTATTATTTGTCATGACCAAGCGTTCGTGCAGGCAAATGACTGCTGGTCATGGCAATAGTGGCTGTGGCCAAGAGTGCGCACCACCAATTGTGCAGTCTCACAGGAACCCGTATGATCGGCCGTGATTTGCCAACGGATGCGATCGCTCATTCATCTAATTGGACGGCCGAGCTTGGTCGTGGCCAGCTGCCCCACACCAGCAGATATTTATGGCTGACTGACCAATGGTGCCATGGATTGGTCGGTTGTCCAGAAATATTTGCTGGTGTGTACCCAGCCTAAGATAAAGAACAGCCCTGATGTTCTTTATAAAAGATTTTTTTTATAAAGAATTAGAGATGTACGGTATGATAAATATCTCAATACACTGCTCATTACCTCATTGTTGCAGAAATAAGATTACCAGGGGGCATATTTATGAAGGCACAGCAGCACATCTTTACCATGGTTGTAAAATAACTAGCAGTAATTTTTAACCACATTGCTATCTACTGCATTTAGATTTTATCCTACAGTTTTAAACAACAATGCAGACCTATATTAGCAATTCACCTGCATTGGTGCGGTGTTGCTAGTGAGCAAACAAAGCAAACCAATATTTTGGAAGGACGTTTCGGCCGATAAAGTGCCCATACACGGGTCGTACACATCATGCGTCGCGGATCAGCACCCAAGATCGCACGTGTGTATGAGCCTTAAGTCCACCTGTTCCTGGAGTTGTAGGCTTTGTATGGAAGTGGATAGTCTGCTTCTGAACGATTAATCCAATGGTTCTGTGCCTGCCGCAGCTGATCCTTTTGCTCTTGCTGGGCTAGTAAATTTTGAACTTTCTCATTGTCGTTAAAGGGATTTCTTCCATATTCCTGTCGCAGCCATACTCTGTACTTCAGAAGAAATAAAAGAAATAAAGTAAAATTTATAGCATTGAGACCACTTGGCTATTCCTCTTAAATAACTAGCTACAGCTGGACAACATAACTTCCACAAAAACTCCCACTGGGTTAAAGCTCTTTCATTTCATTGGGTTTGAACCTAACAAAAGGAAGTTTCCTGTGAGTGGAAACGTGTACAATGTCCCTTACTCTAAAGGACCTTGCTCTCAAGGACATAGAAAAAGAAGGACATTAAATCATTTGATGGTTGAATGGTGTGTGTGAAAGTTTGAAAATAAGTTTGAAAATAAGGAGGAAAGCAGAACAATTCTTCCTAGGATTTTAACCAATAGAAGTAAGAGTACCATTATAGCTTCTAGAAATTGAAATAATAGGTTTAATTCTGTGCCACTGTAGTTTGTAAATACATTTTTAAACAATTGTAACTAGTCCATAACATGTTCCTTGGTTTTCTTTTTCTTTTTCTTTTTTTACAATATAATATTTAATTAAATTGTAATTGTCATTTATCAGCAGCTTTATAAACAATTTTCTTTCCCTCTATTTATTTATTCTAATGGGGCCCATACACGATAAGATTAAATCGTTTGATAGTCGAACGATATTTAGAATCGTGCATCTATCGTGTAATTAATGTGGGCGATAAAATCCTTTGCAATCATATTTGCAAGATATGATCGTAGTTGAACGAAATAGGTCTGGACGAAAAAGTTTAGTCGAATACGATACAATCGTTTATGTGTATGAATAATCTTACGACGAATGGAGAGGATGTTGCGATGTGGTTGTAACAAAAGGAACTTCCTCCTGTTTTACAGGCCCTTATCGGAAGTTGTCATGTAATATGTGTTAAAGGTCAGACGTGTCACCCTGTAAACAAAATGTAATAATGCTAATGTGGTAGATATTGGTTCAATTTAAATTAAAAATATTTATTATATGGATAAAATGTTAAAGCAGAATATATTTATAAAAAATATACAGGGTTTTTTAATAAAAGTTCTTATCATTTAAAATGGTGCTAATTTTGCTACAACCATTCAGATGTTGGCTTTCAAATGTTAAATAAGATCTGATTGGTTGGGGTAAAATTAGCACCATTTTAAACAATAAGAACTTTTATTACATCTCCCTGATAGTTCATTGATTTTAACAAAAGACATACTGAGGTAAAGAAGTGTTATGTTTTTTTTCAGCAAGTTGTGATTATGATACATATGAGTATACATATGTGTTACATGTTTATGTCTGTGTTGTCTTCACCCACGTTATATTTATTAATGTATACACTAAATAAATAAAAACAAGTAGTATCCATCTTGTCCAAAGGATAATTGCTTTATTTAATAAAAATTGTTTTAGAATTTTTTTTTGTTCCTCAATTTTTCCAAAAAAAAGTACTAACTGTCACAGTTTACTACATGTTATGTATATATAGTCATAATCTAAAGAATATGCATCCATATCTGATGACATTCACAATATGCATCCATTTCTGTGTTTACATAAAAAAAGGTGTCACAATTATAATCGTAAGTATACAAATGTACATGATAAATCTATGTAACATTACCTCATACAATGTCTGCCCAAATATCTGGAATGATGTTTGTATCCTTTTAGTATTCATACATGTACATTATTTTAATCATCACACAGTGTGCTAAACCTATTATATAATCCAAATAAAAAACACTAATTGAATAACAAATAATATACTGTTGTTTACATCACTTACATGTATCATGTATGTTCCTGAAGATGTAGCATAGGATGAAACATGAATTATGTTGTTAGAAGTACAAAACAATTGTCAATCTTTAGAAAAATTTGCTAGCAATTTAAGGAAAATATCTTTTGTTTTTTGTTTCTGGAAGTAGTGTTGTGTCAAACATTTAACACTCATGTTAAGTTTATAAAGCATGTTCATACATTTTTAGAGCCCCATTCATGTGCTACCTTCCATAACAATTATGATGCATTGTCTCAATTGACATGGGTTATATGTCATTATTGGAGCTTTTAGCCACATCATATATTCCAAACAAAATGTTTATTTAAATTTTTTTCTTTTACAACCTCATTACCTATTCTGTAAATAATGGTAACTAAATATTCTAATACCATAATATTATTACATATTTTATATATTGTAACTGTTATATATTTTATCCGCAATATAATATCTTAAAATATGGACAAAACATGCTTGTACTACATTAATTAAGCAACACGAAACTAAACAGTGGAAAATGTTGGATATAAATTATTAGAGTGTAATAGTGTCCAAATCATTTTCATTGATTACAGGCCAATACTGTAATTTAAAGAATAGTGTCTTAACTCCTGTGCTAATCATACTTTAGGAATAACCTTCCACAAATATGTCAACTGATAAATTTACTGACACTCATCATTATATTTTTGCAAATACTTGAATGCTTGTAATTTCTGTGTTTAATGTGTGCTTAATAGCTCCACAGAAGCATGAGGCATTTGCTATAATTCAATTAAGACACACTTTTACATGCAGTTTTGCAGATATTAGCATATCTTTTGAAACATTACAAATAAAATGATGCAAAATATTAATATTTACACTTTGGTTCATCAAAATATGTATTAACATACAGTATAAACTCACTATTTAGATTAGTGAGTATTCACAAATATGGACTTTATTCCTGTACATATTAATAACATTTGCATATAGCATGTGAATCATATCTGTTATGGGTTTATTTTTCTACATCCATATAGGAGTGTTGATTTCCTGGATATTAGACATATAAAATAGTCTGGATTTTTACTTTGGAAAATTGTAAGAAGCAGAGTGCACATGAAACATACACTAAAAATATTGTGTTGATGCATAGTAAAGAATGTTTCAAAGTGTACACCACTCTTTCCTCTTATGTAAAAGTGAAAATATTTGTGTACAGGAAAGTTCAGAATACTCTGTGGTTTTAGACGTAATATAGTTATTCATATGTGTGTATATTACAGTATTAAAAAATGTATTATTGTAAAATATATGATAAACTATATTTACAATTTTTATTGCAAATTATATATAATATAATATCTGATATAATGCTTAAACACTACTTATGTATAATACTAAAAGTGTGGCCTGATGTTTGGGGTATAAGACTTCTATATTATCCATGTAGTGTTTCTATTCTGCATTAGCGACCATATAACTTTAGGAATAATGTTTGCCACCTACAAACAAATGAGCTTTCATAGAAAATGTAGGATGTTCGCATATATTTGTAAAAAGTCATGTCCATTTAAGAAAACGTACATGGAAATTCAATAAAAGTTATTATTAAGCAACATTAGAACACACAGTTAACAGTAATAGCGAAGATACTGCTTACTATTTAGGCAAAATGACAGCGAAAATTTTTTAATTTCTGCAATCCAGTATTCTTTACGGAGAGCTAAACTTATTTTTTTAATCCTAACGTGAACGTTTTTCTCCCCAGAACCCCTATATATTGTAAAATTCTTCTCTAGTAAGTTACATTTAGTTCATGTAAGAAATAGATTCTGTAATTAAGAAGGCTTCCATGTTGTTGCCAATACAACTCACAGTCCATGTAGGCTTCAAAGGGCCACGCCCCCAGACCCCTGAATTCACGACAGAGCCTACATTTCAGCCTGACTGATTGTGTGATCTATTAAAGACTGCATGATTGGCCATGATTTAACTGGCACATTTGATTGTCTGGAAACAACCATTTCTGATTGGTCAGAAATATTGAATCGGAAAACATATAATGTTAAAAGGAGTTAGGGCTAATCTGTTATGGGTTTATTTGTTTTACCCCTTTTTAACTTAAATTTTGCAGGGCCTGTGCCGATGCAGTACCCGTACCAATACCAATTCCTATATTGTAGCATGAAAATGAATGCCTTTTCAGTAGAGGCATTACCTCAGCGTTCACAACCTTCCAGATTCCCATGTTAACATGTTAAGTGAATTCTGCATCATGAGAGCACAGAAAGTAAGAGGAGCAGTGCAGAAATTATCACATCTCCCTGATAATCTTCAATCACAATTGGTGTAAGAGGCACATTGAGATATATATATATATCTCAATTTTTTTTTTATTTTTTTTTTCATTTCTTTGCTGGTTAGGTTTGGTGCCTCTCTACCTTTTCCTGTTTGCTCAGGTTTCTGACTCATTGGTCAGCCACAAATGCCCCACTGGTTATTGATGTCTTCATCCTGTTATTACCTCACACGCAATGTTTCATCCAAACAGGACAGAAGAATTGTAAGGATCTATTGATAGTCATGACCTACTTTTGTTTTTTCACCACGTTCTAAATTATTATGCAAATTGTATTTAAGTGTCATAAGGATTAAAAATGTTGGTTTTCAATTAAATTCATAGATGACATTGTGTCTCAGGGCTCTTTTGATCATTGTGACAATTAAGTTGGACACCTGTGACAATTAAGTTTGCCAGGTGAGCTCAATTTAATGAAAGACTACTAAATAAGGATGTTCCTTCTGCTGTCGAAAATAGTTGAATGATAAGGTATGAAAAACTTAAATAAATTAAAAAAGTAAATTGTTTTTACTGCTTTATAATTATTATCGTAGTATAAATTTCCAAGGGAAAGTCCCAGAGGGAATGTCCAGAGCCCTGTTACAATGTATATGGGGTTTAATATGAAATCTTTTGCAATTCTAATCATAAGCTTGTAGCATGTGATCATTTCACCACATTCGACCATAACTATCTGCTGGAAAGTTTTCCATTGTTGAAAACAGTGATTACTTGGGTAAGGTCCCACTTCACTACATGTAAAAATCAGGGAGATTTACGGAGAGCTATCTACTGTCAAATAAAGTCACAAGTGCTATGTTAAATCGGTTGTGGCACCTGTGAGGCTGACTTTTGCAAAAACCATGCAGCCGGGACATTTCCTTTTCTAAAGTCGATTACAAAGGTTTAGTCGATTACAAACGAAGAACTTTTTTAAAACACATGTTGTTCACTGCATTTTATTGCGCACTAACAGGGTTATTCAATAAAAGTTCTTATCGTTTAAAATGGTGCTAATTTTGCCCCAACCAATCAGATGTAAGCTTTCAAATGTTAAATAAGATCTGATTGGTTGGGGCAAAATTTGCACTATTTTAAACGATAAGAACATTTATTGAATCTCCCTGTATGTTTTTTCCATTTTCAATAACAGGGGAAAGAAATGCATGAGATCGACAACAAATATCGTGATTGCATGTGTCAAGAAAACAGAGCGAACCGGAAAGCAAACAGTGGGATGTAGAAACCATTTCTCATCTTTATCATAAGGTGTCAATGCAGAGTGCAAACATAGAAGCATATTTTTTAACAAACCTGGGGCCCTATTTATAAAAGATCGTTATCGTTATCGAAAAAATAACGATCGCTATCGTAAAATAACGACCATTATTTTCCGATAAGGACCGATATTTTCCGATATCGGAAAATACCGATCGTTATCGGAAAATAACGGTCGTTATCGGAAAATAACGGTCCTTATCGGAAAATAACGGTCCTTATCGGAAAATAATGGTCGTTATTTTACGATAGCAATCGTTATTTTTTTGATTTGACCATAACTGGAAACTATAATTCTTCCCAACCACCACTCTGTCATTTTTTTGTTGATCTGCCCCCTATTTCTTTAGATATCCAATCTAAAACTTCTTATATTTCAGCTGTCAATCAGGTTCCTTGCTCTCAAAAACTTTTCTTCTGTGAGAAGTTTTACTGTAGCTGGAATGGTGATAGAGTTTTGACAGTTGGAATGCTGTATGCTGTGTGCAGGCTTGACAGTTGGTTTGTGGGGAAAAAGTCAGGGCCGGGTGGAAGTGGGAGTGGTTAAAAGAGGGAGGTGGGATACTGCTCCTAAACAAAATGTGTGCTGGATTGAAGGGATGCAGCAACACCTCAATCAGAGTAAGTGCTACTAACATGTATTCATTTAGAAATTAATATGAGGCAAAGTCATTTTTTCCAGTATCAATGTCCCTATAACTAGGTCAGCATTACTAATGATGATGTTTTGGAAAATGGTCCTTCTTCAGTTTTTTATGTATCATAATTTTACAATTTAAAGGGTATCTATACCTCCAAAAATCGAATTTTCAAAGATAGTGTAAAGGTCCACTACTGCAACACATGTTTCAGATTTGAAATCCGAACTGTAGATTCTCAGAAGTCTTCATTTTAAATAAGGCTTGTCACTCATACCAGGTATGTTAATTTGTGTCCCTCCAGTGACCTCTTACTAGGATTTCCCAAAACATGCATTAATACAACTCCAAATATAATAAACTGATTAATCATATTGGTCTTCTGTCTGTCTGCCTGTCTGTCTATTATATGTCAATCTATATATCTATTATCTATCTATCTGTCTTTCTATTATATATCAGTCTATATATCTGTCTATCAATCTGTCTGTCTACCTGTCTGTCTGTATCTATGTGTCTGTCTGTCTGTCTATCTATCTATCTATCCATCTAGTTATCTATCTATCCATCTATCTATGATTTATCTATCTATTTATCTAGTTATCTATCTAGCTATCTATCTATCTAGTTATCTATCTAGCTATCTATTTATCTATGTAGGTATTCCAAGGTAGTATATAGACAACAGTGAGAGGGGGAGTCGGAGAGATTCAAGCCAGGTCATTTTATTACCCTAATATTGTACTTTCAGAGTATACAAAGTTGTTTGAGTGAGTATAGTAACCCTTTAAATCATAAATTAGCAAAAATGAGTTTAGCATGACTATACCTGGGTTCACAGAAATCATACAATAAAATCCCTTACCTCTTTAACTAATGTCATTTGATATTCCTGGAGCTGCTGCTGAAAGCCAAAGTTTGGCCCAACATAGGATCTAACAGCCTTTACAGCTGACAGGCATTCTTCCCAGCTGAAATTTGTAACTGTCATGAGATAGGCCACCAGAATAGTTGTACTTCGGGAAACTCCAGCCAAGCTGTTTATCAGTAGCAAAAAGAAATACACAAGAGAATCATTCACAAATCAGGATAACCAATTGCAACTATATTAATGTTGATTTCCTGTTTTTAAAAATGTTGTTGGGGTGCATACCACACATTTGCTTTATTGTACCAGAAACACCACTGACCACCCTTAGTAAAGGATAAACTGGTGAACAGTTTGCTATGAGTTGCTAGTTACCAGTAGACTTTCCTTTATTTTGCAAGCTCAACCTTAGGCTGGGTACACAAATATCTGATGGTGTGGGGCGGTAAATCACAGCCAATCGTGTGGTTCCCTATGGGACTGCACGATCGGTCGCGTGCAATGTTGGCCACGGCCACAAACGGTCATTTGTCCTGACCGAGCGTTCACTAGTAGCGAACGCTCAGTCGGGACAAAAACTCGGTACACAAATATCTGATGGTGTGGGGCGGGCAGCCACAACAGACAAACAGGCGATTGGGACTGACGGTAAATCACAGCCAATTGTGTGGTTCCTTTTGGGGCTGCACAATCGGTCACGTGCAATGTTGGCCGTGGCCACAACCGGTCATTTGTTCTGACCGAGCTTTCACAAGTAGCGAACGCTCAGTCAGGACAAAAACTCGGCTTGTGTGTACCCAGCCTTAATCCATTTCACCTGGTCCTTGTTTATTTTATCATACAACTGAGGGTATAATGAAGTGTTATCTGAAAACCAATTGCGGATATTTTCAGTGAAACAAAACTATCCAAAGCCCATAAAAGCTAGTGTTTGAGAATTTCTGATAAGCCGATACATTAAATAACCTAGGGCCATATCTATAAACGGGCAAAATTACCACCACACATCTCAGCGGAAAAAATACCGTTATCGGCATATTTATAATGGTGAGCGACATTGCGGTGAAATGTCTTGCGGCCGTGATGTGCGGCGATGCGCTCAGTACAATCCCGCCGTGAATCCCGGAGCAGGGAGCTGGGAGGGAATGCCGGGAAAGGATCGCTGCGGGTGATCGCGTTCCTCAGAGGGGCGCGGTGGGGTGTAACCACCCCGCTCTCGACCCACCCATGGTTTTCATGTTTTACATTAACCAATCAGATTTCCTTAAATTTCTATCTGGGGAGGTGCACTCCCCCTCGGAACTTAGATACTATAACAGTAGATGGCTGAAGAAAGAAGCGTCTGGCAACATCGGCTCCACTGAGGCCGGTGGTGCCACCGGGTTCACTGGCAACCGCAGTGGGCCTGCCTGGCATCAGTGACCTCAGTGGGGTTGGTGTCGCAAGCCCTAAGAGGTTGCGACGGATCAAGACGCTGGCATCATGGGCGTCAGGGGTCGGCGGCCTCAGCAGAGCTGGTGGTTCAGGGGGTACTTAGGGTTTGTAGTTGTGCTAATGGTTATTGAAAAGAACAATTGTGGCTCTATGTAGATTCCCCTGCTTTAGTTTAATGTGTCAGGATACTTCTAATATTAATCAAGTGAGAATTATAAGAGACTTATAACTGTGCACAAAGTTCAGGTAAGGTGCAGACTAATGGTGGCCATACATTACTTCATTACCTTTATTCTAGTGACATTGTGACAACCCCCCCCAAGCCTTACCATTCTGTGACTGACATTATAGCCGTTATGCCAATCTCAAACCATGAACACTGAAATTATGTAAAATCACATAGTTGTATTGCCAACCTGATCCTCCAACCTTTCACTAGTGAATGGTTTTTTTTTGGAACAAAACCCACACATCTCTAGGTTCATATTCCCACATTCACCGTTGAAGCGATGGCATTTTGGCTTGATTGGTGTAATGTTTTGGTCAATCGGGTAAAATATTTCTCTGTGACTTAGTTAGAATATTTAGACAAAATCATATACAAAACTCATTCTGATGGTAAACTTTGCAAAGACTGCATGATTGGTTGTGCCAAAATAACTGCAGTTTTTTTTTGTCTGGCTACAAATCAGTTTACTAATTGACAGTCTATCAGTCAAAAGATAGGGTCAAACTGACCAATGACTAACAGGCCTAAAGCTACAATACACTACCTCGACATTACACCAATTAGATAGTCGATCTAGATGAATGTCAAATCTATTGTAATGTTGAGCGGAGCAGTAGAGATGTCCGAACTTCGCAAAATTCGGTCCGCGCGATCCACGAATTTTCGAAAAATTCGAAAATCCGCGAGCGGACCCATTAAAATGAAAAATCCTCGTAATTACGTGAAATCCTCGTAATTTCGAAATTTTTCGAAAATACGTAATTTCCCGTATTTTCGAAAATCTAAAATCCTCGTAATTTCGAAAATGCATGAAAATAGGTATTTCCATCATTTTCGAAATTACGAGGATTTCACGTAATTTCGAAAATTTTCGAAAATAAGTTTTTTCCATGTATTCCCGAAAATACGAGAAATCCTCGTAATTTCGAAAACGCGGTTTGGAAAAGTTCGGAAGGCGGAAAACCGGAAAATCCGCTATATCCGCCGTTTGGGAACGAGGTAAATCTGCCGCGGATTCGGGTTCGGAAAAGCAGCAGCTTTTCCAGTTTTACCCAGCCAGATCATGTTTATGATCATAATATCAATCGCAAAATGATGAAGCCAGGCAGTTGTTGGAACATCGCTTGAACATCGAAAGTAAGTTTGCAGTGTATGGCCAGCATAAGTCTGGATATGAATGACAATGGATTGTAAGTAGAAATCACAATTGTTTTGCATGTAAACCTGTGTTTTTTGCCCTAAAACAGGAAACAGTTATGCTTTGATTTTAGGAAGCTTCAAAAAAGGAGAGCTTAAGTAAAAAAAAAAAAAAAAAAGTAGATTAAATTGTTTAACCTCCTCATCCTTTTTAAGACCTGGCCAATGGGATGACATGCTACTTTCAGAGCACATCTTTCCATAGGTGTTGACCAATTGAGGGGCGAAGCTGGACCAGACATGCAACCTTATTGCTAGTAAGCCCAGGGGAGAGGAACTAGCGGTTTTGGACCTCATCCTAGGTACTTCAAATGGGAGGGGGGATGCAGGGAATATTAATTAATTGCCCTTTGTTTCAAGCATCTTCTCCACTCCAAACTGCCATAAGCACTCTGTAGGTTATACCTAATTTGGCAATTGCAATTTAAAATGACTGGAACAAGCAAAAGAGAGTTGTGAAATCACTACTGATTGCAAAATAGTTCCATGGAAAATAAAGAGACTGCCATGACTAAAAAAACTGCTGCAAATAAAAAGAAAGTAAATCAATTTAGGCTAAAATAAAACCAGTGGAAAAAAACTCACCAATGAACAAGACAGCCATCACCACGAAGTCGGCAATTGTGAATAAACTTGATACACTTTTTAAAATGCTGAATTCTACAAAGAAAAGAAGACTATGGAAAAATAATGAAATAAGTATAGTGTGTAGTATTACACCTCCAAATTAGTCAGGGTGCCAAACTAGTGTTAGTATAAAGCTAGGTACACACCTACCGATTTTTCCTCCTGATCGACCATTCGATACTTTCGACCGGTCGGCCAGGAGGAAGGACTGTCGGTCGCGGCAAAAGCAGCCGCGTCGATAGTTACCGCGACCGATCGTGCGGTCCATAGAAGATCGCACGATCGGACGAAGTTTTCCACCATGTCCGATCGTCCTTTCGGACGAACGGTCGATCGGACATGGCACATTCAGATGCGATAATTTCGGTCCGATCGACCAATACACTGAACTATCGGTCGATCGGACCGAAATTTTTCCACCTGTGTACCCAGCTTTACACACTCCAAATTGGTCAGGGCACCGACCTCTCTATTAAAGGGGAACTGTGGTCCAAAAATGACTTTAGGTAAAATGATAGGAATTGCTCTCCTCAATTTTTGCAATTTATTTTCATTGTTTATTTTGCATCGTTTTGAAGATATTTACATTTTTGTGTGATATGGCAGCAGCATCACCAGGTCCCCTGCACTTCCTGCTTCCTGCTCTGAAACCATGTCAGTCAATCTTCCTCGTGTCTCCTCCCCCTAGTCCCTCCCATTCATGGACCCCATGGACCCTTCAGTTGCAGGCCGCCCTTGGCTCATTCTCGTACAGCCCCATGTGGCCCTGCCCACCCACGGGTGCCGTGGGCCACTCAGACCCTCCTAAAGAAAACTCTGTGGAAACAGCCTTTTCAGGCAGAGTGGGAACTCTGCCTGAAAAGGCTGCTTTCACATAGTGGGAAAGAAGGGCTGTAGATTCCCTTACCTACTCTGTCAGGACTTCACACAGCAGAGAGGAGGAGGAACTTCCTGTCTCCCTCACACACTGAGGGAGACTGAGGCTGTGCTCACTGGGGGCACTGTGCAGGAGAAGCCTTAGGAATGTCACATGTCAGCCTCCCACCCATTAACTTTCTGGTCAGTCATTTCTTTTTATCTTGGGCTGTGGAGCACATAGAGTGGTGGTTGATGGCTCATTTTAAAGGTAGGAAACCGGCCTTTCATTTAAACGCAACTTGTTTGGAGACCACAGTTCCCCTTTAACATGTAATTTCAATGTAAAATGCAGCAAGAAGCACAAAGGGAAAATATCCAAATATAATTTGATTTATGTGGATTTGAAACCCAATTCTGCAGCATCAATAATAGCCACTCAGTCAACATATTAACGTTGTCAGTAATGACAACGTAAAGAATTAAGGGCCATTTTTAAAAAGTACTAAATGTTCGTCTGTGAGCATACAAAGACGTAAATGTTAGTCCCTGGTCGTATATTTATAAATGAATGCTCGTTCATACAAATAATTGTTCGTATAATTCCATGCAGTACTAAAATACCACAGTAGTATTGAATGGGTGTTCATAAATCTACGGTCGTGGTGTAGCCCATGTGATTTAAGTTAACTTAATTCAAAGGACTTTTAAAAAATGAAGCTGCCATAAATTTATTTTTACAAGTGTACTGGGCCATTTCAGTAAAGGACATGGATCACGGACACAGAAGCTCAAGTGTCGCATCATCGACCCTATTCCCACTGTCTACACGCCTTTGGATAAGCCGACCCCTACTGGCACACGCGCACACACAGTGCGGGAGAGGGATGATGATGCGGGAGGGGAAGAGGGATGGGAGAAAGAGAAGGGGGAGATTCTTTTAGGAATCCGGGGTTTGCTTGTTATTATAATAAACTGTTGCACTGCAGCTTCCATTCCCTTCAGGCCATCCACTGGTCCAAACACAATATAATTTTTAAAAAAGTAAAAAAAAAACTGTACTTTAACTGTAACTTTTATAGGTAGAAAAATATGTCTGTGATTTACTTTCTTTTCCCAACGCCAGGTCAACCAGGATTAATCATACCTAACTCAGTTAATACCCACAATGCAGTGTGCATTTGAGAGTAGAGAACATACCCCTTCCCATGACTCTCTCTCTCTCTTGGCTTCCCGGGAAAAAACTATCACTGAATTACAGAGCATTCATTTCCGAGGTTGGAAAAAGAAAGAGCTAGGCCACACTACTGAGCTTTTAAGCATGATCTGATTGCGATACTATTGCGCCTTTAAAAGCCCACAGTAGTGTTGGCCTATGGGGGTTGCCACATCACCTCTATTGGTGTCCGCTGCGCTGCAATCCGCTTATCAGAGCACACGCAGTCACCATCTTTGGTGCAATTCGCATGTGCTGTGATAAGGGCAACTTGCCCAAATCACATGTGCATGTGGAAATCAACGTTCAGTAGCGTTCTACTATCAACGTTCTAGTGTGGCCGCAGCCTAAATCATGCTCAGTTTCTTCTTCAGATCCAATCTAAATAAATCTTTAGAAATATTTAGATCCAATCTAAACGGGGGTGTCAATTTTAATAGGCTTATTAAGACTTGCAAACTTTTAATGCAATATTGAGATTATAACAAACTAGAACATACATTTTCAGTTTCGGACACCCTTCCTCAAAATATGATGAACTTGTAATTGGATTAAATATGACTGAGAATCTGACAAAGAGTTTGACTTTATTTATACATTCTGACGTGGAGATTATTTATAGTACACACAGAGGAAGATATCCTGCCCAACACGTTATATATATTTTTCTAACCTATTTGCATGGAATAAAAATGTACAGAGCAACCCAGTAACCCAGGATTCCGTCACTCTCCCAAAAAGCCTTTCTTTTTAAACTAGTAACAATGTGCTAATTTGGAGATTTTTTTCTGTTGTTTTTCAAGGCTAACTTTAGCCCAAACTAAGAAATCCCTTCATCAGTTGGTTTTATATTATTGGAACAGGTTGGAATTTTACAAACCCCTGATGATTCTGACACAAGGTTAAAATAAGGGCTATGTGACTATACAGTATGATGGGGATTACCTCAGATAAATGTGACTTGATTGCCCATGGACAGTTTGTTTCATTTTCATTGTTTGTTTTTAGGAAGCTACAATTTTTCAGCCCTGTACTGACCCATTTATAAAAAGTTTCATACATATGAAAGAAATTTGACGATATCAGGCTTCCTAGTATCTGCTTGCTGGCACCAAGAGTAAAGATGAGAATTACAGTACATTAACCATATGGTTAATCCATATTTTGCTCTAAAACCCGTGTACCACACTACGCCAATTTTGGTTTTGGTTTAGACAAATGATCCCCACATAGATCAAAGTGGATTCAATAATTATAGTGATTCTTGTTTGACTTATCAGCTTGCATTGTGCTCAAACAGAAGACGATCATCATACATTTAAGTTGGCTTTTGCTGATTGTATTTTAAAAACAAACCAGATGCCAGGATACATATGATGGGATGAAACCATTTATGGCAGCAAGAGAACCATATTTTTTTTTTTACAGAAATTCAATGAATTAACCTAAAATAAATGTGTCTCCTCAAACATATACCATTTTCACTATTGCCCCCACTCTAGGAACGGTTATGACAAAAGCCCTTAGTGTGCAAATTACCAAAAAATAAATTGAGTGTTGCCACATCCAACACAATCCTTTTAAGCATTGCTCCCATGGTGTGCCAACCGCCATAAAGTGATAAGTGCATGGAAGGAATGTTCAAGGTAAGCATTTTAGAACAAAATTAGGACAAAAATTAACTACATAATAAAAAAAAATATAATAATAACTGCAAATTTGGATGATTCCAAAATGGGTGAATTGGAAATCATGGAGTTGAATGAAAAGTATGATGTAATAGGTACAGCAGAAACGTGGTTGAACAGTTCTCACGACTGGGCTGTAAATTTAGAAGGATACACCTTGTTTAGGCAGGACAGAGAAAAAAGGAAAGGAGGATGAGTATGTGTTTGTGTTAAAAAAGAATTGAAGAAGAATTGAAATTTAAAAGAAGAGATAACTGGCGATATGGATGTTAAGGTGGAGGCAATATGCAGGGAATTAGGCAACAGGAAATGGGGTAATGTCATTGTTGGTGTCTGCTATAAGTCCCCAAATGCTAGCAGAGAGTGGGTCAGCTTCATATGCAGTTGGTAAGGGCTGCAAGTTTGGGGAGTGTGCTCATTATGGGGGACTTTAATTACCCTGATATTGATTGGTGTAGTGGAACTGCCACCACAGAAAAAGGCGATGAGTTCCTGAATTTGCTGCAGGATAATTTTCTCTCACAGGTGGTTGACGTTCCCACTAGAAAAGGACCTGGATCTGGTAATATCTGGAGCGCATTATAGATATAAAAGTAACTGGAGGCTTAGGGATTAGTGACCATGAAATAGTGTTGTTTAGACTATGTTATCGAAAGGAAAAGTGCGCTGGGTTAACAAAGACTTTTAACTTCGGGAAGGCAAATTTTCCAAGGTTAAAAGTAGCTCTTCAGAATGTCAACTGGGATAATGTATTATCAGGTGAAGATACAGAAGTGGACTGTGTTTAACAGGATTTTAAGCCAGTTTACATCTAAATTTAAACCCTTGGTAAATAAATGTAAAAAAAATAAATCACGCAAGTGCTAAATTCTGATGGAAAGAGGCAAATGGAAAGGAAGAAAAAGGCATTTAAAACCTTTAAGTCAGAGGGAATGGAAAGGGTCTTTAGGGATTATAAAAACTGTAACAAGGCGTGTAAGAAAGCAATCAAACTAGCTAAAATTAATAATGAAGTTAAGATAGCTGACAAACCAACAAAGCATTACAAATTACTAAATTACTAAATTTTTTTAAGTATATTAATAGTAAGAAGATGAGGACTGAGAATGTGGCACCATTAATTAATGGGGATAAGTTAGTTACGGAGGATGGCGATAAAGCTATAGAAGATCCAAGTACAGATATAGAGTATAGTAGCAATAATGGTATAAAAGATTCAAGTGCACTTTGGTTAACCGAGGATATAGTACAGAAAGAACTAAATAAGGTTAATATTAATAAATTTCCTGGACCGGAAAAATACTGATGTTATTCCAATATTCAAAAAGGGTAGTCGTTCAGAGCCGGGTAATTACAGGGCTGTAAGTTTAACTTCAGTGGTGGGGAAGATACTGGAAAGTTTAATAAGGGAACATGTTCTAGAGTATGTTTCAATGACTGACATTATAAGTAGCAACCAGCATGGAATTAGGAGGAATAGATCTTGTACAACTAACTTGCTTGGCTTTTATGAGGAAGTAAGTAGAAATTTAGACTCTGGCATAGCAGTAGATGTAGTTTACTTGGATTTTGCAAAGGCTTTTGATACAGCCCCCCACAGGCGACTAATGAATAAGCTAAGGTCTGTTGGTCTGGGGAGTCACATTTGTACATGGATAGAAAATTGGTTAATGAATAGGATGCAGAGAGTAGTTGTTAATGGGGCTTCATCATTATGGACTAAAGTGCTAAGTGGGGTTCCACAGGGTTCTTCTATTTATTAATGATTTGGAAGTGGGTATTGTCAGCAAGCTTGTGAAGGTTCTCATTCATCCAGGTCATGGTATATCTAATTGAATACAACAGATATTGTCAGCAAGGTTTCTGTGTTTGCTGCGACACAAAACCTTGTCGACCATTAAAAACTTCAGAGGATGTGCAAATCGTTGAAGGCGGATCTATATAGATTGTCACATTGGGCTGCTAAGTGGCAGATGAGATTCAATGTTGATAAATGTATGCATTTTGCATTTTGGACTTAAAAATCCTTGTGCTGCTTATACTATAAATGGCTCTGTGTTAAGTGAATACCTTGTGGAAAGGGACCTTGGAGTTTTGGTGGATAACAAACTTAAAGGAAGCAAGCAGTGCCAGGCAGCAACAGCCAGAGCCAGCAAAACATTATTCTCCCTCTTTTCAAAGCATTGGTTACGGCTCATTTGGAATATGCAGTGCAATTTTGAAATCCTGTGTACAAAAAGGACACCTTTGAAATGGAAAGGGTTCAGAGAAGGGCAACTAAATTAATAAGGGGATTGGGGAGCTTGAATATTAAGAGAGACTGGAAAAGTTACAATTATGTACGCTGGAGAAAAGGCGCTTGCGTGGGGATATGATTACTGTACATAAATACATTAACAGGCCATACAATAAACTATCTGGGGCATTGTTCACCAATAGAGCATGTCAGAGGGCACGTGGTCATCCCTTAAGCCTTGAAGAAAAAAGGTTTAGGCATCAAGTTCGGAATGGGTTTTTCACTGTGAGAACGGTAAAGCTATGGAACCTTCTTCCAGTGGATGTTGTTATGGCAGGTTCATTGGTCAGTTTTAAAAAAAAGCTGGATGAATTACTGCAAACAAGGAATGTTGCAAGTTACTGGTATTGATACATAAAGTAGAGTTGATCCAGGGAAATTTCCGATTGTGAGGAAGGAATTTTTTTCCCCTTTATAAATTTGGTGGGGGGTTTTTGCCTTCCTCTGGATCAGCAGTTAGGCAAGAAATTAGGATATTGCTAGATGGGTTGGACTGGGTGGACATGTGTCAACCTCAAATACTATATTACTATACTATTTGCCCATTCTTCTTGAAAAATTGCTGAAGCTCAGCAACATTTGATGGAGACTGATAGTAAACAACAAGTCTTGTCGCAGATTCTCAAATTAGGCTGGGCTCTGGCTTAGCCATTTCCTTTTCTTGGCCCTAAACGTCATCAGCCAAGGTTCTGCCATTAAAAGGTAGAGGTGCAGGGGGACAAAATGGTAGAGGTGATATGTATGTTCTGGGCCAGATTAAATTCTTAGTTGCTTAGGGCTTCTCCCTTGCATGAGGAAAAAAGGGGTGAGCAACTAGTAGAGCTCCAAAAATAAATCAAGATGGATCACTAAGCTATGTCAGGCGGAACTTGTACATGTGGTAGATCAGCAATGCCCAACCTGCAAAAGGGTAGGGTCTTGGGTGTTCTGGGGGAACAGCTTGGGCATTCTGGGATGGGGCTTGGGTGGATCAGGGTTGGGCTTCACCCACAGCCTGGTCACTACATGGGGGACCACATGACTCACCTCTCCCTTCTCTGTGGGTGCTGAGTGATTTCTGAAATTAACCTGTGAGTACTAGGAGTTAGCTTCCTTAATCCACCTTAGCTGAGCACACCCAGCTAAATGTACACAGTGCCCTTCACAGGAAGCTGCAGCCTTGCCTCATAGAAGCTGGCAGCCAGTTTTTGAGTAAACATATTTAAATGTACCTGTCCCTAACAATGATGAATTCCTTTGCTTTTTTCATACAAAAAAGAAAAGTAATCTTTGTGGTTTATTTCCAAGCTAGCATGGATGAATGAAACATAATATCAAAATTTTTGTAAAAATATAAAAGTAAGTCTGCGAAATCAAACCTTCCAACTCATGTTCTCTGACTTGCTAAAAGCAGAGTTTCTACCAATATCCCAACAGCTATATATAAAGTTTGTACATATATAAACTTTAGATTTTTCTAGAAAAATAATGGAAAAAAAACAGTAAACTCAGTCACTACTCAGAATACTTTCATAAGAAAGCAAGGTGATTTAAAGCTGTGACCTAATGTGTTGTGTGTTTCTAAAAACATGCAGGGAGATTCAATAAAAGTTCTTATCGTTTAAAATGGTGGTAATTTTTCCCCAACCAACCAGATCTTATTTAACATTTGAAAGCTAACATCTGATTGGTTGTGGCTAAATTACCACCATTTTAAACGATAAGAACTTTTATTGAATAACCCTGATGGTATTTAAATGTTGCGCCACCAGGGCTTCCATAAACAATACAAGTACGTTTGGAAACTTTAGATTTTGCTAGAAATAGAACCCAAAAAAATGCAGTACTGCAGGCTGGCTGGAAAACAAACTGCAGGGTAACAAGCAGCTTTCTAAGTCTTATCAAGGACTTGCATATTGATGTGAAGACATCTGTATAGAAAATATTCTGTGCACAGAGACAGATCTGTAGTGACCCTTAGGAA
Organism: Hymenochirus boettgeri; assembly: GCA_019447015.1. Taxonomy (NCBI): domain Eukaryota; kingdom Metazoa; phylum Chordata; class Amphibia; order Anura; family Pipidae; genus Hymenochirus; species Hymenochirus boettgeri. The sequence continues at coordinate 109,853,519 of CM033472.1, forward strand.
CGGAGGCCATGGCAGGGATGTGTAACTCTGTTTATATTGATATATCAATTTGTGTTACGTTTCCATTGCTATAAATAAAAGCTCACTAAAATTTAGCAGCCAGTAACATAGTAATTAGATTGAATAAGACATCAAGTCCAACCTATTCACCCTCCTTTTTTTTTTTTTTTTAATTTTTTTTAACCCTACCTAACAGTTGATCCAGAAGGCAAAAAAAAAACAAAAAAAAACAGCAAAAAGGGGAAAATTCCTTCCTGACCTCAAATGGCAATCGGAAGTATCCCTGGATCAACTAGATCTATATGTATTAATACCAGTAATTCTCAATATTTTTTAGTTTTTATAAACTTATCCAGGCCTTTTTTAAAGCTATTTAATGAACTTTCCATTACCACATCTGATGGAAGACGGTTCCACATTTCACCGTTCTCACTGTAAAGAAACCTTAAAGGATATCCACGAGTCCTCGTATGACCTATTAGTGAACAATGCACCAGAGAGAGCATTGTATGGCACATTAATATATTTGCATAAGTTATCATATCCCCACGCAAACATCGTGCTCCAATGTAAACAGCCCTAACTTGTCTAATATGCCTGCATATTCAAGCCCCTCCATTCCCCTTTAATTTAGTTGCACTTCTCTGACTGCTTCCATTTCCAAGATGTCCCTTTTGTTATGGGATTCCAAAACTGACTGCAAATTCCAAAGGAGGCCTTACCAGTGCCTTGTAAAGAGGGATAATAATATCTTCTCTCTTGAATCTATTCCCCTCTTTATACAAGACATATCTTGCTAGCTCTAGCCGTTGCTACCTGGAATTTTTTGCTACAGCTAAGTCTGTTATCACCAACCCCCAATCTTTTTCCATTACAATGCACTTAACACAGAGTTATTTATGGTGTAGATGGCACAGGGATTATTAAATCCCAAATCCATCACCTTACATTTATCAACATTGAATCTCATCTGCCATTCTGCTGCCCATTTTGATAATCTACTAGGTCAGCTTGCAACCTTGCACATAATTTGAAGTTTCCAAAGCTCTGCATAGTTTAGTGTCATCAGCAAACACAAGACCTTGCACTCAATGCCCCCTTCTAAGTCAATTATAAACAGATTTAACAGAAGCGGCCCCAGTACAGAACCCTGAGTAGCTCCATTTACCACCACTTTGTTTGCGATCCAATAACCAATTCTCTATCCATGTACAAATGTTTTCTTCAAGGCCAACAGTCCTCAGTTTTACATTAGTCGCCTATGTGGCACAGTATCAAAAGCTTTAGCAAAATCCCAGTATACCACATCCACTCTGTGCCTGAATCCAAATTCTTACTCACTTCTTCTAAAAACCAATTAAATTTGTCTGGCATGATCATATTTCTCATAAATCCATGCTGACTACTACTAATAAGATGAGCTACATTGACAGTAGTGCATTTCTTTTATGTTTGCTACTTAACTCTTGGGATAAAGCCCTCCATTTTTTATCCTTCCTCTTCCTCCTTCCTTCCAAGCAAAAAAGGAGCTTGTCTATACAGTCTTGGCCAGAACAGAGTGACACCTGCAGCTAAGTATACAAAATGCCCACAGGAATACAAAGGCTCACCCTGTGATTTAAAAGCTAGTATTCCAAAGGGATGCATGGGCTTTTATTCCCTCTTTAAATTCACAAATTCATACCTTAAATAACTAAGCTTATTTTTTTTCAATGCTAATGTAAAAGCTTTTCCCCCAGAACACCTTACATTGTAAAATGATTCTCTATGTTGTTGCCAGCACAACCACAGCTCTTCTAGGCCTCAAAGAGCCATGCTCCAGACCCCAGAATTCACTTGGCAGTGATAGTGCCAGTTAGCACCGAGGTGCTACCCAATATTTTACCTTAAATAACGATACACTAAGTTATTTGGAACAAAAGGCCACACGTTTTATTAACTTGTTATCATTTTAATGTAATTGCATAAACGTCATAAACATTTCTTTTTATCATAACATGTAAAACATTAAATGTAACCATTATAACCACCAACTTTGTACCTGTCCATAGAGGCCTGTTAACCTGCTTAACCTCAATCCACCGTATTCGTGCAGCCCATCAGCCGCGCCAACACCGGCTCAATGGGTGCCTACCATATCCCCATTCTCCAATCGCCTTGGTAACACAAGGTCCTACTTTACACACTCCATGCCACTTTTTCCTCTATGGACCACCGCCCTGCTGTGACAGTTTCCTTTCAAACTCTTCTCCTAACTATTTTGCCTTCTTATTTAGCACCTCTATCCTTATACCTAAAAAAGGGGATGGGTGGGTGGGACTCTTTCTTACCTACTGGCCCCCCACCCCTTCCTGTAGTAGCCTTATAAAACCTTTGTCCTGCTCCCCCTCCCTTACCTGAACTCTTGACCCCTAACCACCAACCCTTTAGCTGCATCTTTACACCTGCTAACTAATCCACCCTCTCAGCTCTCCACACATCCCTGCCATGGCCTCCGTTCCTAAGGTCACTACAGATCTTGCAGTGATAGTGCCAGTTAGCACCGAGGTGCTACCCAATATTTTACCTTAAATAACGACAGACACTAAGTTATTTGGAACAAAAGGCCACAGCGTTTTATTAACTTGTTATCATTTTAATGTAATTGCATAAACGTCATAAACATTTCTTTTGTCATAACATGTAAAACATTAAATGTAACCATTATAACCACCAACTTTGTACCTGGTCCATAGAGGCCTGTTAACCTGCTTAACCTCAATCCACCGTATTCGTGCAGCCCATCAGCCCCGCCAACACCGGCTCAATGGGTGCCTACCATATCCCCATTCTCCAATCGCCGCTGGTAACACAAGGTCCTACTTTACACCTCCATGCCACTTTTTCCTCGATGGACCACCGCCACCACAGGTGAGCTGGACACCTTCAGCTCTCCTGTTCCCAACAGCTTCCATGCTGCGTGGGCTACCTCATGAAAATCAGCGTTTGGAATATCCGATCCAATTTCCATCAGGGGGACACCGTCCCTACCATATGGGCCCCACAAACTTTTCCAACTCTGCATGTCTACACACCATCCGTTATTCCGCCTTACAAATTTTCCTATGGCCCTGTTGACCTTGATCCTGACTTTGTCAAGTGCCTTCCAATTCCGACCTCCTCTCCAAACTCGTCTTGGAACTATATCAGACCAAGCCACTAGCAAAGTGGGGAAAAATGTCCATAATCTCAGCAAGTCACATTTAATATCCTTTATCAAAGTTTTCATTGGCACTGACCCCACACATTACCACCCAAGTGGACCAGTATACCTCTGGTGGACCGTGCAATTTGTAAACTCCAAAACTGTATTCAAAAAACGTTGCCACCGCAAACCACGTAAACCCAACCACCGCACCGTAACTTCACTTCTGTTAAATCCCAACTGTTTTCCTTCATTTCGCATTGCTGCCCTCCTTGCAGCATAATACACATAGGAGTGCCCGAGATCCATAACTTAACGTGGCCTAAATTGTAATGGAAAGAGATTTTTTAACTGATGGCCCCTTATTCTCCCATTTACACCTCTACTCGACCCACCCTTATGTAGCTACGGAAACGGGTTGATTCCCACCTACCTATACGTTTTATGATATCATCCTTCAATCCCCACCTAGCAGCCTCAGTGGCTGCCCCTATGCGGAATGAGTGGGTCCCGTAATCTCTCTCTTCTGCACCCGTCCTCTTAAACGCCTCGAAATACTGATCTAAATTGATATTGTGATAGAAAGGTTCCCATCCTGATGCACTAATAAAGGGCCACCCATGTCCGGTCGAATGTTTCATACTTCAGGAAGCAAGATACTGGGCAAACTGAACAATTGCTTACAGGCCATAGGAAGATTTGAGACCCTTTGCCTGTTTGGTCGGTTTTTGATTTTTAATGTGGACCCAAACCGTCCGCTCCTTACCCCCACGTCCACGTATTGGATGCCGCCCGATGCTTGCTTTGCTGGGGGAAACTAGTTCACTAATTCTAAAAGCCGCCAAAGAATGCCATTGAAAATGCCAAACCAAACAGAACGCTTCAAACTGTGAATTACAAACATGACCTAACACAGCGTTTAACGAAAGTAGCAACTTGAAAGAAACAGGCCTCGCTGATCTGGGATTTCCCTTTTCTTTCGGTAGCCTTTCAAGGCTTGTCGCACTATTACGTCCTTAGTTAAATCTGGCATATTAGACATGCGGTAAACAAACGACAACCCTGCCATCCTACCATTAAGGACAGCTTCGAAGTCCCGTCAGAATACATAGTAGCAATCCAGTACAATAAGATCTCCCTGTCGTCTGCTCTCACACCACTTTCTTGAACCTGTCCTCTAAACCTCACCCACTCTTCCCAGCTTTATTGTACTTCTTCCAATTTGTAGGGGCCAGGACCTGTTTCCAACTCTGCCACTTCCTTCCCCCAAATCCCACAGCCAGTCGGGGCATGAAGACCTCCCGTTCTGCCGTAGGAGCCAAAAGCCAGAAACGGTCCCACTGTAAACGACAGGGAATCAGCCACATTGTTCATTAAACCAGGAATGTGCCTGGCCCTAAACCATAAGTTAAGGTTCAAACACCTGAGGACTAAGTGCCTGAGCAGCCTAAGTACTGGCGGAGAAGATGCTGTTAATTATTTATTGCTTGAACAACTCCCATATTATCAGAGCAAAAGACAACGTGTCTATTGGCAAGATTAGACCCCACAATCTACTCTACTAGATGGGGAAAAGCTCCAAGAAGTTAGGTTCCTGGTCAACCCTAACCCCTGCCAAGCCGTGGGCCAAGGCTGCGCACTCCACTTACCCTGGAAGTATGCACCGTACCACTACTCCCAGCTGCGTCTGTGTACAATTGCAGGAAGCCATTTCGATCTCCTTGCTTGCCAAGACCTGCCATTATACTGGTCCAGGAAGGACACCCAGACCGCTAGTCCTCCCTGACCGAACTCCCAGACGAACATAATGGTGGGACTCTGAACACCCGCTGTTTTCGTCCAGTCGCCTGCAGAACACTCTACCCATAGGTAAAATTCTGCAGGCAAAGCTAAGCTTTCCTAAGAGGGATGTACCGTCGCAACTTCATTTTTGTCTAGATTTGGCTTGTATGACTAAGTCCCGCAGCTCTTTTAGCTTTTCTGTGGGCAACCTGCACTCCATAGCAACTGAGTCTATCTCCAACCCCAAAGAATTTTATTGTGTAGTTACCGGCCCCATTTTTTTCGTGTGCTAGAGGCACGCCAAACCTTCCTGCCCACCTCTTTCATGGTCTGCAATAAAATCCAACAGTCTTCCCTGTTACCTGCTCCTAGAAAAGGAAGTCGTCAAGATAGTGGACGACTGTGTTTAAACCAGACTGCCACTTCACTACCCACTCTAGGAATGTGCTAAAGGTTTCGAAATAGGCACATGAGATGGACACCCCATGGGCAGGCCGGTCAACAAAGTATTGCCCCTCCCAACTACATCCCAGCAAATGAAAGCAAGCTGGGTGTACTGGTAGCAAGCGGAAGGCCGCCTCTACGTCCGTTTTTGCCATCAGCGCTCCGGGACCTAAATCCCGAAGTATTTTGACCGCAGTGTCAAATGAAGCGTAGGTGACCCTACACTGCTCTTTTCCAATACCATCGTTACCGAGGTGCCCTGGGGTACGACAGGTGATGAATCATCCTAAACTTGCCGGATTCCTTCTTGGCACAACACCTAATGGAGACACTCTAAAGTTTTTAATTGGAGGGTTCAAAAAGGGCCTGCCATCCTTCCTAGTTCATCTCTTTTTCAATTTTTTGCCTGACATTGGGGGTGCTCCAACGCGGATTTTAGATTTTTACAACTGCCATCAGCTACTATCCCCTCTGACGGAATCGGGAAACCTTGGTAAACCCATTGCGCAGCAGCTGCTGGCCTCCTGTTGGGGTACATATTAAGGTAAGGGACATCGCGGTCACGTTCCCGGGGATGTTCCCTTTACTGAAAGATTCCGGTGCACGAGGATAGCCTTCCCCGCCGGAAACATTTACTCCGGGGTGTGACCCTCCACATCCTGTGCATTCATGCCTGAACCTGCAAGTTGGACCAAACCTACATGATCCCTCATTGAATGCCCAGCAAACTCCTTTTTTATTGCCTGGGGGTCCCGCCGGCGAAAGGCCTTGTTGTGTTCCCCGGCTCCCCCTTGAAAGGCGACTGAGTGGGCCTGCTCGGGCACATTAACTTGAGCCATAGCCCCATGTCCCTGTGATCCCAACCTATAATTGTCTCACTGATTTCCGCTGCCGGAATTGTTCATCGTAAAGTAGCCACGCTGACCCCCATATGTCCTATACGCTTCAAAGACCGTGTCTAGGTAACGAACAGCCTGCGCAACTGAGTGGTTCTCTCTCCCCTACTATACTGCATAAATCACAAAGCCTGTAACCAATTGTGGAAGGTACGGGGAATCAATCTGTACCTCCTCCTCTCTTCTCCTCTTTCTTGCACTCCTCCAATTTTGAAAATTTTTCCACCGGGAACCGTTCCAACGGCAATAATGTAACATATCAACAAATTCTCCTTTCCAAATCTTCTCCCTTGTCTCGCCCTTTACATGGTTGCCTAATGGCCCTCAAAACATAGTTAGGTCACCCCTTTCGAAAAGTTTGATACGCTGTTAGCTACGCCTGTCCCTCCTGCTGAGGAAACCCTAGCTGGTTCCCCCTCCCTTCACTACCCTCTCTTAGCTGCTGCTCTGACTAGCCTCTGTGAACAACGTATGTTGTTCGAGTAGTGAAGAACTCTGGTCAGTGCTAGCTGGTCTTACTTCCTCCTCTATCACCCATGCCCCCGCTGACGTAACCTGTCCTGCCCAACCCATGCCTGTGTTGGTGGTGCCCTGACTCGTGCTCCCCTCTACCTTGCCATAATAGCCCTCATGCCCCCCAATAACTCCCCTAGTACATCTGCCTGCCTGTTTTTTCTAGCTATCCCTTGGTTGGACCTTTTATTATCTGACTAGGAACCTTATCCAAGCTGTAAGACCCGTAGGTGAACTCACCAACTGGCTGATCTCGCGCGCTCCCCGCCAGTCGCCGACTCCCGTCCTGGAATGTTGTCTCTTGGTACCACACCGAACGTAGGCGTGATGATGTCCCTTCTCTCCTGCTGATTCGGAATCGCTGGAAGAAAGCTGGTTGTAAGTCCACGCTGCTGTCGCTGTCATCTTCATCTCTTGAGGACTGTCCTTGTAATCCTTGGTGATGTCTGCGAAGGGGGGCAGCAGTGGTGTTGTGTGTCACAGGAGCCTGGGCAATCCATTGGAGGTGGGTGGGCAAGATCACCAGTGCGCCCCCTGGTATGAACCAGTGGGTCACTGTGAGTGGCTGTACTTCCTGGTGCCAAAGAGAGTCCCCTGCCTAGCTGGTGCTGCTAAGGGGGGAGAGGCTCTCGTGGTGCGAGTCCTCTCTCTCCCCCGCTCCCGACTTCCGGTCGCTGCTTCCGGGTCCCCATATCCGGTGACCGAGCGCGCTGCCTTGTGGGGCGGCGCGCCGCGAGTGATGACTTCCGGTGCGTCTTCCGCGATCCCGCGGCCGAGCGTGCCCTGGCTCGGGGCACGCCGCAATCGTACCTGGGAGTTCCGCCTGGCGTCGCTCCTTGGAGTTCCGAGTCCCGGAAGAGGAGGGTCCTGGTTCCCTTCCGTTGGGCCCTGCCCGGGTGCTCCCAACCCGGCTGCCGCTGGGCTGGATCTGACGGCCGGGGGTCCTGCTTCTTGGTGCTGCCTTCCGCCGCGCTTCCTGGATCCTTCCGGTCCCGGCACTCTCACCGCAGGTCCTGTGAGGATGACTCTCCCTCCCGCCGTTGACCTGCAGGCCTTGAGGCCTCAGGGCTAAGCCTCTCCGGGGGTCGTCCTCCTTCGGCTGGCACGCTGGTTCCCTGGCGACTCTCCCGCGATGACCCGTCAAGCTGCTGCCTCAGCCATTCTCCTCCTCTTGCTGCAGCCGTCTCCCTCAGCATGAAGCAGGGCTTCCTCTGATGCCATGGTGAGTATCCTTGCTGTGTGTCTGCCTGCTCTTTCTTACCTACTGGCCCCCCACCCCTTCCTGTAGTAGCCTTATAAAACCTTTGTCCTGCTCCCCCCTCCCTTACTGAACTCTTGACCCCTAACCACCAACCCTTTAGCTGCATCTTTACACCTGCTAACTAATCCACCCTCTCAGCTCTCCACACCTAAGTTAATAAAACGCTGTGGCCTTTTGTTCCAAATAACTTAGTGTCTGTCGTTATTTAAGGTAAAATATTGGTTAGCACCTCGGTGCTAACTGGCACTATCACTGCCAAGATCTGTAGTGACCCTTAGGAACGGAGGCCATGGCAGGGATGTGTGGAGAGCTGAGAGGGTGGATTAGTTAGCAGGTGTAAAGATGCAGCTAAAGGGTTGGTGGTTAGGGGTCAAGAGTTCAGGTAAGGGAGGGGGAGCAGGACAAAGGTTTTATAAGGCTACTACAGGAAGGGGTGGGGGGCCAGTAGGTAAGAAAGAGCAGGCAGACACACAGCAAGGATACTCACCATGGCATCAGAGGAAGCCCTGCTTTCACTGCTGAGGGAGACGGCTGCAGCAAGAGGAGGAGAATGGCTGAGGCAGCAGCTAGACCGGGTCATCGCGGGAGAGTCGCCAGGGAACCAGCGTGCCAGCCGAAGGAGGACGAGACCACCGGAGAGGCTTAGCCCTGAGGCCTCAAGGCCTGCAGGTCAACGGCGGGAGGGAGAGTCATCCTCACCAGGACCTGCGGTGAGAGTGCCGGGACCGGAAGGATCCAGGAAGCGGCGGAAGGCAGCACCAAGAAGCAGGACCCCCGGCCGTCAGATCCAGCCCAGCGGCCAGCCCGGGTTGGGAGCACCCGGGCAGGGCCCAACGGAAGGGAACCAGGACCCTCCTCTTCCGGGACTCGGAACTCCAAGGAGCGACGCCAGGCGGAAACTCCCAGGTACGATTGCGGCGTGCCCCCGAGCCAGGGCACGCTCGGCCGCGGGATCGCGGAAGACGCACCGGAAGTCATCACTCGCGGCGCGCCGCTCCCACAAGGCAGCGCGCTCGGTCACCGGATATGGGGACCCGGAAGCAGCGACCGGAAGTCGGGAGCGGGGGAGAGAGAGGACTCGCACCACGAGAGCCTCTCCCCCCTTAGCAGCACCAGCTAGAGCAGGGGACTCCTCTTTGGCACCAGGAAGTACAGCCACTCACAGTGACCCACTGGTTCATACCAGGGGGCGCACTGGTGATCTTGCCCACCCACCTCCAATGGATTGCCCAGGCTCCTGTGACACCAACACCACTGCTGCCCCCCTTCGCAGACATCACCAAGGATTACAAGGACAGTCCTCAAGAGATGAAGATGACAGCGACAGCAGCGTGGACTTACAACTGCAGCTTTCTTCCAGCGATTCCGAATCAGCAGGAGAAGGGACATCATCACGCCTACGTTCGGTTGTGGTACCAAGAGACAACATTCCAGGACGGGAGTCGGCGACTGGCGGGGAGCCGCGAGATCAGCCAGTTGGTGAGTTCACCTACGGGTCTTACAGCTTGGATAAGGTTCCTAGTCAGATAATAAAAGGTCCAACCAAAGGGATAGCTAGAAAAAACAGGCAGGCAGATGTACTAGGGGAGTTATTGGGGGGCATGAGGGCTATTATGGCAAGGCTAGAGGGGAGCACGAGTCAGGGCCACCCAACACAGGCATGGGTTGGGCAGGCACAGGTTACGTCAGCGGGGGCATGGGTGATAGAGGAGGAAGTAAGACCAGCTAGCACTGACCAGAGTTCTTCACTACTCGAACAACATACGTTGTTCACAGAGGCTAGTCAGAGCAGCAGCTACAGAGAGGGTAGTGAAGGGAGCGGGGAACCAGCTAGGGTTTCCTCAGCAGGAGGGACAGGCGTAGCTAACAGCGTATCAGACTTTTCGAAAGGGGTGACCTACCTATGTTTTGAGGGGCCATTAGGCAACCATGTAAAGGGCGAGACAAGGGAGAAGATTTGGAAAGGAGAATTTGTTGATATGTTTACATTATTGCCGTTGGAACGGTTCCCGGTGGAAAAATTTTCAAAATTGGAGGAGTGCAAGAAAGAGGAGGAAGAGAGGAGGAGGTACAGATTGATTCCCCGTACCTTCCACAATTGGTTACAGGCTTTTGTGATTTATGCTAGTATAGTAGGGGAGAGAGAACCACTCAGTTGCGCAGGCCTGTTCTGTTACCTAGACACGGTCTTTGAAGCGTATAGGACATATGGGGGTTCAGCGTGGCTACTTTACGATGAACAATTCCGGCAGCGGAAATCAGTGAGACAATCTATAGGTTGGGATCACAGGGACATGGGGCTATGGCTCAAGTTAATGTGCCCGAGCAGGCCCACTCAGTCGCCCTTTCAAGGGGGAGCCGGCGGAACACAACAAGGCCTTTCGCCGGCGGGACCCCCAGGCAATAAAAAAGGAGTTTGCTGGGCATTCAATGAGGGATCATGTAGGTTTGGTCCAACTTGCAGGTTCAGGCATGAATGCACAGGATGTGGAGGGTCACACCCCGGGAGTAAATGTTTCCGGCGGGGAAGGCTACTTCCTCGTGCACCGGAATCTTTCAGTAAAGGGAACATCCCCGGTGAACGTGACCGCGATGTCCCCTTACCTTAATATGTACCCCAACCAGGAGGCAGCAGCGCTGCTGCGCAATGGGTTTACCAACGGTTTCCCGATTCCGTCAGAGGGGATAGTAGCTGATGGCAGTTGTAAAAATCTAAAATCCGCGTTGGAGCACCCCCACATTGTCAGGCAAAAAATTGAAAAAGAGATAGAACTAGGAAGGATGGCAGGCCCCTTTTTGAACCCTCCAATTAAAAACTTTAGAGTGTCTCCATTAGGTGTTGTGCCCAAGAAGGAATCCGGCAAGTTTAGGATGATTCATCACCTGTCGTACCCCAGGGGCACCTCGGTCAACGATGGTATTGGAAAAGAGCAGTGTAGGGTCACCTACGCTTCATTTGACACTGCGGTCAAAATACTTCGGGATTTAGGTCCCGGAGCGCTGATGGCAAAAACGGACGTAGAGGCGGCCTTCCGCTTGCTACCAGTACACCCAGCTTGCTTTCATTTGCTGGGATGTAGTTGGGAGGGGCAATACTTTGTTGACCGTTGCCTGCCCATGGGGTGCTCCATCTCATGTGCCTATTTCGAAACCTTTAGCACATTCCTAGAGTGGGTAGTGAAGTGGCAGTCTGGTTTAAACACAGTCGTCCACTATCTTGACGACTTCCTTTTTCTAGGAGCAGGTAACAGGGAAGACTGTTGGATTTTATTGCAGACCATGAAAGAGGTGTGCAGGAAGTTTGGCGTGCCTCTAGCACACGAAAAAACTGAGGGCCCGGTAACTACAATAAAATTCTTGGGGTTGGAGATAGACTCAGTTGCTATGGAGTGCAGGTTGCCCACAGAAAAGCTAACAGAGCTGCGGGACTTAGTCATACAAGCCAAATCTAGACAAAAAATGAAGTTGCGACAGGTACAATCCCTCTTAGGAAAGCTTAGCTTTGCCTGCAGAATTTTACCTATGGGTAGAGTGTTCTGCAGGCGACTGGCACGAAAACAGCGGGTGTTCAGAGTCCTCACCATTATGTTCGTCTGGGGAGTTCGGTCAGGGAGGACCTAGCGGTCTGGGTGTCCTTCCTGGACCAGTATAATGGCAGGTCTCTGTGGCAAGCACAGGAGATCGATAATGGCTTCCTGCAATTGTACACAGACGCAGCTGGGAGTAGTGGCTACGGTGCATACTTCCAGGGTAAGTGGAGTGCGCAGCCTTGGCCCACGGCTTGGCAGGGGTTAGGGCTGACCAGGAACCTAACCTTCTTGGAGCTTTTCCCCATCCTAGTAGCAGTAGAATTGTGGGGTTCTAATCTTGCCAATAGACACGTTGTCTTTTGCTCTGATAATATGGGAGTTGTTCAAGCAATAAATAATTTAACAGCATCTTCTCCGCCAGTACTTAGGCTGCTCAGGCACTTAGTCCTCAGGTGTTTGAACCTTAACTTATGGTTTAGGGCCAGGCACATTCCTGGTTTAATGAACAATGTGGCTGATTCCCTGTCTCGTTTACAGTGGGACCGTTTCTGGCTTTTGGCTCCTACGGCAGAACGGGAAGGTCTTCCATGCCCCGACTGGCTGTGGGATTTGGGGGAAGGCAAGTGGCAGAGTTGGTAAACAGGTCCCTGGCCCCTACAACTTGGAAGAAGTACAATAAAGCCTGGGAAGAGTGGGTGAGGTTTAGAGGACAGGTTCAAGAAAGTGGTGTGAGAGCAGACGACAGGGAGATCTTATTGTACTGGATTGCTACTATGTATTCTGACGGGACTTCGAAGCCTGTCCTTAATGGTAGGATGGCAGGGTTGTCGTTTGTTTACCGCATGTCTAATATGCCAGATTTAACTAAGGACGTAATAGTGCGACAAGCCTTGAAAGGCTACCGAAAGAAAAGGGAAATCCCAGATCAGCGCAGGCCTGTTTCTTTCAAGTTGCTACTTTCTTCACGCTTTGTTGGTCATGTTTGTTTCACAGTTGAAGCTGTTCTGTTTGGTTTGGCATTTTCAATGGCATTCTTTGGCGCTTTTAGATTATAGTGACTAGTTTCCCCCAGCAAGACACATCGGGCGGCATCCAATACTGGACGTGGGGTAGGAGCGGACGGTTATGGGTCCACATTAAAAAATCAAAAACCGACCAAACAGGCAAAGGGTCTCAAATCTTCCTATGGCCTGTAAGCAATTGTTCAGTTTGCCCAGTATCTTGCTTCCTGAAGTATAGAAACATTCGACGGACATGGGTGGCCCTTTATTAGTGCATCAGGATGGGACCTTTCTATCACAATATCAATTTAGATCAGTATTTCGAGGCTTGTTTACAAGGACGGGTGCAGAAGAGAGAGATTACGGGACCCCTCATTCCGCAGAGGGCAGCCACTGAGGCTGTAGGTGGGGATTGAAGGATGATATCTAAAACGTATAGGTAGGTGGGAATCAACCCGTTTCCGATCTACATAAGGGTGGGTCTGTAGAGGTGTAAATGGGAGAATAGGGGCCATCAGTTAAAAATCTCTTTTCCATTACAATTTAGGCCACGTTAAGTTATGGATCTTCGGGCACTCCTATGTGTATTATGCTGCAAGGAGGCAGCAATGCAAATGAAGGAAAACAGTTGGGATTTAACAGAAGTGAAGTTACGGTGCGGTGGTTGGGTTTACGTGGTTTGCGGTGGCAACGTTTTTTGAATACAGTTTTGGAGTTTACAAAATTGCACGGTCCACCAGAGGTATTACTGGTCCACTTGGTGGTAATGATGTGGGGTCAGTGCCAATGAAAACTTTGATAAAGGATATTAAATGTGACTTGCTGAATATGGACATTTTTCCCCACTTTGCTAGTGGCTTGGTCGTGATAGTTCCAAGACGTTTGGAGAGGAGGTCGGAATTGGAAGGCACTTGACAAAGTCAGGATCAAGGTCACCAGGGCCATAGGAAAATTTGTAAGGCGAATAACGGAATGGTGTGTAGACATGCAGAGTTGGAAAAGTTTTGTGGGGCCCTATATGGTAGGACGGTGTCCCACCTGATGGAAATTGGATCGGAATATTCCAAACGCTGATTTTCATGAGGTAGCCCACGCAGCATGGAAGCTGTTGGGGAACAGGAGAGCTGAAGGTGTCCAGCTCACCTGTGGTGGCGGTGGTCCATCGAGGAAAAGTGGCATGGAGGTGTAAAGTAGGACCTTGTGTTCACAGCGGCGATTGGAGAATGGGGATATGGTAGGCACCCATGGAGCCGGTGTTGGCGGGGCTGATGGGCTGCACGAATACGGTGGATTGAGGTTAACAGGTTAACAGGCCTCTTGGACCAGGTACAAAGTTGGTGGTTATAATGGTTACATTTAATGTTTTACATGTTATGACAAGAAATGTTTATGACGTTTATGCAATTACATTAAAATGATAACAAGTTAATAAAACGCTGTGGCCTTTTGTTCCAAATAACTAGTGTCTGTCGTTATTTAAGTAAAATATTGGGTAGCACCTCGGTGCTAACTGGCACTATCACTGCAAGATCTGTAGTGACCCTTAGGAACGGAGGCCATGGCAGGGTTGTTGGAGAGCTGAGAGGGTGGATTAGTTTAGCAGGTGTAAAGATGCAGCTAAGGGTTGGTGGTTAGGGGTCAAGAGTTCAGGTAAGGGAGGGGGAGCAGGACAAAGGTTTTATAAGGCTACTACAGGAAGGGGTGGGGGCCAGTAGGTAAGAAGAGTCCCACCCACCCATCCCCTTTTTTAGGTATAAGATAGAGTGGCTAAATAAGAAGGCAAAATAGTTAGGAGAAGAGTTTGAAAGGAAACTGTCACGCAGGGCGGTGGTCCATAGAGGAAAAAGTGGCTATGAGGTGTAAGTAGGACCTTGTGTTACCAGAGGCGATTGGAGAAGGGGGATATGGTAGGCACCCATTGAGCCGGTGTTGGCGCGGCTGATGGGCTGCACGAATACGGTGGATTGAGGTTAAGCAGGTTAACAGGCCTCTATGGACCAGGTACAAAGTTGGTGGTTATAATGGTTACATTTAATGTTTTACATGTTATGATAAAAGAAATGTTTATGACCTTTATGCAATTACATTAAAATGATAACAAGTTAATAAAACGCTGTGGCCTTTTGTTCCAAATAACTTAGTGTCTATCGTTATTTAAGGTAAAATATTGGGTAGCACCTCGGTGCTAACTGGCACTATCACTGCCAAGTGAATTCTGGGGTCTGGGAGCATGGCTCTTTGAGGCCTAGAAGAGCTGTGGGTTGTGCTGGCAACAACATAGAGAATCATTTTACAATGTATAGGTGTTCTGGGGGAAAAGCTTTTACATTAGCATTGAAAAAAAATAAGCTTAGTTATTTAAGGTATGAATTTGTGAATTTAAAGAGGGAATAAAAGCCCATGCATCCCTTTGGAATACTAAGCTTTTAAATCACAAGGGTGAGCCTTTGTATTCCTGTGGGCATTTTGTATACTTAGCTGCAGGTGTCACTCTGTTCTGGCCAAGACTGTATAGACAGCTCCTTTTTTGCTTGGAAGGAAGGAAGGAAGGAAAGGATAAAAAATGGAGGGCTTTATCCCAAGAGTTAAGTAGCAAACATAAAAGAAATGCACTACTGTCAATGTAGCTCATCTTATTAGTAGTAGTCAGCATGGATTTATGAGAAATAGATCATGCCAGACAAATTTAATTGGTTTTTATGAAGAAGTGAGTAAGAATTTGGATTCAGGCACAGCAGTGGATGTGGTATACTGGGATTTTGCTAAAGCTTTTGATACTGTGCCACATAGGCGACTAATGTATAAACTGAGGACTGTTGGCCTTGAAGAAAACATTTGTACATGGATAGAGAATTGGTTATTGGATCGCAAACAAAGTGGTGGTAAATGGAGCTACTCAGGGTTCTGTACTGGGGCCGCTTCTGTTAAATCTGTTTATAATTGACTTAGAAGGGGGCATTGAGTGCAAGGTCTCTGTGTTTGCTGATGACACTAAACTATGCAGAGCTTTGGAAACTTCAAATTATGTGCAAGTGTTGCAAGCTGACCTAGATAGATTATCAAAATGGGCAGCAGAATGGCAGATGAGATTCAATGTTGATAAATGTAAGGTGATGCATTTGGGATTTAATAATCCCTGTGCCATCTACACCATAAATAACTCTGTGTTAAGTGCATTTGTAATGGAAAAAGATTTGGGGGTTCTGGTAGATAACAGACTTAGCTGTAGCAAACAATTCCAGGTAGCAACGGCTAGAGCTAGCAAGATATTGTCTTGTATAAAGAGGGGAATAGATTCAAGAGAGAAAGATATTATTATCCCTCTTTACAAGGCACTGGTAAGGCCTCATTTGGAATTTGCAGTGCAGTTTTGGAATCCCATATACAAAAGGGACATCTTGGAAATGGAAGCAGTTCAGAGAAGTGCAACTAAATTAATAAGGGGAATGGAGGGGCTTGAATATGCAGGCATATTAGACAAGTTAGGGCTGTTTACATTGGAGCAGCGATGTTTGCGTGGGGATATGATAACCTTATGCAAATATATTAATGTGCCATACAATGCTCTCTCTGGTGCATTGTTCACTAATAGGTCATATCAGAGGACTCGTGGATATCCTTTAAGGTTTCTTTACAGTGAGAACGGTGAAAATGTGGAACCGTCTTCCATCAGATGTGGTAATGGAAAGTTCATTAAATAGCTTTAAAAAAGGCCTGGATAAGTTTATAAAACTAAAAAATATTGAGAATTACTGGTATTAATACATATAGATCTAGTTGATCCAGGGATACTTTCCGATTGCCATTTGGAGTCAGGAAGGAATTTTTCCCCCTTTTTTGCTGTTTTTTTTTTTGCCTTCCTCTGGATCAACTGTTAGGTAGGGTTAAAAAAAATTAAAAAAAAAAAAAAAAGGAGGGTGAATAGGTTGGACTTGATGTCTTTATTCAATCTCAATTACTATGTTACTGGCTGCTAAATTTTAGTGAGCTTTTTATTTATAGCAATGGAAACAGTAACACAAAATTGATATATCAATATAACCAGCGGTTAGGGAACAAGTGTAATAAAATTAGGTCCACTCCTGCATGGCTTAATGCTCAGGTAAAAAGGAAAATGGAAAAAAACAAAAAGGCTTTTAAAATTTTGAAAAAAGAGGGAACAGAACAGTCTTACAGGGAGTATAAAAGCTGTAATAAAGAGTGCAAGAAAGCAATTAAACTAGCTAAAATATAAAATGAAATACGGATTGCCGAGCAAAGCAAGTCCAAGCCCAAAATGTTTTTTAAGTATAAAAATGGTAAAAAGACGAGGACTGAGAATGTGGGACCATTAAATAATGGGGCTGAGATGGTTGTAGAGTATGCCAAAAAGGCTAATCTGCTAAAACGTTTTTTACATGGGCTTTCACTGTTAAATTCTAGTCCTTACTGCAGGGATTGTAATAATATGTAGGGGAGAAATAAGGAGTATTCACATTGGCTGATGGAGGATATGGGACGAAGACAATTAGACAAAGTAAATATCAATAAAGCCCCAGGACCAGATGGATTGTATACTCAAATTAGATCAGTTTTATCTTGACCACTGTTTCTCATCTTTTCAGATTCACTTTGGTCTGGGGATGTGCCACTGGATTGAAAAAAAGCCAATGTAATACCAATATTCAAAAAAGGTAGTCGTTCACAGCCTGGTAACTATAGACCTGTAAGCCTAACATCAGTGGTAGGGAAGGTGATGGAAACTTTGTTACGGGATCATATCCTTGACTTTGTCTCCAGAGCTCATCTTATTAGTAGTAGTCAGCATGGATTTATGAGAAATAGATCATGCCAGACAAATTTAATTGGTTTTTATGAAGAAGCGAGTAAGAATTTGGATTCAGGCACAGCAGTGGATGTGGTATACTTGGATTTTGCAAAAGCTTTTGATACTGTGCCACATAGACGACTAGTGTATAAACTGAGGACTGTTGGCCTTGAAGAAAACACTTGTGCATGGAAAGAGAATTGGTTATTGGATTGCAACCAGAGAGTGGTGGTAAATGGAGCTACATCTATGTGGGCTAAAGTTCTAAGCAGAGTGCCTTAGGGTTTTGTACTGGGGCCGCTTCTTTTTAATCTGTTTATAAATGACTTAGAAGGGGGCATTGAGAGCAAGGTCTCAGTGTTTGCTTATGACACTAAACTATGCAGAGCTTTGGAAACTTCAAATGATGTGCAAGTGTTGCAAGCAGACCTAGATAGATTATCAAAATGGGCAGCAGAATGGCAGATGAGATTCAAGGTTGATAAATGTAAGGTGATGCATTTGGGATTTAATAATCCCTGTGCCACCTACACCATAACTAACTCTGTGTTAAATGTATCTGTAATGGAAAAAGATTTAGGGGTTCTAGTAGATAACAGACTTAGCTGTAGAAAACAATGCCAGGTAGCAACGGCTAGAGCTAGCAAGATATTGTCTTAATTGTCTTAGTATAAAGAGGGGAATAGATTCAAGAGAGAAAGATATTATTCTCCCTCTTTACAAGGCACTGGTAGGGCCTCATTTGGAATATGCAGTGCAGTTTTGGAATCCCATATACAAAAAGGACATCTTGGAAATGGAAGCAGTTCAGAGAAGGGCAACTAATTTAATAAGGGGAATGGACAAGTTAGGGCTGTTTACATTAGAGAAGCAAGGTTTGCGTGGGGATGTACATTAATTCACCAATAAATCCAAAATACTTTTCTGATAGATGATAGCAAACTCCTATATGTCTTGCACGTTTGTACCGAATTTCATGTCTAGCTCAAAAACTGTGGGAGGAGATACAGAAGAAGAGAAGAAATAGGAAGAACTAAAATTTGGCTTTTTGAAGACAAATGTATTAAAATGCAAGCAGACATAAGAACAAAATTAGCTCTTATTAAACTATAAAATGGCAATGAAATATAAAGCTTTATGCAAAGTTATTAACTTATATTATTCTATATAAGTTATAACGGCAAAAACAAAACACATAGAGGGAACTACCTGGTAGCATTACATTGGCAACACGAAACGTAACCGTGAATGGAGCGGAAACCGCACTCTGACATGCAGGGAAATAGACCTGAGTTTACACAATTGTATTACAGAAATACAAGATGCAAAGCTTTTTGGTTTCTAGCAAACAGAGAATGTGTTAAAAAGTATAACCGTTATGTGTTTAAGGCTTCATTCACACTAGAGCGCGTTTTGGTGCGGTAACATAGCACCAAAACACTGTGCAAATAGAAATTAATGACGCCATTCACATTGCAGCTCTGCGATGTAGCTCTACATGCAGTATTTTGATGTGTTACCGCACAGCATTGCCATTGAAAATAACGGTATGCGTTGTGAGTTAACGCAGCGGAACAACGCAGGAAATCGCAATGTTCCGCTGCATTTTAAAAATGCCTAGCGCGAACGTAGCCTAAACTGATACTTTACAAAAGTATTACATCTATTTCATAAAACTCTGGATCCCAGATAAGATGAATTTTGACCAAGAATCTTGTCCAAGCTTTCTCTGTTCTGGGATGTCGTAATGCAAGAATTAAAAAACAGGCTTACAAAAATAAATGCTTAATATATAACATTTCCTTCCTGTGGTAAACTTAAAGCTACACAAACCGACTCGATCTAAGAATTTTTTTGTGACATTTCACTGGAAACAGAAATTTACTAATGTGTTGAAATAAACAACTTTTAAAGGGGTAATAGAGATTGATAATAAATAAGTTCAGGGAAATCCCAGTCCAATGAAAACTTGAGCCTCTATACTTTTAAAGTGCTGTCATCTAAAATTTGGATGTGTTTGTAGGTTTTGTTCTTCTTAACCTCTTAATTGCTGCTACTACCGCTGCTACTACTGCTGCTACTACTGCTGCTACTACTGCTGCTACTACTGCTGCTACTACTGCTGGTACTACTGAGGGAAAAAATTGACACAAACCTCATATATCAAAAAGGGGATCTCTGTGGATGATCCTCTATAGAAAATCATGGGAAATGTGTAAAAATACATAAAAAATGCCCAAAAATATGTTCATAGGTTTTGATTTATTGTTAGACCTCAAATTTCATACAGCCATCAGACAATGAACAATGACCTTATAAACTGTAATACCAAAGTACATGTCATGCCGAATACTAAATTCACATTCAGTTTAGAGAAAAACACAGATTACTGGTGAGATAGGAAACAACTCAATAGCATTTAGTACAGTGGACTATTATTAGGATGAGTTTATTATGTATGTTTTTGTACAGATTTATTTTCAGTGTTACAAATTCCACAGCGTTTTATATTTCTTGAATCCATTCACACCTGGCCCTGGCATGAAGAGTTTACAATTGAAGCAATTTATCTCACACCAGATACAGCCTAGGCTATCAGTATGTCTTAGTGATTGTGAGGAAAACCGGAGTGCCTGGAAGCAACCTATGCAAACAGATGGAAAAAATCCAAATTTTAACTCATTCCCTCTGATAAAAAGTTCCTAATGTTAGGACCTGAACTGCTGGTCCCCCCACTGGGTTCAAAATAAATTGGGAGATATACTTATACAACCTAATGTTGTGCTCACTGGGTCCGGTCCGGTCTAGACCCACTCCCTGGTTGTGCCCAGGACCTAGCCTATGGGAAGATGAACTGAAGGGTGCAACATTAGAAAAGTTTATCTTCCAATGTATTGAGAAATGAGGATGTAAATAAATAGGTGTCCTTTAAATATATCCTATAAAAACAAACAATTAGTAAACACCATTGTACATTTTTACATTATGAGAAAAGTTGTTTTTTTTTTAGTTTATAATTGAAAAGGATTTTAACTTGTATTTTAACTTATACATAGACATCATATTTCGCAGAAAGAGAAGTATACAAATAAAAAGTCAGGTTCTAAGGCGAACAGTGGCAATGCTAAGGGACAAACTAGAGGAAGTGCTTCTTCACAGAAACAGTGGTGGATTCGTGGAAACCATCATACTAGAAGGGGAGGTACTGTATAGTTTGTCAGCTGCTATACTGCTTATCCTAAATTTATAATGGTTTAGATACAAATAACCTATACATTTTTAAATGTAGTGCTGATAAATTCAAAATCCATAGTGGCTTATTTAATATGAGGTGCAATTTAATTTGCATAAACCAATCAGATGTTATGATAATATTATAGCTTTATATATGCTATAAATATATGTATACACTCACACACACTAACAAAAGAGTGCCAGTTGGTACATTTTTATTATTAGCAAGTTATGTTATGGATTTTTTTTAAGTATTCAAAAGGGCCATCATTAGACAAATAGGATAAGTGTCTTCTTTCCCCAGATATAATCAAAAAATATGCAGATATACCGAGCTAATCTCTACTTACAATGTTCCAGAGTGCGCTAGAAATGGGCAGACTCCCGCCGTCAATGACGGAGGCTATTATTATCCTTTTGTTGAAATCAGACAAAGATCCCGAAAAGCATGATTCATATAGGCCAATCTCCTTGCTAACAAGCGACTATAAGTATATCTGTTGTATTCAATTAGATCAACTGGACTTGAAGTTTAGTTCTTGAAGATGTTTCCGCTAGTCATCCGACTGCTTTCTCAATTCAGAATGACTGAAGTCATTCTGAATTGAGAAAGCCAGTCGGATGACTAGCGAAACTCTTCAAGAACTAAACTAAGTCAGTTGATCTAATTAAATCACAGATATACCATGACCTGGATGAATGAGAACCTTCATAAGCAAGCGACTATAAGGTCATGGCAAAAATCCTGGCATTACGTCTCCAGAAAGTGCTTCCATCTATCATAGCTCAAGAACAAACTGGCTTCATACCTGATAAATCGACATCAATTAATATTAGGAGAACACACATACAAAACCAGGTGGATCATGATAACACTGGTTACCGAATTATCTTATCCCTTGATGCAAGAAAGGCCTTTGACTCTGTAGAGTGGAGTTACCTCTGGGAGACGCTGGAGCACTTTGGCCCGAACTTTATCGCTTGGATTAAATTACTTTATAACAAACCACAAGCCAGGATCTCAATCCAAGGGGAACATTAGGGACCCTTTCGATTATACAGAGGTACGCAACAGGGGTGCCCACTGTCCCCATCCTTATTTGCTATAGCAATGGAAATACTTGCTACCAAAATGAAATCCAACTCTAATTTCAAAGGTCTTCGCTTGGGCCCTTTTGAAGAAAAAAATCGGACTGTATGCAGACGATATAATCTTGTTTATAGACGCCTCAGATAACTCATTGTTGACTGCAATCCAAACGATCAATGAATTTGGCCCCATCTCTGGCCTATATATAAACTGGGAAAAATCGTATATCTTACCACTGGATGATGAAACCGCACTTCGCAATATCTCACTACCTCCCATCCCAATTGTTACAAAATTTAAATACCTAGGTATTTATATAATCTTCAGGAGAATCCTTTAACCTAAATATAGCTCCACTTCTCAAGTTCATCAAAGCCAAACTACTGCACTGGAAGACGCTACCCCTAAACCTAATAGGGAAGATTAACATGATCAAGATCTTCATCTTACCGAAAGTATTATATGTTTTAGAGCACGCCCTGGCATATATTCCCAAAAATATTTTGTAACGATGAACGGATTACTTACCTGATTTATCTGGGGAAATAAGAGGGCTAGAATTAAGCTCAAGAGATTACAGACGACTAAAATATACTAAAATATTAGTGGCCTGTTGACCACTAATTAAAATTATATAATGTCCTTTGGGAGTGCTCTATACATTTATACTTTTGTTTATTGCATCCTGTAGCAACACCCAGGCTAGTCGTTTGGACTTTAATATATATATATATATATTCTGTCAGATCCACCGTCAGTGTCACAGCTCTGACTTTAAAAGACACTAATGGTAATGTAGCAAATGTGGGTACACACTGACAATTTGTCTTTCTTGAGCTTTCACCGCTATAAAGTGGTTGGCCGAAATCACCTTAGATTTTTTCGGCCTGACCGACCAATACACAGGATTATCTGTTGGTTTGTGTGTACCCAGCCATAGTAAGTATATTTTATAACAAAAGAAAAGTAAATATGTGTATTGGACAACTGTGATGATAATCATGGCAATCAGAGAATATATATAACATTATTATATGATCCATATACAATAGAACACATGAATGTATTTAGTCGTGAACCTCCTTCTGGACTTGTTCAGTGGTAACCCATTTAGGAATCCCCCCCTTGAAAATCCTGCGCTTTCTACTGATAATAGTCATATAAAAGTGCAAATCACGACTTAATAAAAGAACTAATGCGATGGCAAAAAGGGATACAAATATATATAAGGTTACCACCAGAGACCCAAGAAATCCATAATACAAAGAGCCGAGGGGTGCAGCTAAAAAACGCCAGACGCGTTTCGTTCAGATCTCCAAACTTCCTCAGTGGCCTGCTGAGAGACCATCTTGACCTACATGTGAGTTTAAGTAGGGTTCGTAATTATCCAATCAGCAGTGCGTTCAAACCTGTTTCCGGTTCCGTATCGGAGCCCATCCCTCTCCACCAAGGGCGCATGTATACAGGAAACCGGAACTCCTCCCGGCGCATAAAGCGCATCAATGGAGTTCCTCCTCCAAGCGGACCTCATATTTCCGCCATCTTAGGTGTGGAATAGAACCGGAGTCGGCAAGTGGACATATTTGGCCATATTTAGTGGGGACGTACCAAGTTGTAAACCATGCAATGAGGGATCACAACGAGAACCTAACCAAAGCTCTACTTTGAATAATTATTTTTAAGTTTTGATGGAATTACATAAGAAATATGCAAACATTTGGTACAATAATTTTAGTGAACATATTGCCAGCATGGGAACCTCTTCCAGACTTTAAAGTTACATGGGAAAACACCCTGGCAGAATGTTCTTTCAAATTGATTCAGCAACTAATAGTACATGATACGCAGCTGTTAAAAGAGGTTAAAGGGTATGTCCACCCCTGTAAAGAACTTTTGGCACATAGTAGGGTTCCTTCCCCCAGACCCAAACACTATAAAAGATTTTTCAGAAAGTCCCCCAAAACTTTACTTACCTTCCCTCTTTCCTCCACCCTACTGCCCGGCCCTCTGCTTGCATGAAACTGCAAGCAGGAGGCGGGACCAGCAGTCGCATCCCTGATTGGCTGGGAGGCAGCCAATCACGGACGCGGCTGCCGGCTGCACAGAACGCCGGGGGAGAGAGTTAAGGTAAGTAGAGTGCGGGGGACTTTCTGAAAAATCTTTTATAGCGGTTGGGGCTGGGGAAAGGAAACCTACTATGTGCCAAAAGTTCTTTATGCTAGGGGGAGGGATTGCAAAATGAGAGGGAGGGAGAGGGAGGGGGCTGCAGTGCGCATAAAGTCCCCCAAAACTTTACTTACCTTCCCTCTTTCCTCCGCCGAACTGCCCGGCCCTCTGCTTGCATGAAACTGCAAGCAGGAGGCGGGACCGGCAGTCGCGTCCCTGATTGGCTGAGAGGCAGCCAATCACGGACACGGCTGCCGGCTGCACAGAACGCCGGGGGAAAGAGTTAAGGTAAGTAGAGTGCGGGGGACTTTCTGAAAAATCTTTTATAGCGGTTGGGGCTGGGGGAAGGAACCCTACTATGTGCAAAAAGTTCTTTATGCTAGGGGGAGGGATTGCAAAATGAGAGGGAGGGAGAGGGAGGGGGGAGGGAGAGGGAGGGGGATGCAGTGCGCATGCCAAACTTCTCCCGGAGGGGAGACAGGAGGCAGAGTCCTGTATGGACTCTGCTAGGCTCCTGGTGGCCAGTTTTTGGGACTTTGGGGGGGCATTACAGGAGAACCATTTGGAGCTGGGATGTAAGGTAAAGATTTTATTACACTATAGAGTGAGGCCAGTATTGGGTTAAGTTATAGTTTTGGGGGTGGACATGTCCTTTAAGGAAGAAATAGAATTACTTACTACTTCCCTACATAAGAAATCAAACCAGGTCGAAATTAATGAATTTGAACAAAATACTTAGGAGCGAATTACAGGCTTTAAAAATTTTGATTATTAAAAACAAAAAAGAGAGGTTACTTAGGGACCAACAAGAGTACAAAAGGGGTGAAATATATAGATGGAGACACAAGGGGAATTATAGAAGGTTACCATCGAGATCCTACAGAAATAAGAAAAAGACATTAAAAAATAAAAACCGCAATTCTCCTTCTAAATTGGAACAAGAATCTATGGATTCAGAATTGAGTTCCTAATCTTTTTTAGAGGATTTAGTATAATCAGACGAGGGACGGGCAACAGGAGGAGGTACAAAGAAAGGCAATCAGTGGCTGCTAAGATCAATGAGGAAAAAGAACAAACAATGAAAGAGAATTTTCAAATCATTAATCTAATCACTAATGAGTTGGATGATGTTCGAAGGTCAGTATTAACTAAGGGCCTCTCCTTTTGCCCCACTATGGAAAGTGATAAATTTGATGTAGTAAAAGATCTCTACATTTTTTGTAGACGTTTGGCCCTTAAAGCTCAATTTTCGAGAAAGGATGAGACTTCTATGGATGAATCCTGTGAAGAACTTGACATGTCACTAAAGGTACCGATTCCCTAAGGGAAAATATCCAAATTTACCACCCCCCTTTTCCCAATTTCCCAAGTTTAGAAGTGTTCTTCAGATGTGTGATGGAGAGTTTTACAGATCTCCCCAATAGACCTGTTATAAAAAAACATGTCTGAGAAAGAGTATATGGCTCTAAAAGAATTGGGCAATTTGAAGAAAACCATTATTAAGAAATCAGATAAGGGGGGAATATTTTTTTATGGCCAGAAGAAATGTACATCTGTGAGGCATATAAACAGTTGCATAATAAGGGGAACTATAAAAAACTGGTTCAGATCCTCTTCTCTGCTATCAGAAGAGGTTCTCCCACATATTAGATAATGCTTTGGAAGAAGGGGCAATTAGTGGGAGGTAGAGAGATTGCTTTTATGTAGAAAATCCGGTAACGCCTACTTTCTACCTCCTCCCAAAAATACATAAATACCCCACTAGACCGCCAGGCAGACCGATCGTGTTGGGCATAGGTAGTATGTTTGAACCCTCCTGCCAGCTTATTGATTCCATATTACAACCTCATGTGGTAAGGCTAGACTCTTTTATAATGGATACAATGGATTTATCCAAAAGGTCCAAGGTTTACATCAAGAGAAAGATATTATCATGACTTGTGATGTTGAATCGTTTTACTCAAACATCAGTCATAAAGATGGTATTACAGCTGTGAGGTATTTTCTGAACATGGAACATGAATCTAGATCCATGAAGAACAGCTTCATTCTGAAGCTCCTAGAATTTGTCCTTTCTCATAATTATTTTATTTTTGATCATCAATTCTATTTACAGATCAAGGGAACAGCAATGGGGGCCAAGTGTGCCCCCTCATATGCAAACTTGTTTCTGGGTCAATACGAAAGAGAAGTAGTATTTGGAGAAGGTCTTAAGAAATGTAATCAATATATCAACCTTTGGTTTCGATATATTGATGATGTCTTTTTCCTTTGGAGGGGTTCGGAAGACCTCCTTAAGGAATTTAGGAATAGTCTTAATACTAATGACCTAAATATTTTCCTCACATACCACTTCTCTCGGGAAAGTTGTACCTTTCTAGATGTTACTGTAAAAGTAGTGGATAACACTATAGCTACAACATTATATAGAAAAAGTACCTCTACTAATGCTTTATTGCACTTTGACAGCTTCCACCCCAAATCACTATTACGAGGCTTTCCCAAAGGACAATTTTTATGGGCTCGTAGAAACCCTTGACAGCGATTTTGAGGAAGTAGCCAACGATCTAGAGTCAAGGTTTTGTAATAGGGACTATCTGAAAAAAATGTTTAAACATTGCTGGCAACAAGCACAAAAAGAAAAGCAGATCTTTACTGGTTCCAAAAGGTTAGGAAAACAAATAATCGGTTACGCTTCATTACAGATTTTAGTGCTTAATGGGAACAAATTAAAAGTACTCTTGCTGATAAATGGCAGATTCTACGTAGCGACCCTGTTCTATGTAAATTTATTCCAGAAACTCCGCTTCTGACAGCACGTAGAAGCAAGAGCATAGCAGACTATGTTACCCATAGCCACTTTGTTCACATAATATTAGAACAGGGATTTGTTTAAAAGGTACATCCCCATGTGGGAATTGTTCTAAATGTCCATATATTGTACATAAAGATGTGCTTGTGAAGGTTCTCATTCATCCAGGTCATGGTATATCTGTTATATTCAATTAGATCAACTGGACTTGAAGTTTAGTTCTTGAATATAATATAATAAGGTGACTTCTGAATTCTATTCAGAAGTCAACTTGTTATATTATATTCAAGAACTAAACTTCAAGTCCAGTTGATCTAATTGAATACAACAGATATACGTAAAGATGTGTTTTATGACAGCTCGGGCAAAAAACAGTATTATGTGAGAGATTATATCAACTGCCAAAGTAAAAACGTGATTTATGTACTGAGTTGTGATCGACCCAAAGTATTATAGAATCCCTGTTCTATGTAAATTTATTCCAGAAACTCCGCTTCTGACAGCACGTAGAAGCAAGAGCATAGCAGACTACGTTACCCATAGCCACTTTGTTCACATAATATTAGAACAGGGATTTGTTTAAAAGGTACATTCCCATGTGGGAATTGTTGATCTAGTCCAGTTGATCTAATTGAATACAACAGATATACGTAAAGATGTGTTTTATGACAGCTCGGGCAAAAAACAGTATTATGTGAGAGATTATATCAACTGCCAAAGTAAAAACGTAATTTATGTACTCAGTTGTGATCGACCCAAAGTATTATGTGGGCAAGACCACACAGAAATTAAAAGATAGATTGGCTTCACATATGTTTAACATAAAGTTGGGAAGTAGTGATCTAAGTGGTGGCAAAAATATCACAAGGGTAGCAGAACATTTCTGCAAGGTACACCAAGGGAGCATGAAATCCCTAAGGTACCAGGGTATAGAATTGGTCAAAAATGCAAGACTACTTGCACACTTTTGCACATTACTTGTAAGCCATATGTATGTACCTTGTATTCCGCATATGCAAGTATTTGGAAGCCACATGAATTTATCCTTTAGAGACACCTATTATCGTAATGTACTACCCCCTGTAATATGCACTTTATTTATCCAAAATGTTTACCTCAAGTGAATATAATTAGGAACTTTTTTTGAGCCCGTTAAGGTTTTTGTCTTAGACTTTGGTAACTTCCTGTATAATAACCTTTGTATATTTTTGTCTATTATCACTGTATGTATTTCTTGAACTGTAGGACTTGGTACGGCGCACTCCCGTCCCCACCAAATATGTCCGCTTGCCGCCTCTGGTTCTATTCCACACCTAAGATGGCGGATATATGAGTTCCGCTTGGAGGAGAAACTCCATCGATGCGCTTTATGTGCCAGGAGGAGTTCCTGTTTTCTGTATAAATGCGGCCTTGCTCTTTACATTATGGATTTCTTGGGTCTCTGGTGGTAACCTTATATATATTTGTATCCCTTTTTGCGATCACATTAGTTCTATTATTAAGTCGTGATTTCTGTGTATTGCACTTTTATATGACTGTTATTACTTATATGCAGGTGGTTATCTAGTTCTATATACCGGTATAGGGACCTACTTATATGAATTTGTTTATCCACATTTTGAATCAAGGGGTTGTATTTTTAACTGTGTGTTTCTTCCTATATGTTGTGGGTGGGAACTGTGTTATTGTGTTACTGTGGTTATTTTTACCAATATTAAAAGTTTCTTCCTAGGAACAGTGCCCTATATAAATTGTGAATTTGGATTTGGGGAAAGGTAACTGACAAGTGGTCAGGTCTTTTTTAAGGGTGGACATGCCCTTAAAGTGCTGCAGTAAAAAAATCAGGTAACCAGCACACTTCCAAAAGGTAACCAGAGGTAGAGGTGCACTCTTTCCCAATCAGTGGGTGCAAACGCCTCAAATGGTTTTCTCTCAAAACCAAAGGTATCACAGGAAATGAAAAGAACTGGGGGTCGCACTCCAAATAAATTATAGGTTTATTGTGAACCACACATCACACAAAACACAATGTTGTTCAGGTGAAGAAGGGGGCACTGTACACACACCCTGATGTGTGTGATGTGTGGTTCACAATAAACCTATAATTTATTTGGAGTGCAACCAGCACACTTCCTCTTTAAAGGACAACTCCACCCTCATAAGAACATCTTTTAGAAAGAATGGCCTCTTTAAAATATGTTGATATATCATATTTTGTTCTGTGAATTCATTACTGTATGTCTGCTGTGCTTTTTGCATGCCTCATGGAAACTGAGCAATTTAGAAAACTGTACTTAGCCTGTACTGAGCCTGGGCATGCTCAGAAGAGGCAGATAGGTGATTAAGATTCAGTCATTGGCTGTGATGTCAACTGTCAAATCCATAAGTGACAGTTGCTAAATGGAAGAACCAGGAAGCAGAAACAGGGGCAACAGGACATTGTGCAGGATTTCAGGTTAGACCCATATATTTCAGATTTTAAACTATTACTGTTTAGAGTTTTGGGGGGTGATTTACCTGTATGTAAGTTTTCATTTTAGGGCTGGACTTTAATCTCTGCAGTAAGGAATGTGTGGTATATTTCACAATTTTACTACAGTGAAAAGGGGGCTCTCAATTTGCTGTCTTTGCAGCAGTAAAAAAATGCAGTAAAAAAATATGGTAAAATCTGGCAAATTGTGCAGTTTCCCATTAATCTCCCCTTAATCTTTGCAGCAGAAAAAAAATGTTAAATGGATTACTTTCCCTTTAATCACTACCATAAGAAGAAACTTTTAAATTGCACACTTTCCCTTTCATCTGTGCAGTACAAAATCTGGTTAATGGGATTTTTTACCTTAAAGGCTCGTACACACGTGCGATTGTGGGTCCCAAAGGTATTTTGCTACTGATTTTGGACAGAATTCTAAATTATCAATCACTATAAGTATTTTACTGTGGATGATGCATATGGTGTTTTGGTACCAGTATTGGATAGTATAGTAAATTAACGATTGGAAGCAATATTTTGCAATGGCAGCAAAGTACTGGACAACAATGTGGTTTCCCGTTAAACAGCACATTGTATGCAAAATCCTTCTCTTAACATTTAAATCCCTTCACTCGCTGCACCTCCTTTTATTTCCTCTCTAGTGTCCCCATATGTTCCTTTCTGAACTCTTTGATCATCACAGAACCAGCTCCTTTAGAGACCCCTCACTCCCATCCTTTGGAATTCTATTCCCCTCTCTCTAAGTCAAGAAACCTCAATTAGCAGGTTTAAATCTAGCCTTACATCCTACCTATCTGGTAACCAGCACAGATATGATATGATTGTTCTATTTGCACTGGATAAGTCTCACCCCTGCACTTCTACCCATTCCATTGTATATGTATGTTACCCACCTATCTAGATAGTAAGCGGGGACCTGCTTTCCTCTTCTGACAAGGCTCTAGCATGTATATATTTATATAATTAATATATCTATGTACTGACTGACATATTTATGTATTTGCCCCCCTTGTATGACATTTTGTGTATTTTATTGTACATCACTGCGTCCCCCAATGGCGATTTATAAATAAACTATACATACATACAAGACTGCTGCTTCTCCTGCACTGCTAGATTGTTGTTGTCTTTGCTCTGGTCAGGCTGGGAGATTTTCTTCTCATCTCATTTTATCTTACCTGTTTCCTTTGTAAAAGCTTTGCACTTACCCCCAGACTTATAAAAAACAAAATGGTCCCAGCTGCTCTACACATTGTCATCTTGGCCTATTTGATGACTCTTTGTACCTCTACTAGCAATTCAAAATATTTTTCAACCAGGAAATACTGTACAAATATTTGTAGGTTTCAATGTACAAACGGCAGATGTTAACCTATTTACAAAGGGTGTATGGTAACCTTTCACCATTAGTTCTCATTTTTATATTTGCTATATTTCCACTAGTCATTACTTTTATGTAATGTTTCCATATTAAGTTTATTAAATTGCTTTATTACTGCTGTGTCTATTATTACTACATTACTCTGTTTTATGCACCTTTTCTAACATTTAGTTTGCAACAAAATGATAAAGAACATACTGTTAAAAAATGTATATATATCTATATATATATACACATATGAAGTGATTAGCCCATTTACAGAACAAAATGAACGTACAGGAATTCCATATATATTTCACATTTCTACTACTGGTATGTGTAATCGCACAAACTTTTCCACTGTACAGTGTAGCCATGCATGAGAAATGAAACTTATCAATGCATCCTAAGAATGTTATGTGTAGATGGGAGAAATACCTAAAATGCCAACTTACAGATTCTGGCTGGATGAGTCAGAGGCTGATATGCAGAGATAGGTCATTTCCTGCAAAACAAAAAGACAGATATAGTAAGATAACTGTGAAATGTGATGGAATAACCCTGGCCTATTTTATTATGAACTAATCATATAAACAACTTAAAACAAAACCATCTAGACAAAAAAGAAAGCATGCATTAGTATAGGCCATGGGGGTTATTTATAAACGATTGCTATTTTCGCCATTTCTCTATCGCAGGACATCGGAATGGCAAAGATCGTTATTTTGACCATATTTATAAAACCGCTTATTTTCGCCATGAAACCCTGTTTCGCCATGTTGCGTGGTTGTCGTATAAGCATTGTGCACTAATAACTTCAACTTATCCATTGCGGTAAGTCTGGTATTGCAGCGTAAATAGCGGCAGACATTACCAGACCAGGGCTGCAAGCAAAAATTTGCCAACATTAAAAGGGGGTCTTGTATATGTTGAATTTAGAGGCATATTTATAAAGCAGCAAAGGTGAAATTTCAGAGCTATTTTTGCCATTTTAGGTCAGTGACCTTAGGTCACTGTTAAATAGTAAATAAACTCAATTTATTAGTAAACTACATCTCCATTAAAGCTTACTGTACATTTAAAGTCATTAATTAAACTATTTTAAGAAAGATATAATACGCTCTAGCATCAACTTCAAGGGCAGAAAAATCGGTTTACTGACTGTAAAGAATAAAGGCAAAAAAGTAAATATTTTGGATCCAAATCGGTTTACTGACTGAAAGAATAAAGGCAAAAAAGTTAATATTTTGGATCCAAATCGGTTTACTGACTGAAAGAATAAAGGCAAAAAAGTAAATATTTTGGATCCAAATTTCTTGCAGATCTGCTAAAACCTGCCGTGTGTATCTCAAACACTGTGCAAAATACCAATGCAACTCACAAACTGCTTTCTCCCATAACTCAAGTCAAGATGTAAAAACCACAGGATTTTTTTAACTGACCACACCAAATCTAGAAATAGAATATGTACATTTAAAATTACAAAATCCTACTTGTCATTACATACATTTCTATTTAATTAATCTATTGCATACAAAGGCCTGTACTTTTTATTAACAACCAACAGATGCAGTTCAGCATAAATTACATACTCTCCTGACTCCATACTCCCTGAGACCACTAATTTAAATTAAAATCACTTGCCTTTCTTATTAATTCCTAACCACAGACACAACTATGAGAAATCCCTCTATTTAATTCAAACCACTCCTCCACCTCAAGACACTGGCTCCGTCATGCACAGTGAGCCAGAGGCTGTCCAATGAAGCACTTTATATCTTCATGTGCTAAAAAGACTCCAATTTATTAGCAACTTGCTGCAGTGAAAGATTAATCCAAATCACCGCAAGAGGGATTGTTTATAAAGAAGGTGTCTTGCAAAGGTTTTTAGAAAATCATGTTTCCAGATTTGCATTGCTTTCCTGTTAAAAGATGAATAAAAGGGTTGAGTTAACTTCTCCCCTTTATTCTTTACTCAAGGGAACAACCTTAACAACTAGGTTGTCAGTAGATTGGGGGAATTCTTACACAACAGTTTCAGTATTCCTAGGGTGGTAAATTACCTTTATAGTTTTCCTTAAAACTACAGTTGAACAAATAATGTATTAACTTCATTATTAAAATACTAATTAACTTTTCGGCTCTTGGACTTTTTTCAAGGCCCAAGGGGCGAAACGCTGTGTGTACTTGTTTCTGCACTAATAAAAATGGGATTACCCCTTGAAAGAAACTGGGCAGTCCTACTTTGCTTCATTATAGATATACATATGGCGAACTGCAACCACAAATTTCCCATCTGAAAGCCATGCTAGCGCATTTGCAAGGAAAACCTTGAATTTAAGATGGGAATTCTTGCTTTGTCCTACTCCAAAATTAACTGACATTGAAAACCCTGCTACTTCATTTCACCTAAAGAAAACATACAGTATACATGTGGCTCAGACAGTCATGCAAGCATTAGCATAATCAGGGAAGTAATTTCAGTTTCTACTTTGCAGCTTTGACCACTGATAATTCAGCCCATTGGAGATCTGTATAAACAGTGAACAAAGACTTCAATCTTTGTGAAGATGTTTAGACTTTACAACAGTACTTATTGAAAAGTGCCAACTTTTTAGCAGTAATGGCTCGTTCACACTACATCAGTTTGTATCCATTTTTCAAACGCAGGTGCGTTTAAAAAAATGGACAGACAGTAAAACCCCACAGGATTTCATAATATCGTTCACACCTGCTGCGTTATAATCCGTTCCGTTCCAGTCCGTTTAAAAAACGCACTGCATGCAGCATTTCTGTCCGTTTTTTCATGCATTTTCTATAGAAATCTATGGAATACACATTATTAAAAAATGGATACAAATGTATGCAAAAAATGGATACAAACTGACAGAAACACATGCTGTGCGTTACTGTCAGTTTCTGGCAGTTTCTAGTGTGAACGAGCCCTTAAAGGACAATTATACTCACCTTCCCTTTGCTCCTCTTCTTAGGTCTGTACCTTTTACCCAGGGTGAGGACCTGAACCGCTAGGTCCTCACCCCTGGGTTCGTGAAAGTTAAAGCACAGCGTTACTGAAACGCTGCTCTGGCAGGCTCCGCTCCCTCCTCTCCTTGCGTGACGAGACCAATAGGAAGGCACGCTCGTTGCAGAGCGCCTTCCTATTGGCCTCGTCGCCGACGAGAAAGATAATAAATCGCCAACATGACTTTTACCCAGAGCGATAGCGGCTCTGGGTAAATGAGCCTGCCGGACTCTCAAAAGGACAGTCTGGTCCTATGCAACAATAGGGCCCTTTGCACTCAATCCAGCAGTGGTTCAGACTCTATTCAATCCTCACTGGACAACGAACATCAGAAAAACAAGAAATCGAGGGTCGCACTCCATAGGTAAATTCAAATATTTATTGGTGACCACGCATCATATCACAACATTTCGAGGGGGGGGGGGGATACGTTCTTTTTTTGTCCTGAAATATTGTGACATGGTGTGTGGTCACCAATAAATATTTGAATTAACCTATGGAGAGCGCTCTCAATCCCTTGGTTTTTCTGACTATCTGGTAAGAGACCTGGACTCTGAAAAGGACAGTCAGGTAGGAGACCCAGACTGAAAAGGGGCAGCACTAGAACCTGGTCTTTCACAACCTCATTTGGGAAAACTAGAGTGAACTCATAGGTGAGGATCTAGCAGTTTAGGTCATCCCTGTGGGTACTATTAGGGGAGGGTGGTTTGGGAGGGTATATTTTCTCTTTTTTTAAAACAAATACGGTATTTATTAAACCAATTTTTGCATTCACATATATATCCTTATTTTCTTTTCCATTTAATTTGCTTAACTTGCCTATTTTGTAATATACTTGGTAAAAACCTTCAAATACCAATAGGTGTCAGCTCTCCCAAAATAAGCATACATAGCTTTCAGGCAGTTTATGTATTTTCACATTTGACTGAGAAAACTGGACTGGACTTAAGCAAAATATGTATGGGAACTCCTTGTAAAAAAGAGGCTTGGTTCTCAGCTGTCTGAGAAAGAGCAGGAAATGGACTCTTATGGAACATCTGGAATTTATAAATAACAAAACATCAGGAAGACATTATTCAGTGAGACTCGCCCTTTCTGAATAATGCCACACACAGGCAAGGGTCCTACACGCAATATAAGACCACTGTTGTTTACCCAGTGTTCTTGGCTACGTAACTTTCTAGGACTATCATATGGATTCATGATTCCTTCTATGAAATGATACATTTGGTATGTAGGCATGTGGGACAAATTCCAGAAACTTCTTTTACCATACTTGTCCCACAAGGAAGACATTTGTCTGTTGCTAATTGTGCAAGGGTAGCTGATAGGCAAGGCAATCTCATGATGTACACAGCCACAACATATTTGGCTAAACTCCCAGTTTATGGCTAAATTCAGTGAATGCTATTTCTATCTACCTAAACGTCTTATCCTAGCCATTGGCTACTGGTGCAACACTGGATGAGACATTTGACTTTGGGCCCCTTAAGGCTGTTAGATATCTGCTAGATTTAGAGGTACTCGAGTATGTAGTGTACACCAGAATTACACTGCTCCACACTACAGGTTTTGTCACATAATCAGATGGTTCAGATGATTTCCTCTGTGTTTTAAAAGAGATGATTATGAGTTCATATGCAATAATATTCCTCTATATAATTTTCCCACATTAGCTTATTTTTAATTTGTAGTCTGATGATGGGCTAAGGTAAATGCATCTGCAATGAGAGTCGGGAGGCACATTTATACCAATTTCTTTTAAACAGTATTAAAGTTTATAACTACAGTTCTGCTGACTGTAACAACTTATATATTTCTTAAGCTTCATACACATGTGCGAAAGCGAAAGGGCTGACTCGTGAAGCATGATGTGTATGCACGGCTGTTTCAGCCAATAAACGTGTCGTTTATGTGGACTAAAACGGCTGTTTCGCTGCCCAACCAGCTGGGTGGATCTTCAAAGCAACCGCCGTTTCGGCTGACAAAGTGCCCAAACATGGCACGATTATAGCGAGAAACGAGCCTTAAGTCATTCCTAAAAACACATTGCAAAATTGTTTCTATCCGATGCGATATATTAGTGAGGAACACTTAAGTCATTCCTAACCAGAGACAAACCTGGGTGTCTAGCCCTACATGCAATAAAGGAAGAGTTGCATACTTTACTAAATATTGCGTCATGTAGTTTCTTACTAATAAACAAAGATTCACTGTATAGTGTGCAACTTTTCCTTTCTTGTGTGCAAGTAAAAAAAGGCTTAATATTAGCAGTGTGGAGTTACCAGTGTTTAACCTCCAGTGTTCCCTTTTACAGACAGGCTATTTTGAGAGAGAAAAGACAAAGAGATCATTTTTTTAGCAGCTCATCGGGTTAATTTTGTCACTCTTATCTATTAAAAAAGGAACAGACCTTGTTAAAGGGTGCAGAAGTTGAAGCACACCCTGTAAATCTTGTTTTACAACAATATACAATTTTAAAGGGGTCTAATAATATTATTATAATAATAATAATAATAATATAACGGAAAACAAACACATTTTAGAATTACTTGCATCTGTATTTTCTTTAGCTAAATCAAGTTATTTCATAACCTCTGCTGATTATCCTGTGTCCCGTGCCCCACGTACATATTTATTGCATCATGGCAAATGTCCCAATTCATAAAATACATTTTTCAAAAGATTGAAGAGTTAAAGGGCATGTCCACCCCTCACACAAATTATTTATTATCTCCACTGTATTCCTGTAGACAGATATTCTGCCTGCAGTTACCAGTCAACTTGTTCCAAGTGTAACAATCACAATCACCCATAAAATAGGCAGCAAAAAAGGTGAATAGGACAGCAGACTGGGGTCTGCACATCAACCTTCAAGGACACCATGGTCAGTGTTTGGGGGGGGTATGTGTGAAATAGTGTGGGGGCGCCCTTTAATAAAGAGACAATATCAACTGTCTGTAAAATGGCTTGATAAATAAAATGGCTTAAAGGGTAGCTATGGTCTCCAATTTTTCAAAACTATTTAGGGATCTATAAAAAGCCTACTATCATGCCTTCAAAATGAACCCCCCAAGGTCACATCTGTAGGTAAAAATTATTTTAGTTTTTGCTGGAAAGGTTCAGCAATATTAAGCCCCTCCCCCTGACACACTACATGTAGAAACTATCCATTCTATAAAAGTAAAGCTTATTTCTCTGTCACTGCATGGCTAATTGATTTAGCATTAAGATCGGGGAAAGGAATAAGCATTATCTGTTTCTCTGTGCTCTTTCTGTGCAGATAAACCCAATCCTGCAGTTAGCTGCTGTCTGTGTTACTTAAGTCCCAATGTAAAGAAATCAATTACAAAGTCACCCCTGTCTCTCTCTCACACACACACCTTAAAAATCCTACAGCTAAAAGAAAGTCTTACTTGATTCAAGCAGTGATTATAACTCCCAGTGCTGCTTACCTTCCTATTGCAAAGTAGCTTCACTTTCACTATAACACAAAATCACTGGGTGGATGCTATTGGCTGTAGTGGGGCACAGATCATCTCCACTGCACAAGCCCCACACTTTAGCTGTGCCTCAGTTTTGGTAGGGGGTGAAGACATGCATACTAACTAGGAGTGGGCTGAACAGGACATGAGGAGATCTAGTGGCAGGGGGCACAGAGACTGCGGTTTCTGACAGCACTAAATATATAGAAAAGGGTAAATGCAAGTCATTTTTTTCAGTTTAGTGTCCCTTTAATTTAATTTGATTTTAGCAATGGTAGATATGTAAAGGGGAAAGTGTGACTTCCAATTAGACATTGGAAGTCACTTTTTACAGGACATTGAGTAAATGTTAATGTTCTTCTACTGCAATCTCAAAGCTTCCCTTTCTGCTAATTTTAATGTGGAATGCCACAGTTGCCAGCGTCAGAACTCATCAAAATGTTCAAAGAGAATATAGTTGTAGCTTATCAAAGATGCAAAAGATGCACTTTAATGACAAATGGAGACAAGTTCTCAGGGGACGACTGGGACCATTTGGCAGGGGGGGGGGGCAAATACAACCATGCTGCTGGTAAATATAAGATGCCCCTCTGCCCAGTCCAGAGTGGTAAATATAAGATGTCCTCATGCTTAGTCCTGACTTTAAAATATAAGATGCGCTCATGCCCAGCCCATATAGACTGTAAATATAAGACGCCATCATGACCAGCCAATATAGATTGGTAAATATAAGATGTTCTCATACCTAGTCCAGACTGGTAAATATAATATAGTATGCCTAGACCATAAAGACTGGTAAATATAGGATGCCCCCATGCCCAGTCCAGACTGGTAAATATAAAATGTCCTCATGCCTAGCCCTGTCTTTTAAATATAAGATGCCCTCATGTCCAGCCCATATATACTGGTAAATATAAAATGCCCTCATGTCCAGCCCATATATACTGGTAAATACAAGATGCCCTCATGACCAGCCCATATAGATTTTTAAATTTAAGATGTCCTCATGCCCAGTCCAGACTAGTAAATATAAGATGCCCTCATGCCCAGTCCAGATTGGTAAATACAGGATGGCTTCATGCCCAGCCCAGATTTGTAAATATAAGATGCCACTATGCACAGTATAGATTTGTAAATATAAGATGCCCTCGTGCCCAGTCCAGACTGGTAAATATAAGATGCCCTCATGCCCTGCCTAGAATTGTAAATATATGATGCCCCCATGCCTAGCACGCAGACTTTATGATGCCTCCATACCCAGTACACACAGACTTTCAGGTGCCCCTATACCCAGCATACTCAGATTCGTAAATTAGATGTGCTAAGGTAGGCATACACAATCCAATATTTTTCCGATCAGATTTGAGATTGTACGAAATGATCGAAAATCAAATATACCCCACTTGGCACTGGCACCAGAAGGTCTGCTAGTTCTGGTAGATGGGGTCGATCTTGCCCTATTAGGTTTTTTTTTTTTGATAGACCGATCTGCCCATTGAAAACACGAAACTTGATCGGAATCAATGCAGTTACTGTCTGGAAAGAAGCTAGGGAGGGCCAGGTCCGAGTGGCAGCCTCTTGAGACTCCTGCAAGCAGCCCCCCTCCAGATCATGCTCGTATATTAGGGGCGTACCATAAGCAAGCATTTTAGTTTGCTTAATAGCAGACACGCCCCTGGTGACATCATTATGTATAATCATGCACCGTCATGTGCCCATGCGTTACTAATAGCGAATTTCTCATTGGAGATTTTGCAACAGATTTTCCACAATATGCATTCAGATAAAGACAACTCAAAAAAAGAGAAACAATCTTTTAAAATTACACCACTAATGTTAGCCTTGGTTGAAAGCAGTTCTTGGATAAATTCCAAGCTCAACTTCAAGGCTCCAGCTCAATACACAGCAAACCTTAGGACTATAAATCTGTTACATGAAAGTGTTTGTGTATGATCAGCCCTCCAGGAATAAACTGTAATTGACCTTACTAGGACCCTGTAGTGAAGAAATGTTGTCAAAGGCTGATCCCAAGATCATACTACAGTAGGTGATTCCTTAACCCCTCAGATGCTTAGCTGAAGAATTCATGTTGTTGTTTTTTAAACTTGGATATAGTAATACTCTCTAATTATGTGGCACAAAAGTTTAATAACCAGAATCCTATTGAAAACAAAGCATTGAACTGTATGTTTTGTGATTTTATTGCAGGCCCTTAAATATGCAATCAGTCTATGCACCATACACATTTAGTGCAAGAAAACATTCTGTAGGGCTGTT
This sequence comes from Hymenochirus boettgeri, assembly GCA_019447015.1. Classification (NCBI taxonomy): domain Eukaryota; kingdom Metazoa; phylum Chordata; class Amphibia; order Anura; family Pipidae; genus Hymenochirus; species Hymenochirus boettgeri. The sequence goes on from CM033472.1 coordinate 109,892,874, forward strand.
ACAAACTGCACTTTAGGGCTAGGCCCCACTATGTCTAAAATTTGCGCAATGTGATCTGATTTCTGGATCCCATCTACTTCATGCTTCGCACGGACACAGCGATTACATGAGAATTGTGGTGACTATGGCACTATGCACTACTATGTGAGCTGCATTCTGTTTTACCAACACATGCAATCACTATTTCTGGTGCGCATCACATGCGTTGCTACTTAACTAAATTACAATGGGAAGAGGAAGGCTTATGTGCAAAGTGGAATAGTGGGACCTAAAGGTTCATACACAGGTGTGATCACGGGTGCAGACCCACGACGCACGATTTGGATCCGCTCCGCGGATTGGCGAACGATCTCCTAATGAACATCCGTTTCGGCCAAAAAAGTGCCCATACACAGGCCGATTATCAGCCAAAACTCTTTTTCGTACACGTTGTGCATCGTGGGTGTGTACGAACCTTTACCCTTTCTGTTGCAGCATATATCTCAGTGGTTTTCCTAGATGCTAGAAGGATCTTTGCTTTAGTATGTATGTCTCTAGCTAATTCTATAAGTGATAACACTGAGGAACTGATTTACAGCCAATGTAACTACTAAAAAATGAAAAGGCCAATAAATTGGGGAATGTGTAGTAAAGGGTTTAAACAATTTTAAAAAATGGCAGCTTTGCACCTTAATAGTAGTTTCAATTCTCACATCAAGTGAATATTGTTTGTACCCCTTGGAGTTTTTGAAATTCATTGTGTATGCATTTCTTGCTGTTAAACTTAGCTTTAGATATATCAGATAAAAACATAATAAATAATAAAATATATTATAAACATTTCATCTGCCACCTACAGCAATAGGGTCTTGTGGTCTTCCTGGAGCAAGAACTTTTCTTTAGGGTTTATGCAGCTGCTTCCTTCTTGCCTGTCCCTAATTTGAGCAGAACCAGAGACATCTGCAAAGACTACTTGGTGTCATCCACAGGCCCATGATTTTGTGGTCACTGCCCTCAATCTGTGCTTGTCCTATTACTCAACAAACCACTCATTTCCTGTTCCCCTTTCTCCCTACATTTCATAGGAGGGGTAATGTATGACATTCACAGAACACCATGCTCCCTTTATATACAAACTGCCAAGAGAAGAAAACATATAAAGAATAATAATTATCATAATAAAAGTAAATCATCTGCAGTTCAGGTTATCTTATGTAAAGGTGGCCATATACATAAGCAATATGAGGTAAATACGTCGTGGACCAACAGGATTTACCTAATATCAGAAAACGACCAGCTACGAACGACTGTAAAAAGACAGAAATAAAGTCAGTCATTATTGGCTCCCTTTACTTTAAGTAAAGAGACCCGATACTATCGGCCCCTGTATGGCCATCTGATCCCCTAACTGCGCATGGTCCATGTTTTTGGTTCCCATCGCATTGTGCCAACTGATATCAATGAGAGGTTTTTAATAGTCAAAAAGCAAACAAATTCTGCAGACAATTCCCTAAATACCAAATGTGATTGGTCTGTGTTTAAAATAATTAAACACACTGAATTAGACATCAATTGATTGATTACATAGAATTAAATAAATTTATACAGTTCATTATTTGTATTGTTTTCTCAACTGAAAATGGAAATTAAAGTTAAAACTAAAATAAAAAGTTTTGTGCTTGGAATTTCATCATGATTTTAGTTTTTGATCACTCAAAACAACAGAAAGATGACAGATAAAATATTCCACAAGTTGCAAGTCCATTTTAATTCATGAACTCAAGTCATACATTGCCTAAATACTGTTACATGTTGATTAGCTAAATCTGGTGGTATGATGCTGCCATCTAGTGTTCTGGACCATTTGATATCAAAAGCATAAAAATGGATGTCTTTATATAAAAGACATATAAATTGAGTTATTTCAGTCACAGGACCAGACACAGGAACTGACCAATTAAGGTTGATTAGTTAACACCTAATATGGATTACTTCAGGTCAATTAGATGCAAAAAAAGAACAGATTTTCAAGTGAAAAGATTGAAAGAATTGCACTGACTGAGCAGGAAAACTGATCTGTGTGTAGGTAGCTTTGCACTCTCTACAAGTATTAAATATTTTAGTTCCAATAAAATGAAAAAAATAAACTAGTGCATGACTTGCCATACACTTTCTACAATCATTTATCATTAATGATATAAAGTACATGAGAATTTACTTTCCATACCTTAAAAATCTCTTACTATTTGGAATGGATTTTTTTTTTAACTATTACTCCTTTACAGACTAACTTGTTGTGTCTTGTCACAAGGCAAACAGCTTTATTTACACATAAGAAAAAGCGTACAAACTCATGTCTGATGCATTTTGTGCCCACAAATGGCACTTTATAGGTACGTATATATAGGTCACCTGTTAAAATAAGTTTGAGACATACATTAAAGGGAAAGTGAACCAAAAAATAGAGAAACAATATTCTGCACCCAAAACATAATTAAAACAGAAAATCAATAGTATACATGCACATGTTTATGATACATTATATTACAATAAAAGGGTATCTCCACTCGTATTTCTAAGTTTTCGTAATCCAGTTCTATTGAAGAATGGGAGGTAAAGGAGCTGTGCCTTACCTTCCGTTCTTCAATAGAACACCCAGGAGCCAGAGAGAAGGTAAAACTTACCCGCTTGCTCGCTCCCCCGCCTTGGTATGACGGTCCCGACGGACCTTGTCTTCTATGCGCATGCGCGATCTATGGCATAGAAGATATGGTCCGTCGGGACCTGTCAGACCAAGCGTCGGGGGAGCGAGCGAGCGGGTAAGTTCTTACCTTCTCTCCTGGCTCCTGTGTGTTCTATTGAAGAACGGAAGGTAAGGCACAGCTCCTTTACCTCCCGTTCTTCAATAGAACTGGATTACGAAAACTTAGAAAAACGAGTGGAGATACCCTTTAAGTTAACCAAACCTGAAAAAAGATATACTATATTATTGTAGTAATAAATGGTATGGCAGTCACTGAACAGACTCAAAAAGGGTTCAGAGATCTAAGTCATAATTATATAGGCCACACAAAGGACCCTAAAATATAGTTAAAATTATTATTACTATTATTATTATTATTATTAGACGTAAAAACATAATAAAAGATATGCATTACATGACTCAATTGTGGGGGAAACCAGAGTTCCCGGAGAAAACCCATGCAAGCATGGGGAGAACATACAAACTACTTGCAGACTTGTCCAAAGGTGGATTCGAACTGAGGACCTCAGCACTGCAAGGCATCAGTGCTAACCACTGTAAATCATGCCTAAACATATGTAAGGAGCAAACTATAGATCAGTAAAGCCTGTTATATCGAAGACTGAATTTAAACCCTTAGGAAAACGGGTATCCAGCAGAAAAATCCACTTGGCTTCTTGCCTAAGTAAAGTAGCCACAAGATCCCCCCCTCTGTGAGGAGGATTAACTCGTAGGATGCCATGGATAAGGAACATGGACATGTCTACTTCATTGGACTCAATAATATGTCTGGCCACTGGGCTGGACTAGTCAAAGTTCTTAATGGAACAGACATGTTCACGAACATGGCACATAAGAGCACATTACGCAACCGAGATGTTGTATGTAGCACTTACAACAGGCAACAAGATATATATAACAAACACAGTGTTACAATTTATGCATTCTTTGATGGTATATTTGTTGCACCTTAAGATGCATTTTATTTTATCTGTTTAAAAGCAACCAGTTTGCAGTAAACTGCAAATAGACCTGCCAATTACTTTTGTGTCCATCAATGATCAAATGATCTGGTAATCATACCCAGATTAAGCTGGGTACACACATTCCCAACAAATAAATAAATATCGGTTAAGTGTGTATGGCTGAAACAATAAAGCAATAGTTTCTGATGCCCCCCTTTCTCTTACTCAAAGGTTGAAACACACTGGACTACCACTGGCCTTCAAATTAAAGTAAATTGCATAAATAAGTGTCAAAATCTATCAGAAATTTTGCAGTTTAAACAAACATATTCCAACGGTGTCCCCACAGCTCTGTATGGGTTTTGGTCATGTAGGTAGGGGAGGACTGGCCCAGTAGGCTGACAGGCTGGTCAACAATAAAAAAATTGGGCTGCCACAGAAGCTATTAGTAAGTTATGTGCTTAAATGGCACTGTGCGAACCTCTAGCTCTAACATGGGCAAGGAACAGAAGACTCCTCCACTGCTGCTGATCTTCTTTCCTTTACTGACACTGGGAGCTGACATGTACCACAGCATAAACTAAAATGATTTATGAGAATGGGAGGTCAGTATTGAGGACTTAGAGACAATGCCTCATTTTAAACCTTAACTATGTGCTGCCTGCCTTGGCTGACATGCTAAAAGATGATTGGGGGGTAGCATGTGTTTATCTATGAAACTACATACATTGTTCTGCTCTTGGCTCCCTTCAAAGATTCACATTTTCCCATTTGAAACATTCACATTTATAATTAGTCAGCCCTTCAGTTTATTAGCCAGTGTTAGTTAGCCCTCCAGATCATTAGCCAGTGTTATGTCAGCCCTTCATATATTTAGCCAGTGTTAGTCACCCCTCCAGATCCTTAGCCAGTGTTAGTCAGCTCTCCAGATCCTTAGCCAGTGTTAGTCAGCCCTCCAGATCCATAGCCAGTTTTGTCAGCCCTCCAGATCATTACCCAGTGGTGTTAGCCCACCAGATCATTAGCCATTGTTATCAGCCCTCCAGTTCATTAGCCAGTATTAGTCAGCCCTCCAGTTCATTAGCCAGTGTTACATCAGCCCTCCAGATCCATAGTCAGTTTTGTCAGCCCTCCAGATCATTACCCAGTGGTGTGAGCCTGCCAGTTCATTAGCCAGTATTAGTCAGCCCTCCAGTTCATTAGCCAGTGTTACGTTAGCCCTCCAGATCCTTAGCCAGTGTTGTCAGCAATCTAGATCATTACCCAGTGTTGTAAGCCTTCCAGATAATTACCCTGTGTTATCAGCCCTCCTGATCATTAGCCAGTGTTATTAGCCCTGAAGATCATTACCCAGAATTGTCAGCCCTCCAGATCATTAAGCAGTTTTATCAGCTCTCCAGTTCATTAGCCAGTGTTAAGTCAACCCTCCAGTTTATTAAGTCTCGTACACACGTACAGTTTACCGCCAACGAATGACACTCAATCACAACAAACGCCCGTTTTGGACCATATTTGAACGTGTGTATGCATTCAATCAGCATTGTTCGTTGATTCTCCAGATTGAACACATACATACAAGCTATTTTCAGCTGAAACGGCGGTGTACGAACCTTATGAATATGTTGCAGGCAACCATGTAAATTAAAATAGTAGTCTTAAAAATGGGCGTAACTTAAAAAATTTTTGATTGTAGTGGTCAAACAGTGGTCAAACAGTTTGCAATCTATCATGAAAGGGCCACTTGGTTGTATTTGCTCCCCAGGCCAAAAGGTCCCAGTCCTACCCTGCATGAAGGTGCCTAACACTATAACACTAAGCAACAATGGCTGAGGCAAATTACAGACATCCAACCCTGCCAAATCTGGCTTCTGGGCAGGGTGGGGGGAAGAGGGCAGGAAGGGGGTGTGGCGTCGGCGGGGTTAGGGCTGTTCCAGGGGCATTCCGGGGCATGGCGGGCAAAAAAAGGGTCATTCCAGGTGCAGAGAATTCAGGTTAGTGCAGTTGCGGGAATTTGGGAGACTCCCACAACTACCAGGAGGGGTTGGATACCTTAAATTATAGTACAGAAGAACTGATCCCACAAAAAATTCATCCTGATTCTGCCAGGATACAATGAATAAAGAATGAAACCAGGGAACCCAAGTACACCATACGGGCACAACACTGTAACTTTATTTGGCACAACATCACCTACTAAAACCCATATAAATACAGACAGAACCCTGCATCATAATAAATTTAAAATGGGGCATCCCCATACACTAAAATCCAATAGGAGGCTAAATCTTATGTGAGAGTACTCCTCTAGATGCCCACTGCTCCTGTATTCACGTGTATACCAGGTACTGGTACCATGTGTCAGTTGTTGTGCCTGTGTATGACTAAATGTATTCCTACTCCTTACCTGATAAAGTGGTTTTGCATTGTTATGAACAGACACTATGTGCGTGATTCCATTTCTGAGCAGTGTGGCTTTCTCTTCAGAATCTAAAAAAAATTAATTTATATCATCATCTTTGGAATAATTTACCTCTCCCTCTATTAAAGGGAAATTATACTCACCTCCCTCTCTTGCCACTTCTTCCACCCATTTTTTTACTACATTACTTACATTTATACCCCAGAACTAAAATCTTTACTTCTTCACAAATAGACACCCCAAACCCCAAGAACTTCACAGTTTCTTACCTCCCCATCGTCTCTGAAGCCCATAATCCTTACCTTTTTACTGTTGCGCTTCTCCTCCCTGGTCTTCTGTAAGCTCAAAGAATATAGAGTCAGTCATTTACTGCGATTGTCACAGCAGTGACTGACTGTTGCAATACAGAAGAAAGCAGGTAACTATTTGTGATGGCGCTTTTCTTGTGCTGGTGAAATGTAAGAATTATAGACTTAAAAGAATAGTTCACTTGAAAAGTTGATTGATTGAAGCGGGAGGTTAAGGAACTATTACTTACCTTCGTCCCTGGCTCCTGCTCAATTGATTAAAGAATGGGAAGTAAGACATAGCTCCTTAACCTCCAAGGCTTCAATCAATACATTAAAGGAATAGTTAACTTTTCAAGTGAACTATTCCTTTAAGGGACTATGGGGAGGTAAGTAACTATAACAATCTCAGGGTTAAGAAGAAGAAGCACTGTCCCAGAAGGCGGAGGAGCAAATCCCCCCTGCCTGGACTCCAATACAAAATTTGGGCTGCCACAGAAGCTATTAGTAAGTTACGTGCTTAAATGGCAAAGTGTGTGCCTTTAGCTCTAACATTGGCAAGGAAGGAAGCTGAAAGCAGTGCAATATATGGGAGTTTTCAGGTTTTCACATTTATTATTAGTCAGCCCTTCAGTTCATTATCCAGTGTTAGTTAGCCCTCCAGTTCATTAGCCAGTGTTAGTCAACCTTCCAGGTCCTTAGCTAGTGTTATTCAGCCCTCCAGATCCTATGCCAGTATTGTAAGCCCTCCAGATCCTAATCCAGTATTGTAAGCCCTCCAGATCATTAGCATGTGTAAGTCAGTCCTACAGTTCTACCGCTAATGAACGACCCCCGAGCGCAAGGCACACGGGTGACAAACACCCATTTCGGACTATAATCGCACATGTGCATTTGGTTAGTGCTATTTGTTGATCTGCCAGACCGAACACATACACACGTGTGATTTATGGCTGACCCGTGAAACGTGTGCACACGCTTGAGGGTCATGCGTCGGTGGTAAAAATGTACATGTTTACGAAGCTTTAGTCTGTTAGTTATTTTAACCACATCATATACTTGAAAATGTTGCAGGTAACCATGTAAAATAAGAATAGAAGTCTTAAAAATGGGCGTAAATTTAACACATAAGTGTGTGTGTTGTAGCAAAGTGGGCGTGGTCAAACATTTTGTGATTTACCGTGAAAGGACCACATGGATGTATTTGCCCCCTGGGCCAAAAGGCCCCAGTCTTCACCTGGGGGTAAGTAGAGAATTTTGAATTGGGGTAGACATGCTGTTTACATCAAACAAAACAGAAAGAGATAGTTTTAAACACACATACATGGTCCATTGTGATTCCTCCAAACTTCCTTTCTACCAAAGATTAAAGTAGCAGTTTCACTAAATATGTGTTGAGGTATGAATGGAATCTTACAGCTGTTTTGTAGCAATCTTTCTAATCTTTCTTAGATAGTAAATAGGTTCTACAAGGCTCTATCAACAACAAACAATATAATGTATATAGAAGATACTAGAAGTTTTTATCAAATTCAGTTTTTACAACTCAACAGATTATACCATAAACCTATTTCTATGTTGGCACTTTTCATTTAATCCTTGGGTACCATGAGAGTTCACTGTAAAAATAATGCATTTATTACACAGATGGATTGCTTACCTCTAATATTCCCAAGATATAGACCATCTAGGACCTGTTGGGATACAAGCACATAGATGACACATTACATTGTAAGGTTTTCATTAATTCTGCAAAACAGAAGGCAAAACAGAAATGTGTAAATTGCACATAAATTAGTAGATTCGTTATTGCATAATTATAATTGAAACAGATAACAGTCAAAACAAAAAAAAAAAAAAAATAATAATAATAATAAAACTCCTTTAGTTGCCCAGTGTTGTGCACCTAGCCCAGCAGTTGGTGGATGCCACAGCCATTTCACAAGCACTGGTGCGTACTATGCCTCATCTAAAGACACAATTACTTAACCTACTCTCCCCTACCTAGGAGACACTATCACGGGGGATTTTGTCAGGAACTGCTTCTCATGGCAGTGGATAATTTTTCTGGGGAAAGGGTTCCGGGAAAAGGGCATTTGCCCAGGGGGAACCTTTAACTAAAGCCAATATTATACATATACAATTTTTAGATATACATATAAAGGACTTAAACATCAATTGTATGGTGTGCACAGTTGGGACCGTTTTAAGGCATAGGTGACCTAGGCAAACAGCAATGGCACCATTCAAATGTGTAGGGCGCTATTCAAAGTTTTTCTATTAAAAGACAACATCTATTTTCCTGTAGCCTCTCTTTTTGCATACAGTGTTATCATCTTGGCTGAGTTTTCCAATATATGCAAAGACTAAATTGGATACACACAGCACCAATCTGTGAAATTCTGTCTGTCAGCTTTGACAGATGTGGCTACACACAGTATAAACTTTATATGAAATATAGGGAGATTGCTCGTATCTGCCATACACCTAACAATCGGGTCCGACTCCCTTTACTACAGTACAGGGGCCAACCACGTCCAAGGGAAATTTTCTGCTAGTAACGATCGTTTCTGATGCTGGCAAACAACCTTCATCTGCATTGGAAACAGTTGTTAGGAATGTACAGACATTGCTGAAAAAGGATCTGTCCCATTGTCCCTCCCCGGTGTTTGGGGAATTTTCATTTTGGAAGTAGGCACCATGGGAGACTTGCTTAAGGCACCTAAATTGTCAGAACCAGCTCTGCACACAGTTTGCCAAGGTTCCTATTTCAAAGGAAATGGTCATTTAAATTTGCTATTCCACTCATACAAGGATGTCATGCCATAAACTGAATCTTTAAATGTTCACATTATACATTTCTCTGGACTGTATCTTTGTTTTTGCATGTCTGCTGTCATCTCTGTTCTTTGTTCCCCACGTGCACACAATAATCCAGAGTTGCTGGGAGAGTATTCTTTCACCAGAGCTTCTTACATAACAAATACTATATACTAGCAGGGTTATTCAATAAAAGTTCTTATCGTTTAAAATGGTGCTAATTTTGCCCCAACCAATCAGATGTTAGCTTTCATATGTTAAATAAGAACTTTTATTGAATCTCCCTGAATGTTTTGAGAAAACATCAGATACTCTAAAAAGTTAAGTTATTTCAGAAAAAGTTAACAAACTGATCCATAAATGGATTTGATGTAAGGAGCAAGTTAGACAACTCTAGGATCAGCTCTAAATTTTTGAGTAGCCAAGGAACATAAAGTTACATTGACATCAATAGAAGACCCACACAGAAATTATTCACTAGGATTATATTTCTAGGTGAATGGCTACCCAGTTCCTGAATTTCTCAAGTTCTGCAATAAACAATAAAGGATGTTTGGCGCTTCAAATGAATGAGCCATGCAAGAGAGGGTGGGATTTAAAAAAAATCAGACTGTGATTAAAGTAATAGATGAATTTGGTTGATAAGAAGGAAGAGGTGACCTCAGAAGGGTATAGGAACCAGAAAGGGTCAACATCTTTTGCTTCCTCCTTTAGATACAGTACGCATCAGGCAACTGCTTTAGATAAAGCAGAGAGGGGGGGCTCCAATATATTTTTGCTGGGGGACTCAAAGACTTTTAGTTATGCCACTGTGAGAATGGACAATACTATAAGCCTGGATCCATTAATCTCTACTTGCTCCTTTTTTATAAACAGAACCTTTCTTTCTTTCTTCATCTGTAAGCAGGATCAGAATACAGAGAGTTAAACCATTTCACACTTCAGGGATAAGTTTAAATCAGTTACCATAGTGTCAGGGACAATATACTGACCACCCGCATTTCTGATGGATTGCCATATTAGATTGTAGACTTTGGGCTTGTGTTTCTGCCCTCCATGGTAACCGCTTGGAAAGATCCAACAATCACTTTTCACAATGGCTATTTTAATAATATGTTTAGATCTAAAGTAAGCATTTATAAACTACTGCTTTCAAGTTAACTGATTAGTAGCTAAAAAAAATCATACTCACTGAAATTTAGAAACTTTAGACATTGCTTTATTCAGTGTAAAATGGTGTCCTGAGTATACTGTAGATAGTGTACCACCATAGCCAATAAATTATATATCCGCTAGACCAAACAGTGCAAACCATCAGTGAGCTTATATAACCAAACAAAAAGTTGAATGAAATGTAAACATAAAGCACTGGTTTAAACTACCCATGCTTTTTACATAATGCTCCAGTTCCAGTAAGGTCCTTGGCTTAAAAAAATACAGGAAAATTGTCTCTTCAATACAACAAAATGAAATAAATGGAACATTTGATACCATTAAATAGGTGTATGATGGCCTCTGAAACAGTCTAACATAACCCTGTTTGATATGGGTGGTTTGGGTACCTGCCATACTAGACATGGAAAAATGAATGAATTTTAGAACAACGATAGATATGTGCAATCTATACCTCTCAGCACTCCCATGCCTTTAGGTGCAGTGCCTATTAGTCTGAATAGAGAGAAACATTATCTTTCTTTATATTACAACTTTGTTTATAAGTGTAAATTATGAAAATGTAAATAAAAGATTGATTGTATTATTTAAAATAAAGCCAAGAATAGCATTTAAAGTACTGAAACTTACCTAGAAAATTCCTCGTTGTAATATTTATACATAGAAAATGAAAACTGAACAAAAAAAGGTTATAAAAAAAACTCTAAACTCTTTCCATGGTATTCATTTCTTTTTCCAGGATTGGACAAACAAAATTGTGCATTAGGCTTAGGAGCCAATGAAAAAAAAACAGTATGTGTAGAGTATATACATTCAAAATTCACAGTCCAGCTTTCCAGAAATCAGAATAATTGCACAAATATTGTACAATTTGACAATACATGCAGACAGTTAACCACCACTGATCAGGCTGTCTGATTGGATGAACCAAAAAATGGGAGGGATGTGAAGATACCGCAAGATAGAAGTTGATCATGGGTTATTTATCACAGTGGGGGGGTCCAATTTTTGATAATTCATATGAGTTGGCCAAATATATAGCTAGGGGTCCTCACCCAACAATAATTATGTTAAATTTGGTTGATAGTTTGAAATAAGAAACGCAGGTCTCCATAACTGATATTGACATTAATGAGTTAAGGTGAAATACTATCATAAGATCACCCATGTACAAGTGTTTACACCATTTCTCCAGGGGGGTGGCAGTCAGCCAACATCTAATTTTAGCTGATCACTCAGGCACGTATCTCATACCATTTCTAATGGATCACTCCAGCTCAAATGCACAAACAGACAGATAACTCTTTCTAACAATTAAGTAGCCTGAATCACTGTCAAATTTTCAGCGATTCCTATTTTAGAACATGTGCTGCTCTGAATTGAGGACATCAACATCTCCATCAGCAAAACCATGGATACCCTCTGATTGGTCTGGCGAGGGAGATGGCACTGCTGGGAAGGATAGGTAACAGCAACCGCCTAAACCCCACTAACAATTTCAGAGATGCATTTTTCCTTAAACAGGAAGCTTTACGAATAATAAGTCAACAATCTTAAATGCTGGATTGATATATTAGTTTTCTATTTTGCCTTAAGTTCTAAAATGGGTTAAACGGTTGTACACAAAGAACATATGCCTTTATGCCACCAAGACATCTGCATCTGTATGAGGAAATACATATCAGTTAGATTCAATAAAAGTTCTTATCGTTAACAGTGGTGCTAATTTTGCCCCAACCAATCTGATCTTATTTAAAGGGTATCTCCACTCGTTTTTAGAAGTTTTGGGAATCCAGTTCTACTGAAGAACGGGAGGTAAAGGAGCTGTGCCTTACCTTCCGTTCTTCAATAGAACACACAGGAGCTCCTTTACCTCCCGTTCTTCAATAGAACTGGATTCCCAAAACTTCTAAAAACGAGTGGAGATACCCTTTAACATTTGAAAGCTAACATCTGGTTGGTTGGAGCAAAATTAGCACAATTTTTAACTATAAGAACTTTAACTGAATCTCCCTGTTAGAGGTGTAATTGTTGCTAGTTTATAAATTAGGGGTAAATATATTTTTTATCTGCAGATCTATTAACAAAACTTTTTTTGTCATTTACTATACTGAAAATTTGTAAATAACAGTCTTGCACTTTGTTATATAAGCAAAACTGTATTTTTATGATTAAAAGTAGAATAAAATATGGGATAACATACACCTTAACTTGGTAATAGAGGGGTTTAGAAGTCACTTCATAGAAAAGCACAAATTCTGAGCATGTAAAAGAAAACTTTGCATTTCCTTATTTTAAACAAAATAAGTTTGTCATTTGTTTCGTTTGTAGTTTGGTTACTTTTGTTGCATAAGAGCACACTATAATGTACAGGTTTCTTAGGGCATACAGCCCTAAGAGCCCCTTCAAGCAGAAGGGGCTCGACTGGCATCTGCTCCTGTGATTGGCTATGTGAAGGGTTCTGGGTTATTATATATAGTGTATTTCTCACCAGATTATTCTTCCTATATACTAAGTTTAGGGAAAAGTCGGTTCTGTGTGTACCTAGATCAGTAGTCATTGGCAGACAGCTACCAATGGGGTCTCTTTGCCATTGGCTATAAATCTGTACTGTGTGCACCCAAATTAAAGTGTATGTCCACTGATCTTTTTTAACTTTCTTTTTTCAGTTTATCTAAAGAATGGGAGGTAAATGAGCTATATTTTACCTCCTGTATTTCAGTAAAACTTCTAGGAGAGTAGAAAGAAATGCTGTATGCATTATTAAGATTTTTAAATAAAACATAAAGGAACCTGAAACATCTAGTACTTAAAGGGAAACTATAGTGCATATGAAGTTTTTTTTAGAAACAGTTAAAATAAAAAGCAGTAAGAAAGTATTGGTGCTTTTTACCTCCCAATATCATTTCTATGAGGAGCAGCAGGATAAAGAAAACTACTTCTGCAGTCTTCCTGTATGCTTCAGCACTATCTTTAATATAGAATGGCCCAGGGCCATAACCTGGCAGATGAAGACTGTACGTGCTGTAGCTCCTCAACAAAACAATATTGGGAGGTGGGAATAATTAATCCTATCTCCTTGCCCCCGGTACTTTTTATTTTTAAAAAGTTAATTTTTACAGTATAATTGTCCTTTAAGTACCCTGGGCTGGAACTGCAGGTTGGCTCGGGAGCCAGAGGAATACCAACTTCTTACATTTTCCTTTGACAGATACATCATATCTATCATGCAACTGGCATGAGAACATGTTAGGACTGGCTGCAATAACCTTTCTACTCACTATCTTGTCTATGTAACATCGTATCATGAGGTATTGTTGTGTTACAATGACATAATATGTAGGTGGTGTCATTAATGCGCTCAGTGCTGCCCCCTTTCTGTTGGAAACATAATATTACTAATAGTGTTTGTATTGGTAACGTAAACAGTTTTCAAACAGTCAAAACAGTAAAAATAATATCTGTGCCATTATAACCTTTCCCTCTGTTCATTAACCTCTATAGAGTTCTTTAGGGTGATAAGCAAAGCCCTAGCTGGGTCCCTGATTATAAAGTACCTGACTCATTCCTCCACCCATGGCTTTCACAGACACTGGTAACCAGGAGCTGGAAATAAACACGTTCACATGGAGCACCCAGACAGACTGGACAGAGCTCTGGGATACACGCACTCACATCTGTGGGACAGAGGCGTCAGGTTGCAAGCCTTTCATAGGCAGGACAGGTCTTGGCAGACATGCATGGCTTACAGCACGGCAGCAGGAAGGAGTTAACAATTATAACTGTTAGGGGAGGGGTTTAAGCTATAGGTTATCTCACTACCACAAGGAGGTTAAATTCACTGTCAGACAGGCTTGTCAGCTGTTTGCACAGTGTAAATCTTCTGCATTCCACACTTAAAGGGACACTATACCGAAAAAATGACTTTCCTCATCTTAATCTATAAATAAATACGCAGGTATCCCACCCCTCCCGGATTGTCAGGGAGTCTCCCTCATTCTGGGGTGGTCTCCCGCACTCCCGCGAGACCACCCCAGACTCCCCGGACTTGAGAGAAGACTTGAGTCTCCTCCGCAGTCACACCCACTTTGTAAGGCCATGCCCCTGGAACACCCTGGGAATGCAACTAACCCCTCCCTAACCCCGCCTTCCACTGCCCTAGAACACTGGCCACGCCCCGCGTGATGTCAAGCTAAAATAAATAAACAAAGATCACACATACCTCCCGAGTAGTCACAGTAACCCGGTCAGAGCAAGGGTCCCAACTTCAGATTTACCTAGGAGAAATAGTCGTTGCCTCATCCCAGTTCTTACATCCTCAAAACACCAGACATCCCAGACACTAAGCGAGTTTTGTCCACTAGGACTTCCAATTAATCTATGGAGTCAACTAGCATTCATGTTGTTTTTGCCCGAATGCATACAGTTGCTAAATTTCTTAACATTAAACCAAATTTACCATCTTGTAGCCCAATATCCAAGTCTAATGATATCAGTTAAGTATCAACCACAGAGATTATACTCTCAATGCCTTATACTAGCGAATTTATAAATGTAGCATAGGGCAGAACCTCCCCCCCTCGTGTCCACAATTTGTCCCAGCCAATTTGGCTTCATAAAACCAAAAATGTACATATTTCCTTGTATAGCACTACATATGCTGCAGGTCTTTACATTTATTAAATCCATTTGCAACTGACCCTGCTTACAGTCGAAGCAGTTTATCTCACACAATCCAGTATGTCTGGATTTGAAGTGTGTTCGGTAGCCTGCTATTTTGTTCTTCTTGACAGACCCTAAACGAACTGGCTGTACTACACATTATAAAGCCAGCAGTTCTGGAAATGCACGTTGGCCACAGGGACAAAAGGAGAAACTTTGCATGTTTCCGTCCACTTATCTGGGAATGCTGAGAGTGAGAAATCATTCCTTATTTCTTGGATTAGCTAGGCAATGCAATTTTATAACATGTAAGTGAAGTACCTTTTGCTTTAAGAAGGCTCTGCGGCATTTTATGTAACAATGTATGAGTGTATTTGTCCCAAACCTTCTGCTATAAGCAGTGCCACTTTAATGCTAACTACCCTATTCTAGGCGTTTCCTTGCCACATCTAGGACTAAAGATTAAAAACTGTGACCCCCAAAATTTAAAGGGCATCTATAGTGAAATTTATACATTGCTCCAATCCAGACATACAAAAGGTTGATGTATGCTGCCTTATTACCACCTTCATCTGGGGCTCCGTGTTTGCAGTCTGATTTACTGCAGAGCTCCCAATCTCTGGTCATTCCCCGTTCATATAATCCGGCTGTGAACCAAGCCGCTCATGCACATTAATCCTCCTCTAACCTTTGTAAACAAAAAAAACCCCAAAAACCACTGTATGTAAGCTTGTAGAGAGGAAATGTCTCCATTGTTCTAGAGATACTTGCAACATAAGGAGTGGGAGCGAGGTGAGTTAGGAGAGACCTGCCTTATCACTGCAGCCCAATCTCACATTGACGGGCAATAAATTGGTGAAAGCTTAGTAGGCGGGGGACCCAGTCCCCTACTTCTGTTTTTAACCCAGCATTTGCCAAGCATTTTAGTGAGCAGGAAGGAGTCATTGGGAGACTTACTGCAAAACTTGTGTAAGCCTACACACTACACCAGTATGCTGTTAGGGGATTTGATTGACAGCTTAAGCAGGAGTGGTGTATAAAACTCTTGACTTCTTTTAATTTATATATCTTGGGATAGAGGAGGAAACTGAAGAAAATAAAAGTACTCTGAGGGGTTGAGGGGAATTATAACACATAGAAAGAAAAAAAGTGTACAGTTTCCCACTATAGATGCCCATTAACTTACAAAAAAATAACATATCTGCAGGGAGAATACATTTTTATTTCTAAACGTGTCTGGCAAATCAGAAAGCAAAAACAGAAATAATATTTTAACATTTATATTGTTCAAGTACACTTACAATGTCACACAAAATTGCCAAAATTAGTCTTAGTAAAATCTCATTTTTGTTTTTCAGTAAAAACAGCACCCAACGTATCTGTCCTTACAAGATTGGCCAATAAGCTATTACTGCATGGAGATCATTGACTAATTGGACAGCGGAAAAAGGCAGCAGTATTTAAAACCCTTAGGGCACAGCCACACTGCATCGCACCAGAAGTGTTCACGCAATCGCACCCGATTGCATGTGCGATTCTGGTGTGATTTACATGATTTCTTTGCAAATGTCATTTCTCCGAGATCTGATTGCGCATAAAAATTTCGGTGCATCGTCTCAATTGCAATGTTAGTAAAAAATTGTGTGCGCAAAAGCAACGTAATTGCGCTTGTGTGGCCTAGCCCTTAAAGGGAATCTCCATCGATGAAAAAGTTTTTTTTCCTTAATCTGAAAGTACACCTTCGCCTAATCCTCCTCCTAGCTTTTTTCTCAAAAAAACTACTCCTTTGCAACAGCCTGGGGAAGTTCTGTTCATTCCTGGGGGTGTGTCTCCTCCTGTTCTGGGCATGCTGTCAATGTGCATCATCATGCTGGCAGGCTCACCCACTCAACCCCAGTGAAGCATACTGTCAACAAAGCCTTTCTTCCCTGTCTCTGCACAATTGTATTCACAAAAAAAGCTGACATGGGAGGGGGGGTTTGGGTGGTTGGCACAAGCCAACCCTCCTCCCATTTCAGTTTGTGACACTTCCAGCATCCCTTCTGAAATACATCTTGTCTCGCCAAACCCCTCCTACTTCCCCAGCATCCCCTCTGAAATGCATCTGGTCTCTCACACAACCTCCCTCCTCTTTCAGCTTGTGACACTCCCAGCATGAAATAATCACAATGTAACTAAAGGTATCCATTCGAACTTCAGTGCAGGTGATTACCCTTCATTGCTTGCATACATGTCTAAAGCCTCGTACACGTCAGATAATTTTCACACGATTTGGCCGCCACCGACGACCCATTGTGCAAAAATGAAGCTTAACGACCTACGATCCACGACTATTCTCGTCTTTTTCCGACGAACAGCCTGGCGGATTCGTTTTGCCAATTGTCGGATTTTTGTACATAGTCGGCAGATTATCGGTAGATTGAATGAAATACACATGTGCAACATTTCAAGCGATATTACAAACGTTGCGTAATACCTACGTCACACAACACCTTTACCAACAAACATTATCTATCCACTATCGTTGATGTATGTACAGACGTCGTCGGCAGAACTAGTTTATAACGAGACTGTTGCTGAACGTTCGTCGGGCTCATTGTGCGAAAATGATCTGACGTGTGTACGAACCTTACCGTATATACTCGAGTATAAGCCGACTCGAGTATAAGCCGAGGCACCCATTTTTGCCTCAAAAAATAGAAAAGATGATTGACCCGAGTATAAGCCGAGGGTATACAGTAACCCTAATACCTTTCCACTGTAGATGTTTGGAAATTACAACTCCCAGCATGCTTGGTTGCTGGGAGTTGTAGTTTCCAACCACCTATAGTAGAAAGGTATTGGGGGTTACTGTATGGCATACTGTCCCCCACCCTAATACCTTTCCACTGTAGATGTTTGGAAACTACAACTCCCAGCATGCTTGGTTGCTGGGTGTTGTAGTTTCCAACCACCTATAGTAAAAAGATAATGTGGGTGTCTGCATGGCATACTGTTCCCTCCAGCCCTCCCCCCAAGTACCCCCAGCCCCCCCCCAGTCCCCCCCAGCTCACTACCTGTACCGGTCTTCAGTCTTCCTCTCTCTGCAATCCAGAGGCAGCGCGAGTCCGGCCGGCAGTTCCCATTACTGCTTCGCGGCTGCGCGATGACGTCATCCCGCCAGCGTGCGTGATGACGTCATCGCGCAACCGCGAGGAACTACTGGGAACTGCCGGCCGGACTCGCGGCTGCCTCTGGATTCAAGGTAAGTTTCTCTGACTCGAGTATAAGCCGAGTCAAGGTTTTTAGGTTAATTTTTAAACCTAAAAATCTCGGCTTATACTCGAGTATATACGGTAAATTTTTTTACCCCATTCATTTATAATTGTATGTGTAGTTGAGTGCTGGAGTTTTTTGTGTAATGTATAAATTGCCGGTCCTCCATTGCACACACTTCAGGGTTGCTTTGGTGCCAGTGTTAGGGGATCCAGCTGGATTGTCCCACATAAATAAATGTCCATAGACACTGCACTCAAAATAATTGCTCCAAATAATTTATTGTGTGTGTGTGTGTATATAAATGTGTGTTATAACAGTGTGTTATAACAGGAGGTAAGTGCACTTGCGGGTCTTGTCTTCAAAAAAACTTATTTGTGCAACATCAATGCATTTCAGCTTGATAAAGGTCTCAGAACCAGACCGAAACGTTGCTGATTGCACTATTGTTTGCACTTTTTTGATGTACTAATAAACCGTGAAAAGGACCCTTGCGTGCACCCATTATTACTGCTTGTATATGTGTGTGTGTGTATATATATATATATATATATACATACACACACATACACGTGCGTCAGCAGGCAGGCATGTAAACGGGCGGAGCTACAACCAGCAGATCACTCTTCAAAAGGGAATCATGAGTAACTTCCACAAGACTGCTCAGAAATGGATGGTATGGCAGGTACAGCTTACTCTTAGTCATAGAAATCTTTTAAGGCAAGGTTGTTTTTAAGAGTGGAGATACCCCATTTGGCACAAGGGTCAAAACCTGAGAATCAATGCAATGTAATCATGCGCCAGTGCACTAGTTTTCAGCATTACGTTCAGTAATATATAAACGTAAAACCAGTCTATGCATTCAAATGTCAATTGGTTTCTGAAAATTTTAAAAGATTAAATTATGAATTAAAAAAAAATGAAAATCTCAAGTCAAGCAAACCAGCTCTTTATTGTTAATATATTTAGGCTGAAAGTTACAATTCCAGTCAATAGGCAATGAGGTATTGTATTTGGATTGGACCACTGAAAATGTCTAGGCCAAATGGGTTCGTTTTTAAATGTAGAGTGTGCGATGGCAATAGGTTTACTTCTTCCACTCATTCTTGTCATAGTCCCACTTAGCAGAAAATCCTTCCACGGGGTTGATTCGCATGTCCAACATTCTCTTGGTCTGCATTGCCAACCAGTCATCAGAGAAAGTATGAGGAACATCGCCATAAACTGCACAAATTAAAATTGACATGTCAGGGATTAAAAAGGTTATTGTTATTTACCCCACCACTCAAAAACAGTATCTCTCAAACTGGGTATCATTTACAGACTTTATAGATCAAAAACTGCACAAAATTACATCAGGATTACTAACACCTCAGTCTGTACATCCTCTCACTATAGAGGCCCTACTGTTTTTAACTTTACATAGTTACAAAGTATTGTAGGTTGACACGTATCCACCTAGCCCAACCTTTAATCCCTGTGACAGTCACCTAGTATTGGAGTTTGTTTAAAGAAATAGGTCCATTCAAAACATTTAAGCATCCTAGATAAAGACAGGTCTCAACAATTACTTCAATTACATGTGAAATGTTAGATATTGTCTTTCAGCTGAATCATTTCATAATTCTGCAAATTTATATTAAAAGACTGAGACACAGATGGTTTATCTTACGGTATTTCCTCTGCCAAAGAACGATGAAAGCAGTAAAGCCAACAAAAAGCAGTGTGCCCCCAAGGATGGTCTTCCATTCATTCGAACTCTTGTTCATTTCAGCATACGTCTCATGGAATTTTATTCGGTACACTAAAAATACATTGCATACAAATAAGCCGAGCTATTCACTGCACAATATATAAATCCACTTACCAAAAAGTGAAAAAAATTTAAACATTTGCGTGAAAGAGCGCATGCAAATCGAAAAAAATGCTGATCAATGCGCTCCGAAAACGGATTGCAGCGATTCTCACATGCATATATATAACATATAACAAGCACAATCGTAAGCACGTGAGAAATTGCGCTAGTGTGGCCTAGCCCTATATAAACTTTTATAGGTAAATTTCATTGGAAAAATAAATATTATAACCATAATTGTGTACAGCTGTTGTCAGTAGCGAGCTGCCATTTGAGGTTCTGTAACAGTACATAGGATGCTCAGTTCCTCTGAATGTTCTCAACTGTAGTGGGTCAAATATATTCAAAATAATTAAGTAACTGATCATCCAGAAGTACTTTGAAAGCATCTATTTATGCACAAAAAGAAATCACTGGATAGGCAGATTAGCGCAGCATCCACTTTAAATATTAACAATTCAATGTAACCATAAGGCCAGTTAAAATGTAAAGACAAGAGTGGATTAAAGGACAACAATATAAAAAAAAAACATCAGCCCCATTAAATGTCCACACTTCCAGCAGCTAAAATCACTTACTCACATTTACAACCGTGCTGCCCTCCCTTAGATATCACACAGCAAATAGGAGTGCTAAAAGCCTAGCCATGATTAACATATCACTTGTCTTGTAAAGGTTCTCATTCATCCAGGTCATGGTATATCTGTTGTATTCAATTAAGAAGATTGTAATGTTAACATACTGGCGAAGGAACGTGACTGGTTCAAGAGAGGTGTTAAGGAGGCCATTTATGTGAAAATAAAGAAACCAAGCCTAAATAGAGGTGGGGGGGGTTCGACACCAACTGTCTGCCATGTACAATGCTGTTTTAACACCTTACTCTGTGGGGACGTTCCCATAACACCTTTAGCCACTATCTAATCACACCTTAACACCTGGCTGTGATATGCTAATGGGATTTCCAGGGTACATAATTGCCACAGATTCTTGTACAAGTCATTCTGAATTGAGAAAGCCAGTCGGATGACTAGCGAAACGTCTTCAAGAACTACATTTCAAGTCCAGCTGATCTAATTGAATACAACAGATATATCACTTGTCATTCGCTAGTGGGAATGTCTGTTACAACCTCTCTCCTCCTCGTCTGCAGGTTAAACTTGAAGTGTCCGGTTGCTAGGATTCAGCCTGCATAATCAAGCTAATCAAGGATGGGTGGAGGAGTGTTTTCTCACATGCTAGCTCGTGTGACAATTAGTGGCAGACAGAATTGTTATGCCCCCTTCACAGCATGGATAATTGAAGGCAGAGAGAGGCTCGAAATCAGGAAAAAAAAATGTATGGTGAGGGCTGCGTACCTTTACTCTTTTTAAAGAAATTTAGAAAAAAAAATGCACTGAGGCAATAGTTATCCTTTAAAGGGGAAGTTCAGTGCAAATACATGTACTTTTCAGAAAAAAAGCGCAGTATTTTTTTATCCCAATGACTTTAATCTGCCAATTCAGCATTTTGTCTGTGTTTAAATAAATGCAACTGAAATAATGACTTCCTGTTTGCAGGACCCCTAGTAGAGACTGTTATGGAGAGATCTCAGTAGAGATCTGAGCATGTTTGACCCATCCAACCGCCAATCAGTAGAAATACCAGTTAGGAACATTCCAAGGATCCTGGGAAGAAGAAGGACCGTTAGAACCTGAAATGTCAGCTCACTAATGTCAACAGCAGGGAACAGCAAAGGGCATGGAATTAACAGATTTTTCAAAATAGAAGAGAATATGTAGAATAACTAAGAAGGCATTACACAAACTAACAATTTAACAAATATTGATGATTTCCACTGAACTGTCCATTTAAAGGGCAATTAAAACTACCACAAAATAATTTGAAATTATAAAGTCTCCCAGGGAGGTAGGAAATCCATCAAAATCCCTATGATTTTATAAAAAAAGTTTTTGTATTTCAATAAGCATAATCTGCCATTCGGTGGTTTCTCTGCATAACAAAGTACCGACTTCCTTTTTACCTTTGCAGGAACCCTATATATTACTTATGGTGGCCACACAGACACTACGATTGCGGTCATACGATCTTTACGATCGTATTGGGCAAAATGTTATTTCCAACTGGTCCGATTGGAAAAAATATTTCCTACATTAAATGCCTAGGTGTGTGTATATATATATATATATATATATATAATATATATATATATATATATATATATATATATATTATATATATATAATATATATATATATATATATATATATATTATATATAGTGTAGATAATTTAAATGACTTCAGTGAACTTACCCTTTAAAATGCAAGAAATCCATAAGGTAAAATTAAAGGGTATGTCCACCCTTAAAAATATTTTTTGATATATGATTCCCCCTGTCCCCCCAGCCCCAACCGCTCTATTTTTATTCTTAGAAAGTGCCCCAAACTCTACTTACCTTCCCACTTTTCTCCGCCGCGCTGCCGGCCCTCTGCTTGCGAGAAAATGCAAGCAGAGGGGAGGGACCGGCAGTCGCGTCTGTGATTGGCTGAGCGGCAGCCAATCACAGATGCGGCTGACGGGAGTTCATTGAGGCGGAGGAAAGAGGGGAGGTAAGTAAAGTTTGGGGCGCTTTCTAATAAAATAAATAGAGCGGTTGGGGCTGGGGGGACAGGGGGAATATAATATGTAAAGGGATTTACACTAGGGGGAGGGAATCCTAATCGGGAGGGAGAGGGAGGGGGAGAAGGGCTGCAGTACGCATGCCAAACTTCTCCCGAAAGCCAGGTAGGAGGCAGAGACCTATATGGACTCTGCTATCCTCCTGGTGGGCAGTTTTGGGGACTTTGGGGGGGGGGGACGACTACAGGAGAACCATATGTAGCTGGGATGTGAGGTAAGGATTAAACTACACTACACAATGGGGCCAGTAGTGGGGGGGGGGGGGGGGGGAATTATAGTTTTGGGGGTGGACATGCCCTTTAAAAAAAATGATTCTATTTTTAGGTAATTGACAAAGTTCATATTGGGATCTTTTTTTTAGTATCTTTAACTACACCTCATCATTTCCTCAATGGTGTAGGATACTTGACAGGAGAAATGCTACCATAGATCATTCTTTTAGACATATTATACAGTAGAATATTAGAAAATAATATCACAATCCAGTGAAATTATGGATGACTACTGTTGAAGCACGCTTTTGCAGTCTCGTGTAGAATTGTTTCCTTTTTGTTTTGTTTTTTACATACCTAGGCCACATGCAACACTAAAGCTGGGTACACACAGTACCAATCTCTGGAAAAGGACAGACAGAATCTAAAAGGGTTATTCAATAGAAGTTCTTATTGTTAAAAATGGTGCTAATTTTGCCCCAACCAGATGTTAGCTTTCAAATGTTAATTAAGATCTGATTGGTTAGGGCAAAATTAGCACCATTTTTAATGATAAGAACTTTTATTACATCTCCCTGTAAGTTTTTCAAAGATGATGGTACACACAGTCCAAACATTCTTCCTATACACAGTATAGGGAGAACGTTCGGGACTGCAAGTTTCCCGCAGGCCACTCCCTATTTAAAGAGCAGACAGCAGCCGAGGGAAATTTTCCAAAGAAATGATAGATCCCTATGGCGAGCATTCAGCAACGCTTGTTTGTACGGTACACACCTTGGAAAGTGTCCCTTTAAGCTGGGTTCAAACATGAACGAGAGGACGATTTTGTCAGATCAGACTGAATCTCCCCTTTCTTGTTCATGTGCGTACCCAGCTTAAAGGGGCACTTTACCCATACAGTAACCAACTGCCTTCTGGCTCCTCTCCCAATCAGTCGCTGAATGTCCTCCCTTTTTTAATACTGCCAAGAATGTTAATAAAGCCAGAAAAGTTCTGAGCCAGAAAGTTGACTATATAGTGTCCATTTAACTATAAACTAACTCCAATTTTAATAAAACAAAGAATGAAAGAGTTAAATTACATTGATACTCCACATTTAAAGTTCTTTTGAAAATTATATTATATGAGCAAGCAAATAGACATGTTACTTACAATCCAGCTTCTCCTTGGAATTCAGTGAAGCCCAAGTGCCCTTTTCCTTTTCTTTTAGTGCTTTTTGTTCAGGAGTGAGATTGTATACAAAAGCAATATCAGGAAGGGGTGCATCTCGACGATCAATATATACAGGAAGGCTGTATGTTTCAGGTTTGGCAACACCAGCTGTGACAGGAAAAAAAAAAATGACAACCTTTGTTTACTAAAAATATAAAAACTTATTATGATAATTTTGCATACAGTATATTTGGGGGGGGGGGGGGGCAGACAAATGGCAAAGTGTATAGTAATCATTTAAAATTGTTATTTTAAATTAAAACTTACACTATTACATTTTAAGGAATCCAAATCTGCATACCTCCACAAAAGTATCTCCACTAAGAATAGTGATAAACATGGGATAGCACTTTGGCTTAATAGTTTTTACTGTATAGTCCTTTTAAAACTTTCCAAAAGATCCTATTTAAAAAGGTGCTATTAGATGATTCATGCTGCTTACTACAGAGCTGGAAAACTTAAGTCAGCATCTCCAGAGTGTTGGGTTGCTGCCTTGCACTCCCCTACATAAGAAATGTAATCAAACATGGCTGTTTTTTCAGGTGTAATTTCAGAAGTGAGACCATTCCCACACCCAATGGGGGTGGTGTTATACAAGGTGCAAAAATTTGCCTGTGCTACTAATCAGGCTCTAGATTCTAATTTCATTAACAGGACAGTTTTGTAGGTAATTTGCTGACATGCATCTTCAACATACTAATGATTACAATAAGCTGCAAAGCATTAAAGGAATAGTTCACTCTCAAAGTGAACTATTCCTTACTTCCCGTTGTTTAATAACTCAGGAGCCAGAGCAGAAGGGAAGTATATTTAACTTTCAAGCAATCCACCGCTGCAGAACTCTATATCTCCGACCGCTTCCTGTTCTAATTCTCTATAGCATTTATTATTGTGCATGCACACTAAAGAGAATTAGAACCGGGAAGCGGTTGGAGATTTTGAGTTCTGCAGTGGTGCATCGTGCAAAAGGTAAACATACTTACCTTCTGCCCTGGCTCCTGAGTTATTGAGTGAAGAATGGGAGGTAAGGCATAACTACTTAACCTGCCAGGCTTCAATCAATACATTAAAGGAAAAGTTCACTTTGGGAGTAAACTATTCCTTTAAATGTTCTCAGTACAAAACATGAAATATTTACCATGCCCCTGAAGACATCCGGTAGTTGACAATGTTCTTCTTCCAACTAAACTAAGAACCCGTGAAGAAAGCATTCTGCAAAACAAGACACAGTAGGTAACTAAATAGTTTTCTAAGCAATTGTTTTAGCAAAAGATAAATAAACAATTCATAGTTAAAAGAAAAAAATCATTAAATACTGAACGAGTTTTAGAATTAGACTCTAATTCAAGTGATTCTTAAAGTAATAAAAGCATTAACTACTATATTATTAAAGGGGTACTGCTGTCTACAAACGATAATAGGGCTATCAATTCTTACCTTTCAAATGAGCCCTGGATCACATCTCTAGGCACAGCCTAGAGGAATGGTACTGAAAGTTTTTCACTTCCTGCTTTCAGTAGCATGCAGTGACGTCACCTGCACCCTCAGAACTACCCCTCTTCCAGAATCCACTGGAAAGGAGTAGAGGCCAGCCCTGCACGGACAGCTTCTAAATAATGTTATGAGTGCCTGCCCCAAACTTCTATCTTTTTACATTCATAAAAAACAAAAAATAGAAAAAAGCATGTATAATCTGCTTCTATCTAAGGTTTCCACAGGCAAAGGTAGGCAAATACAAAGTTTGCAGATGTAAGCAGCAGTAAAAATCATGAGC
This sequence comes from Hymenochirus boettgeri, assembly GCA_019447015.1. Classification (NCBI taxonomy): domain Eukaryota; kingdom Metazoa; phylum Chordata; class Amphibia; order Anura; family Pipidae; genus Hymenochirus; species Hymenochirus boettgeri. Next base: position 109,918,908 of record CM033472.1, read on the forward strand.
ATGACTATCAAACAGGACAACAGGGTGCCAGTTGCATGAATACAAGCTGCTAAAAACAGGCAGTGATAACCTTTTCAGCACCATGACATCTAATCAGCTTAACATTAATATTAAATGCAGAGACTATTTATACATTAAGACTTTAAAGGGGAAGTTAAGTGCAAATACATCTACTTTTAAGAAAAAAAGAGCAATATTTTTACATCCTATGACCTTACCCTGCCCATTTAGCATTTTGTCTGTGTATAAATACAAATACACGTGTGCGCACGCGACGTCACCACACCGCTACATGCTTGGGAGCGGTGGGATGACATCACGTGCGTGCACGCTCATGGTGGAGTTTCTGCAATTCACGTGCGCACTGACATCAGGCACGCACTCTGCAACAGGAAAAAGCATTTGCTAGACAGGATGAGGAATACCGAAACTTTAAAGGGCATGTCCACCCCCAAAACAACATTCTCCCCCACTACTGGCCCCACTGTGCAGAGTTTAAAAATGCTCTAAATGGTTCTCCTGTAATGTCTGCCTAAAGTCCTAGAAAGTGAAGACCAGGCTGGGGGGAAAATGTTTCCATCTCTTAGGTGTCCTCAGAGGTTTCTAGCTTGCTCTGTGCACCCCTTTACCCCCCTCCCTGTGAGGTTTCCTGTGCCCTAGCGTGAAAATAAAAAAAAAAACGAAATTTACTTACAGAGCGTCGTTTCCCCGGGGTTCTGTACTACCGGCAGCCGCCTCCATGATTGGCTGCTTCTCAGCCAATCACGTGCGCGTATGCCAGTTTCTATGCAAGCAGAAAGCCAGGTATGAACGCCGGGGGAACAAGGCTCTGTAAGTAAAGTAAGTAAATACTTGTTGCTTTTAAAGTTGGGGTTATTTTTTTTACAAACTTATACAGCGGTTGGGGGTGGGAGAGGGTCCCCTACACTACAGAAAAATTTGAATAAAAAAAAAAAAAAAAAAAAAAAAAAGGAGGTTGAGATACTCTACCTTTCCTCCTTTTAAATGGTATGTGAGGGTGCTAGAAAAAAACACTATATGTCTAAAGTCTAAGCCATCTAGTAACATTAAGTTGATTTAACAGTGTAAATACCCTTTGAACTTGTGACTTTTCACACTCATCTCTGCCTCCCGGAGATGAGCAAGCTTCTTAAACAGCACGCCTTCCTATTGGGTCAGCTCGTGGTACCAAAGTAGGAGGCACAGAAGAGCTTGCTGGCGATCTCAAGTTTAAGAGATAAGTTAAGAGCAGTTTAGGTCCTCACCCTGGGTAGTTTCAGATGGTTGAAGAGGGTAGGGGCTGGGGTGAGTATAGCTGTCCTTTAAACATACATTTGTGCAGATTTAGCAATGTTTCTGCCCCTTTGTTGGCCTTTATAAAGATAGCCATTAGACAAGGGCTAAAATGTGGCTAGATTTGCACAAATATATGTAAAATGAAAGCACCATAAAGACTTTAACCCCATGTTGCACTGATTTAGGACTACGTTATATAATAGGATCTTATCAGTAGCACTGGGCATAGAAATTGTTAAGTGTGTGCATACATATTGTTTCAATGGAGTCAATGTAGTGTAATGTTACAGCACATTGCTTATCATTTCATAATTTCATTTGGTTATAAATTAATCCTGTGCAATACATACAATCTGTGCGATTACAACATTAAGAACACAGGTGGATTGTCAAATCTATGGCTGTTTGAGAACCCCTGTCCTAACTACAATCCTTACATACAGATTTACCAGATTATTGACGTTCCTTCCTCCAGATCAAGTCTGACACTATACAGGCTGTACCAAATGCCCTTTGGTGCTTCTTACACCCAGGAGATGTACTAACAGACACAGCGATCTTGTTGTTCCCATTCACACAGATTGAATGATCGCAATGACCCGCGGCAGATCTCAATGTCACACGCTCCATAAAGGCCCCAGTCCCCTAACAGCAATAAAATGAATGGAACGCCAAAGGTGATCTACACGGACACTAATATCATCAATGGGACACAGCGAGCTCCCACATTTGCCTTCACAACCCATAAGACAATACCTGCCACCACCAACCTCTTTCCTTGGAGAGCAGCAGAGAGGACACCGGAAGCGAGAGAGCTGTGTGAAGGATGACATACCCCGCCCATTGCCGCAAAGCATCAAGGGACACAGACGAGTATCCAATGACAACAGTTCTCCCATTTTGTTGGGCCACCCTTATTAAGCTTTCCACTAGAAACGTTTCTGGAAAACACACCCTTTTGACCAAAGGAAAAATGGCAGCGGCTGCATCGGGCCATCCTGTCACATGATCAAGTCTCTTATTCGGTCTTGACAAATTAGTAACAGCTGGTGTGACTTGAATGCTCGCGGGATGGTGAGAGACCCGGCTTCTCGCTTTGCGGCTGCGTGTTGGTGAGGAGAGGAGAAATCTAGGTTCAACGAAAATAACCGGGTTAAATTAAACGGTAATAAATATCCAATATCCCTGGTGGGGTATGAGACAAGTGGAAGAATGGGGGCCCAATAACCGCAATCTAGCGCAGCCTCCTTGTGTTTACCGTAGCTCGTGATTGCTGGGCCTGCACAGTCATTCATCGCTGGAGTCCCGAGCTTCAAATACAGGGTATAGGATGACACTGCTTCATTATGGGGTCATGTCTATGGGAGGTTTACAGCTCACTTACATAGATTATGGGGGCTCTCTGATATTTTTTAATTAAAGGGGAAGTTACATATACATATGCTTTTCAGAAAAAAGAGCAGTATTTTTTCATCCCAATGACCCTAATCTGCCATATCAGCATTTTGTCTGTATATTAATAACTGCAAACTGAAATACTGACTTCCTGTTTGCAGGACCCCTAGTAGAGACCGTTATAGTCTTGCCCTTGACCCAGCACCTGGGTTGATTCAGGTGCTCAGTAGAGATCTGAGCAACTTTGACCCACCCAACAGCCAATCAGTAGAAATAACTGTTAGGAACATTCCAAGTATGTGGAATCTGAAATGTGGGAGAGAATATGTAGAATAACTAAGAAGGCATTACACAAACTAACAATTTAACAAATATGATAATTTCCACTGAACTGTCCTTTTAAAGGTTATCTAAACTGGAAAAAATTATATATTTTTTAATTGCCCTATTACTGGGAACTATAATTTTTCCCAACCACCACTATCTTTTTGTTGATCTGTCTCTTATTTATTTAGATATCCAATCTGAAGCATCTTACTTTTTGAGCTGTCAAATATAAACTATTTTGCGATGTGCAGTTAGTATGTGTGAAAATCCCTCTCCTAATGCTGGCTCATAGTGATTACAGAGCACGCTCGCTGTCACAGTGAGTCATGCATGAGAAAGGGGGCATTGGTTAAAAGTGGGTAGGGAAATGCTTAGCCTGAGCAAAACAAGTACAGCAATGAAGGCATGCAGCAACACACACACCTCTGAGTATGTGCAACTTACATGTATTCATTTATAGGTTAAGATGTGGCAAAGTAATTTTCAGTTTACATACCCTTTAAAAAGGTTGGGCCATGGACCCCTTATTAGACTTAAAAGGCAATACAAAAAACAAGGACATTTTCAGTTACCTGCCCCCAACTGATGTATTTTATTAACTGCATTACTGACCAGGTATTTAAAGGGCATGTCCCTTATGTAAAAATGTAATATGATGTGAAGGTCCCCCCAAAACCCCATATGTGTGGTGCTCTCACACTGTTTAAATATGTTAACAGGCAGGGCCGTCTGACTTTTTAGCACCTGAAAGAAAGTTCCAAATGCTACCCCGACACGCCAACAAAAGAGGTGTCGTTTTATAGGTGGGTGGTGCTTTGACCAGAAGTGGGTGTGACTTGTCCCAAAGTGGGAGAGGCATTATACACATTGATGTAACTAGTGTCATTATCATTGTATGTACATATCAATCCTACATTTATTTTCAATTCATCATAGCACCCACCCTCTAGAATAGTATCACCACCCCAGACACACCATACTTCCTGTGGAATAAAAGGTTTTGGCCAAAAGATTTGTAAGCCTGCCTCCGTGTCAAAGTAGACACTTTCAGGCAGTAGGGCCCTACCTTATCTAACCTAGCTTAACCTAACCAACTATATCTACAGGTAGCCATGGGAATTTTATTACATACTGGTAACAAACTGGCAATTTCACCATATACTGGTAGCCATGGGTTTTTCATTACATACGGGTAGCCATGGGTTTTTCATTACATACGGGTAGCCATGGGTTTTTCATTACATACAGGTAGCCATGAGTTTTTCATTACATACAGGTAACCATGAGTTTTTCATTACATACGGGTAGCCATAGGAATTTCATTACATACGGGTAGCCATAGGAATTTCATTACATACGGGTAGCCATTTCATTGCATACTGGTAGCCATGGGTCCTTCATTGCATACTGATAGCCATGGGTCCTTCATTGCATACTGATAGCCATGGGTCCTTCATTGCATATTAGTAGCCATTACATACTGGTGGCCATTTCATTACATACTGGTCGCCATGGGAATTTTATCCCATACTGGTCGCCATGAGTTTTTTTGTTAGACGGGCAGCCATGGGGATTTTGATACACGCGGGCAGCCATGGGGATTTTGATACACGCGGGCAGCCATGGGGATTTTGATACACGCGGGCAGCCATGGGGATTTTGTTACACGCGGGCAGCCATGGGGATTTGGTTACACGCGGGCAGCCATGGGGATTTGGTTACACGCGGGCAGCCATGGGGATTTGGTTACACGCGGGCAGCCATGGGGATTTGGTTACACGCGGGCAGCCATGGGGATTTGGTTACACGCGGGCAGCCATTTCATTACATACTGGTAGCCATGGGAATTTCATTACATACTGGCAGGAAACTGGCAATTTCATCACATACTGGTAACCATGGGCATTTCATCACATACTGGTAACCATGGGCATTTCATCACATACTGGTAACCATGGGCATTTCATCACATACTGGTAGCCATGGGCATTTCATCACATACTGGTAGCCATGGGCATTTCATCACATACTGGTAGCCATGGGCATTTCATCACATACTGGTAGCCATGGGCATTTCATCACATAATGGTAGCCATGGGTATTTCATCACATAATGGCAGCAAACAACTGGCAATTTCATCATATACTGGGGTAGGCTATTACCTACCCCATGTGCAGGGCAATCCACTCATATTAGTGCAGGCAGTGGCAGCATTGCCTCCACTAATATAATGAGTGCATTGCACTCATATACATTGCAGAGGCAGCGCAGGGGGGGCAGTTCCCAGTTGTACAATGTGGCTGCGTGATTACATCATCACTTCGGCGTGCACGATTATGTCATCGCACTGCCGTGGAGTACTACTGGGAAAAGGAGATTCAGGGGGGTACATATATTAGTACAAACATAAAAAAGATCAATGCACATTCAAAATAAGCATTTGCAATTTAAAATCTACAAAATTTCTTTTTACACATACTAAGCAGAGTGGTGCAAATTCTTTTTCTTGTTTAATCTGTTTAAAAGTATGGCGGGAGGTCTTTTATTTAACCCTAACTTGACCAGAGACCACAGTTGCTTGCTGAAGTTTACTGTTAAAAGGAATAAAGCAAGCAATATAAGTGATTGCAGTTTTTTTTTCTTCTTCTTTCTGTCTTGATTTAGAAGATGCCAGCTTTCAGGTTGACCACACAAGCATTCTGCAAAATGATGCTTCATAGTGCAAAACACCCTCACTGTACTGTGAATGGAATTTTGGTGGCAGAGAAACAAAAGCGAAAAGATTTTCATCAACAAGTTCTCTTTGTGGATTGCATACCTCTTTTCCATGGAACCATTGCTTTGTCACCTGTACTAGAGGTTGCGTTAACTCTGGTAAGTGATGTATAATTTTGTTAATGTTACATTTTAAAATGTTAAGGGCATGTGTACCAATAAATATAAATTTCACATACAAGTGCAGGACCCCTTTAAACACTAGTTACATTTTACATCTACCCTTTCTGCTTAGTTGCGGCTGTCAGTCATGCCCAATCTCTGACAGCAGTGATCAGAAGTGCCTCACTGCTGCTGTTTTTCTCAAAACAAGCTCACGACAGCAGCAGTACCCAGGTGGCGAGGGTCCGGGGCTTGTAAGTTACTTAAGCTGCATTTTGGAAGAGGTTAGTAAAACTTAACTAGGGTTTTGGGGGATCCTGCACCTGTATGTAAAATTTAGATTTATGGATAGACATGCCCTTTAAAATATGTCACTTTAAAGGGCATGTCCACCCCCAAAACTATAATCTCCCCCACTAATGTCCCCATCATGTAGTGTAGTTTAATACTTACCTCACATCCCAGCTCCATAAGGTTCTCCTGTAGTCCGTCCCCCCCCCCCCCCAAAGTGCCAAAAACTGCCCACCAGGAGGATAGTAGAGTCCATATAGGACTCTGCCTCCTACCTGGCCTCCGGGAGAAGTTTGGCATGCATACTGCTGCCCTTCTCCCCCCTCTCTCTCCCTCCCGTTTTGCTATCCCTCCCCCTAGCATAAAACCCCTGGGCCATGTAATAGAACAACTTCCCCCAGCCCCAACCGCATAAAAAATATTTTTAGTAAGACCAGAACTGTACTTACTTTCCCTCGATCCCCTGGCATTCTGAGAAGCCGGCAGCCGCGTCCGTGATTGGCTGAGAGGCAGCCAATCACGGACGCGGCTGCCGGTCCCGCCCCCTGCTTGCAGTGTCTTGCAAGCAGAAGGCCGGGCGTCGGAGGAGAGAGGGAAGGTAAGTGAAGAACTGGGGACTTTCTGAAATTAATTTTATAGCGGTTGGGGCTGGGGGAGGGTACTCTATCATATGGGAAAATTTCATATTAAGGGTGGACATGCCCTTTTACACAAAGAAAGCCACTTGGATGAGCAGTAAAATGTCTTTTTTACATGTGGCCTTTTTAAAGGGCATGTCCACCCCAAAACTAAAATTTAGCCCACTACTGGCCCCACTGTTTAGTGTTCAAAAGTCCTTATCTTACTCCCCTGATCCTTATGGTTCTTCTGGTACTGTTCAAAGTACCAGAAAGTGAAGAGTAGGAGCCATTTCCTGGTGTAATTTGTTTCCGCCTCTAACTTCCTGGTCGAGGTTTCTGGCATTGAATTTCAGCTATTTACCCCACCTATGTTTAACCACAAGTCTCTTCTTCCCTTATTTGCATTATGAGTAAAGGGAGTTTGGTAAAAACTCTTGGTCCCTTAGAAAATGTTATTTTTAAATGGCCGAAAGATGCCTGTAAGGTGTCTGCATAAACATTAACATAGAGAGAAGTTGTGCAATTTTACAGGTCTCTTAAAAATGTAAAATAATATTTTTTTTTCTATGCTAACTAGCAACTCCCACAATCCATTCTGATTTTTCTCAACCGGGGGGAGAGTGTTCCTAGGAAAATACTGGGAGTAGTGGTCCAATGACACCTGCAGTAGTGTTGGCCAAATTTGTTGAGAAACAAAATCATATTTCAAGTTCAGTGTATTAAAAATACTGGGTACACGTGAACAAATGTTTTGTCTCAACTAAGCGTTCGCTACTAGCGAGCACGTGGCGGGAACAAATCAATGTTGGTCGTAACAATAGTGGCCACGGGCGTTGGTTTGCACTACCGATAGTGCAGTCCCATAGGGAACCAACAGGCCCATTCGTTTGATCTGAATGATTGGGCGACCGAGAACAGTCGCGGCTGCCCCCACACCATGCAATATTCAGTTTAGTTGCTCAAGCCCTGTTTTAGATGTTTGTCTGCAAATAGCACAATATCCTAGAAGAAAACAAACGAGCCATCATGGCTGGAGACTGCGTATTAAGATTTCATAATCGGGTACCCCAGACTAGCAGCAAATTGCATATATCTACACAATTTTTTTTTTTTATTGAAAGCCTGGGGTCAGTGCTTTTGTACTCAAACACCACTGTAAACAAGTGCTCTGTGTGGTGGTCGAGACCATCTTTCCTATATATTTATAAATGTGGTAAAAGTTTAAGAAATCTCCTGGTGAAAACTACTGACTTAAAGGGCAACTGTGGTCTCAAAACAAGTTAGAATTAAATTAAAGCCTAAATTAAAGTATTTGCTTTACACTGAGCCAACAATCACATCTCTGGCTTCACCCTGTAAGAAATGATATAGAGGTGAATGTTCAAACTTCCTGCTTCCAGTAGGTTGAGTGACGTCACCTGACCTCTGCCGGCCCTTTTCCCCTGGGGGAGAAGCCTGCTCAGTAAAGACTTATTGCTGGGGAAATCAGGAAGTACCTGAGGAAACAATTGACCGTTGAGAAGGGGAGCCTATTTATGCAGGCAGAGGCTGGTCACATGGCTAAAAACAGAAAGAGTTCAACCAGGAAGTTAGATTGCTAAACTTTTGCAGCAGTAACTTCTCACAAATTTTATCTAGAGATGTGATTTGAAGGTACGATGGAAGGGTTTATATATCATTCTTACTAGTTTGGAAGAATTTGAGACCACAGTTACCCTTTAAGAAACAATAGGGAACAAGGTCCTTTGTCTTGGCTACCCTATAATAAATTAGGATGTTACAAATGTGGTGGTTTGCGGGCATGGATTTCCCTCACCCCCACAGTGGGCGTAGAATAAAAATTTGACAGACTATTGTGCCTTGGTACATTTGTCATTTACATCATCACTTGTGGACTGTACTACGTAAGTAAAACAACCACTACGTGAAGAGAAAGAATGGCCAATCACAGACAGGCCCTTAGGCAATCTATGACTGGCATTAAGAAAAGACGCCAAATTTGGAGACCCTGTAAGGAAGCTGGCCACTTATTATATTGTTTCAAATGGATAGCCATAGACTGTGAACCTAACTGCCAGGGGATCGGTTGAGGGTGAGCTCTACTTAGAAAGGAAGCTTGGTGGATTAGACAGTTAGACACTGTACCACCCCGTGGGTTATTAAACGAACAATTGGGTGTATCCTGTTTTAGGTTTGTTTTTTATAATACTTGCCTTTTAAGCTAGGTACACACAGTAACGATTTCTGAAAGAGACAGACAGGATCTACAAGATCCTGTCTGCCATCTTTCAAAGATCTGCATACACACAGTCCCGAGTGTTTCCCTATAGGGAGAACGCTCGGGAATGTGTGTTTCCATCGGCCGCGCTAGACTCCCTATAGGAGTCTAGAGCGCGGCGATGGAAATTTTCGGTTTCCCGAACGAGGTACGGCGACCGATCGTTCGCGGCCGCGCGCGCTCGTTCGGGAAACGAACGTACACACAGTAACGATAAAGCCCCGATACCGTCGGATCCGACGGTATCGGGGCTTTATCGTCTGTGTGTACCCAGCTTTAGGAGCTGTTATCACCCTCTCCCCTGTTATCATGGTTTATTAATTATTCTTATTGTTAAAATATGTAGTAGAATAAGGGTTTCCTCAATAAGAGAGCAGGTCTAATAATATACAAGGATAGCATATTGCCAGAGATAAATTGTCTCTAAAGTTAAAGGAGAACTAAACCCAATTTTTTGTACTCCAGAATCTGAAAACATCCCCCTAAAACACCAATAAGCTATAAAATCCCACTTCAGTAAATCGTATAATAGTAAATGTAAGCCTGTTAAAAACTTAATGAAGTATCTGTGTGTATGTGCAGTGTCAGACCACACCTCCTGACCTCAGTCACATGCTTCCTTGCTTTACCTGTCTTGTAAAAGGATTGGCTAGAGATTATTAATAGGTGTGACCAACTGTAACAAGGTTCTGCCATAGCTAAGGGCTGAGCATGTGCAGAACATAATGGTCATTGACCAAACTGTGTGATACTAGAATGCTGTGAAGTAAAGCACAAACCATATGTTATGTAGGTAAATTTCCCAGTGTCTGTATCAAAATGAGAGGTAAGACACAGATTACTGGTTTTATATCATGGTGTTCTACCTTCTGGTTCAGTGTTGTTCTGTAGCTTTAGTTGTCCTTTAACTATTAGGCTATAGAAGTGAATGTTACTATTTAGATAACAATTACCATATATACGTGAGTATAAGTCGAGATTTTCATGCTTTAAAATTAGCCTGAAAACCTAACCTCGACTTATACTCGGGTCAAGTCCAAATTTAGATCCAAATGCTGCAATTGCGGATAGTAACCAGTAGGTGGTGCTGTTAAAAAATACTTCATCTGCATAGAAAGTTACAGGAGCAGCTGATCTGCCTTTACACTCCTTCCTGCAGTCTGGCTGCTGGACTCACTCAGCACTGTCACTGCTCACCCGGATGCTGTAAATCTAATGGGTCTTCTCAATTTGGGGCAAAATGGCTGCTAGTTCAATGCAAGTGACAGTGTGAAACTACAACTCAGGTGACATTTTTAACTATTGCGGTCAGAGGGCCCTTTACTGTATGGGGGTCAGAGGGCCCTTTACTGTATGGGGGTCAGAGGGCCCTTTACTGTATGGGGGTCAGAGGGCCCTTTACTGTATGGGGGTCAGTTGAATTGTAAATGATGGTGAGCTTAATTAAAAGTTAATGGAACCTTGCCACTCCACATGTATAGAAACAACAACTCCCAGCAGCCAAAGCATACTGGGATTTGTAGTTTCCAAACATCTGGAGTGCCAAGGAATTGGGGGTTACTAGTACTGGATTTGGCTATTACTGTATGAGACTACTGTATGGGAATTCTGCTGTCCATTTAAAGGGCAACTTAAGCCACAAAACAATACTAAATCAGAAGGCAGTAGTGGTCATAATTTCTACCCTCTGCTTATACTCAAGTCAATCAGTTTTTACAAATTTTTCAGGTAAAAATAGGTACCTCGACTTATACTCAGATCGACTTATACTCGAGTATATATGGTATGTTGCAAAATAGATGGCTATTTCATTCCCCTGGGACCTTCTGCCTGGACTATTATTTATATATATATATATATATATATATATATATATATATATATATATATGTGTGTGTTTTCTGTATATATTGATTTTCTGTCTATCGATTGGAAATACTAATTGGACATACACCACAAAAGAATGTATTTGGTATGCTAGGGGAGGGGCATTTTGACTGGGAAAAGGTAGCCTTGACATAGGGGAAATGACATTTAGGGCTGCTAGGAAAAGAGAACTTATTAGCTTAGCTAGAAGGGGTAAATAACATACCTAAAAAAGTACAGTACAGCGGCATTCAGAATAAAAATGTATATTTTAGAAATCAGTAGTTGAGGAACATTTAGGGCGATGCACCAACGGGCGCATCGCTCCTGATTTGGAGTTAAAGTTGCGCTAACCGATGTTATATCGGTTAGCGTGACTTTAACTCTTTCCTTGCGGCGGCTGCGTGGCTAACGTGAAAGTTAACAGCGCAGCCGCCGCAATTGATGTTATATGCCGAAATCGGCATTTTATTGCGGCACTTTCAACGCCAGCTAATAGCTGGCGTTGAAAGTGCCGCAATAGAACAGCGCCAAGTAGCGCGCTCGGTGCATCGCCCTGATAGTGTCCGCAACAACTATAAATATCACTATATAGTGGGAATTGTGCAAACGACACGCAATGTTTCAAGAGGCCTCTGGCCCCTTCCTCATGCATGCCTTTTTTGTGAGGGACTATGTTGGCGGGGGTAGGTAAAAGTATTATACATAGGGACATTGTGTATGTGTTTAAGCACTTGGTAAATAGTTCCATGATTACTAACAAATATGTAGCAATGATATTATAGTATACAGTAATGTAAGAAAGTCAATATAGATAAGTGAAAGAACTTAGAGGCCGTACTCGTAAGTCGCAATAGAATCTTCAAAATGGAAAGCATTCAGTAGTCGTACATGGTGTGTATCTATGCAGAAAAATTAAGATATTTGTTATTTCTGTTTTCGTACAATAGCCAATGCAGTGTTTACTGTTAGAGAGACAGGATTTCTAGCGAATTATAAAATTACTTAGCTGTAATACAAAGTGTATAATTGTGAAATATAATATCCGTTTGTAGTTTCGTTGTAGTAATGTCCGCAACATCATATCCATTTGTGGTTCAATGGGTGTGCAACTCCATATCCGGATATGACGTTGCACACCTATTGAACTGCAAACGGATATGTCATTGCGCAGCTTTACAGCATATAATAGCAATGTTGGTCACTGCAGATGTGCATACTAACGTAATACGCATCAGACACAGCGGCGCTACAGGATGACAAAGATCACGGACTAACTTAGTTGTTGTGGAGCTAGCTGCCTGATATCGGAATTGTCAACTGTGTGCTGGTGTCTGAAGTGTCTAGGAGGAGTTGCGAAATGTCTGTATTTAAAGACAACTAATCCTAATTGTCTGGTGTACTGCTGGGTACAGGGAGGATTTGGTCATTGTCAGCAATTACATTACATACTATTCGTTTAAAAAATTACCCAGCATCCCCTGACAGCGTTTGCCTATATGCCACCCTCTGCCCAGTAAAGGACTTCTATTCCCAGCATGCAACATTTCCATCGCCTTGGTAATATTGCATGCTTGGAATAGTAGTCCTTTACTGGGCAGAGGGCGGCATATAGACAAAAGCTGTGGGGGGGATTCTGGGTAAATTAGTATGTAATGTAACTGCTTATATTAACCAGATCCTCCTTGTACCCATCTCTACACCAGGCAATTGGGGTTAGTTGTCTTTAAATAGTCATATCGCAAGTCCTCCTGCACACTTCAAATACCAGCACACAGTTCACGATTTAGATGAGACGCCTAGCTCCACAATAAGTAAGTTAGTCCGTGATCAATGTGTTCCTCTATATTGCCGTCGTGTTTGATGCGTATTACCTCATTACGCACATGCACACTTAACAATATGCTTATTGTTTGTGTAAAGTTGTGCCGTCATTTCCGGTTGTAGTTCAATACGTGCACAACGAAATATCCGGATATGACGTTGCGCACCCATTAAACGCATATGACGTTGCGGACTATAGTGTAAAGTTGTGCGATGTCATATCAGTTTGTAGTTCAATAGGTGCTCAACGTCATATCTGGATATGACATAGCGCACCCATTGAACTACAAATGGATATGTAGTTGCGGCCATTACCAGAACGAACCTACAAACAGATATGACGCTGGTCACGTTTCCACTTCTACAAAGTAAATGTTTTGATTCCCTAGCAATTCTATTTCTCTAAAAGTAACCACAACATTGGCTATTCCACTAAAACGGAAGTGACCGGTATCTTCCTTTTTCTGCCTACATAGACATCATGTAGAAATACTGTAGGTGTGGCTAAATACTACATTTTGACGATTCCATACCACATTGGACGTAGGAGCCCAGTACTTTTATTTAATTATATATATTAACTGTTTTTCATTACTATATACTTTAAAGGGGAAGTTCAGTGCAAATACATGTGCTTTTCAGAAAAAAGAGCAGTATTTTTTCATCCCAATGATCTTAATTTGCCAATTCAACATTTTGTCTGTGTATAAATAATTGCAACCTAAATACTGACTTCCTGTTTGCAGGACCCCTAATAGAAACCGTAATGGTCTTGCCCTTGACCCAGAGCCTGGGTTGATTCAGTTGCTCAGTAGAGATCTGAGCATGTTTGACCCATCACCATCAGCCAGTAGAAATTACGGTTTGGAACATTCCAAGGATGTGGTGCATCCTGGGAAGAAGGACCATTAGAACCAGAAATGTCAGCTCATTAATGTCAACAGCAGGGAACAGCAAACAGTATGAAATCAACTGATTTTTCAAAATGGGAGAGAATATGTAGAATAACTAAGAAGGCATTACACAAACTAACAATTTAACAAATATTGATAATCTCCACTGAACTGTCCCTTTAATGTAATTGCTGCATATTTGTTAGGAATCATGGAACTATTTACTAAGTGCTTAAACAACACATACACACTGTCATTATATACATACCTTTTACCTACCCCCACCAACATAGTACCTCCATTGATAAACTGATTCAATCAAACATCAACATGCTATCTGCACACAAGAATATCAGATCATGTAGTTGTGATGACTATAGAAGAAAGGAAAGGGTTAATGTAGAATCCTAGATGGAACTTGCAAATCAATTGTTTGCGTGTTTAACTAATTCTGCATGTTTAATTAATAAATGGAGCAAGGGGCTATTTTAACCATTATGCAAAACCCTTCTGATTGGTGGACTCCACATAGATTAGATTACAAGCACACTGCTCACTTTAGGAGGAAAGGAATCAATTGCTGCGCCCATAAGAAACAGAAAATTGAAACTTGATAATCTTGATAACAAAAAATAATGAAAGTGTATGGCTAAAGTACACCGGATAGTGTAGAGGAGGAAGCGGCAGAGGAGCGAGCGATCGGGTAAGTACCTTACCTTCGTTCCCGGCTCCTGCACTTCTCCTTTACCTCCCTTTCTTCATTAAAATTGAATACAGTTTTTTTTTTTTAGCAACTGTGGTCTCAAAACAAGTTAGTTGAATGAAAGCCTGCAATATTTCCTTTAAAATTAACTGACTATCACATCTTTGGCTGGAGCCTGTGAGAAATTACATTGGGGTAAATGTTCAAACTTCCTGCTTCCAGTAGATTGAGTGACATCACCTGACTTCTACCCCCCCGTCCACCCCGGGGGGAGAAGCATGCTCAGTTAAGACTCAATGCTGGGGAAATCAGGGAGTAGCTGGGGTAAAAATTGACAGTTGAGAAGGTGAGCCTATTAATGTAGACAGAGGCTGGTCACATGGCTGAAAACAGAAAGTGTTTAAGCAGGAAGTAATATTGCCGAACCTTTGCAGCAATAACTTCTCAAAAATTTTATCTAGAGATGTGATTTAGGTTTTATTTTGAAGGTATGATGGAAGGCTTTTTATATAATTCTTACTAGTTTGGAAGTATTTGAGACCACAGTTACCCTTTAAGTCATTTTGGCACTGGACATGCCCTTTAATGTAACTGGTAAATTTTAGCATGCCCACCATGCTCCGCTAGTATAGTTTAACTTGGAAGCAAGTCGGGGGCTGACACTTTTTTAGTGAACGTATCTTTTAAAGATGACTTGCGCGCCCCTGTTTTAGGTCACTGGGACAACAAGGAAATGTTAACTTATTGGGTTATACGAAAACCACTGAACCATGTTTGAGGGGAAGGCTAGAAAAAACTGCTGTAACATTTTATTTTGCAACCATATGTCAATAGTAATAGATAACAGGAGAAAAGAAAATTTCAAGCAGATATATAATTGTCAGACTGGTGCTGCTTTCATTTTTCTTTTTTAATTTGCAGATTGATTCCTGGTGCAAGGAGAATGGTTATATTATTGCTGGATATTACCAAGCAAATGAACGTCTAAAAGACATAAGGTCAGTTGGTAATGATTAGAGATTGCTTAACTTCCTAAAGTTTGGTAAAAGTTATATAGTTCGAAAACAAACCCATTAAAGTCCATGAGGACAAATAGTTTGAAAATTTTTCGGATTAAATACAGTTAAAATAGCAATTGTAACTTACTGTAAATGGCTCTGGCACCTGGGAAATGGTCTAGAGAGAAGAAAAGATTGAGGGTCGCACTCCATACAAATAAATTTATTGATGACCACACATCAAGAATCACAATGTTTCGAGGGGGGAATAACGTGCCCCCTCGCTCAGGTGATCTGGCGAACATGTCCATATCAGAAGGATACAGAAGGCTACATTGGAGGGTTACCGAAATCGAAGGCTACATTGGAGGGTTACCGAATCGAGGCTACATGGAGGGTTACCGAAATCGAAGGCTACATTGGAGGGTTACCGAAATCGAAGGCTACATTGGAGGGTTACCGAAATCGAAGGCTACATTGGAGGGTTACCAATTCGTGAATCCGATAAATATCGGAAATAAGGCTGAGTTCGAAAAACCCTAACTAGTTATTAGGTCGGGAAGTTCTAAAGAGTTCGAGTTTGTCCGAACTATTAAAGCTTTTGTTTAAGACTTTTGCATATTAAATATCGGTATTCTCTCTTAAAGGGCAACTATACTGTAAAAATCGGTGTGCCTCATCTTAATCTATAATTATTTACATGTAAGTAACTCTTATTTACATGTAAGTAACCCTTAAGTGTGTGTGTTGCTGCCTTTAATCCAGTACTTGTTTTGCTCATACTAAAGGGTATCTCCACTGATAAGTCACCTGGGTTGTAAGGATAGATATGTGTAAGGTAGATATGTACCTGCAGTATCCTGTGTCTTTGAGCAGTAGTTTAGAAGAAATCCAATGAGTTTCCCCCAGAACGCTGTGGATGGTGCAGGTCCGCCCACTTTTAGTGACTGCCTGCATGGGAAATGCCCGACGCGCGTTTTCCTTTAGTGCATGCGCAGAACGTGAGCGTATCCGTCGGAACTGCGGTCTGTGTGATCTGACTGGTTGGTCGATCCTACACACACACCACACACACACACACACACTTCAAGCTACTGAGTTCACTGATTAATGGAGGAATAATCACATGACCATCACAGCAGCTTGCTGACTTCACTAATTAATGGAGTAATCAGGTACTATCTTTTTCTCTCTCCCACTCCCTCCCTACCATCCCAGTAGTGTGGGAAGAGGGTTTTAACTTTTTTCTCCCCTGTCTCTCTCTGCATGATCAGCTGTAAACATGAACTTAGAGAGTCAGGGAGGAAAGGATTTCTTACTGCAGCCAAGTGGGTGTGTCTGCTACCATGATGATGCACATTGAATGACAGCACTCTCAGCACAGGGGAAGACACACCCCAGGAACCTGCACAACTTTCCCATGCTGCTGCAATCAAACGAAAGGGAATTCTGGGGGAAAAAAGGTAGGGGGAGGGTTGGGGGATGGTGTACTTTAAAATAAACCAAAAAAAAAATGCTTTTTCCTCAGTGGAGATACCCTTTAAGTATTCTGCCTCCCACTCTTAAACATCTCCTCCTCAGTAATCACTGAGTCGGCACTGGGAGGTGGTATACCCCTGCCATCGCAATTCATACATTTCAATTATCACTATTTCAGTTACAGCAAAACTACACACAGCAGAAGAGTTTATGATAAAAAGGCACTAGATTGACAGCTGAAATGTAAGATACCTCAGACTAAATAGCTAAAGAAATAGGGGACAGAGCTACAAAAATGGTATAGTGGTAGTTGAAAGAATTTTAGTTTCCAGTAATGTGCAATTTAAAAAAACGTACAAAATCCATATAGATGCCCTTTAAATATACAGTATACAATGTTTTCCTAGATTGAATACTCACTAGCCTTTTACCCATAAAGTACATTTTCAAATAGATTTAAATTGTTTTATATATAATCTCTGCTACTTCTAATCCATCTATGTGTATTTTTGTCTTGTTTTCCTTGGAATACGGTGTAACTAGTTATGTTTTTTTTTTTTGTTTTATTAGTCCAAACCCAGTGGCCGAGAGAATAGCTTCACGGATAGCAGATGGTTTTAATGATGCTGCTCTTATAATGGTATTGTCATATTTATATATGTTGGAAGGGTTTTCCATTTTAAAAATTGTGAGAGTAACACTTTATTTGTGCTGAAAGTAAGGGTACAGGTCCTGGGAGACTATAATATGCTTGTAGAATAGGCAGCACTCCCAGCTTTAGTTAATGCGAATACACTATAATTTATAAAACACACCAAGGTTGATCACTATAGATATTTTTCACAATGAATGTGTTAATCCCATAACTAAAACAGAGTGCTGTAACCAAATTTATAAGATGGTTCCTGTTGACGCAACTGAGCCTTGAATGGGGAAAAACACCACAAATCTAATCCAGGACATTGTGCTGTGGACTTTCAGATTGCACAGTCCATGAACAAATAATCCAGACCTTCTCTTGCTGTAAGTGCTGTTAAAGGAGGCAAATATTTATTTTAAGACCACCGATCTATTTCATGTATCAGATGCTACATACCTACCACATGAGATGCATAGACTAAAAATTAATCTGATCAATAGATTTTTTTAAAAATTTGCTTTGTTGTGTACTGCTGTACATGAGAAAAGAAACCTTGGTATAAATCCTAAGGTAGTTGGTTGTTGCTGTTGTTGTTTACTACAATAATCCATTGTTTTTCCCAGGGATTCTTAAAACTCCTTTAAAGTGTTATGGTGGCCATACATTAGGATAATTTTGCCTACCCAACCGAGTGATGACGCGGCATTAGACCGATCCTGGCGTAACAGCCTTTCCCATTCTTCATTGCGACCAACATGTGATTGCAAAATGAATGAGATTTGTGATTGTGTGTCGGTCGCAAAGAATAATGGGAAAGGCGGTTCTGGCAGGATCGGTCTAATGTTGTGGGATGGCTCAGTCGGGTAAGTAAAATTGTCCTAATCTATGGCCACCTTTCCTATACTCACTCCAACAACGTAACATTTTCTGAAATTACAATTTGAGAGCAGTAAAATGGTTGTACTTGCATATTTTTATCTGTGCTTGCTTTGTCATTAATTTATTAATGTTTAGTTAATGCTTCTTATTGCCCCCACCCTCCCTTACTCGCTGCCTTCTTGTAGTGTCTGTGATGCACAGCCTCATCATAGACACTGCACTCCTTACACATCTACCCCTCCCTCCCCCTTCTTTCTTTTTTCTGCTAATTCTCTTAATTGTTACAGAAACTGTGCTTCCAGGAAGCCAAAGTAAGGGGTTGATGGGACACATGTTATAATTTCTGCTTATGGGGTGTCTGGTCTTTTCCTGTACATGCTGTCATTTAAAATTATTATTTATCAGAACCTAAAACTCAGATTTTTTTTTTTACAGTAAAGATACCCTTAAATTTGGCAGCAAAGGATCGATAGATTTTAAAGCATGGGAATATATGCACTGTTAAAGATGGCACATTTATGACCATCATAAACCGCTGTATAGCATCTTATATGTTTTCTTTTAATAGGTGGACAACACTAACTTCTCTCTGGAATGTGTGAGACCTTCCTTTCATGTATATGAACATCATGATAATAGGTGGAAAAGCAGAGACCCACATGAGTGAGTGATTTTCAGCAATGCTTGCCCATGATAATTGCTTACCCAGATTTCTCCAATAAATAAATAAATACATCTCGGGAGCCTTTCATTGAAATTAACTTTGTGGCTATTTTAAATGCCTTTAGCAAGACTGTTAGATCTTGGTCATAAATACCATATATATAGAACTGGTTCCTTTAGTTACCAGCTTAGCTATAAAACATTTTTCAGCCTGTAAAGATGCACAGTTAGAATACTGCAGTTTGAACTTTGCTTCCAATTGTAAATAATTATATGCAATGGGGTTGTGATTGAGTAGTGACAGTAGCTTATACCATGACAGTGTTGCATTGTCTTGTTTTTGTTCTGTGAATCTTGTGATATTCTAGCCAAAATTTCCCTCAGCCTAAAGAAAGAAAAACATTTATACAAAACATTACACATAACACAACTAGCACAGTAGATATTAAGGTGTAACATATATGTGGTGTTTTTCTATTTTCATTGGACAGTACAGACCCTTTAATGAAATATATATTCATAAATTTATGATCAAAATACCCTTTTTAAATGGGATGGGGGGCATTACTTATATCTATGCTGTTTTCCAACATAGTCCCTTTTTGATTTATATCACAATAATAATTGTTTTTTGGTTCTAGGGATTTCTTTGAAGACTGGACAGAAGCTCAGAAGATAACTGCAACCCTATTGGACAGCAGGTCATACGAGTCCCTTGTTGATTTTGATAGTCATCTTGATGACCTGCGTAATGACTGGGCCAACCCAGATATCAATAAGTCAATTCTACATCTATGCTAAGGATATTGAGATTTCTGGATTGGTCCATGCTATGCAAGATGACCTCTGAATGTAGAAAGTAAAACAAATATTAAAGGAGTATTTCGACCCATGTTTAAAAAGATAATGATAGCTGAGTATATGGATCATGATGAGATAGTCGGAGAAGCTCAAGAAAGAGTGGCTTTCATCAATAAGCAAGGAAAGGTGAAGCAGTTTTCTTCATGTTATAGAGAATGGTGAATGAGCCAGCAGATTCTGAAAACATTTGAAATTTCTACGAAGGTTTTGTCTACTGTTTTCTATGATCCCAAGATTATGGGGGGGGGGGGTTGTCTATTTGCGCAAAAAAAATTAAACTCGGCTAAAATTGTTAATTTTTAGGGTCATTTTTAGCTGTTTTAAAATTAAACCATAATGCATTTAGTTCATGGCCCTTTTTTTTTTTTTTTTTTTTTTTTTTTTTTTTTTTTTATTTTTGAGAGAGAGCGATAAGAGTTTATTTGTCCTGTCATAAGCACTGTAGAGGTTCTTGGCAGTTGTGTGGAATTTGTGTTGGTTAGATGTCTGTACTTGTAAGGGGGTTTAAAGGCTTTATCTGTTAAATTTTATTACATGGAAGGGAGCATTGAATTTTACAAGATTTTATTATTGCAATAGTTACAGTAATGACACACATTTGATTTGCATAATATAGCACCGATGCTATATTAATTTTTCACCACTGCATTATTTATGGTCTATAAGATCCATCTGGTCCATTTTATGCTACTGATTTCTAGAAGTAAGATTTCCACCATTTCTAATTATAATGGTACAGCCCATAACCTAGTTTTACCAAGCCGCAATTTTCTTTCAATAATACAGTGCTAGAATTGCCTTTTTGCCTCAAACTGTCTCATATTAAGTCACAACTGTATACAAAACTGTTTTGATTTTGTCACTGCAAATTATTTAAAAAAAATAATAATAAAGTTCTATTTGCAATAGTTATTTTTTTTTTTTTTAATGTCCTGCAATATAATAATATATTCAGTAAACATTTTCCATCTCCCTTTTCTGTTACAGTTCACTATGATACCATTTTCTGCATGTACAAAATGCATTGCATGGTATAGGTTTTTGCCATGATGAAAAATATCAAACGTCAAAGGGAAACAATAGTGCCTAAATTAACTTTTCCCTGTTAAAAGTATGTTTCCCAGGGTGGTAGGAGGCAGTAACTCCTAGCTTCCATTCTAATTTTTTGCCTGAGTGTGTAGCTGTCAAATAGCCCCTTATGCTGGTGCCGAAAGCTCTCCTGCTTATTCCCAGTATACCACCTTTACATATGCACATAAATGACTGTTAGAGATGGGAATAGGAAGAGTGAAAACTGTAGGCAGGATGCCTAGCAGTATGGCTGTTAGCTGCAGCACAAGCACTGTCTCCTATCTCCCTGGAAATTGTAGGTTTAACAGGGAGAAAGTGGCCTGGGTTCCTGATGACTGCTTTACAATGAGCTGAAACGCGTAGAATTACTTATTAAAGTGTTTGTAATTTTGAAGTCCTGTGTGTGCGCCTATGTGATGCTATTTGTTATGTGAGGAAGCAACCAAATATATATAATCTTGAGAAAGGTCTTAGAACACAGACCGAAACGTCTCCTGCACCTTGTTGCACTTTTGCATGTTAATATACAGTTGAACAAGACCCAGGAGTGCGCTGTTACTATTGTGTGTGTATATATACTGATTCAATACAACATCAACATGCACTCAACAATATCAGATCATGTAGTTCTGATGACTTTAGAAGAAGAGAAAGGGGTAATGTAAAATTCCAGAATCTTAAATGAGACTTGCAAATCAGTTGTTTACATGTTTAACTGATTCTGCGTGTTTAATTAATAAATGGAAAAGGGGCTATTTTAACCATTGTGCAAAACGCTTCTGATTGGTGGACATATCTCCATAAACTACAAGTACACTGCCCACTTTAGAAGGAGAGGGATCAATACTGCACCAATAAGTAACACAAAAATGAAAATATCTTGATAACTGTTCCAAAAAAAAATAAAGTATGACAAAAGTACATAGCGCTTTCTGCAAATTTACTTTAAGTCATTTTGGCACTGGACAAGCAAACATCTACTTCTACTGTGCCTCAGCCTTCCACTTCTAAAAGTCTTTTATAGAGACCGATACTTTACTCAGAAAATCAGATTCTATTAATTCTCTATATAAATGGAACAAAGCCTTCTATCTTGCAGTTTAATAATGTATAAATAGCATTACCCACAAAATCTAAAACAAGGAATATTTTCTCACTCTCAGGTATGCCCAGAGTAAGGTACAGAGATATGCAAAATTTCTCCTTTATGTCCTATGGCTAAACATGTGTCCAGAACCATTGGCTTATTAACATGCAATACAGCCTATGGTACAGAGCCATTCATCTGACCTGTACCATGGATCTATACCATATATTGTAGCGGTTCTGTACACATGCTTTAGCCATAGGACATAGGAAATTTTGCATAACTCCGCCCCTTACTCCGAGATACCTGGGAGTGAGAAATTACTCCTTCAGCCTCATTTACCGAGGCGCGGGTACTTAGCGCTCCTTTCAGCTATTAACGAATTTACGAGTGGGTGAATCTCCCTACAAGTTTCTTAGATTTTGTGGGCAATAGCATGAGACTGCAAGATACCTTCTGTTATAAGAAGGCTTTGTTCCATTTTTATGTTCTGTGGAGGGCTTTTTGCTCCTTACGGCCCACTTCACCATAATTTATATAGATGCCTGGTATATTATCTATATGAGTAGGAACTACCTTTAGAATGCAAATGTTTCATCATTTATTTAAATTAAACATACTTTAGTTCTGGAAGATTATGAACAACCTACTTTTTCTCATAATGGAAAAAGCATGTTTTCCAGTTCATGGGGATATTGATCAATTAATAAAAAATGAGTGGATTAAATCCTCCAGAAGAGTCCCAGTGGAAGCGAAGTTTGAGAAGCTACTTACCTTCATCCAGAATTTTGCAGAGGTGTGTGATAAATTACCCTCAGTTCATGCATCTAGTTCATGCATAAAGACTCCCTTACCAGTGGACAACACTTTGGTTCTAGAACACCCCATTTAGAGAATTATGGAGACTGAATTAAAGAAGATGTTATTTAATTTTAGGAACTTTATGTAAAGCTGCTGTTGCCCTTACTTCAGAGATCAAATTTTTGTCCATATGAAATTATCATTTAGAGGATATAGAAATAGAACAGATGGAGACACTATTCTTTAAACTGTTCCAATTTTTCATTTTGTCCTTAACACAGTTTTTTTTTTTGTCAATTGACATTTGATGAGAGAAGCTTTTTGGAATAGCTTTAGATGATATTTTTCTAAATCTACCTGAGGGAAAAGTTATTTTCCCCCTTTAGCACTAGGCCACACTAGTGTACTTTTAAGCGTGATCTGATTGTGATGTGATCACGCTTTTAAAAACGCACGCTATTGTAAAGCAATGGGGCTGGCCATATTAGTTTGTTGCACTGCGATCCAATTTTGAGAGCACATATGATCACCATTTTTTTGCACAATCATATGCTCTTCCACAGTGCAATATTGGGGAATCACAGCGCAAACGTGCAGCAACATTGCACCGATTGCATGGACATTCCGGTGCAGACTGCTTTTTTTCCTACCAAAAAAGCAGTCTGAAAGGAAAAAAGATTTTCGATTCTATTGTCCTGAAAGAGAACATACTAGGGCATGAGATGAGGCCCACCCATACTCCCCTATACCCCTCTTTTTTTCATACCAAAGGCATCAGGACATTTGTGCCCAATTCTGGACCTCAGAAGATTGAACACATTTATAAAATGCCAACAAAATGGAAACTGTTGGAACCATTATAATCGTTATAAGCCACTCAATATTGGCACAATAGAATAGAACACTGCTTTTTTACACATACCAATTGCTCCAGAACACCAAAAGTATCTAAGATTCACTTTAGGAAATGTTAGGAAAGGTTAGAGATCCATACATATTTAGATGTTTTTGTGGTGGCAAGACTGGAGAAAGATCTTTTAAAGAATAGAGATGTGGCTTTGCAGACCCTTCAAGACTTTGGGTGGTCCATAAACCTTCAAGAAAGTCATCTAACTCCTTCGCAAGCCCCAGTTTACTCACGAGCATATATAGACACAAGATTGCTTCTATTTTCTCTCCCTTCAGTGAAAATATTCAAAATCAAAGAGGAAACAGAGCAATTTTAATGCCTGAACAAAATTCAAGCTTGAGAATTCATGAGGCTTCTTGGTCTCCTTAACTCAATTTTTGGTCTAGTAAATTAAGCAAAGTGCAAAGCGAGGCCCCTACACATTTATTTCCTAAAAATATGGAAGAAAAAAAAAGAACAGTATTCTCAAAATATATTTACCCGAACATGGGGTTTACAATCTTTGCCAAGGGTCTTCAAGAACCGGATTGGGTGAAGCTCCACACCAATACTTGAAGGGTAACTGTGGTTTCCAATGCTTCCAAACTAAGCTTTCCATCCTACCTACAAAATAAATCACATCTCTAGATAAAATTTGTGAGAAGTTATTGCTGGAAAGATTCAGCTATATTACTTCCTGCTTGAACACTTCCTGTTTTCAGCCATGTGACCAGTCTGTCTGCATTAATAGGCTCCCCTTCTCAACTGTCAATTTTTCCCCCAGTTACTTCCTGATTTCCCCAGCATTAAGTCTTTACTGAGCAAAGGTAAGGTGATGTCACTCAACCTACTGGAAGCAGGAAGTTTGAACATTCACCTTGATATCATTTCTCACAGGGTGAAGCCAGAGATGTGATTGTCGGCTCATTATAAAGAAAATACTGCAGGCTTTCATTTAACCCTAAATGGTTTGGAGACCACAGTTGCCCTTTAAGATCTTGGCTGGGGGCACTCATATTCAAGGAGCAAGTGCTTAGAGTTGCTGAGGCAAAATCTCTCACATCTTCCATCAGGGGTATTTGGAATTAAAAGCAGTTTTATCTGCCTCTTCAGGTTACTTCACTCTTTGTCAAAACCGACAATCTAGCAGCAGCCACCTATATAAAAAATACAAAGAGGCACCAAGAGTACCAGAATGGTGAATAAATTTACACCGATAATGTGTTGGGCCCTAAGGAATCTTTTATAGATCACTTCTTTCCATATTTTGGTGCTTCATAATTGGCAAGCTTACCATCTTTTCAGACACAAAGTGGACCACAAGGAATGGAGTTTAAATCCAGAAGTTTTCAATCTTCTTGTGAGGAATTTGGGGTTACCAGAAGTCAACCTCATGGTGACGCCCAAGAACAGGAAATTTTAAGAACATCTCTAGACGCCAAGATCGGAATGCCTGCTCAAAAGATGCTTTGAGCCAAGAGTGGGACAATCTGAAAGCTTATGTGTATCCCCCTGTCCCTCTAATATTCAGAGTCCTGAGGAAAATCCTAAATTCAAGGATGCAAGTCATAATTGGAATACAGAATTGGCCACAATTACCATGGTATCTTCTCCTTAGAAGGCTCCTAGTAGAAAGATCTGTCTAACAGACACTCCTCCCCTATTATCTCAAGATGCTCTTCTTAACCCAAATCCATCTGCCCTGAATCTTGGCAGCCTGGAGATTGAAAAGAGAGTTTGAAGATCAAGGTCCTGTTGGAGAACCCTTCTTAAAAGCAAGAAAATCCTCTACCAATACTAGATATTCGAATATTCTGGAAACTGTCATAACCTGGGCCCCTTTAGCTGGTGTTTTCTTAAATCCATTAGTGCCACAAATAATCAAGTTTCTTCAAAACAAATTGGATAAGAGGCTAGGCCTTAGTACCTTTAAAGGGGAAGTTCAGTACAGGTTTCTAAATTACTCAGTTTCCATGAGGGATCCAGAAGCATAGCAGGCATTCAGTAATGAATTCATAGGACAAACTATGATATATCAACATATTTTAAAGAGGCCATTCTTTCTAAACGGTGTTCTTATGAGGTTGGAGTTGTCCTTTAAAGCTATTCAATGGGGAACAAAAAATTTATAATATGAAACTTTTTCTCTTCTAATCTTAATGGATGTCCTTAAGTCTTCTTATATGACCTATTAGTGAACATTATCCAACGCAAACATCGGTTCTCCAACATAAACAGACCTAAGTTACCATTTTCTTAACTTCTTCCATTTCTAAGATTTCCCTTTTGTATATAAAAAATAAGAAAGTATAGTACGGTGGCTCAGTGGTTAGCACTGATGCCTTGCAGTGCTGAAGTCCTGAGTTCGATTCCACCCTTGGACTCATCTGCAAGGAGTTTGTATGTTCTCCCTGTGCCCCCCTGTGGAACTATGTATGGGGCTGTCTATGGGAGAAAGTTATTATATCAGTTTATAATCGAGTCAAGCAGTTTTCCTGGTCTATCTGTTAAAATAAGTACCTTGGTTTATAAACACATTGTGATATGGAGATATTTTCGGATCTCAGTGAGTTGGCCACACAACGTGCCACATTATTTGCCTATACTGAAGAACAAGCTAAGGATATACTCTTCAATAGCGACACCACAGGTGCGTTTGGCAATAATATTGTTAAGGATATGATTCTTGAATTAAAACATCTAAAAACAATTAAAACAATTATATGGACCTTATCGGAATACTTTCGTATTGGAAGAATACCAAGCGGTTTCAGAATCAGGAACCAGCCCACTATAGGGAGAAATAATAAAAAATGTTGTGAAAAATGGTGCTCGATTTTGAACAAATGTTCTATGGACTTAATGCTGCTAGTTATTGAAGAAACTAGAGTACAATTAACACGTGTACAAACGGAGATTGACAAAATGGAGGAGCGGGTCAAACAGCACACCGAACCGGAACGGGATAGTTTACTTACTACAATGCATGAACAGACTGAAAATTCGTCCGAGAAATGTGGAGTTATAAAAGAAATAAATACCGGCAAGTCTGTCAAGATTATGTGGACGGAGTAGTGCATCCATGGCTCACAGGAAGCATACAAGGACACCGGAACCGGTCTCCATGGCAACCACGCCGCGCACGTCCTACAGCATATAAGAGTCGCAGGGATATGAGGTCATCAGCATTGGACACGGATGCCTGCACGGAGGACTCAGCCAGTTCAGAGTCCTCCGTGTCCTAAAGTGCTAAGTGGGGTGCCACAGGGTTCTGTGTTGGGGCCGCTTCTATTTAATCTATTTATTAATGATTTGGAAGTGGGTATTGTCAGCAAGGTTTCTGTGTTTGCTGACGACACAAAACTTTGTCGACCATTAAAAATTTCAGAGGATTTGCAATCGTTGCAAGGGGATCTAGATAGATTATCACATTGGGCTGCTAAGTGGCAGATGAAATTCAATGTTGATAAATGTAAGGTGATGCATTTTGGACTTAAAAATACTTGTGCTACTTATACTATAAATGGCTCTGTGTTAAGTGAATCCCTGTTGGAAAGGGATCTTGGAGTTTTGGTGGATAACAAACTTAAAGGTAGCAAGCAGTGCCAGGCGGCAACAGCTATATATATATATATATATATATAATTATATTGCTGGAAAGGTTTAGCAATATAACTCCTTAAACGCTTCCTGCTTTCACCAGTTTGTAGTCATGTGACCAATCTTTACCTGCTTTATTGGTCTTTACTTAATACTTGTATTTTCTTTATACCACATCTTAGTACCGGTGTTTCACACCTTGAGTGTGGGGCAATATCACTTTCATTGAATGGAATATCTACACAATATACACGGTGAATGCTGCAGTGGCTCAGTCACAGCAACCCAACAATGGCAAAGATACATGGATTTAAAGTTGTCCTATGGGGTCTGTCATCTTTGCTCCTCCTATCATGGCAGTAATAAAAGCAAATAGTTAAAACTATGAGGTTGGTTTTAACTAAAGAACTAAATACCATGGTGAATTTAAAGTGGCAGTGAATCTATAACTTAAAAATGATGACTACCATCTTCACTGTGAAATAGTTGTTGCATATTTATGAAGAACAAAGCATTATGGTGGTTATTTAATAGGAAGTTATCGACATTTGGGTAGATCTTATCAAAATGTCAAAATCAATCCAAATGTTGACCCCGTGTAGAGGGTGCTTTAAACATAGTTTCTGCAGATTTTTAAAGTTTGTTCAGTTTAATATTCCACAAAAAGCAGATATAATTATTAGCCCAGTTATACCAAAATAATTGCATTTAAAGGGAAAGTTTAATGGAAAATATTTTTAAATATTGTACCAGACATTCCACCCAAAAGAGAGACCTACCGATCAGCTGCTGAGACTTAACACCATGGACAACGCAACAAAAGAGAACTGTCGGCAGCCGAAAAACTGCAGGTTCGCACGTGATCCAACACAGGCAACATCAACTGCCATCTTGCTTCCAGGGTCTGCACAAATTACCAAAACACAGAACAATGCAAAAGGTGACCAGGCAGCCCCAGCAGAACACCCAAACACACTACCGGAACAGACCCTAGATGGTGGGCAGCAAATACGAATGGCTGCCATACAAGAAACCCAAACCACACTAATGGGGGCCATGGAGGGTGGCAGAATGGTTGCATATCAGCCTCATCAGACAGGATATGCAAAATATAAGGCAGCATATTAGAAAGGCTGAAGCTAGAATTTCACAACTGGAGGACACAGTTACTCCACAATCTAGAGATCTGACAACTCCAGCAACTAGTGGAAACCTACCAGACAAAGTTGGGCGACCTGGAGAACAGAGGTTGCAGACAAAACATGTGGTTTCCCCGAGAGGGCCAAAACGCAACGCAATTCCTGGAATCCTGGAAAACCTTTTCAGCAGCATTTGCCATAGCAGGGGCACAAGGAATTCCAACTCCCAACTCCAGGTACTAGACCAAAGACCCTGATAGCACACCTTCTCAATGCTAAAGACAGACACTAACCTTAAATCCACAAGAGAAGCAGGAGAACCCACCTTTGCTAAAATGATGGTTTTCCCTGATTACTCAATAGAACTTCAAAATAAAAGAACTAACTTTGTCGAGGTTAAGAGACGAATGAGACAACTCAAGATCTTTTTGACTCAGCCACAGAGGCCAACACATGGCTGGACAACAGACGTCCGACCTGACTCACCCATGTCTAACGGCAATACAATCCCCTCAATCAACTGCATAACTATATACTATATTAATTGGTATAATCGTTCTACTTCTACATATTTTACACTACTGTATGGACCATTGAAACTATAGTTTCTTCTGTAGCTAGATAACCAAGGCGAGAATATAAATGGACTTGTGTTGGTTTTCACTATATCCACTACAAGAGACTACAAGAAAGAACAATACCTCCCTCACCCAGGTAACTTAAGGAACAGTATGAAGTGACATATCCCTATCCATTCTCTTTTGACATTACTTTATTCTGAGCCCCTCCTCTCCTTTCTTTTTTTATACTTCCTGGCCATATAGAACTATGAGTCACCTGTGATCAAGTAAAAAACTTCTAATGTACTGATTTCATACTACACAGATATTCTACAGGAGTGGGAGTAGAGAAACCCCAACACTCCAATGCTGGACTTATTCATACCTTGGTAATTTTAAACAACCCACTCCTATCCCGAATAAGGGTGATATTATCCTTACGTGGCAGGAGCCCACAATCATGCCTCCCTTCCAAGCAGTACCTCCGGTACAGCCCCAATCTACTGTAAGTTCCCACACTACGGAATAGTTGTTGTGTGATGCTAGATGGAAATACATCTAGACTGTTGGTTTACAAGTTTGTTATGCATGTTTTTTCCCCCTTATCTCAGGTCACATATGTTTACCAAAATATTGTTACAAGGATATATACAGTAAAGCCATGTTTTACTCTGATTATAAATGTATGAGGAACATAATGCATTTGTGGTTAAAACAAGGAGACTTTTCTGCAAATATTTTTGGTAGTACCTACGCTAATTGCTGGATCGAGGTCTCATGGGGAGAACCATAACTGCCGTTTCATGGAACATACCGGGCATGAACGACCACAATAAACGTATAGCAGTGTTTTCACTTTTACACAATTACTCAGTACCTACTGTATAGTATGCCTACAAGAAACCCATCTACTGCTATCTAACATACAATATCTTAAAAAAACATGGGTGGGATGGATGGCGCATAGTACCCACTTGGTATATTCCAGTGGCATTTCAACACTAATCCATAAATCAATTAGGATTAAGGTGCATGAAGTTGCTACTGATAAAAACGGGTCAGATATGCATTTGTAGCCTTAGACAGACATTCAGTTCTGTTTGTTTAACTAAGAATTTATGATCCCCCCTGCTAGACTCTCCCCACTCTAAGGGCAGCGGCAAGTTTTGCATTCAGGTACCCCTCCAGCAGAATTGTTTGTATGGGAGATTTCAATCAATCACACTATCCATCCAGTCAATCAACAACACCTTGCATATCCCCACTATCACTTCTTGTTGAAGAATTGGATTGGATTGACATTTGGAGGCACAAACATCCCAATGTACAGTAATACACCTATTACTCAGCAACCTATCATTCCTTATCCAGAATTGACTTTTTTCCTGGATCCCTGCACTGTCCCGGAAACCATAAATAGCCAACACTTAACCCGAGGTATATCTGACCATGCATCACCATCTCCTCCAATTCAAAAACGGTACTTCCTCAACTATACTTAGCAATTGGAGGCTACATCCCTTCTGGCTATCACTTTTCCAAAAATCCGGCACCATCACAGACCACATCATAGAATACTTTGAACTAGATCATACACCAGTCCCAATAGGTATTCAAAAGGATGCCTTTAAGGCAGTCCTTAGGGGTCACCTTCATTCCACCGTATCCCATTTTAAAAAACAAACTTGATCAAACAATGCAATAACTAAAGCTCTGAGGGAAGCAGAGCACTCTTATACCACAAATCCCTCACTGGAAAATAAAAACATATGGCAACAAGCCCAAACACAATTTAATCTAAATACCACAGAACAAACCAACAGAAAACTGTTTTTGAGGCAACAATACATCTTTGAACATAGCAACACTTCAGCGAAATGCCTAGCACACTTAGCCCACTCATCCACCCAACAAACGTCAATACTGTCTATTGAAGACCCAATCCAAGGTCTAGTACAGGATACCCCTAATATTCTACAAAGTTTTAAAGCCTTTTACTCACAGATATATAGCTCCCAGGTCCAATTCTCCCAAGAACAGCTACACACATACTTAAAGGACATTTAATTACCCTGCCTGACGAACGTAGGGGCTAATATATTAGAAGCCCCCTTAATATTGAATAAACATCTAAAAGCAATAGGACACATGAAAACTATGAAAATCACCTGGCCCAGATGGCATACCGGCTGAAGTCTAAGAAATATTATGAAAACACAAGAACCCCTCCTGAAAACACTTTTAAATGTCTTTCAAGCTGGTGAACTTCTACCTAGGCAACAATTGTCCTACTATTAAAGCCAGATAAAAATCCACTTAACTTTGCTTCTTATAGACACACATCTCACTTTTAAATGTAGATTTAAACTGAGTTCAGTTTTATCTAGGCCATTGTTTCTTATTTTTGCTGATTCCCTCATGTCCGGTGGTGTACCTCTGGATTGGAAAAAGGCTGATATTATTCCAATATTCAAAAAGGGTAGTCGTTCACAGCCGGGTAATTACAGGCCTGTTAGTTTAACTTCAGTGGTGGGGAAAGATCCTGGAAAGTTTAATAAGGGAGCATGTTCTAGAGTATGTTTCAAGGACTGACATTATAAGTAGTAACCAGCATGGATTTAGGAGGAATAGATCTTGTCAAACTAACTTGCTTGGCTTTTATGAGGAAGTAAGTAGAAATTTAGACTCTGGAATAGCAGTAGATGTAGTTTACTTGGATTTTGCAAAGGCTTTTGATACAGTCCCCCATAGGCGACTAATGTATAAGCTAAGGTCTGTTGGTCTGGGGAGTAACATTTGTACATGGATAGAAAATTGGTTAATGAATAGGATGCAGAGAGTAGTTGTTAATGGGGCTTCATCATTATGGACTAAAGTGCTAAGTGGGGTGCCACAGGGTTCTGTGCTGGGGCCACTTCTATTTAATCTATTTATTAATGATTTGGAAGTGGGTATTGTCAGCAAGGTTTCTGTGTTTGCTGATGACACAAAACTTTGTCGACCATTAAAAACTTCAGAGGATGTGCAATAGTTGCAAGGGGATCTAGATAGATTGTCACATTGGGCTGCTAAGTGGCAGATGAAATTCAATGTTGATAAATGTAAGGTGATGCATTTTGGACTTAAAAATCCTTGTGCTACTTATACTATAAATGGCTCTGTGTTAAGTGAATCCCTGTTGGAAAGGGATCTTGGAGTTTTCGTGGATAACAAACTTAAAGGTAGCAAGCAGTGCCAGGCGGCAACAGCCAGAGCCAGCATGGTATTGTCTTGTATAAAGAGAGGTATGAATTCAAGGGAGGAAAATGTAATTCTCCCTCTTTACAAAGCATTGGTAAGGCCTCATTTGGAATATGCAGTGCAATTTTGGAATCCTGTGTACAAAAAGGACATATTTGAAATGGAAAGGGTTCAGAGAAGGGCAACTAAATTAATAAGGGGATTGGGGGAGCTTGAATATGAAGAGAGACTGGAAAAGTTACAATTATGTACGCTGGAGAAAAGGCGCTTGTGTGGGGATATGATTACTGTGTATAAATACACTAACGGGCCATACAATAAACTATCTGGGGCATTGTTCACCAATAGAACATGTCAAAGGACACGTGGACATCCCTTAAGACTTGAAGAAAAAATGTTTAGGCTTCAAGCTCGGAAAGGGTTTTTCACTGTGAGAACGGTAAAGCTATGGAACTGTCTTCCAGTGGACGTTGTAATGGCAGGTTCATTGGTCAGTTTAAAAAAAAAAGTTGGATGAGTTTCTGCAAACAAGGAATGTTGCAAGTTACTGGTATTGATACATAAAGTAGAGTTGATCCAGGGAAATTTCCGATTGCCACTTGGAGTCAGGAAGGAATTTTTTTCCCCCTTCATAAATTTGGTGGGGGTTTTTTGCCTTCCTCTGGATCAACAGTTAGGCAGGAAATGAGGATATTGCTAGATGGGTTGGACTGGATGGACGTATGTCTTTATTCAACCTCAAATACTATACTATACTATAACAGACCCCGGGAATTTACATACAAAAGAGGATTCTACACCATATGAAACACGCTCCAGGAAAAAGAAAAAATTGTTTTTTTTAGGGGCTGGAGACAGACACGACGAGGAGGAAGGAAACATAAACATAAAGAGACGAGGGAGGAACAGACCGTAACGTCTTACGGTGAGTGAAGCCTCATTATTTTCAAAGGTTTAAAAGCCTGAGACTTTGAAATTGAGACTTTTAAATTTGAACGCTCCCTTAAATTGATGGAAATGTTTAAAGACAAAGAAGAATTAACCACGATATATCCCTTTAGACCAAAAAGTTCCTTTATGTCAACAGGGATATATAATAGTATTGATTTATTTGTTTAACATTTTAAAACAGAAGTTTTATCAACCGAAATAAGAAAATGTAAACCTAATTTGACTGAAATGGAAGAATGTGCCTTAAAAGATCTGTGCAATAACAATAATATTATATTAAAACCAGCAGATAATGGGGGAGCGGTCATCCAGATGGATTACGAATTTTGTAAAGAAAGCATGCTATCACACTTGGACTGCGGAGCATATGAAAAACTAGAAAGAGATCCAACGTGAGTATCTATACTAAAATAAACAACTTGTGTGATATTGCTTTCACTAATGGTTGGATTGACCAAAAAATATTTGACTTTTTATTAGATGACAGTCCTAGAAGACCTGTGATAAGAGTATTGAAACACCTCCCTTCAGACCAATAGTGTCTGCACTAGGATCTATTTTACAACCCATGTCACAATTTATAGATTTCTTCTTAAATCCTCTGGTTAAAGAATTGCCAGCTTACATCAAAGATACGCAGGATTTTCTGAGCCAACTAAACAACATAAAAAACTGGGACCCTAACTGGATGTTATTAACTATGGATATTACATCATTATATACTAACATATATAATGATAAGGGCATGGAAGCCACATGACAAATACTGGGACAAAATTACAACAGACTTTTACCTTCTGAGTTTATCATGGAATGCCTGTCTTTAATACTACATAACAAATATTTTAGATTTGAAAATCAATATTTTATGCAACAAGTTGGGACTGCCATGGGCAGTCCTGTAGCGCCCTCTTATGCTAATTTACATGTAGGACATTTGGAAAATGAATTTGTTTATCAAAATGATCTATATAAAAAACATTGCGTAAAATACATGCGTTTTATTGACGACCTATTTGTTGTATGGAATGGGACCGAAAAACACAAGCAATAGAATTTAATAGCCTGTTGAATACTATGGACAGCAATTTGAAATGACTATGTCAAAAACTGAAATTAATTATCTGGATGTACATATTGTGGTTAAGGATACTAAATTGTTTCCTACTTTGTATAGTAAGTCGACAGGCCATAACACACTGCTTAGGGCCAACAGTTTTCATCCTAGACATGTTTTTTCAGGTTTACCAAAATCTCAATTTTTAAGAGTTCATCGAATATGCAATGATATTGAGGAAAGAGAATTGCAATTAGATAGAATGGAGAAAAAAAATCTTGATAGGGTTTATAATCCCATAGAGATTAAACAGGCTATAATTCAAGCAGCAACACATTCTAATATCAAGAAGTGCCACGATAGAGGTGTTCCATTTATACAGAAATATTCTACAGCATCTAATGTTATCAATCAATCATTGAATAAATACTGGCCAATTATCCAGGGCGATACTGATTTATGTGATAAAGTGAGCAGGAAACCTATTCCAACATACAACTATATTCATATTTGACACAGGCAGACCCTATACAAAAATATCAAAAACAGACATTCAATGTTACCGTTGTTGCAATTGCAATGTATGCAACTCATTAATCATAGGTAAAAAATGTTATCACCCGCACAGTGGTAAACCATACCCTATAAAAGGATACTATACGTGTAACACGGATTATTTGCTTAAAGGACAACTCCATCCTCATAATAACATCTTTTAGAAAGAATGGCCTCTTTAAAATATGTTGAAATATCTTACTTTGTCTTCTGAATTCATTACTGTATGCCTGTGAGGCTTCTGGATGCCTTGTGGAAACTGAGCAATTTAGAAACCTGTACTGAGCCTGTACTGAGCCTGAGCATGTTCAGAAGAGGCTGCTAGAGGATTAGCATTCAGTCATTGGCTGTGATGTCAACTGTCAAATCCATAACTGACAGTTGCTAACTGAAAGAACCAGGAAGCAGAAACAGGGTAAACAGGACATTGTGCAGGATTTCAGGTTAGACTTATATATTTCAGATTTCAAACTATTACCATTTAGGATTTTGGGGGGTGATTAACCTGTATGTAAGTTTTCATTTTAGGGCTGGACTTTAAATGCCCTCCAAAATTTATATTGGAAAAACAATTGGGCCCTTTAAAAATAGATTCCAGAAATATAAAAGCGATATTAAATTAGCTTGGGAACGTAAAGACAAATAAACTCAGAAAGTGGAGATACCCCGAATCGTCACTCATTTTTTAGAAACCAGACACCAAGTACATAAGTTAAAGGGGATGGTGATTGACCACATATCACCACAGAAAAGAGGGGGCAACAGAAATAACAGGAAAGAATCCTTTTGGATATATACATAAGAAACATTACAGCCACAGGGACTAAACGTCAATCTAGGATTAAAGTGTTTTTTAAATGAATAACGACTTAACTACCGTCTAACATTTTATATCAATATTTTGTATCATTGTGTATTATTCTTCTAACTTATCCTGAATGTTTTATATATCTTATGTAATTGTCTTTTGGTGTTTTATAATAACTGTGTATATGGAGTATCCATATTTTTTTTTAAAAAAACTTTTTAGCACTTTTTAGTATTTACACTATTTTTATATTTAATGTATTTTGGCACTAGCACTTTATATGCAATATATTGATGCCCATCATATTCATTTATTGATGTATTGGGAACATGTGATTTATTTGATAGTTACCACTAGAGGTCACTGATACTTCCTCTTACTTCACCTTATTTAAACTGCACTTTGCACTTTGTTTACTATTATGTTGTCTGAAAAAGGTACCGCACTGGTACCGAAACGTCACAAGTGTGAATAAATACACTGGATTTTAGACTAGAGTGCACTATTCCTTTTTTTGCTTATTTATACCTTGGTTTATATCCGAGTTTGTTTACACTTGAGCATATACAGTTTTTTATGTATATGGTTCAAAGGGCTTTTACAGTTTTGTGCAAAATACTACAATGTGCTGTTTTAGTTTTGTGAAGTCTCCTGGACAGAAAGTGTGAGATAATTCACCCACCTTTTTTCATTAGATACAAGCACCAACCTCTTCACTTTGGCTCCACAATAAAAACCTGGAGGCTACAGCACTAACATAGTATACCAGCACTCCTCTGCTTTCAGTCATGACCATGATAGCTGATGATACCATGACCAATAATTGACTGGGCTTCCCCGTACATGCTATGGCCATGCTAGAGTTCATGCAGCAGGTGGTAGAAGAGGTTGGGGCTTTTTAATAGTAAAAAGTGGGTGAAAAAACAATATGTAATGCTCCCTATTTGAGGTTTTTATAAACAAAACTGCATAATGAGAAGGTTACTTTTAAGTGGACAAATAACAAATGGCTGAACAAACAATTGCGGTAAAGAGACAAAAGACTTTTTTTTTATCCGGTGTATACACAGAAAACTCCAAATCATGCATGTACAGGTAATTGGTTACTGTGTGTGCCCCTCCAGAATTTTCAGTATAAGAACACACAAGATGAGATATTTTCTGAATGTAAGAGCTAATAAATTCAGACACCCCAGGAAAGACACGTTCATACTTCTGCCCCCCCCAATGATTAGCATTAAAGGTGTAGTTTTTATTTTAAAGTCCATCTGAAGCTTGCTAATTATATATTTGATCCATCTTACTTAAAGGGCAAGTCCAGCCCTAAAATGAAAACTTACATACAGGTAAATCACCCCCCAAAACCCTAAACGGTAATAGTTTGAAATCTGAAATATATAAGTCTAACCAGAAATCCTGCACAATGTCCTGTTTCCCCTGTTTCTGCTTCCTGGTTCTTCCAGTTAGCAACTAGCAATTATGGATTTGACAGTTGACATCACAGCCAATGACTGAATGTTAATCCCCTATCTGCCTTTTCTGAGCATGCCCAGGCTCAGTAAAGGCTCAGTACAAGTTTATAAATTGCTCAGTTTCCATGAGGCATCCAGAAGCATGGCAGCCATACAGTACTGAATTCACAGGACAAAGTATGATATATCAACATATTTTAAAGAGTCCATTCTTTCTAAAAGATGTTCTTATGAGGGTGGAGTTGTCCTTTAATGTTCCTACAGATCACATTTTCAATTATTTTATATGAATCAGAAAGATCTGCCACTGACATCTGCTGGTGGAATTAATATCACGTAAATATGTTATCTGTCTTTATGATTTGAAATATGCATGATGCAATGCTCTTAAAAGGGAAATTAAAAGGGGTGATTAAATACTGGATCAAACTTAACATTCTCCATTGTAAGGAAACACCAAAATAAATAACTTGTGTTATTTTAATAAAGAAGAACTAAAGCTAAAATATGATTATCCTCACCTCTAAACTTAGCAACATTATAAATAAACCATCAATTTAAATCTGCAGGTTTCTGTTTCTTTCTGCAGCCCTCCTTTGGGAGTGTGTCCCTGGACAGTGGGGATATTCACAGAGAGCAGCTATCACCTTTCTAGGATTTAATATTGTAATAGCATGTGTGAATTTTGATTAATGCAAAGACCTGCTTGATTTTAATGCCAGACATATTAAATCGGTAGGCTGCGTTGGTGTATTTTACAAAATCTGTGCAGCCCACACTATTCCCTTTTTAAAGTGATAAATGGGCTACCATCTCTTTAAGACCACTATGGTGCTTATTAACTTTCCTGCTATTTGTTTTATCCCATGATGCACACACAGTTTCTACTGTGACTTTTTTCCTGATTCCAATTAATAAAAAAATAAAAACGTATGTGTCAAACGAATCGAGGGAAAATGCAATTAAGTGCAATTCATGAGATTTCTAGCCGTCACCTTTTCCTCTCTGCCCCCTATAAAAGTAACTACTGTGTCACCTGCCTGTTTACCTCTGTTTAATAAAGACTGCGTAGTCAGAAAGCCCATTGCTACTAAGAATACTAGCTGCAAAAAACAGGAAATTCCAGAAACCTGCAGAATTACAGCTGATTTCCCCACAATGCTGCTTGTTTCAGAGGTGAGATTTGCATACATCAGAAAGTTAGGAAATCTAGAGTGTATTGAGGTTTTTTTTTATTTTAGCTTTTATTTTCCTTTTCTTTAGACATTTTTTCTTTTAGCTTATTTGTGTAATAAGCATCCTATTTGCTATCCAAATACAACATGGTGACCTCCATATGTATTCCTCATTATTGTTGGTATTTATCATTTGTACACCCTGTAACTACAGCCTCTTAATGCACCACTTTTCTATTCTCCTAGAGGAAAAATCCTGTTTATTTTGTTTTACCCTCTGAAAAAGGACGTCACTGCTATAATTAAGGGATACAGTGTTAACACCCACTGAGAACTTCTGGGTTTAAACTTTAACTAAACACTGTAAAGCAACCAGTATTCTCAGTTATACCTCTATAGAGAAAGAAGCGGAACATACATGTTAAAGGTAACCGTAGTCTATATGGCAAGGTTAAAAATATGATTGTACCTTGGTTAAATATTGCTCAATAGTTATTAATGATTGTTTTTAAAGGGGATTTAAGGTCAACACAGATTGCTTTTACTGTATATCTGTTGCTGATATGGCAGGTCACATTAGAAGAAAACAATGGCTGTGATTTGGATCCCTTTTATACTAAAACCCTACTTGCTATACCACTTGTGTCAAATACAAGGCCCGTGGGCCGAATACAGCCTGTCTGGCCATTGTTTGTGGCACTGCTATCCATTTGTGCAGTCCCAAGCAGCCTTAAGGTGGCCATACATATGTTCGATATTACTTACCCGACCGATAGTTCACGCGATGTTCGTACGATCCTGCCGAAACTGTTTCTCCCGATCTTATATGCGACCGACATGCGATCACAAAATGAATGGAATTTTGCAATCGCATGTCGGTCGCATATAAGACTGTTTTCAAACAGCTTTATTTAGCTTTACTAAGGGCCATATTTATCAAACATCTTCATCGTTTTTTTTACGATCACTGCAAAATAACGATCGGTGTTCTACGATACCAATTATTATTTTACAATATTGATCGTAATTCCACAATACCGCCTTAGTAAATCTACAGTGCCAATATAGTAGAATAACGATCGATATGGTAGAATAACGAGCGATATGGTAGAATAACGAGCGATATGGTAGAATAACATAAACTTTTCATTTTTGGAAATTCAATTGATTTAATGGTAAGGGGCTGTAAGAATTGCATTTTAATAAACAAAAAGAGTCAGTAGGAGTAAGACAAATGTGTAAATAAATAATAATAAATATATAAAATGTTTGATGGGCCCCTAAATTCTTCCTGGTGGGTCCCTGGTCCCAAATTTCCTGGTAGGCCTCCAACATCCCAGTTGGCGAGGTCTAAGTAATGGGGCATTTCAAGCAAGATACCTATTTTTTTGTGTGGAGGTGAGATGCCCTGGATCACATCTCTGGTTGCAGTCTGTGAGCATTTATATTGCCATTTGAGGCTTCCGGGCAGGGTGGGGGAAGGGGGGCATGGCAAATTGATGTCACATTTGTGACATCACTTAGGATGGAGAGAGGCAGAGTTAGTGGTCTAGGGGGTGAAAGGCCTGTTGAAATGTATATATGAGTGTGCCTCTTTTCGCTACTATTACATATGATAATTACCTACAAACACGTTCAGAGTGAAGAACATAAGAGTCCTCAGGATTGAATGCAAGTGAGACTTTATTGCAGCTTAAGCTGCTTAAGTCAACAAGGAGCGCACCGCTGGAGTGAAGGCACGTAAGAATGATTCGACTTTGATTTTTAAAGAACTAATATAGCGTTAAGGTCTGGGCAGGGGGGAACTAAATTATATTAAAAGTTGGATTTTGGGGTGGACATGCCCTGTAACACATAATCATCTACCGTATATATTCGAGTATAAGCCGAGGTTTTTAGGTTTAAAAATCAACCTAAAAACCTTGCCTCGGCTCATACTTGAGTCAAGAAAAACTTACCTTAATTCCAGATGCAGCCGCGAGTCAGGAAGGAAAGCCAGCAGTTCCCAGTAGTTCTTCGCGGGTGCGCGATGATGTCATCGCGCACGCTGGCGGGATGACGTCATCGCGCAGCCGCTAAGCAGTACTGGGAACTGCCGGCTTTGCACAGAGAGATGAAGACTGAAGACTGGCCAGGTACGGTAAGTGAACTGGGGGGGCTCTAGGGTGAGGGACAGTATGCCATACAGTAACACCCAATACCTTTCTACTATAGGTGTTTGAAAACTACAACTCCCAGCAACAAAAGCATGCTGGGAGTTGTAGTTTCCAAACATCTACAGTGGAAAGGTATTAGGGTTACTGTATGGGATTACTGTACATTTAAAGGGCAACTATCTACCCTTGGATTTTGGACGCAAAAATGGGTACCTTGGCTTATACTCGGGTGGGCTTATACTCGAGTATATACGGTAAATACTAAGGAACTTTCCTGTCTCTTTTGGGGGTAACGTATACTACAGTTATCCTGTGTTTTGACTTTATCATCTCTTTCAGTAATCCCAAGTTCAGAAATTGGGACCTCCATGGGATTCTTATCTATCACAGGGTGTACACTCCTTTCCCTATAAACATCCTCATCTCCATTTAACATATCAGTTTGTGTTTGTCTCTCAGTTTCACCCTTTGCGATAAACTTTACTAGTCTATGTTTAAAGACTTTTCCATTGTTTGGATAATACACCAGGTATGAGGGACTATTTTTAGCATATCCAACAAATATTCCCTTCTTACACTTTGAATCTAGCTTCTTCCTGCCAGACAGGTACACAAAAATTGCCATCTTAGAAAGGTTAGGCTTCCTTCCGGTAACATGTAATATGGGGTTTGTGTCAAACGATTATTAAAACACCTGTTACGGATCAGTCATTACTGCATATGTCCATAATTCCTTAGGCAATTTACTCTCAATTAACAAACATCTTGCCATCTCAAACAGTGTTCTCCACTGAGAAAGGGGCAGAGGTCTCATATCTTATACTCTTTTTACTGAGCAGTGACTGGAAATTCTTTGCCATAAATTCTTTACCATTATCAGACATTATGCATTTGATAGTCCCATAGGGGTCAGTATCAGCAATGAACCTTTCTGTAGGTAATACTGTATCATTTTTATTTTTCATAAAGTACACTAATATTGCACCAGAATAATCATCAGTAAAAGCTATGGTAATCCTAAAACCATCCATGGCTCTATGGGGCCTGCTAAATCATTGTGTACTTGTTCAAGTGTGTTATTTGTACAGGCGTCCGACTCTCTGTTTCTGCTCTGCACATATTTACCCTGAGTACAAATTTCACAATTTAGTTTGGAAATATCAACCTTACCCTTAATATTCATCCCATCTACGACACCTTGTAGTTTTATAACATCATCATAATTACAATGACCAAGGATTTCATGCCATGCTTGAATATCATAACAATTATTACAACTGTCTTCATATTCATCAAGACAATTCAGCTAGTAAGTCTGTTACATTTCTTGATTATAAACTTGGTACCATTCTTAAGATTAGTCCACTGTCACTTTGCCATTGCTTGTCGCTGCTTCAACAGAGAAAATGTCCTGTGGATATGTGGGAATATACAGTGCATTTCGTAACATTGTCTTTACTTTATTTCCCTTACTGTCAGTTAGGCACACTTCGTTCATCGCATTATGAGTTTTTGACTGACACCATATTTTTCAATGTCCTCAAAGCTTCTTAACTGTGTTTTAAACTCAGCAAAAGTTAATTTTCCACCTCCCTCTGTGATATGAATTGCAAAGGGTTTAAATGATTCAGGTAGGCCTTTAATCAACAATCCATCTCCTAGGGTCTCTACAGCATTTCTCAGTGCTGTAATGACGGTTTTTGCATGTATTACCGGTATATAGTCTGTAACACTTTTATGTTCAGCTTTCTGCAGTGCTGTTAACTAACTATATAAGCTAATGATTCTTGGCTTACCTTTACCTGCATAGTGGTTTCTCAGGATTTGAAGCACTTTCCTTCCATCATCAGCATAACCAAAAACAGGCTTTTATCATCCAGAAATTTAATTCATTCAGCATAAGCTTCCTCTGTCTCATTTCTGTCCTCATCGCAGTCTATTTCCTTTGAGAGATGCAGGATGGTCTCTTTAAGTTTTATACTGTAAGCGCAGATGACCTAGGAACTTTGTTTCCCACAATTCATAATTCTTTTCATCTCCATCAAAAATTAGCCTGATCCGTCGGTTTCCTCCTTCTCTCCAGGGCCCATAACCTGTATCCATTTTTTGACGAGAGAAGGGATAACCGGTATGTGACATAATGCTAGTCAGGGAAGTACCGTATATACTCGAGTATAAACCGAGTTTTTCAGGCTGTAAAATCAATCAGTTTATACTCGAGTCAGTACATTTACCTGTGCATCCAGCTCTCCAGTGTCCGGGATTCCTGTCTGTAAGTGCAGCATACAAATTGAATCTGTCTGTAAGTGCCATCCTGCGAATGGAATCCTGTACATTACGGTACTTAACCATTTCGGCAGCCAGCGCGACAGTACAGGGACTCAGCGCGCGGCTGCCGAAATGGTTAAGTACCGGTACCGTAATGTACAGGATTCAATTTGCAGGATGGCACTTACAGGACAGGAATCCCGGACACTGGAGAGCTGGATGCACAATGAGAGAAGGTACCCAGACAGGAAGCTCGGATGCACACTGGATAGCTGGATGCACACTGGAGAGAGGGTATCCTTTGAATTAGGTGGGAGGGTGAGGGTGTAGATGTTTGGAAACTACAACTCCCAGCTAATAAAGCATGCTGGGAGTTGTAGTTTCCAAACATCTGGAGTGCCAAGGTATCAAGGTATGAGAATTTAGAATTTGTCAATTTCTACCCTCGGTTTATACTCGAGTCAATCACTTTTATTAGTTTTTTCAGGTACAATCGGGTACCTCGGTTTATACTCGGGTCTGTTTATACTCGAGTATATACGGTAACTGTAAACAGACACCATGCTGCTTGTTTTTCCTCAGTTCAAGGAGACAACAACAACTTTAGTAACACTCCTACATAGCAGACAAAGCATATGCTAAATAACTTTGAATCTGCAGCTGTATGAGAGCACACATATAAATGAACATCTTAACAAACCCTTTCACTGCCAGCAAAATTT
This sequence comes from Hymenochirus boettgeri, assembly GCA_019447015.1. NCBI lineage: Eukaryota > Metazoa > Chordata > Amphibia > Anura > Pipidae > Hymenochirus > Hymenochirus boettgeri. The sequence continues at coordinate 109,962,350 of CM033472.1, forward strand.
CATAAAATATTTGCGTTCTGTGCCAGAACAATTTTCAGGATTTTGCCCTTCGGTTTTGACAGAATTTACAGTAGGAACCACTATTATAAATACAGGGAGATTCAATAAAAGTTCTTATTGTTAAAAATGGTTCCAATTTTGCCCCAACCAATCAGATGTTAGCTTTCAAATGTTAAATACAGTAAGATCTGATTGGATGGGGCAAAATTACACAGAGGGTGTGCAGTTAGTGTGAGCTTATCTACTCCACACTCCCCTTTTCCATTTATTCAGATGAAAGTGTTCTATAAACCTTGGGCTACTGCTAATATGGATCAGTTTTTATGATATAATTGTTTCCTTTGAGGAACAAGTATCCAAACATATGATGTTTCTGACACGGAACAGAATTATGTCAAAAATGTTGCAACACTCTTCAGGTCTTTTTGAATTCTCCTAATTTTAATCTACTGACAATGAATGTAAACTATTTAAATATATGGTTATGCCTTACACAGACATTGGAAACAATCAGTAAAACCTACTCTGAACTTGTAACTATGGTACAAAAGATCATAGTAACATAGTAACATAGTAATTAAGGTTGAATAAAGACATACGTCCATCAAGTCCAACCTATTCACCCCCCCTTTTTTTTTTTTAACCCTACCTAACAGTTGATCCAGAGGAAGGCAAAAAAAAAACAGCTAAAAAGGGGGGAAAAAATTCCTTCCTGACTCCAAACGGCAATTGGAAAGTATCCCTGGATCAACCAGATCTATATGCATTAATACCAGTAATTCTCAATATTTTTTAGTTTTAGAAACTTATCCAGGCCTTTTTTAAAGTTATTTAATGAACTTGCCATTACCACATCTGCTGGAAGACAGTTCCACAGTTTCACCGTTCTCACTGTAAAGAAACCTTTCCTAACCTGAAGATGATACTTCTTTTCTTCCAACCTTAAAGGATGTCCACGTGTCCTCTGATATGACCTGTTAGTAAACAATGCACCAGAGAGTTCATTGTATGGGCCATTAATATATTTGTATAAGGTTATCATGTCCCCACGCAAACGTCGCTTCTCCAATGTAAACAGCCCTAACTTGTCTAATCTGCCTGCATAGTCAAGCCCCTCCATTCCCCTTATTAATTTAGTTGCCCTTCTCTGAATTGCCTCAGAGGTAATATTGGGGAGAAGGCAGGTCAGGGTGAAGAATGGGCCTGTCTGGTGAAAGGAGAGATGGAAAGGTAGGGTTTGGGGAAAGGTGGAGAATGGGCATAGCAGGGCGGCGACTTCAAGTGCTATTCAGAGACCAGTATTTCAGCCCTGACTGTGGCACTCTGGGGTTTGACCCTGTAGACTGCACCCAAATTGGGGTACAATGGGAATCCTTTATGGGATCCCAGTTACAACCAAGGGGATCAACACCACTAATTACTGTTCAGTCATCATTGCATGAACATGGGACAGGGGCATCATTTAATTTTAAGTTCCCATCATGAACTTCTATAAATAAGTAACCACCTATTATTTTCCATATTGTGTCTTTGGGGTGAAATGTGTAATAAGTTCCTGTGGTAATATTTGTTTTTGTTTGTTTTTTCTTTATTGGTTCTTTCTATGTTTTGTAATAATTTAAACTGAATGAAAACTACAATCTAAAAAAACCCACAATGATGCCACGGCCATAAATTAATATACAACCATGTCATAAAAACGAATACCGCACTATAGTAAAATACACTATTTAATGCGATGCCAGTAATTTCCACTGCAGTCATACAAAAACGCCATTATAACCACATTAGTTTCTAATAATGTTGGGTAGGTTTCTGACAAAAGTAAAAAAGTCAAAGTCGCTGAAACTGAAAGTCGATGCATGGCAGCTCACACTTTTTAGGTAAATGAGTTATTGATATTTCTGTCTGCTAGCTTCCACTCCATAATTTAAAACATTAGCGTTTAATCAAGATTGGGATTTTAATATCTCAGGGGATGTGGCCTTGTTTTCTACAAGATCTGACTTTAAATTTAAAAGAAATTACTGTAAATTTAACCTTTAATGCACTGTTAAAGAATCCTATGAGATATGTTTAAAAAAGGTTACCTTCTATATAATGTATAACACTCCAAATGTTTTTTCAGGTCAAAGAAACTTTTTAATTGCTGTGTATGAATAACTCACAATATTACAGGAAACTTTGAATTCTAACATTAGTATGAATTGTTTGCTTTGTGTCTCTTTAAAAATGCATTTCAACAATTGATACTCCCCCTTGCCAAGTATGCCCTAATGGGATGCATGATTAATGTTTAAATCTGTAAGGCAGTACCAGGAACAAATTGCAAGCCTCTTCCCTCTATCTAGTTAAGTAGCAAGAAAACATTTTCAATTTCATCTCCTAGCCTGTCTCTGATTATTATGCGGTTGCTGTTCTTTGTAAAGGAAGTGTCTCTCCTATCCAGAGAGAGAGAGTAATAAGAGAAGTGGGTTAGGGGATAGTCAGGTGAGAAACAGCACTGAACTACAAGGGGATACAAAAACAAGCCAAGAAGCCAAGTAAAGGGAAGAAGGTAAGCACCCATTTTAGCTGGATCACAGGCTCTCTTGCAATATGTTTAAATTTTTGAATTGGTAACTGACAATTGCACCCAACATGCGGCTTCTTTAAAAAGGACTTTAAAGTGCAGTGTATTTATGTGCCAGTGTTGATGAGTCTTGTTTAGATCTGATGTTGGACCCTGGAGTGAAGTTAAAGGGGGTTCCCAAGACTACATAGCAAGGCTGTGGTTAAAGTTGGAGGTAATTCTATGAGCCTCCAGCTCTTGTTTTGAAGTTGGGGGGGGCTCCGTCATTAAAGCTAGATTTTATTCTGCTGTGCTTTACCTAAAAAAAAAAAAAATATTTTTTTTTTTTTGAAGATTGAATAATAAACCTTGTTTGCTTTGTATACTTAAACCTTAAAGCATTAAAGCCTTAACCTTTGCTCTGGTTGTGGCAGGGTTGATCAAATATGTGATTTTGTACCACATATCAGCACCGTGTATAATTAGAAGTGTGTTGTGTACAGTACAATGTAGTCACCACAATGTAATGCAGACTGTGAGCAGCAGTGTCTGAGGCAGGGAGTAGGGAAAGTAGTGTGATTAGCAGAGGGGGAGCATCCAGGGGTAAAGAAGTGTATAACCAGCACATAGGCTGTGAACTTCTTATAGAAATACTGAAAGTGTACCTTGTTTTTCTTTTAGTTTTGGGGAGTATCAAAATACTCATCTGTGGTGAAAATTGGAGCCAGTATCTTGCCTGATAGACCAAATTTACAGTCAAGGCAGTCAACAGGGTCAAAATATCGACCAATTTGCACAGAGCCTAAACAGAGTAGAAAACACTGTGGCCACTAGAAAAGTCTCAAGAAGGCAGATGTGATCTGTAGTAGGGATGGACTGCAGATTTTCTTTAGGAAAAAAGGCTTTCAATTAAATGCTCTTTAACCAACTGTTGGCTATGACATCTTTGAAGATCTGAAGCAGACATAATGGTGGCCACAGATGGATTGATATTACCGAACGATCTCATGCGATAATATCGATTAGGCGAAAACTTTGCCCATCCCAAAAATGTAATAAGACTGATAGGATAAGCCCAATTTTATAGGCGGTCACCATACATGGTATCGGCCGATTGTATCACTGCAATTATGGCCAGCATAAGGCAGATCCATAAAGGAAAAAAGATATCATCTTATTAGCATAAGTGACAATTTCTGGATAAGGCAGGTACAGCTGGAAGTTTATAACCTGTCTGATTATTAAAAGGCTCAACTTTTATATACAATAAATGGCCAATACACATACCAATAGCAGTCATACAATCCTGATAGTTATTGGTCCAATAATAAATTTCTAGCAGGACCGATAGGGCAAAAAATCTGCTGATCATCAGCCATACACAATCTGCTGGTTTTAGCATATCAGAATATCCTGATATCATATAACTGATATTGGTGTGTGTATGGGGCCCCTTTAAAAGAGAACTAAACGTAATTTTTTAGAAAACTTTATGTGAAAGCATTTCTCCTCAAACCACTTATACATTGTAAGATTCTTCTCTAGAAAGTTGCATTTACATACGTGTGAGAAAATTCTATAACTAAGGTTTCCATGTTGTTGCCAGTACAATTCACAACCTATGTAGGTCTTCATAGAGCCTTGTAAGCATGTGCACCTATTGCTCCCTGACCCCAGTATTCACTTATTCACTGCGTTTATGCACAGTATTTTCTATAAGGTTGTATCCACACCAATATGGAATTCCCTGAAAACACTTTAAAATAAGCTTGTTACTCTGCAATTTATGTTCCAATTATCATGCATTACTGATAGCTGACCTTTTTAAACACTGTGAAATCCCTGTTCTGTGTCTCTGAGGCAGAATCTACTGTAGCATTATCTGTGACAGAAGCGGGTCTCTGTACTGTTATATCAATGTCTGTCAGCTTCTAGGAAGCAAGACTGATTGAGCAGCTGTTGAGCACTACAGAGTATGTCAAGTGTACTGCGTACACACCCAGCTAAGGTTGATTATGAGATCTGACCCCTAGTACCCACATGTTCATTTCATAAATCACCCAGCAGCCACAGGTAAGGGAGAGGTGCTCTGTCTATTGGGACAATGTTGTCTGGATACTTTGGTTCCCCTTTAAGTATTTTCATATCATAGGTTTATAGATTGACCTCTAGGAGTCTAAAGCAGCTTAAGTTAACACAGCTAGGACCGTATTTATAAAACTTTGGTATTGTCAAAGTTTACCAAGTGGCTATAAATGAACCACTCATTTGCAGTCTATTAGTGCAAAATATCAATTGTAAATTGATGGCTCAAGAATGTTGAGTCGATTGACAGATGTTGTTGGTGTTTTATTTGCACAGAACATGTGGCAATTAAAGATAATTATGTACAAAATTTAGAGATGAGTAAAGGACCATACAAACGTGTGATAGCAGGGCTGACCTGCGGCATACACCTGTAAGTCTAACAACCATTTTGGCTGAATATTGTTAGGTTTATGGGCTACAAAGCTTGAGTCTGTGATGCAGGGTGCTGGATCACTGTTTTATTATCTGTAAAGCTCCTTATTTTACATTTACAGGCCTATTTATAATACCACAATATCATTTATTACCGATGGGTCGGTAATAACCCACAGTATCAGGAATAATGATACTGCAGGATTATAAATGTAAAATATGGATCATTATCTGCCTAGTCAGTATTTTACGAGTGTCGCAATTTTACAGCTATGAGCGTAAAATAAAAACCGCAATGGCCATCAAACGGCGATACAATGTGATGCACTACAGTGCAAAATACAGGCACCATATTTTGGAATGTTTTTGTTTATTGTCCTCCACTTTCCCGGATTCATTATGACATTTATTAAACCAGTTATAAATCTCCGAGTGCGTGGAATTGCATTTGCTCATTGCAGTGGTATCAGAGGAGTTGGTATTTTGTCCTTCCTGGAATACATCTGTTTTCCTGCAATGGCAGCCACTAAGGCAGCTTACTTAAAAGGGTAATAAACTTATAAGCACAGAGCCTGGAATGGCTCATGTGCCAAAGTGGGATAACAAGTTCCATACTGTATACAGCTAGCGATCGTTTGTTGACACTGAAACTGAAGCTGGCAAATAAGAGACATGAAAATCCTGCAGGGGGCTTTGCTGTGCACAGGCATTACACAGAACATGGCATAACAAATGATTTACAGTCACTGCCTGGTGTATTTCTTATAGGGCTTGAATGTCAGGCCCTCGCATGTACATGTATAGGCATAGCTGGAAAAAGATGTAATCCACTGGCTTATGACAAGGAAGAATTTGAAGATGACTCATAGCACTGGAACATGTTTGCAAATACAGGATTTGCTGTAAAACATTGTCTGCCGCTTATGGCTTTTAAAGTTTAGTAGCATACAAAGCCAGAGAGTACAAATCTAATTAACAGCTTAAAGGGGACCTAAACCCTAAAAGTTGTTCTAGTTACATTCAGAATAACATTTGTTATCCTTTTTTTCCCATAATTAAAGGAGAAATAAAGTAAAAAGGTTTTGTTATGTTCGGATGATTCCCCATTGAAAGGTAACATTGCAAACACACACAGACAACTCAACAGGCCTGTTCACACAGGTTAGCATAGAGCACACTCAAAATTATACAAAATTTGATTTTGTGTCTGCACAGATAATACTATATTGTCAGTGTGTATGCGTTCGTGGTGGGTCGTTCGGTGATCGGCCTGGCGGTTGATAGCCTTACCTATTGAGGCTTACCAATCAGGAGGTAGATGATAATCTTGGAGGGGAGGACCTAAAATAGGAACCTAAGGACAAACATATGTCAGCAACTTTGAATGTAAAAAGGTAGGCCATGGGGGGGGCTTAGGGGGAGAAAAATATGCCAAAAGCATTTTAAAAGCTGCAGCTTTGAACTGAGCATAACTTAAAAGGACTTTGGCTTATCTTAAACTATAATTGAATACATGTAAGTAGCACTTACTCTGATTTGCGTGTGTTGCTGCATGCCTTCAATCCAGCACACATTTTGTTTAGGAGCAGTATCCCCCCTCCCTCTTTAACCACTCCCACTTTCATCCGACCTGACTTTTTTCCTACAAACCAACTTTCAAGCCTGCACATCACACAGCATTCCAAAACTCTGTCACCACTCCAGCTACAGTAAAACTACTCACAGAAGAATAGTTTTTGAGAGCAAGGAACTTGACTGACAGCTGAAATATAGTTTTAGATTGGATATCTAAAGAAATAGGGGGCAGATCACCAAAAAATCATACAGTGGTGGTTGGGAAGTATAATTTCCAGTTATGGTCAATTTAAAACAACCTATTTTTCGGTATAGATGCCCTTTAATTTTCCAGTGTACTTATTCTTTAAAGGAATTATACACTGAAAAAAATGACTTTGCCTTATTTCTATAATGAATCTATAAATTAATACATGTGTGGCACTTACTCTGATGTGTTTGTGTTGCTGCATGACTTCAATCCAGTACTTGTTTTGCTGAAGCCCAGTCACTCAGCCCCCCTGCCACACTATCTGACTCTTTGTGAGGGCAAGCATGCTCAGTAATCCATATGATTGGCAGCTGAAATGTAAAATATTTCAGACTGGTTATCTTAAGAAATAGGGGACAGACCAACAAAAAAGTGGTACACTGTTAGTTGGGAAGAATTATAGTTTGCAGTAATGGCCAATTTAAAAAAAAGTCAAGATTTTTTTTTTCCCAGGATACATACCCATACACATAATTCTATATTGAAATGCATTGATTTTTCATCACATAGTACCTGTCAACACCAGAGAAACACACCCATATAAAATATGCTCAAACATCAGTCACTCACATATAATTATATCTTCATTCCTGAAACACCCAAATAATTGAATGAAATCTAGACAAGCAGTAGAACACATGCATGATTCAAGTGTCAAGTTTCATGATCACAAAAACGTCAACAAATTTAAACAATTGTTTTTCTCTCAACAGTCCAAGGTTGAGGAATAAATCACCTCTGAGGTGGTTGTTCATTTTACATGCATTAAGGAGAGCAGCTTATATTGCATTTTGAATTTTTCTATAATATTGCATGACTGTGATGCCAGGTATTTGCCTGTTAGGCAAAAGTGCTTCTGTAAAGTTGGTACATGGTTTGTGTAAAGAATTGCTGAATTTCTAAAGCACTGCAAATCCCATATTAAACGCACACTGTGGGCCATATTTATAAACGGACGAAATTAGTAAAATTACCGCCGCACATCGCAACGGGAAAAATACCGCTATCGCCATATTTATAATGGCGAGCGGCATCGCTGCGTAATGTTTTGCGGAGGTAATTTGAACTATCTTTGTGGCAATACTGCACTTAGCGCTATGCGCTAAGAACAATACCGCCGCAAATCCCGGAGCAGGGGGCTGGGAGGGGATGCCGGGAAAGGATCGCTGCAGGGGGTCGCGTTCCTCAGAGGGGTGCGGCAGGGTGTAACCACTGGGTACGCCCACCCTGCCCTTGCCCCCCGTAGCAGATGCGAACACTCGGCGCGACCCCTTCCCAGCAGCCCCTCCCAGCACCCCGCCCCGTATTCTCGCGGGGAGGGGGAGGGAAGGGACCGCTGGGGGGGTGGAGGAACCTTCCAGCGGGGGCACTGAAAAGTGTCTTTTGGGGCTTAAGTGGTCCCGCAGCTCGAGCCGGGACCCCCCTCCCTAGCCCTATCAGGGCCTTTGCGGCACTTACAAGTGCCCTTGGGGCTCTGACAAGAGCACTTTGGGGCTTAGGGGTCCCGCAGCTCAAACCAGGACCCCCTTCCCCGGCCCTATCAGGGCCATTGCGGCACTTATAAGTGCCCTTGTGGCCCTGAGAAGGGCCTTTGGGGCTTAAGGGGTCCTGCAGCTCGAACCGGGACCCTCCTCCCCGGCTCTTATAAGGGCCCTTGCGGCACTTACAAGTGCCTTTGGTGGGGGTCCCACAGCTCGAACCGGAACTCCCAGTGAGCGGCTCTTAAAAGAGCCCTTTGGCGGCGTCTTCTTTTGCAGCACCGGCCGTCGCAACGTCTTTGGGCTGGCGACACCAACCCCACTGAGGTCGCCGATGCCAGGCAGGCTCACTGCGGCCAACAGTGAGCCCGCTGGCACCTCCGGCCTCAGCGGAGCCGATGTTGCCAGCCACTTCTTTCTTCAGCCATCTACTGCGATGGCTTCTGAGGTCCGCGGCGGAGTGCACCTCTTTATATGGTTTTGCAGAAAACCCTAATCCATTTCTGATAGGTCAATTTTTTAATTCTTAGTTTACATGTTTTACATTAACTACCCCGACGCGCCCCTCTGAGGAATGCGACCACCCGCGGCAATCCTTTCCTGGCTTCCCCTCCCAGCCCCCTGTAATCTCGGCCGTTTTCGCCACACTCAAGGTGGCGAAGTGAAACAGCCGAGATCAGCGCAGCGCTTCAGTTACCACCGCTTTATAAATAGAAGCAGCGGTAACTGTTGCGATAGGCGCGAAAGGTTAACGAGGCGTTAACTTTTCGTGGCCGCTTTCCGGACATTTATAAAGCGTGGTAAACATGTTTTTTGCGAAAATGTCAGGAAAAGATAACGATTGTTTATAAATATGCCCCTGTGTGTCACTCATCACCAGTATGACCCTAGTCACTAGTGCAACTTCCACTAGGTACAATGTACTTTTAGTTAACTTAACAACATAATCCAGGGTAGATTGGTCTTCTAATTACAACATTTTATCAATGCAAATTCAGTAGATGAATCAGAACCATGTTTCCAGTGTTTAAGGTCACTGCACCTGTTGCAATAAATAAACTTTTTATTTATACTGTACATTTTTTTTTTAAACATCCCATAGCACAACTGTTGCTTGTGACATTTCAGGCAAAAAAAAAAAAAAGAAAATTAATTAGTAATACACTTTCCATCACAGAACAAAACTCGTTTTTCTACATTCGATACACCCTTCTATGTTCCAAACAGGTATAAATGCCATTTCTAAAATAATCATCACCACAGGAAGTTGTATTTCTGCACTTTGCCTCTCAAACCAGGCTAGGACGCACAAGAAGTGGTTTAGAGTTTCCTATGGTTGTCTTATTTCTACCATATGTTAGTGGTATTTATTGACATTTCTTTCATTCTTCCTTTCATATGACTGATGTCTTCAGTGTTACTAATCGGGTGATGCTTGACCGATTAGTGGTTAGACCGATCGATGAAAACTGCAACTGTGTTCTGCGCTACACAGCATAACCTAAACATGTCTAGTTCATGCTAGCCTGTAGGATGGACAGGCACTTTTGGAATTTTACTCGCTTCACCTTTTTTTTTTAATTTTTAGGACGGCATCAAAACTCATTTATTTAAATTGACATCGGAAGTTTCTGAAAAGTCATTTGAACAAACAGACAGAATGAAAGTATGGGAATTAAATTTTCATGTTTAAAAGGTAAGAATTTCGACTAAAAGTGTCTCTATGAACTAAGACAGTACAATGAACATAGCTATATATTTATAAAAATTATGTTGTTGGCCGTGGGTGAAAATTTCTACCGGCCTCTATCATCTTCAAATATGGCACATCTGGACTGCGTCTCTCTGGTCTCACTCCCCTGCTCCCAGTGCTGCAGATAATAGACAATGGTTTATTCAATAAAAGTTCTTATCATTTAAAATGGTGCTAATTTTGCCCCAACCAATCAGATTTTAGTTTTCAAATGTTAAATAATATCTGATTGGTTGGGGCAAAATTAGCACCATTTTTAACGATAAGAACTTTTATTGAATCTCCCTGCATATAATTCAAATCAAATAGGAGGAGACACTCACACAGGTTTCAAACTGCTAGAAACTTTTTATCGAGACATTTTGGATCATGTGTGATCCTTTCCCAAGCAGTTTAAGGGGTAGTCCGTAGGAACGGGATTTTCTCGCGTTTGCGCATGTGATCGCAAATATAATGGAAACTACTGGTAATGCAAAAATTCCTGCGATTTCCGATGCCCACCATTTTCTGTTATGGCAACGCATACGATCAGCATTTTTTGCACGACAGCGTACAGTCGCACCAGAATCGTGCATGCATCATGTGTGTTAACAAATGCACGCTGAATTCTGCGAGATTCTGGTGTGTTGTACTGTCACCTCAGCCATTGTTAAATACACCTTCAAGCTCCACCCCCTATAGTGCCCCAAAGTCTCCAAAATTGTGATCAAAGTCCATATTCAGTGCTTCAACTTGTCCAAATTCTCTTTTCTGTATAAAACAAAAAAGAAAAAAAGTACAAAACAACTGCAGCATCACTTAAAACATAGTATATTCATAGTGTTATATTGCTCATATGTTATATTCATAGTTAAAATCAATATGTTCAGAAAGTGAGAAAGGATAACCCATGATCCGAAACATGTCGCAATGCAATAAAAAGTTTCTAGCAGTTTGAAACCGGTGTGAGCGTCTCCTCCTATTCGATTTGAAATACAATGGAAACTGTCTGTTATCTGATAAAAATAATTACTTTGCATACCCAGCGTAAATGTTAAATTTAAATGACCTTTAGTAAAGCTGACCGTAGACCTAAAGAAAACATTTGCATTCTGACTACACATTTTTAAAGGAGAACTTTACAGCTAACCCCCCAGACACTCATCTCCACCGCCCCCCACTCCACCCCCGTCCTCACCTCCTGGGTTAGCAATATTTAAAGAGAAATATATACTTTAAGTTATGCTTGCTATGTTCTGTACCTGCCCACTTTCTGAGTCTGGACATAGGCATTTGGAAGATGTGCTCCTTGCAGAGCATGCCTTACCATAGGCCATAGACCTGACTGGGAAACAGATTGGACCTAGCGTGCTTAACTTTAGGCGTTTCTTTTTAACTATTGCAAACCCAGGGGGGGGGGGTTTAAAGGTGGAGTTGTCCTTTAATCCCAGGATAATTAATGGCAGAGCACAACAGTCCAGTCAGGCACCTGTGCTTCATTAACACACCATCCAATGAAAATTTGCAAACATTATAACTATTTCTTCATCATAAATGCCCTAAACCATATTTTGGGTGACAAAAGTTTGTAATTTTTGATTTAAAGGGCTCTCTAAACACTCTGCATTTACACTAATTGTTTATTTATTCTAAAGGAACTGTAAACTTCAAAAATAAGTGTTTGCCAATCATTTTTATTATTCACAGGGAGGTGAGAACGCTTTTTCTCACCTCCCTGTGAATAATAGTTTGCTCAGGGGACACAGCGGCACTTACCTTACCTGGCGCTCCACTCGCAGGTCCTTCTGAACTGACAGCCGCGTTGTCCTGCTTTCCCGATTGCGTGCCTATCTTTTGTATTGGCACGCACGCACCAAAGATAGGCACGTGGTCGGGAGACAGGGGCAACGTGGCTGTCAGATCAGAAGGAGCGAGTGGAGAGCCAGGTAAGGTAAGTGCCACGGGTCCCCGAGCAAACTATTATATCACAGGGAGGTGAGAATAAGCGCTCTTACCTCCCTGTGAAAATAGAAATGATTGGCAAACACTTATTTTTTTAAGTTTACAGTTCCTTTAAAGGGCATGTCCACCCCCAAAACTGTAATCCCCCCAACTACTGGCCCATCATGTAGTTCCATAGGGTTCTCCTGTAGCCCCCCTCAAAGTCCAAAAACTGCCACCAGGAGGCTAGCAGAGTCCATATAGGACTCTGCCTCCTACCTGGCCTCGGGAGAATTTTGCCATGCGTACTGCAGCCCTTTCCCCTCCCTCCCCCTCCCTTTCCCTCCCTCTCCTGCCGTTCTACTATCCCTCCCCCTAGCATAAAACCCCTTTAATACAGTATCCCCCATTCTCCAGCACAAACAGCATGGTTTTTATTTTTAGAAAGCTCCCCAAACTCTTACTTACCTCTCCTCTTTCCTCCGCTGCACTGAATGACCGGCAGCCGCGTCCGTGATTGCCTGCCGCTCAGCCAATCACAGACGCGACTGCCGGTCCCGCCCCTCTGCTTGCGAGCGCGGCGAAGGAAAGAGGGGAGGTAAGTAAAAGTTTGGGGGGCTTTCTAAAAATAAAAACCATGCGGTTGGGGCTGGGGGACCAGGGGGAAGGCAATATTAAAAAATAGAAATAAGGGTGGACATACCCTTTAAAGTAAATAAACAATTAATGAGAATAAACGTTCTCACCTCCCTGTGAATAATAGAAACGATTGGCAAACCCTTATTTTTTAGGTTTACGGTTCCTTTAACTCTTCTAATCAAATTCTAAACTATCAAATTGAATTACGGTACTCATCATGCTTTTGAGTAGCATACTCATCTTGTTTTGCTCAAGCTCAGTGAGACAGACTCTCACTCTCTGTGAAGGGAAGCATGCCACCATGCAGTTCGCATACCAACTGTCATCATTCCAGCAACAGCAAAACTATACATAACAGAAAAATTGACTTACCTCCGACATTCCAAAAAATGCCTGGCCAGTTTGCTTTGCGATATTACAATCGTAGTTACCATCACTAACATAATTTCTCTGGAAATGTCACAAGAACGTTGGCAGATAAAACTGCTGCTTCACCTAACATTACAAATGATTGATCAAAGGTTAAATTGGTGTAACGTCAAGACAGTATATGGCCAGATTTAGATAGGACAGTTCAAATTTATATACCACAAAACAAAAGTGGATTATGTTAAATTGGCTGGAATTTACAATGTGGTCAGCAGTGTGTTTTAGAAACAAATACATTTGATATTATTTGGCATAATGTTTTAATGTATTTTGTGGGGAGATTTATAAACCATTGGTATCGATTTGTATCGCAAAATAACAACAATCAGTGGATATTTAGTAACCAGTGGTATCGAAAAAGGCCTTTACCACGGGGTAGCGTAAAAGTACGACTGCGGCTCTATATTTACGATCATGAGGCCGTGCAATATCATTGGGATCAAGAGCACCGCTGTATAAATAAGGATCGTTACCACTTACCTGCATTTTGATGTAAGTGAAGCCATCCATGGTTCCGGTTCACAAGATAACCAGCCACAATCAGCTGGTTATCATGACCGGTGTACCTAGCCTTAAGCTGGGTACACGCCATGGGATTTCTCCATTCCGAATGACAGTTCGCCACAAACCTATTTCCATAGAGGGCCACACGATTGGCTGTGATTTTCCCGAAAAAAATATCCAATATTTTGGTTCGTTTGGCCAATATACTGAAATGTTGGTCAGCCTGTCCTAAAATGAGCTGTTGCGTACCCAGCCATAGAGAGCTGATATAGAGAATTCAATTTGGAACCATTGTATGTATCTAAATATACGATGTCTAATTTTTTTTTAGGTCTGCAGGTTGTTGACAGCAATGAAGAGTTCTCCACACACTGTTCTAACAATCACCTGAATGTTCCTGATATTATTGTTACGCCTCCCACCCCTACAGGGACAATGACTGCCAGAGCTCCAGGGCAGGAGGCCAGTGCAGGCAGCACTGAAAAAATCTGCTGTTGACAATGAGCTCAGATTCTACCAATGAACAGTTTTAATCTGCAATCAATATTTTTCAATAAACACTAAGATGCCTTTAGTTTATATGAGAAATTTCTAGTTCCTAAGTGTATTTTGTCTTCTCAGATTTTGTTAAATAAAAGGGCATATGTAAATGACCAAGTGTGCATTCCACAGAAGCACACAGATATTGTATCTAGAATGCACGAACACACACAAAAATATTAAAAGCAGAATTTGTGTCTCTGACCCTTTGCAGACATTACTGGATTGTTGGATTCATTTAGGGTTGATGTACTACCAGCCAGAGCTAGAACATGGCGATAAGCAACAACCTTGGGACCACATCTTTTTTTAGCCTGTTTTAGTGCCAAATACCTATCAAGCATCCCACCATAAAGTAATGTTCCTACATTCTAATAATATGCTTGACAAAAATCCCTTGAATAATAGTTTGGGGGATATTATACAATATCAAACAGAAGACAGTTTAGATTCAATCATCAAGCTGGTTTTGCTGGAGGATTTTTGAGACACTGGGACCAATTTTTTTACATCCCTACTTCCGGCTCCAGTTGTCTCTCTAGGTAAATCATTGTCCAACTCTTCTGGGGGGTGTATAGAAGGACTAAATAGAAAAAAAACTTTACTGAAAAAAATGCATTGAACAAGTTAAGCTGGAATGCATGCAAAGAAGCATCCTAAGGTGCTTGTCTATTGGTGGTCATACATTAGTATGGTATAATACTAAACTGGGTGGGTATATAAAACTAAATTAGATAAGAAAGGAGAAGGCCCAAAGAACACCCACTATACTCACAATACTGTGAGGCACTCATCCGGAATAAAAAAGGGGAAATAGTAATAAACCCCAGAACTATACAATTGGACATATAATCATTACATATGAAGACATATACCAGACAATGGATTGAAAACTGGGCATCCACAGTAAATCAAAATACTATAGATATACGGCCAGGTAGCATGCATGGGTATGTTTAGTATTGCAGCTTAACAACACATTCGATACACGTGGGTACGTCCACACAACTTTTGGATGGTAAAAATGATGTGTGTAGCATAATTGGCTAATCTATGATCAAATAGAGACATAGAATCATATAAAAGCAATATACTTGGTGCAAGAGACAGGATTAGTTAAGCAAAGTGTTCATATAAGTGGCAGATCACAGAGCTTTTTATATAGGGATAAAAAAATCAGGTAACTGACAGCAGATGCTGTTTATCCCATATAGCAAATAAAATTCATGTTACTTCTCACACACCGGCTCAGACCGTGATATAGACATACCTATCTCTCTCTTAGCTCTCTGGACAAGACCCATGCACCTCTTCATATGAAGTTCCTGCTACCTGACACAACAAACGATTGATGCACATTTTGATAGTCAACCTTCCTGTTTCCCAGGTCACATAAATCACTGTGTCCAGCTATCTTTTGAAGTGTATGTAGTTCCTTGAAACTATTATTCTGTTGTGAAACCTTGGGACTACTATATAGAGTTCAGTTCACTAAAGCGCATTTCGATAGTCAACCTTCCTGTTTCCCTGTTCACATAAATCATTGTATCTAGCTATCTTTTGAAGTGTATTTAGTTCCCAAAAATATTATTATGTTGTAAAACCTTGGGATTCCTATACAGAGTTCAGTTTACCTATTCAATTTACTACCACCACTATGTCAAAACATATCAAATATAAGGGATAATACGCCACCTACAGTGTAATATAAGGATATTACACCACCATGACCATATAAAAGCATGAGGCTGCAAGCATGGAACTCAGAGGTGAAGTAAATCCATATATTACTCTGTAGGTAGCGTATTATGTCTTATAATACAGAAGGCCAGCCCAAAAAATAACCAGCACAGACACACTCTACCCCTACCCTTCCACTGTTATCTCCCCTTCCCTGTATTAGTCATTTATATAGGAATCCCTGTTTAGTGAATAAAACGGTTTTAATTACCTTGCCTATTGAAAAGAAGACTGAACATGTCTGTCAACAATAAACAATTCCTATATAAATGACTAAAACAGAGAGGAAGAGAGACGGGGAGGGGCAGTGGAATACAGAGGGTCATTCAGTGACATCACTGAGTGACTATAATATAGATTCTCGCTACTGCACCTCCCCAGTGAAAATACCTAGCCGAAGGATAGGCAACCAGTAGATCTCCAGATGTTTGAAAACTACAACTCCCAGGTATTGCTGCATTCCTTTACAAGCACTCTGTAAATAAAATAGTAATGCTGGGAGTTTTCAAACATCTGGAGATCTACTGGTTGCTTATCCTTGGCCTAGCCTTATGAATTATAATGCAATACATTCTATCTATAGCCAGGGATGGCTAACAACACTGCACAAATGACCTATGCTTTCTTTGTAAATAAGATAAATCGCCTTTCATATATTAGTGACATAGGATTTCTCATATGGAGGTACCTTCAAATTACATATAGAACTAAGATGGATATAGTCATACAGATAGTAAAAGGATGACTTCAGTCTAGAATTTAACCATTATAAAATGACTGAATTGACAAATATAAGAAGAGTCAAATGTGTCACTCACCTGGATATTTCAAACCGTTTGTGACATACATTCAAACTTTTAAAAAGCAAAATGTTGTAAAGAAAGTTCCTTCAGCACAGACTAAAGCTAGGTACACACACTAGTTATATAGCCCTGATCCAACTTCCTGGGGCTTTACCGCTAGTGTGTGTAGAGGTTTTCCCGAATTAGTGCAATACCGCCACCGGCCGAGTGTTCGTTCTGGAAAAAACTAAAGTTTCCGTTGGCCGCGGCCGAGGGAAGCACACAGTTCCGAGCATTCCCCCTATGCTGTGCATAGGGACAACGCTCGGGACTGTGTGTATCCAGATCTTCGAAAAATGACAGACAGGATCTTGCAGTCAGTATAAATATAACACAGTCCAACCTATATCTTGCTGCATTATGGATCTGTGATATACATGAAATACTGTACACTACTGAACACTCTGCAGGACTAGAGGCAGGTATATCTGCCAGTCTGCTGCCACTTACTGCAGGCTTTATGTGGTGGAGACACTATAAATCTATTTAGCACTGACATATAAACAGTTTTTAAAGTCTTTATAAACCATTAAAGGGTATCTCCACTGATGGAAAAACTTTTTTTTTCCCCTATATGAAAGTTCACCTTCCCCCAACCCCCCTCCTAAAAAAAATCAACTCTGTTCCTTTGTAGCAGCCTCTGGAAGCTGTGAAGCTCCTGGGGGGGGGTGTCTGCTACTGTGCTGGGTAGGCTGTCAGTCAATGTGCATCATCACATGCATATTTATGATTTCTGCCACACCCACTTGACCCCAGTGATGCCTGATGTAAACAAAGCCTTTCCTCCCTGTCTCTGCATGATCTATTTTATTTTAACAATTGCAAAAGTAGTAGAATTTATAGGAATCAAATGGGGGGGAGGTGTGTGTGTTTGTAAGGGAGACAGAAGGTGTATTTCAGAGGGGATGCTGGCATTGTCATTAGCTGTATTGCAGGGGGGCTGGGAGACAGAAGGTGTATTTCAGAGGGGATGCTGGGAGTGTCACAAGTTGTATTGCAGGGGGGGCCTGGGAGACAGAAGGTGTATTTCAGAGGGGATGCTGGGATTGTCACTAGCTGTATTGCAGGGGGGCCTGGGAGACAGAATGTGTATTTCAGAGGGGATGCTGGGATTGTCACTAGCTGTATTGCAGGGGGGCCTGGGAGACAGAAGGTGTATTTCAGAGGGGATGCTGGGATTGTCACTAGCTGTATTGTAGGGGGGCCTGGGAGACAGAAGGTGTATTTCAAAGGGGATGCTGGGATTGTCACTAGCTGTATTGCAGGGGGGCCTGGGAGACAGAAGGTGTATTTCAGAGGGGATGCTGGGAGTGTCATTAGCTGTATTGTAGGGGGGCCTAGGAGACAGAAGGTGTATTTCAGAGGGGATGCTGGGATTGTCACTAGCTGTATTGCAGGGGGTCCTGGGAGACAGAAGGTGTATTTCAGAGGGGATGCTGGGAGTGTCACAAGTTGTATTGCAGGGGGGCCTGGGAGACAGGAGGTGTATTTCAGAGGGGATGCTGGGAGTGTCACAAGTTGTATTGCAGGTGGGCCTAAGAGACAGAAGGTGTATTTCAGAGGGGATGCTGGGAGTGTTATTAGCTGCATTGCAGAGGGATCTGGGAGATGCTATTGGCAAGAAACAAAAAGCCAATACCATCTATCATCTATCTATCTATCTATCTGTCCATCATCTATCTGTCTATCCATATCTGTCTGTCTGTCTATCTATCTATCTATCCATATCTGTCTATCTATCTATCTATCTATCCATATCTGTCTGTCTATCTATCTATCTATCTATCTATCTACCCATCTGTCTGTCTATCTATCTATCCATATCTGTCTGTCTATCTATCTATCCATATCTGTCTGTCTATCTATCTATCAATCCATATCTATCTATCTATCAATCCATATCTATCTATCTATCTATCTATCTATCTATCTATCTATCTATCCATATCTGTCTGTCTATCTATCTATCCATATCTGTCTGTCTATCTATCTATCTATCCATATCTGTCTGTCTATCTATCTATCTATCCATATCTGTCTATCTATCCATCATCTATCTATTTATCTATCTGTCTATCTATCTATCTCTCTATCCTGTGTACTAGGCGTGAGCAGCAGCTGATTATTGGTGTCCCTGGGTTATCGGCCAAACAAAACGAGTGCCAGAAATGTCAGGTCAGTGGTGCCAACTCCCCTCTGCCCTTTCCCACATCCCCGTTCCCATTCACACACCTATTGGTCTGTCTGTCTATCTCTTGCACAACTTTTGGACTCTTCTAGTAAAGAGAGTGAAGTGTGCACGGGGCTCTACCATCCTCAGCATCACTGACTCACTGCACAAGGAAATCGTACATTAGGCAGATGCAAGGAAGGAATTCCTCCTGTGTGTAAGGAGAACAGTAATAGCCCGACCATTAGATGGTTTCCAATTTTGAGATTCATATTCTCTCTCTCTCGCTATTATCGTCAGCACAACGGAAAGTCTCTCCTCCCAAAAGCAGCCTTTACATTTAACTTTCCAAGCTGCTATTATCGGAAACACAACTGAAAGTGCCGATATCTCTTGTTGCCATGGGAATGTGACGCCTACGTTCCCATTGGCTGTCGGCAGTAGACGCGGAGTCAGCTTGTCCCGACTACGGAAGGGACTTAGTGCGCATGTCCATCGGGAGCGCACGCGTCGGCAGAATAGGAGGCAGACGGGCATGTCAGGCAGAGGAATCTTGCGGCAGCACAGTGTAAAGGCAGCAGATCGGAGCACATATGCAAAAGAGTAAACTAAGATTCCGGGTATGACTTAGTTTACCTATAAACTGCTATAATAGCCAATGTCATTTTTTACAGTGGAGATACCCTTTAAGATAGTGATTACTACCTGGAAAACAATAGGAGCATTCTTAATCCTGCACATGGTAACTGGTGCAACAGATTAAGGTTCCCCCCTCAGCTGTGCACATAGGTTCCCACTGCTTTAGCAGAACAGGAAGTGTTCCTGACAAATACAGTCTTGCAGGAAACAAGTAAGTGCTGAATATTTTATTATGGGGGTGTATCATAAACTTAATCCTCTTGCATTGAGTAGCTTCTAGAAGCACCCTAGTGCCAGCGCTTGATCTAACCCACATTCTGGAGTTGGCCAGCTGCTAAAAGCGAAAAAAGCCATTATATGTACACACTAAAAAAGAGCATACACAATTTGCCCTTTAAAAATAATTTAAACAATAATGAAGTGTTAGTTTTGTAATTGTAAATCAAACAAATGTATAACAAGTGCTACAGCTGTGTGGGCCCTGCACACAGCCAGATAAAAGGGGAGAACGATAATAAAATCAAGCCCCCTAATAATGTCAAAACCACATAAAACACAATCTAAAAACACATAAATCTATGTAAAATGAACAGGTCAAATAGATAGATCAATAGTCCCGCATATCATATCACATAGTATGGGATATAGTTTTGTAATTGTGATTTTTTTTTTTTTTTAAGGAATAGTTCACTTCAATAGTGAACTATTCCTTTTCTACATTGATTGAAGCCCGGGAGGTTAAGGAGCTATGCCTTACCTCCTGTTCTTCAATCAATGTTTAGATAGCCAGGAACGAACTTCTGAAAATCTTACCTTTCACGCGATCCAGCGGGGCCGCTCTGACAGTTCCCGACTTCTTCCTACTTCTGTTACGCTATAACGCGCATGCCCGAATTCCTATTCATATCAAGTCAAATATCAAAATACTGATAAGCCCACATTTGGAATATGCAATGCAGTAAACAGACCGATGGTGCAAACAGGCAGGTCTGACCGTTGATTCATGATTTGGACACTATTTAGCACTTTATCATAGTGAGACAGTTTTCAGATTTTTAATTAATATGACATTGTTTTGATGAACAGTGTATTTTTTTTTTACTGTGTACATATCCTTTAAAAAACAACTTGTCCTTTATGATCATGAAAAGGAAAAAGCAATATCTTGCTTTGTGCTCTGAGTCTTCATCTAACACCCAATCCTGCAGTTAGCGGCTGTTTGTGGCCTCTGGAATTACAACAGCACTGTACCTAAAGAAATGAATTCCAAAGTCACACACATACACACTCCCTTTAAAACTCCTACAGTTGAAAGACTTATTTAATTCAAGCAGTAATAACAGCTGCCAGAGCTGCTTACCTTACTAGATCAAAGCAATTTCCCTTTCACTATAACAAAATCACAGGGTGAATGCACAGATCATCTTCACTGAGATGATCTCCCCACTTAAGCTGTGCCTCAGATTCTGGGAGGGGCTGGGCAAAAAAAGAGGGTAAATACATACTAACTAGAAGGGAGCTATATCTGATGAAAGGAAGCACTGAGAGCAGAAAGGGATTAAGGGTGAGGTTGCATTATACCGGACTGGAAATCGTGTGCACATTTTCCCATACAATGTCATCTGTTTGCAATGCAACCCACAAAATTGGAGCGCATGTGATTCACAAAAAAATGGTAATTGCATGCACTCCGATAAGCGGACCTCAGCGCACTTAATGTGGGCCAGACACAGATCAAATGTTAAAAGCGACATTGTGGCCTAGCCCTTAGTTCCTGGCAGCTCTAAAAATATAGAAAAAGATAAAGTCAAGTTGTTGTTTTTTCTTTAGTGTCCATTTAATGGGGGAACTGTGGTCCAAATATGACTTTAGGTAAATTGATAGGAATTGCTCTTCTGGGAATTTTTGCAATTTATTTTCATTGTTTATGTTGCATAGTTTTGAAGATATTTACATTTTTGTGTGTGATATGGCAGCAGCATCACCAGGTCCCCTGCACTTCCTGCTCTGAAACCATATCAAGTCAATCTGCCCAGTGTCTCCTCCTCCCCTTTGTAGCCCCCTGGTCCCTCCCACTCATGGACCCCATGGTCCCTCCAGTTTTAGGGCCCCCTTGGCCTATTCTCTTACAGCCCCATGTGGCCCTGCTCACTCGCAGGTGCCTAAGCCCCGCCCACTCACAGGTGCCGTGGGCCACTCCGCCCCTCCTACAGAAAACCGTGGAAACAGATTAGGTAGATTCCCTTACCTACTCTGTCAGGACTTCACACAGCAGAAAGGAGGGACTTCCTGTCTCCCTCACACACAGAGAGTCTGAGGCTGTGCTTGTTGGTGGCACTGTGCAGGAGAAGCCTTAGGAATGTCACATGTCAGCCTCCCACCCATTAACTTTCTGGTCAGTCATTTCTATATATCTTGGGCTGTGGAGCACGTAGAGAGGTGGTTGATGGCTCGTTTTAATGGTAACTGGCCTTTCATTTAAACTTGTTTGGAGACCACAGTTCCCCTTTAACTGTGGCCCAATTAAATACAAAGTTAAGAATTAGAGATGTAAACATATGGGTTAACTACCACTGCTGAGGAAAACATAGGCACATAAGCATAGGAAAAGAGAAAGTCAAAAAGTCCAGGCAGGTTGTCAGTTCATCAGTGGGAGTAAACAACAAGGCCTATAAAGAAAAGAACACCTTGCCTACTGTGAAGCATGGCGGGGGGGGGGGGGTCAATCATGCTTTGGGGCTGTTTTGCTTCTGCAGGTACAGGGAAGCTTCAGCATGTGCAAGGTTCCATGAATTCTCTTCAGTACCAGGAGATATTAAAAAAAATGTGATGCAGTCCGTCACAAACCTGAGGCTTGGGAGACGGACCTTTCAACAGGACAATGATCCCAAGCATACCTCCAAGTCCACTAGAGCATGGTTGCAGATTAAAGGCTGGAACCTTTTGGAGTGACCATCGCAGTCACCAGACAAATCCGATTGCGAACCTCTGGTGGGACTTAAAGAAAGCTGTTGCAGCGCGCAAGCCTAAGAATGTGACTGAACTGAAGGCTTTTGCCCATGAAGAATGGGCTAAGATACCCGTAGATCGCTGCAAGACACTTGTGTCAAGCTATGCTTCACGTTTAAAAGTGGTTATAACTGGAAAAGGCTGTTGTACTAAGTATGAATGTCACTTGGGGGGTTGAATAAAACTGATAATGATGTGAGCACAGAAAAGACATTTGCAGTTATTTCATTATAAATGTTATATTTGTCTGACTTACAAATGTCTCTGATTTAATTGTAAACAAGATGACTGAAATGATCAAAATTAATGTCAAACTGGCCAAAACACTCAATTTCAGTGGGGGTTGAATAATTTTGAACACAACTGTACAATAACTAACATTAAAAGGTAATACTAATGAATCTTAAAGGGATTACATAATCCAATTATAAAATATGTAAGGTCCAATATAAATTCCTAAATTAAAGATCTTTTATGCAGCTTTTGTTTCTGTATGGTTAATATTTGGAGTTTCCTGTCTCCATGGGACTTCTCTCCCGCATGAGACTGCAGAACAGCAGAGGTATGGCATACACCTGCTTTCTTTTATGACATTCATGGAGTTGGATAGGAAGGGGTAATTTTTTTTAGATATGCTTTAATGAAGATTAGCAAGAACAATCAGTACAAATCTAGCGGGGGAAAAAAAATGGTGAAAATGCCACTTCCAGAAAACAAAACACTTTAAAACTTGGTTTATTATAACTAAACAATTTTCCACAATAAACACACATACATTCAACCAAACATACAGTTCTTAGTTTTAACCCTTAATGTAAAGTTTCCACTACCGGCAGAGTGGAATGTTGCCCAACTGAATAAGTCCCATAGACATCAAATCAGAATGTTCAAAGATCAGCAAACAGCTTAGTATTAGAAAAAAAAATTGTTTAAAAAAAAAATTAACAATTCTCATATGCATTAAAGCACAAAAGAAAAGTCTACAATACAGTCCACAAAAAGAAAAACAAAAGTTGCAGGTTGACTTATTTTGCCTTCATCAGGAAAATCCATCTCTTTGAAGATGCAGTGTACAACTGATCAGATATATTAATTCATGACGCTCTGTAGCAAAGTAATGTTATCTCCTTTCAACATGATCCGTCCTAAAAGAAACAAAATTAAATAAGACCTACACCCAAAATTATGTTTTTATAAATAACAATCAGTAATCCACACATACTTTAAATATAAATGGTACAGAGAGCCCTTGTTGCAACCCGCAGCACTATTCATGGGTAAAGTTATGCTACCTGATTCAATATCAGTTAGCTAGACTTTAACCCCTTTATTGCGCTGGCTGTGCAGGTATCACAAAAGAGACCCCCAAAAGGATTTCAATGTCGGGATTGTGCTTGATTAATGCAACTCTTTAAAGGACAACAATATAAAAAAAAAAATATCCCCATTACATGTCCACACTTCCAGCAGCTGAAATCGCTTACCGGTACACACATTTACATCCCTGATGCCCTCTCTTAGATATCACACAGCAAAGATGAATGCTAAAGCCCGCCTCCTAGACGGCCCAGGGCCATGATTAACATAACACTTGTTTTTGGCTGGGGGGAATGTGTTACAACCTCTCTCCTCCTCCTCTGCCAGTCAAACAAACTTGAAATGTCCTGTTGCTAGGATACAGCCTACATAATCAAGCTGTTCCAGGGTGGGTGGAGGAGTGTTTGCACGTATGATAGCTTTGAGTGACAGAGGCAGACCGAATTGTTTTGCCCCCTTCACAGCATGCCTAATTGAAGGCAGAAAGTCACAAAATAAGGAACAGAAATGTACGGCGAGGGCTGCATACCTTTACTCTTTAAAGCAATTTTTGAAAAAATGCATTGAGGCAATAGAATTATCCTTTAAAGGGACACTATACTGAAAAAATGACTTTGCCTCATCTTAAATAATTGAATACATGTAAGTAGCACTTACTCCGATTTGTGTGTGTTGCTGCATGCCTTCAATCCTGCACACCTTCTGTTTAGAAGCAGTATCCCCCTCCCTCTTTTAACCACTCCCACTTCCATCTGACTTGACTTTTTTCCCACAAACCAACTGTCAAGCATGCACACAGCATTCGAACTGTGAAAACTTCACCATTCCAGCTACTTCACAGTTCCTTGAGAGCAAGGAACTTCATTGACAGCTGAAATATAAGAAGTTTTTGATTGAAATAGGGGGCAATCGGTGAACTGGGGTGTTACTGAATTTAAGATTCAGCGACACGTTGTAGCTTTTCACCTCTGCATTATTTTCCCCCACAGGCAAACCATATTACAAAAGAAAAATAATTTATGTTTTTAATTAAGATGTCACATAATACCACAATTAGTGGTATTAGATCACTGACAGAATACCTGTAAAAGTACAGCGCTATGACTTTACATGGGGTTATAAAAATAAAACACACACACACACACACTAGTACATAGCTCCAAGCTCTAGTATACATAATGAGCCAAAAAAAAAAAAAGTCTACTCACCTAGCTGCTTTCGATTTTTTGTTTTAAGATGAAGCTCCTCTGCGTCATCCAGCACCAAGTTCATGTACTCATCAAAACCCTGGTTATAAATAAAAACATGCTTGAATTTCTTCTATACAAATATTTAGCACTATTATATTTCTGAAAAGATTTAAAATTTCTTGGCTGTATTGCAACAGTTCTTAGCCTTACCTCCTGTTCTTCAAATAAACAATCAGGGGACAGGAGGAAAGTTAGAGAAGTTACCTGCAATCGTGCTTCATTGCTGTTCCTCGGACAGGTCCCGATGGACCTTTGCAATGTACATGCATGCGCTTTGGGACCTGTCAGAGGAGTGCATATGCCTACTGATCTTAAAATTAAACTGGGGGGAAAAAAAAAAAACCATTCTTAAACTCCTTCATTACAGAGAAAAACAAATGTGCATGTCCAACCTATTTTTCCACGTTTAAAAGATCACTAACTTGTGGTAACCTTTTAGTTTTGTTTTTTTTTTTTCAACTGCTTGAGCAGCAAGGGTGAGGCCACACCGCAAACGTGTTAGCGAACGCCTACTGTTTCGCAATCGGAGTGTATACAATTATGCAGATCGCATGCGCTCCAATTAATGAATCGCACGTGCAGCGCACAGTAGCGCTGAGTTCACATCAGTTGGTCTACACTAGTATGTGCTTTAAATCCGATCACACTTAAAAGCGCATCAGTGTGGCCTAGTCAAAACAGAATGCTACAGAATTAAAACTCAAAGTGGTTAATTGATGCACCCTTTATTACATGTCAAATGCTATGATGATGATGCATGTTTTTTGCAGGCAAGATAAACATTTTTGTATATGCATAATATCAGTACTTACAATGATGCAGCCTTCAATTCGCATGTTCACCTGCTCATACAGCCACACCTGAATCCGTGATCTCTAAAATAATTAAAAAAATGGACATACAAGTCAGATAGGGAATGCAGAAAAATAAATCCAGGGGTGGAAGTGTGGTGGTGGGGGCAGTTGAAGACTCACATTTTGAAGATACCTAAAAATTAAATTCTGTGAGAAAAAGTTAAGGTAAATAAATACAGCTAAAGCTCATTAAGAATAACATGAAACCTATTATAGACTTGAGGAAAAGCAATTTCAGCAAACTTGTATTTTTTTTAAACACATACAGGGAGATTCAATATGGTGCTAATTTTGCCCCAACCAATCAGATATTAGCTTTCAAATGTTAAATAAGATCCGATTGGTTGGGGCAAAATTAGCACCATTTTAAACGATAAGAACTTTTATTGAATAACCCTGTGAATACCTATGCATTATATTACAAAACTGCTTTATGAAAGTCTAGTCGCAAATAAGAGGATTAATGCGACCAATCTTTGTTAAGCATAAAGAAGCTGTTAATTTCAAAGAATACTTTTCTTTAATGTCCAACTAACAAATTGACTTTGGGGGTTTCAGATTTACGAACAGGAGGTTAAGGAGCTATGGGCTATGTATGTATATAGAGTACAAAGTGCACCAGACCTGTAAAAATATCAGCAGAGTAGCACAAGACCGGGTAAGTTTTTTACCTTTGTTTCTGGCTCCTGCAGGTTTTATTGAAGAAAGGGAGGCAAGACATAGCTCCTTTACCTCCCATTCTTTAATAAAACAGAAATCACCATAAATTGATTTCTTAGGTGGGCATACCCTTTAGGGTGTTTGTTATTAATAATTCAAGTTATACAAACTTCAAATGACCCCAAGTTAATGAAACCATTTAATTTGTCAAGTAATCTTTAATTGTGGTGGTTAAAGGGCATGTCCACTAATAAAATTTTACATGTAACTGCAGCAACTCCCCAAACCCCACTTCCACTCGCCGCTCTGCTTCCTGGTCGTGGCTGTTAGTCAAAAGCACGCCGGCGACATCACATCCAATAGCTGACAGCTACAACCAGGAAGCGTCGCACTGCTCGTACTTGCTCAAGAATAGCTCAACAGCAGCAGAAGCGTCCTGTTCTATAAGGAGTAAGAAACCCTGCACCTTTTTGAATCTAGCAAGATGTATTAAAGGGCACTACTGGCCCCACTCTGTAGTGTAATAAAATCCTTACCTTACATCCCAGCTCCAAATGGTTCTCCTGGATTCCCCCACCAAAGTCTGGAAAACTGGCCACCAGGAGGATAGCAGAGTCCATATAGGACTCTGCCTCCTGTCTCTCCTCCAGGAGAATTTTGTATTGCATACTGCAGGCCTCCCCCCCACCTCTTGTTTTGCAAGCCCTCCCCCTACCATTGAAACCCTTTGCCCATTAGTAGCTAGCCTTCCCCCAGTCCCAATCGCATTTTTAAATTTTCCAGAGACTCCCCCGATAGTTACTTACCTTACCTCTTTCCCCCTGACGTTCTGAAATGACGGCAGCCGCATCCGTGATTGGCTGCCTCGACACTGGTCCCGCCAGTTCAGTGCAAGCAGAGGGCTGGGATTGTGCGGCAGAGGAAAGAGGTAAAGTAAGTAACTATCGGGGCACTTTCTGGAAAATCTAATAATGTGGTTGGGGCTGGGGGAAGGTGCCCTACCACATAAAAAATTTTTTTTAAAGGGTGGACATGCCCTTTAAGGTGCAACTGCAGTTACAAACTCACAATCAGATTCTGATGGAATCGGGTCATGCATTTGCTGATGTGGCTATACAAAGGAACTATCACTCCGTATATACTCTGTACGGAATGACTGTCCGATTGGGCCATAATGTGCACAGGGTTGCTATAGTCGTCCTATACTTTAGTATAGGGCACTGGTATCGGACCAACAAAACATTTCTGTTTGGTCCAATAGATAACAATTCCAACCTATAGCTTGTCAGCATTACAACCTATAATAGTTGGCGATATTTAGTAAATCCCGTCCGACGGCCACCTTTACTAAACAATGACAGGAACCGCTAAAGCAGTCAGTCATTGGATGTTTATTAAATTTTAACTAATGCATGTACAATGCTTAAAGCAATTAAAGGGCAACTGTGGTCTCCAAACAAGTTAGGGTTAAATGAAAGTCTGCAGTATTTTCTTTATAATGAGCCGACAATCACATCTCTGGCTTCACCCAGTGAGAAATGATATTGAGGTGAATGTTCAAACTTCCTGCTTCTAGTAGGTTGAGTGACATCACCTTACCTCTGCTAGCCCGTCTGCCCCAGGGGAGAAGCATGCTCAGTAAAGACTTAATGCTGGGGAAAACAGTAAGTACATGGGGGGGGGGGGAAATTGACAGTTGAGAAGGAGGGGCTATTTATGCAGACAGGCTGGTCACATGGCTGAAAACAGAAAAAGTTCAAGCAGGAAGTAATATTACTGAACCTTTCCAGCAATAACTTCTCACAAATTTTATCTAGAGATGGGATTTAAGTTTTATTTTGAAGGTACAATAGAAGGCTTTTTATATACTTCTTATGGGTTTGGAAGAATTGGAGACCACAGTTATCCTTTAAACATGACCTTTTTGAATTTAGGCATAGTTACTGTCAGATACAATAACAGAATTAACCAATGTCCAGAGATGGCAAATATTTGGCACTGAAACAATCTGCTTTCCTTATCCACATAAAAGGACAAACATTTGGAATTTAATCATAAACAGCACCTGATTGGCCATTAAGAATCTGACTGGTGTTTAAACATAAGCAGACAAGAGTTTTGTATTGACTGAGCATGATCTAAATTACAAAACCAGCCCATACGCTGATAGCTGCTGCAGCTTCATTTGGATACTAAAGTTAACCAATACAAACACGCAGGGCCCCTAAACAGATTGAATGGGGAAAACATCTAAAAGGCGCACAATAGTTACCAGCAAACTTGAATCGAAATATCCCATGAGCCACATTCAACCCTTTGCCCACCAACTACCTCCCCTCTTTCGACGCCCCATACAGGAACAATACGGGGGTCAACGTATAAACAGCCAAAGCGATAATTACAATAGGTGAGCATGACATGAAAATAGCAATATTAAAGGATACGATGGGCTGCACCATCACTTTCTGCACTTTCTGGCCTTGTCCTCTGTACGCCATTTCTACCGCCTCGTGAATACGCTTGAATGACCGGAAAAGGAAGTGGACGCAAGAGCATAGAGGGAACGGATGTAAAAAAAAAAAAATCGCGCGTGCGGTGTAGGCACTTGGAGCATCACTTGTTAGGCCATGAGTATGAAGGGCACATTGCCCTTAGTTTCGGTCGTTTGTGTTGTCCAAGGTGGTGAATTTCAGGAAACATTTCTACAGACTTTCTTACCCGAAACAAGTATTGCCAATGTTGTCAGGCTGGAGTAAAAGAAAGGCAGTGTTCACTTTCTAATGTTCAAGAAGAGGGAATGTACCCTGAGCCAAAGACAATGTACAGATCAAACACACATGGGAGGCACCGCAGTTGGTTTCTTATATGGAGGCTTAGGGTTTCCATAATTTGAAAGCCAAAATAGAGGACAAAGCGAGCAGCAAATTTTTGTAGACCACGCCTATTTTTCCAAAGCCACACCCACATTTAGAGGTAAAACCTTCATTTTGAGGTAACATCCATTTAAAAGACCACTATTGCTATTTTACATTGTTGAGCTGACTACACTACCGCAAACCCAATATTTATTCCCACAAAAAAAAACATCCAAATTAATCATTAACATTTTTTTAAGGAACTCATTTTAAAACACTTTTTAAAAAAAAAAAAAATAATAACTGACCAACCGACAATGGTTAAATGCAGTTAAATGCTTGCCACACAGACCTGGCAAAATGCTTAGTACACGGAGCACTGGTAAAATGCTTGACACACAGACAATGACAATGGTTGCAAAGCTGACACTGGTAAATGGTAGGCACAGACTCTGGTAAAATGCTTTTAAACTGGAACTAACAAAATGGGTGGCACACAGACATTGGTAAAATAGTTGGAAAATTGGCAGTGGTAAAATGGCAATTGACAATGCACAGACAATGGCAATCATTTGCAACTGCTAAGTTGCCAGTCATTTTACCAATACCTGTATGCCAACTTGGCATTCAGACATTGGTAAATTGTTGCCAAATTAGAAGTGGTGAATGGGACTTGATGCACAGACAATGTCAACCATTTACACCTGCCAATTTGCCAATAATTTTACCAATGTCCGTATGCCAACTTGGCATACAGACATTGGTAAAATCAAAATGGTTACGGCCAGTTAAAGACCCCCCCCCCCCCAGAGAGGACACTTTAAAAAATATACATAATCTACCACCCAGTGGACTAATATCAGTGTTTATCTAGTATCTGTGTTTGTATCTATTTTTCTAGCCTGGTCAGTCTTTTCAACTATCCATCTCTATCTATCTTTTTGTCTATCTGTATCTCTCTGTCTGTGCATCTAACTCTGTGTATCTATCTATCTATCCATCTAACTCAGTGTATCTATCTATCCATCTAACTCAGTGTATCTTTCTATCCATCTATCTATCTAACTCGGTGTATCTATCTATCTAACTCGGTCTATCCTATCTATCTATCTAACTAATTCTGTCTATCTATCTTACTCTATCTAACTCGGTCTATCTATCTATTCTATCTATCTATCTAATTCTGTCTATCTATCTTACTCTATCTAACTCGGTCTATCTATCTATCTATCTATTCTATCCTATCTATCTATTCTATCTATCTGTCTATCCAACTCTGTGTATGTATCCAGCTATCTATCTAACTCGGTGTATCTACCTTACTCTATCTATCTATCTATCTCAGTGTATCTATCTATCTAACTCGGTGTATCTATCTATCTAACTAACTCTGTCTATCTATCTTTATCTATTCTATCTAACTCCCTCTATCTATCTATCTATCTATCTTAGTGTATCTATCTATCCACCGATCTATCTAACTCGGTGTATCTATTTATCTAACTTGGTCTATCTATCTATCTAACTAACTCTGTCTATCTATCTTACTCTATCTATCTAACTCGTCTATCTATCAATCTATCTATCTATCCAACTCTGTGTATCTATCTATCTAACTCAGTGTATCTTTCTATCCATCTATCTATCTAACTCGGTGTATCTATCTATCCAACTCTGTGTATCTATCTATCCAACTCTGTTTATCTATCTATCTATCTATCTATCTCGGTGTATCTATCTAACTCTATCTATCTATATTATTCTATCTATCTATCTATCTACATAACTCTATCTATATATCTATCGATCAATACATATAGATATCTATATTTTTGTCTATCTGTATCTTTCTGTCTATATATCTATCTATCTCTCTCTCTCTCTCCCTCTGTGTGTATATATATATATATATATATATATATATATATATATATATATATCTTTCTATCTCTCTCTATATCCATCTCTCTCTCTCTATATATATATATATCCATCTCTCTTCATCTATCTATCTATAGCTATACATCTATTTATATATATTCAGTTTAAGTATATAGATAAACAACTATTTAAGGTTAAATTGACATCTAAGGATTAATGAAATGGGGAAGTAGAGTTGATAGTGAGGTCAGTTCCTGTGGGATGGGTATATAATGGTTTTAGGAGTCAGCATGTTATAGCCATTGTTTGTACCTGACGAAGGGGACTGTTATCCCCGAAACGTAGTACATTTGAAATGTGCTGAATAAAGCAACTGAAGCAAAAAATCCTGTGTGCGGTGAATATCTGGTTGTTTATATATTTAGTTCTTTTCTTGCACTATTAAAAATATTTTTATTGGAATAATTTATTGGAATCAAAACATTAGTAAAATAAATTCAGGTGAAATAGTCTAATGATAAATTAAAGGGCATGTCCACCCCCAAAACTATAATCCCCCCCAGTAATGGCCCCATCATGTAGTGAAATAAAATCCTTACCTCACATCCCAGCTCCATATGGTTCTCCTATAGTCCCCCCCAAAGTCCCAAAAACTGCCCACCAGGAGGATAGCAGAGTCCATATAGGCCTCCTATCTGGCCTCCGGGAGAAGTTTGGCATGCGTACTGCAACCCTTCTCCTCCTCCCTTTCCCTCCCGATTGGGATTCCCTTCCCCTACCATAAAACCCTTTTCATATATCATTCCCCCTGTCCCCCCAGTCCCAACCGCTATATTTTTTATTTTAGAAAGTGTCCCAAACTTTACTTACCTTCCCTCTTTCCTCCGCCGCACTGAACTCCCGTCAGCCGCGTCCGCTCAGCCAATCACAGACGCGACTGCTGGTCCTGCCCCTCAGCTTGCATTTTCTCGCAAGCAGTGGGAATGGCAGTGCGGCGGAGGTAAGAGGGAAGGTAAGTAAAGTTTGGGGCACTTTCTAAAATAAAAAATATAGCGACTGGGGCTGGGGGGACAGGGGGAGTGATATATCAAAAAATAATTTCAAGGGTAGACATACCCTTTAAGCACAATTTATTAAATATTGTTAACAGCAAAGCTGAATCAAAACCTAAAGACAAATCACCTCCCTTTTGATATATCCATGATAAGGACTTATCCATGATAAGGAGATTGGCGAAACTGCTAAAATCCACAAATCGGCAGGCGGAACGGATTTTTGGAAAAATTCTAAAGTTTGCATAAAATGAAAAATTCTAAAGTTTGCATAAAATGAAAGACAAAAATCCGCACAGATCCACCTAAATATAAGGTAAAATTGCAATAGTAACTTTCTGTACATGGCTCTGGGACCTGGGAAATGGTCTGGGTAATAAGTACATACATTCAGAACTTGAAGAAAAATAACTTTCCTCACGATCGCACTGTTTTTCAAGTTTCCACATTCTAGTTTCAAGCTGCATTAAAAAATTTAGTAAAAAAAGATACAGTAATTTACTGTAAATGGCTCTGGGACCTTGGAAATGGTCTGGGGGAACAATTAGATTCTATCTGAAATATTCTGATTGTAACCAATTCTGATTGGAAAAGAATCTTATTGGTTAGTAAACAAATCAGATTCTTGATTGTATCCAATCAGAATTGGTTACAATCAGATTCTTTCAGAAAGAACCTGATTGGTATGCTTTCTGGAAGAATTTGATTGTAACTAGAGATGGCCGAACTTCCAAAAATCTGTTTCGCTCGAGGATTCACCAATTATCTAAAAAATATGAAAATTCGAAATTTTTAATTAAATTTCATTAAAGTCAAGGGGGAAAAAAAAATTCATAAATTTCCACTTAAAACAATGGTTTAAATAGCAATTGTAACATACTGTAAATGTCACAGGACCCGGGAAATGGTCTGGGGAAAATGTTTAAATGCCCACAATCTTATTCTACTGTAGTAAAGGGAACCAGTAATGGAAACTTTCCATTTTGCCCAATAGGTCCCGATACCGACAATATTCAGCAATTTCTGTCAGATCCACCGTCTGTGTCACAGCTCTGACTTTGAAAGACACTAATGATAATGTAGGTCCCGATACATGAATACAGGAGTGGTTAACAACAAGTACTAATCCACCACACTAAAATTCACACACAGAAAGCTCAAAAAGCAGAAAAAAAACCTTCTCCAACTCCTACACTGTCAGGTCTCCACTAAACTCACTTTAACACACTTTAGCAGCCTTTTATACCCAGGGGGTTGGCACGGATAAAAATAGCTGCAATTGGTGAATTTGGGACATGAAAATCCTCGAAAATTTGTGAATCTTTGAAAATTTTAACATTTTTGAAAATTTTATAACACGGGTTCGGAAACTCAGGAAAGCAGAATTCCTGAAAATCTCGGAGATCTGCCGAGGAACCAGGTTCGGATCCGCGATTCAGTCAATCTCTATTTGGTATACCAATCAGATTTTTTATGAAAGAATCTGATTGTATCCAGTGCTGACTGGAAAAAAATGTGATTGGTTAGTATATACCAATCAGATTCTTTCTAGAAAAAAAATTGATTGTCTGTTCCCCAGAACATTTCCCAGGTCCAAGGCTATTTACAGTAAGTTACTTTATCTTTGTTACGGTTCGGATCCGCGAACCGGCCATCTCTAATAAGTACCTTCCTACCCAAAAGTATGGCAGCTGCACTGAACTAAAATTGGGAACTTAACCCATTTGCAGCGACATAGTAAAGGCAGGGCCTGATTTCATATTGCGTTTGCGATAGTTTTAGTACTGGATTACAGATAATAGCTGGCGTTAAAATCCTGCAGTAGTAAGTAAATCCCTTTTTAGGATTTACCCACATTTGCAAAAAAGCGATATTGAAACTCAATTGAAACATTTACCCAGATAGCGGCTCTGGGTAAATGAGCCTGCTGCTCTTTTTTCTGAAAAGCATATGTATTTGCACTGAACTTCCCCTTTCAGCTGGCCCGTACACTGGTTAGGAGTTTGTAATGACAAACATCTAATCGGCTTTCGCACCTTCCTGCCCAGTGTGTCTTTACCTGGACGGGTAACGATTTGTGACCAGTTATATCTGTAGCCAAGGATAAAGGTTATCCGCACGTTACAGGTAAGTCACGTGTATGGGCAGCAGATTATCCCAAGTACACTCTTATTAGGGTTGCATCCACATACATATAATAAGGAGAACTACTGGAGGTGTTAATGCCCTTCACTTATTCTTTAGTGGTTTCATGGAATTGATACCAAATGAGAACACACAGCAGTGCAACCCCACCAATTCCATCAATAACAATCAGTGGTTCCGGTAACCATAACAACCTCATCCGCTACAGGATTCGGCCTGCACATGAATGAGCAAAATATTGAAAACGAGGATCGGAACGCAAATTCCGGGTACAACGTCACTTCCCTAATGCGAGGTAATGTGGGTGGGCGGAGCTTAGGGAGTTGGCGGGAGGTTCAGTGATGGATGTTTCAGAAGTGGAGTTCTTGGCTGAAAAAGAACTGGTGACCGTAATTCCCAATTTTAGTTTGGACAAAGTTTTTCTGATCGGGGTGAGTGAAGGGAGTGGTCGTAAGATGGCCAGCTCAGTGGCTATATGTCGTTTCTAGTATACAGTGTCCGTGCAGGGAACACCATGGCCGTTTCAGTGATGTGGGCTGTTTGGGGGTGAAAGTTACAGGTGGTTAGTACCAGGGAATACAGAGAAACCTCAGACCGTTCTAGACGCTCTAGCAACCTTTGGCCACACCCACTTAAAAGCCACCAGTCCACCTTACAACTTAAGTACAGCACCAGAAGTGTTCAATGGGAACCCTCCTCCACCCGCTTAACTTATGGTATATAGGCTAAAGGGCACCCCCAAAACCTAACCCACTACTGGCCCCACTGTGTAGTGTTATAAAATCCTTACCTTACTCCTCAGCTCCTTATGGTTCTCCTGTAATCCAAAGTTCCAAAAAGTGAAGAGTAGGAGGTGTTTGTGTGACATCTGCTTCTTCCTTGTCCTCCCTGAGGACTCCTGCATGCACAGAGGATGCCTCCCACCGTCTGTATCCCTTTAAGCATGTATCCCACCCCTCTGGGAGTCTCCCTCCAATTGGGGTTGTCTCCCATGAGACCACCCCAATCTCCTGCAACGGAGAGTAGTTATAAATATCCCTGTTACGCCCCCTTTTTTCTGCCACACCCCCAGACAGCCCACACCATGCCCCGTAACACCCATAATCCTGCCTCCCCCACCCCCTAGTGTGCATGCCCTGCCCACTGTGTGATGTCATACCCCCTCTCCCACCCTGCCCGGAAACACAAAGAGGCAGGGTGGATGTCTGCTTCATGGCTGCCTCATCTATTACCTATAAACAGCTTTACTGAAGTATAGGGTACCCCATCCCACCCCCAACTGCCATGTTACTTTTTTTAAAACAAGCTCCAGAAACAGACTTACCCGACCTTATTCCCTTAGCTCTCTGCATAGCCACGTCTGTGATTGGCTGACTCAGCCAATCACATATGCAGCTGCCGGTCTGGCCCGTTTGCAACTTCCAGCAAGCCGAGTATCAGAGCCGAGGGAACAAACGCTGGTAAGGCTAGGCCACACTGCGTTTTTTCCAAACATTGCAATTGCGGCAACACCGAAAGCGCTTTTTGGATGCAATTGCGTTTGCGATCTGCATTTTTTGCGCAATTGCATGCGTTTTTCTATGTCTAAAGAATAAACGCAAGCACAAACACACAAAATCGCACCCGATTGCGTGTGCGGCACAGTGTGGGTGTGCCCTAACTGTTTCTGGGGCTTATTTAAAAAAAACACGGAGGTTGGGAGTGGGCTGGGGTACCCTACACCACAGAAAATTTTACTTTGGGGGCTGGAGATGCCTTAAGAAACACCCTCAACCTAGTTTTCATTAAAGTTACCTGTTTTGTAAAGTTTTACTAAAGTAAAGGTGGCCATACACGTAGTTATATTATCGGCAGATACCTGGATTGTCTGCTGAAGACTGCACAATCAGGCAGAGTTTTGTTCAGTAATTGCAAAGAAGAGTTGAGGGTCACACTCCAAAATCAATAAATTCTTTATTAGGTGACCAACATCAAAAACACAACGTGAAGTTAGTTACCAAATAAAGAATTTATTGAACTCTTCTTTGCAATTTTTGGACTATTACCCATGGAGGTTGGATATCAGAGGAGTGAGCACCCACAGGTTGGATAGAGTGCATTGGGCCTTGTTTGCTATTTGTATCAGAGTTTTGGTCACAATAAAAATTTTCAGGGCTGTTGATTGGCCCAAAATACTCTCCCATGTGGGCCTTTTCAGCATACAGGTCTTGCAAGCAAAGGTGAAGGCTTTTAGTATAATACAAGGCAGAGAATGGCCTACGCATTGCTTTGTTGATTTAAAATAAGACTGTGTATAACAATCATGCCGTAATACAGGCTTGTATTCCATATTTGCATGGGGATGGGTAATGTAAAGGGGAGGGGGGGCATTAAAGGGGGACTGTAGTATCCATTCAAGTACCCTCAACTGAAAAAGAGCACACTCCTACCTTTAAATAACTGCAGGATCATGTTTTTAGCAACAAAAAAGGGGAACTGTAGTATCCATACAGGTGCCCTCTATTAAAAAATAGCTCACTCCTACCTTTAAAATGACTTCAGTATCGTCAAACTATTCAAACTTAAGGTAGGTACACACAGGACAGGTTTTTGAAAAATGATAGACCAGGACTGTGTTTCCCTTGGCCACGGCTGACTCCCCTATAGGGAGACTACCGCGGCTGAGGGAAATTTGTTTTTTTCCGAACGACCATTCGGCGGCCACACGCTTGTTTTGGAAAATCTACCACACACAGTGCCGATAAAGCTCCAATAGATACGATGGTATTGGGGGATTATCAGTACTGTGTGTACCTAGATTACTGTGTGAGCAGTGAGATAGGTGCACTCAAGGGATTAAATCAAAACCGATTTATTTAGTGATTGATATATTGTATAGTGCAATCAAAAATACAAATACACATAACAAAGTCAGAGTAAATAATCCAATAATGCTGCACAGTCACAATAGAGAGACCTACAAATATAGGTGGATCTCACCCCTGAAGAGGTCCCAATAGGAGAAAGCCATGCATGAAGCAATTTTTGGATTATTTACTGGGACTTTATACAGACTTTCATTTCTTGTATGCAGAGAGAGGGAAGGGGTGCTAACATACTGGTTTAATAGTCTCTGCAGGGGAGACCCCCACGTTACAGCCTGACTCTTATTATTCCATGTTATGTGTATTTGTATTTTTGAATGCACTATGTAGTACTTTGTTCTAAATTCTTTATATATATATATATATATATATATATATATATATATATATTTATCTTCACACAGTGGACCACTTTTTGTCTATAGCACTGGAACTTAGTTCCAAGTATAGTCAGTATCTCTACTAGCCACATTTTTACATCTTAGGGAGATGTACAGCACCTTGGAAGATTGAAAGGAGTGTGGGAGTGCAAGGAGTTATACGGTAAAAGGTATACGCACGGTCTGATATTTTGACCCGATCAACTGTTGCAACTGAAATTTCGGTTTATCAGCCTGTATTATCAGAAGTAATTCTCGGACATGGCAGACCAATGCATAACTAAAGTCTCCAGTCGCAGGAATGAGGGAGACTCCCAGACAATCCGGGAGAGGTGGGATACCTGTATGAAAAAAGCATTGTGAAAAAATGGACAAATGCATGCAAAAAATGGACAGAAACATATGCTGTGTGCTTGTCATTTTCTGGTGGGAACGAGCCCTTAACGGGTATGTACACTGGAAAATTGTTTTTTTTAAATTGCCCATTAGTGGAAACTATAATTCATTCCATCTCTCAATGTAACATTTTTTTCTTGATCAGCCCCCTATTTTTTTAGATATCCAATCTCAAACATCTTACATTTCAGCATTTCTGTAAGCAGTTTTGCTGTAGTTGGAATGGTTTGACAGTTGGTGTGCTGTATACTGTATGCAGTATTGACAGTTGTATGTGGGGAAAATAGTCAGGTCAGTGGTCAGAGCCTGAGTAAAACAAGTATTGTACTGAAGGCATGCAGCAACACACAAACCTCAGAGTAAGTGCTACTTACATGTTTTTATTTATAGATTAAAATGACGCAAAGCCATTTTTTCAGTATACATACACTTTAACCTATTACAACCTATATCTGGATCAACAGCAGCTATATACATTATCCTTAACTTATTTAAAAGGTATGAGCAGGCTTTTCTCAAAGGTCCTTGAATTTAGGGCACTTGTATGGAGACCACAGTTCCCCATTACATTTGGTCTATGGCTATGTAAGCAAAATGCTTTTCTGTTTTGCTTTACCTTTCATTTTGCTGCTGGCCTATTTTTTCTTTCTCTTTTCTCCTCTTGACTGTTAACGGGTCCCTGCATTTAATGAACAGGGGGACCTGGGACCCTTTAATCCTGGTTTACCTGTAGAAGTACCTCTGTGGCTGGCTATCAACCTAAAACAGAGGCAGAAATGTCGCATTGTTCCTCCAGAATGGATGGATGTGGGTGAGTTGTTGAAATCATTATGAATGTAAACCATTTTTTTTCCTAATGTGTATGCTTGTGAAGGTTCTCATTCATCCAGGTCATGGTATCTCTATTGTTTTCGGTTAGATCAACTGGACTTTAGACTGGAGTTTAGTTATTGAAGACTTTTCGCTAGTCATCCAACTGGCTTTCTTAATTCAGAATGACTTGTACAAGAATCTGCTGGCAATTAATTACCCTGGAAAGTCCCAATTAGCATATGACAGCCAGGAGTTATGGACCTTTTGCAAGGTGTGGATGCATTGAGGCTAAGCAGTGTTATCAAAACTGCCCAGGGTAAGATATCTGGACTGGGCCTTTGTCAAAAGAAGTAGAAGGAAAGAAAAGAACATGAATACCAACAGTGAAGGGGGAAAGCAATACAGGAGAAAGAACATGGTCATCCCATATTTAGCAGGGGTCTCCGAGAAATTAATGGATAAGTACACTCAAAAAACAAATTAAGTTTAAATGAAAGCTGTATCTTTAGCCTATTTTATGTTCCTTCAGAGGCTACCTGTTCCCCAGTAAAGTTCTGGCCATCTTGGATCATGTTTTCGGTCAGTTAAGCTCCGCTCCCCGAGATTTGCTGGACCTCGTTGCTGTCTGTGTCTAAAAATCCAGGGGCAGTTTGCTCAGTGCGTGCGTATGAAGTAATGACGGGCACGGCGTGACGTTAGTGCATGCACATCATCACTCCACGTGCACTTGTAACAGCGCAACGCGATGACCTCGCACGCGGGTGGCACGTGTGTGCAGGGAGCAAACTGCCCCTGGATTTTTAGACAGACAGCAACGAGGTCCAGCAAGTCTGGGGGGGGGTAGGGGAACTTACCTGACTGAAGACATGATCCAAGATGGCCAGAACTTTACTGGGGGGCACAGGTAGACTCTGAAGGGACCTAAAGAAAAAAAAGGGGAGGAGGTTAGAGATACAGATTCCATTTAAACTTAATTTGTTTTTTAAGCGCACTTATCCTTTAAGAAGAATAAAAAAAAAAACACCTTATCCCAGTCTGCTTTAGACCAAAACACACTGATCCAGCAATTGGTACACCCAAAAGACCCAATACCGAAATGCAAGAAAAGCAACATCATCTATGTAGTGCAGTGAAGAGTGCCCTGATTTGTATGTGGGGGAGACCAAATAGCAACTGCTCCAACGTATGGCCAAGCACAGAAAAGCCAATTCCTTGAGTCAGGACTCCGCCGTGTACCTGCATCTTAAAGGGCATCTATAGTGGTAAAATGACCTTTTTTCCCCTTTCTTTCCATGAGTTCTATAATTCGCCCCCACCCCCAGAGTTTGTATTTGTATTTCCTCTGTCCTGAGATACACAAGTTAGAAGATTACATGATTGCATTCCTCTATCCCTTCTTGTACTGTCAATCAAATCCCTGTGAAGTGATCCTTTTCCCTGCTCAAGTCCCTCCCTCCTCCATGCTTTGTAACAAACAGAGATAAAAGCATTAGCAGGGGGAGAGAGGTAGCTTTGACTGCTGAGATAAGGCTGCACTTGACCCCCCTTCTTGATAGCTTTCACTGATTGATGATGGGTCACAAAGAGAGAGATCGTATTTTAGCAGTAGAACACGGAGAGATCCATGTCTCCAGGACAGCTTGCTTTCTATTCGCCTCTGTGCATGGGTGTGTTTTTAAGGATGTTGAACTTTTAACTCCTACTGCACATGATAAGCTTGTCGGTTAGCCGGAGTTGAGACATGGAGGAGGTTACAGAGGGGAGGCGGAAGGGGAGAGTGCTGACAGAGAAATCTGACACCATGGAAAAACAGAGTCACTGACAGAGATCAGGGATAAAGGCAGAAGAGTACATGAATTTAACTTAGCAATGGGCCAATGTGTTTTTTTCACTATAGATGCCCTTTAATGAAAAAGGACATACCTTTAAAGATTGTAATGGCAAAGGAACATGACAGGTTCAAGAGAGTTGTCAAGGAGTCCATTTATGTGAAAATAAAGAAACCAAGCCTGAACTAATCTTTAAGTCCAGTTAATCTAACAAATGCAACAGATATTTTTTATGTGTAGTACTTGAAACATTTTGCTATGAAATTGTTTGCAACTAGTGTACATCCCTTCATTTAATAAATTGAGTTGGTCCATGAGGGGGAATTGATAATAGGTGCTGCACTTAGTAAACTAAGCAACCTGAAAAAATACCAGTGTGTCTCAATATAAATAATCCTGGATGAGATCTTTAACTCCTGACTAATTGTTAAATGTGTGTCTTAAGCCTCATACACACGTGGAATCGTGGGGGCGAACAACAATCCCTGACCGAACAGCCGTTTTGGCCCCTGCCATTGCATGTGTGTATGCACCTTCATTGTGACGAAATCTGTTTCTCTTATGTCAACATGGCTTTCCAGTGTTCAACCTCAAAAGTTGCAGTTACTAACCTGATATTTAAGAATAATTTTGGTCCACATACTAGCAGAGTAAGCTGGTCCCTCACCCCATGTAGTCCATCAAGACTGGAACAACTGACTTCACAGCCAATGATTGACTGCGATTTTACCTGCCGCCTCATAAAAATCTCATTGAGCAGTGGGAGGAGGCAGATGCCTTTCCTAGAGAGGAATAGATATCTTGTTATAAATGTATGTAATTACCTGGTAAGAATAGAATTTGTTTTGGTTTTTTTTTTATGAGCATATACACTGTAATATCAAAAGAAGCTTATTGTAAAGGTTTGCCTTTAAAGGGCATGTCCACCCTTGTACATAATTTTTGATATTATGTACTGCTCCTTCCCCCAGCGCCAAATGCATTACTATTCTGCACAGAAAGTTCCCTGATCATTACTTACCATGCCTCTCTCCTTCATATGAACCATTATCTAACCTCAAACCTATGCTAAAGCGTACCGTAACTTATTACAGTGGGCATGCCCTTTAAGGGGAGACATGCCCTTTTTGTTTTTATACAGCTTGTTGGTACATACTTTAAAGCACCATTTATTGTGGTTATGAGTGTTACATATACTGTACATCTGTGACTTATTAAATATGTTTCCTTTAAGGTGAATATTCTTTTTAGAAATGTATAAAATATATTTATCTAGAGAAACTAGAGGCTATCCGAGACAATGAACGAAGAGAGGATACATTTACTCCAATGCCAAGTCCCTATTATATGGAACTTACTAAGCTTCTGTTAAATCAGTAAGTAAAACATGTTTTACAGTTCTGCAAATTAAAATATATTTGCATAAAATGTATAATTTAACTTTAAATATAAATTAACCACGTTAAAGGACAATTATACTCACCTTTTCCCCGATCCACTGCAGCATAGTACCCAGGGTGAGGACCTAAAATCGCTAAGTCCTAACCCTGGGTACTTTCCCTAACTCCTGCACTACTTACCGCAAATCTGCTTCGCCGATCCACACTGTTCCACCTCTCTTCTACTGTCAGTGACAGTCGCGAGGCAGCCAATTGGAAGACACGCCTCCTTGCAGAGCGTATCTTCCTATTGGCTGCCTCGCGATCTGTCACTGAAGCAGGAAGAGCGGAGGAATGGAGCGATCGGCGAAGCAGATTTGCGGTAAGTAGTGCAGGAGTTAGGGAAAGTACCCAGGGTGAGGACTTAGCGATTTTAGGTCCTCACCCTGGGTACTATGCAGCTATGGAGGAAGAGGAGGGAGGGTGAGGTGAGTATAGTTGTCCTTTAAGAGACTTAATTGGGGGTTTTTTGTGCTTGAATAGGTTTATACGGTAATGCACATTATAGTAGGAATTTTTTCTATACTTTCTAACTCTGATGCTCTAATTGAATCAATTACCGGTAATGCTAAATTTAAAGGGGAACTGTACTGACCCAAAGCACTTTCCCATATTAGTACCCAGGGTGAGGACCGTTACCTCTGTGGATTCACCCCTGCGTTGTTTTAGTTCCCCTGTACCATGGGTTTAAAGTCCAGTTCCTATTTCTGCCCCCTTTAATTCTGAATGGCTGTCAGAGTAAGTGGAGCCAGACCAGCCTATATGAGGGGAACTAGAGCAAAGAAAGAAGTATTGGAACCGCACACACTGTAGCCAGTTGGGTCCTTAACCCATTTATTTAGTGGATAAAAGTGAATAAAGTATTCCAAGTATTGCTTTTCTGTTTTACACAGGAAAAGCAGTCTAGGAGAGGAAGAATATTGAGATTATTAAAGTCTGTTGTAGATAATGTTATCTTGATCCCCATATATTTAAATTGTTGTACTATTAGAATTTTGGAGGTCATTTCTATTGGGATATCAGATATGGGATCTATTGGGAAGATTACCGACTTACAAACCGGAAAATGGGGAAAATTTGGATATAATTTACCATGCTGCTTTGAGAGAGGAGTGGGGATCTGCCAAATATAGTATTAAGTCATCCGCATACAAGCTCATCATGGTGTGGATAAATTTAATGTAAGATCTTGGTACTGCTTCTGAGTTGTATGACTAATGCTTCAATGGCTTGGGAAAACAAGTATGGCACACCTATCTGGTTCCCCTTCCCAATGTAAAGGGTTCAGAAATGGAACCATTTACCTCAATGGCTGCCTTGGGTTCTGTGTATATGTCGGATCCAATTAATATAATTTGGGCCAAAGCCAAATCGCTCCAGGCCATTCAAGAGGATGGGCCATTCAATGGAGTCAAATGTCTTGTTAGCAGCTAGCGAAAGCATAAGGCAGGTTATCATGATCTACCTGGGAGATGCTTAGTATCTTTCTTAGGTTAATTGAGGTTGATTTATTAGTCATTAATAGAGATTGATCTGTGTGTATGATTGAAGATTTTACCGCTTGAAGGCAGTTGGCTAGAATTTTTATCATAATTTTGTATAGTATAGTATTTGAGGTTGAATAAAGACATACGTCCATCCAGTTCAACCCATCTAGCAATATCCTCATTTCCTGCCTAACTGTTGATCCAGAGGAAGGCAAAAAAAACCCACCAAATTTATGAAGGGGGACAAAATTCCTTCCTGACTCCAAGTGGCAATCGGAAATTTCCCTGGATCAACTCTAC
Organism: Hymenochirus boettgeri; assembly: GCA_019447015.1. Classification (NCBI taxonomy): domain Eukaryota; kingdom Metazoa; phylum Chordata; class Amphibia; order Anura; family Pipidae; genus Hymenochirus; species Hymenochirus boettgeri. The sequence continues at coordinate 110,006,371 of CM033472.1, forward strand.
TTTATGTATCAATACCAGTAACTTGCAACATTCCTTGTTTGCAGAAACTCATCCAGCTTTTTTTTGAAAATGACCAAGGAACCTGCCATAACAACGTCCACTGGAAGACAGTTCCATAGCTTTACCGTTCTCACAGTGAAAAACCCTTTCCGAGCTTGAAGCCTAAACATTTTTTCTTCAAGTCTTAAGGGATGTCCACGTGTCCTTTGACATGTTCTATTGGTGAACAATGCCCCAGATAGTTTATTGTATGGCCCGTTAGTGTATTTATACACAGTAATCATATCCCCACACAAGCGCCTTTTCTCCAGCGTACATAATTGTAACTTTTCCAGTCTCTCTTCATATTCAAGCTCCCCAATCCCCTTATTAATTTAGTTGCCCTCTCTGAAACCCTTTCCATTTCAAATATGTCCTTTTTGTACACAGGATTCCAAAATTGCACTGCATATTCCAAATGAGGCCTTACCAATGCTTTGTAAAGAGGAGAATTACATTTTCCTCCCTTGAATTCATACCTCTCTTATTACAAGACAATACCATGCTGGCTCTGGCTGTGCCGCCTGGCACTGCTTGCTACCTTTAGTTTTTATCCACGAAAACTCCAAGATCCCTTTCCAACAGGGATTCACTTAACACAGAGCCATTTATAGTATAAGTAGCACAAGGATTTTAAGTCCAAAATGCATCACCTTACATTTATCAACATTGAATTTCATCTGCCACTTAGCAGCCCAATGTGACAATCTATCTAGATCCCTTGCAACTATTGCACATCCTCTGAAGTTTTTAATGGTCGACAAAGTTTTGTGTCATCAGCAAACACAGAAACCTTGCTGACAATACCCACTTCCAAATCATTAATAAATAGATTAAATAGAAGTGGCCCCAGCACAGAACCCTGTGGCACCCCACTTAGCACTTTAGTCCATAATGATGAAGCCCCATTAACAACTACTCTCTGCATCCTATTCATTAACCAATTTTCTATCCATGTACAAATGTTACTCCCCAGACCAACAGACCCTAGCTTATACATTAGTCGCCTATGGGGGACTGTATCAAAAGCCTTTGCAAAATCCAAGTAAACTACATCTACTGCTATTCCGAGTCTAAATTTCTACTACTTCCTCATAAAAGCCAAGCAAGTTAGTTTGAAAGATCTATTCCTCCTAAACCATGCTGGTTACTACTTATAATGTCAGTCCTTGAAACATACTCTAGAACATGTCTCCCTTATTAAACTTCCAGGATCTTTCCCCACCACTGAGTTAAACTAACAGGCCTGTAATTACCCGGCTGTGAACGACTACCCTTTTTGAATATTGGAATAATATCAGCTTTTTCCAATCCAGAGGTACACCACCGGACATGAGGGAATCAGCAAAAATAAGAAACAATGGCCTAGATAAAACTGAACTCAGTTTAAATCTACATTTAAAAGTGAGATGTGTGTCTATAAGAAGCAGTTAAGTGGATTTTTATCTGGCTTTAATAGTAGGACAATTGTTGCCTAGGTAGAAGTTCACCAGCTTGAAAGACATTTAAAAGTGTTTTCAGGAGGGGTTCTTGTGTTTTCATAATATTTCTTAGACTCAGCCGGTATGCCATCTGGGCCAGGTGATTTTCATAGTTTCATGTGTCCTATTGCTTTTAGATGTTTATTCAATATTAAGGGGCTTCTAATTATTAGCCCCTACGTTCGTCAGGCAGGGTAATTAAATGTCCTTTAAGTATGTGTGTAGCTGTTCTTGGGAGAATTGGACCTGGGAGCTATATATCTGTGAGTAAAAGGCTTTAAAACTTGTAGAATATTAGGGGTATCCTGTACTAGACCTTGGATTGGGTCTTCAATAGACAGTATTGACGTTTGTTGGTGGATGAGTGGGCTAAGTGTGCTAGGCATTTCGCTGATGTTGCTATGTTCAAAGATGTATTGTTGCCTCAAAAACAGTTTTCTGTTGGTTTGTTCTGTGGTATTTAGATTAAATTGTGTTTGGGCTTGTTGCCATATGTTTTTTTTTCCAGTGAGGGATTTGTGGTATAAGAGTGCTCTGCTTCCCTCAGAGCTTTAGTTTTGCATTGTTTGATCAAGTTTGTTTTTAAAATGGGATACGGTGGAATGAAGGTGACCCCTAAGGACTGCCTTAAAGGCATCCTTTTGAATACCTATTGGGACTGGTGTATGATCTAGTTCAAAGTTATTCTATGATGTGGTCTGTGATGGTGCCGGATTTTTGAAAAGTGATAGCCAGAAGGGATGTAGCCTCCAATTGCTATATAGTTGAGGAAGTACCGTTTTTGAATTGGAGGAGATGGTGATGCATGGTCAGATATACCTCGGGTTAAGTTGTTGGCTATTTATGGTTTCCGGGACAGTGGCGGATCCAGGAAAAAGTCAATTCTGGATAAGGAATGATAGGTTGCTGAGTAATAGGTGTATTACTGTACATTGGGATGTTTGTGCCTCCAAAGTCAATCCAATCCAATTCTTCAACAAGAAGTGATAGTGGGGATATGCAAGGTGTTGTTGATTGACTGGATGGATATGTGATTGTTGAAATCTCCCATACAAACAATTCTGCTGGAGGGGTACCTGAATGCAAAACTTGCCGCTGCCCTTAGAGTGGGGAGAGTCTAGCAGGGGGGATCATAATTCTTAGTTAAACAAACAGAACTGAATGTCTGTCTAAGGCTACAAATGCATATCTGACCCGTTTTTATCAGTAGCAACTTCATGCACCTTATCCTAATTGATTTAGGATTAGTGTTGAAATGCCACTGGAATATACCAAGTGGGTACTAGGCGCCATCCATCCCACCCATGTTTTTTTTAAGATATTGTATGTTAGATAGCAGTAGATGGGTTTTCTTGTAGGCTACTATACAGTAGGTACTGAGTAATTGTGTAAGTGAAAACACTGCTATACGTTTATTGTGGTCGTTTCATGCCCGGTATGTTTCCATGAAACGGCAGTTATGGTTCTCCCCATGAGACCTCGATCCACAATTAGCGTAGGTCTACCAAAAATATTTGCAGAAAAGTCTCCTTGTTTTAACCACAAATGCATTATGTTCCTCATACATTTATAATCAGAGTAAAACATGCTTTACTGTATATATCCTTGTAACAATATTTTGGTAAACATATGTGACCTGAGATAAGGGGAAAAAACATGCATAACAAACTTGTAAACCAACAGTCTAGATGTATTTCCATCTAGCATCACACAACAACTATTCCGTAGTGTGGGAACTTACAGTAGATTGGGGCTGTACCGGAGGTACTGCTTGGAAGGGAGGCATGATTGTGGGCTCCTGCCACGTAGGATAATATCACCCTTATCGGGATAGGAGTGGTTGTTTTAAAATTACCAAGGTATGAATAAGTCCACATGGAGTGTTGGGTTTCCTCACTCCCACTCCTGTAGAATATCTGTGTAGTATGCAGTCTACATTAGAAGTTTTTTACTTGATCACAGGTGACTCATAGTTCTATATGGCCAGGAAGTATAAAAAAAGAAAGGAGAGAGGGGCTCAGAATAAGTAATGTCAAAAGAAATGGATAGGGATATGTCACTTCATACTGTTCCTTAAGTTACCTGGGTGAGGGAGGTATTGTTCTTTCTTGTAGTCTCTTGTAGTGTATTAGTGAAAACCAACACAAGTCCATTTATATTCTCGCCTTGGTTTCTAGCTACAGAAGAAACTATAGTTTCAATGGTCCATACAGTAGTGTAATAGGTAGAAGTAGAACGATTATACCAATTATATAGTATATAGTTATGCAGTTGATTGGGGGATTGATTGCCGTTAGACATGGGTGAGTCAGGTCGGACGTCTGTTGTCCACCATGTGTTGGCCTCGTGTGCTGAGTCAAAAAGATCTTGAGTTGTCCATTCGTCTCTTAACCTCGACAAAGTTAGTTCTTTTTTTTGAAGTTCTATTGATTAATCAGGGAAACCATCATTTTAGCAAAGGTGGGTTCTCCTCTGCTTCTCTTGTGGATTTAGGTTAGTGTCTTTCTTTAGCATTGAGAAGGGTGTGCTATCAGGGTCTTTGGTCTAGTACCTGGAGTTGGGAGTGTGAATTCCTTGTGCCCCTGCTATGGCAAATGCTGTCGAAAAGGTTTTCCAGGATTCCAGAATTGCGTTGCGTTTTGGCCCTCTCGGGGAAACCACATGTTTTGTCTGCAACCTCTGTTCTCCAGGTCGCCCAACTTTGTCTGGTAGGTTTCCACTAGTTGCTGGAGTTGTCAGTCTCTAGATTGTGAGTAACTGTGTCCTCCAGTTGTGAAATCTAGCTTCAGCCTTTCTAATATGCTGCCTTATATTTTGCATATCCTTTCTGATGAGGCTGATATGCAACAATTCTGCCACCCTCCATGGCCCCCATTAGTGTGGTTTGGGTTTTTGTTGGCAGCCATCGTATTTGCTGCCCACCATCTAGGGTCTGTCCGGTAGTGTGTTTGGGTGTTCTGCTGCTGGGGCTGCCTGGTCACCTTTTGCATTGTTCTGTGTTTTGGTAATTTGTGCAACCCTGGAAGCAGAATGGCAGTTGATGTTGCCTGTGTTGGATCACGTGCGAACCTGCAGTTTTTCGGCTGCCGACAGTTCTCTTTTGTTGCGTTGTCCATGGGTGTTAAGTCTCAGCAGCTGATCGGTAGGTCTCTCTTTTGGGTGGAATGTCTGGTACAATATTTAAAATATTCCATTAAACTTTCCCTTTAAATGCAATTATTTTGTTATAACTGGGCTAATAATTATATCTGCTTTTTGTGGAATATAAACTGAACAAACTTTAAAAATCTGCAGAAACTATGTTTAAGCACCCTCTACACGGGGTCAACATTTGGATTGATTTTGACATTTTGATAAGATCTACCCAAATGTCGATAACTTCCTATTAAATAACCACCAAATGCTTTGTTCTTCATAAATATGCAACAACATTTCACAGTGAAGATGGTAGTCATCATTTTTGTTATAGATTCACTGCCACTTTAAATCACCATGGTATTTAGTTCTTTAGTTAAAACCAACCTCATAGTTTTAACTATTTGCTTTTATTACTGCCATGAAGGAGAGCAAAGATGACAGACCCCATAGGACAACTTTAAATCCATGTATCTTGCCATTGTTGGTTTGCTGTGACTGAGCCACTGCAGCATTCACCGTGTATTTGTGTATATTCCATTCAATGAAAGTGAATTGCCCACACCTCAAGGTGTGAAACACCGGTACTAAGATGTGGTATAAAGAAAATACAAGTATTAAGTAAAGACCAATAAAGCAGGTAAAGATTGGTCACATGACTACAAACTGGTGAAAGCAGGAAGCGTTTAAGGAGTTATATTGCTAAACCTTTCCAGCAATATAATTATATATATATTATATATATATATATATATATATATTATATAATATATATATATATATATTATATACTATATATCCAACATGGGATGTAGTATGCACTCAGCTCCCTCTTATTATTGAAATTGCCTTGGTGCCACCAACGTAACCCGATCATACAAATAGCAATGATTTTGTGCCCACAAGGACTTCTTACAATTCTTTTATTAATTCATTAAAGTGCAAATACTTTGCACAGTATTTGCACTTTAAAAGATTAATAAAAGAATTGTAAGAAGTCCTTGTGTGCACGAACATCTATTGCTATTTATATATATATATATATATATATATATATAAAAATCACAGATGATCAACTGCACTCCAATCAGCTAGATACTTTGCCCGGTGCTGTCCCATAGTATACAAAAATTCCAAAACATCGGCGCACTCACAGGTCTTCCATCAGAAAAAATATTTTATTCACAGATCGACATGTTTCGACCACAACTGGTCATCATCAGTTCAGCCGCGGAGTAGAAATGGCGAGGGTCTGGGTCAGTTAAGTAAGTTCGGGGGAAGTTTAGGAACCTCGCGAAAGTGAGGTTTTGGGGGGTAATAATCCCCTTAATGTGTTAGTGTTGTCTGTGCTGACTTGCTTCCTTTTCTCAACAAACAAATGTTTATTCATTTCATGTTTAAGCGATTATGATGAACACCATTTATGTGATTTTTCTGTACTTTTTTTTGTTACTTAGTGCCTCTGATAATATCCCCAAAGCAGATGAGATTCGTACACTTGTTAAAGACACATGGGATACAAGAATAGCAAAACTACGGCTATCTGCTGACAGCTTTGTAAAGGAGCAGGAAGCCCACGCAAAGGTGCATATGTGTTTATCAGAACTTGTTTTAGCACAAATATCTGTTAAAATTCTCTTCATTTTGTAGTTTTTTTTCCCATGAGAGTATGTATGTGTGTGTGTGTAATATATATATATATATATATATATATATATATATATATATATATATATATATATATATACACACATATATATATATATATATACATATATGTATATACATATATGTATATATATATTTTCATATTATGACATTGACTATTATGCATATTTTAAAGGAGAACTATACTTTACAACCCTCACCCACACCCTTCACCTTTAAATGTCCCCAGGGCGAGGACTGCTAGGTCCTTGTCCCAAGGTATATGGTAGATCAGCTGGAATACTTACTATTATACTTGATTTTACAGTGCACTTATCATTTAAAGGATGTCCACGAGTCCCCTGATATGACCTATTAGTGAACAATGCACCAGAGAATTCCCAATAATACGTCGCTTCTCCAATGTAAACAGCCCTAACTTGCCTAATCTGCCTGCATATTCAAGCCCCTCCATTCCCCTTAATAATTTAGTTGCCCTTCTCTGAACTGCTTCCATTTCCAAGATGACCTTTTTGTATATGGGATTCCAAAGCTGCACTGCATATTCCAAATGAGGCCTTACCAGTGCCTTGTAAAGAGGCAGAATAATATCTTTCCTCTTGAATTTATACCTCTCCTCTTTATAAAGAGAATATCTTGCTAGCTCTAGCCGTTGCTACCTGGCATTGTTTGCTACAGCTAAGTCTGTTATCTACCAGAACCACCAAATCTTTTTCCATTACAGATGCACTTAACACGAGTTATTTATGGTGTAGGTGGCACAGGGATTATTAAATCCCAAATGCATCACCTTACATTTATCAACATTGAATCTCATCTGCCTTACTGCTGCCCATTTTGATAATCTATCTAGGTCTGCTTACAGCACTTGCACATCATTTGAAGTTTCCAAAGCTCTGCATAGTTTAGTGTCATCAGCAAACACTGAGACCTTGCTCTCAATGCCCCCTTCTAAGTCATTTATAAACAGATTAAACAGAAGCGGCCCCAGTACAGAACCCTGAGGCACTCCGCTTAGAACCTTAGCCCACATAGATGTAGCTCCATTTACCACCACTTTCTGTTTACGATCCAATAACCAATTTTCTATCCATGAACAAATGTTTTCTTCAAGGCCAACAGTCCTCAGTTTATACATTAGTCGCCTATGTGGCACAGTATCAAAAGCTTTTTGCAAAATCCAAAATCCACCCCTTATATAGTGTATTTTCTTACCAAACAAAGGAGGTGTTGTTCGGGGTTGTGGCCATTGTTTAGAAGTTGAAAATATCAACAAATTTTTTGGGTAGATTATGCTTCCTCAGAAAAAAAGAGGCCAACATAACACACTCGCAACATTTACTTGACAATAAAATAGCACATTCAAATCTGTTCAATAAACAAAGAAATTACAAAAAGAAAACGGACTTACGATATCCCACCGGGAGCACCCTGCAGGTTCCACAGCGTCCCATGCTCCAAACACCTCAAAAAGCGCCGGCTCCCTCTCGGCTATCGCTAAATACAAATGCACAAACAGAGGCAGGCAACCGGGAATATCGTGGGCTTCAAAGAACTTTATTTAGCACGTGTAGCAACAGTGGCCATCACAAGTTAGCTCCACCCAACATGTTTCGTGACGACACGTCACTTCATCAGGGGCACGGAGCTAAACACACCTCCTCCCCCTATAAATAGGGGAATGAATAGGAATATTAACACTATCCCTTCCCAAGGGCACCAACCAAAAATAGAAGCAATTAAAAGTGAATAAACTATACAATTAAAACCATCAATATATCTCAATAATATGGATACACCTGTAGATACAAATATACACATATATAAACACCTAAATACAGTCAGATGGAAAAACATATATATATACAATCTCATACAAGAAAGCCTAGAGAAAAAGCAGCAAGAAAAAACTAGTTAAGTACATGATTAACCCGTTAAATGCATAATTAACCATGAAGATAACCTTCAATAAATAAAGGGGATATCTCTAAAATGGCACATAAATAGATAAATAAGCATATAATCATATAAACTAGTTAAATATACATATATCTGTATTATAATAACAATCATTGATATACCACCCGGACGCACGAACAATCAAAGAGGAAAATTCCATAATCCAAAATAAGCAAACTCAGGCCACAAAAAAGCAGTCCTGTGGTTAGCAAAAAAAGGGAGATATAACAATCCAGAATAATGTAACTGTCAATGTGTCCATACTAGAGAAAAATAAGAGACAAAGTAAATACATAAGTATATATCAATAAATATGTATCAATGATTATGTAACAATAAATATATACCAATAAATATGTAACCATAAAATCAGCACTAGCCGACTGAAACAATGTATAAAAGACAGATCTAATCACAGAAACATTTAAGTTCAAAATCCTTATTTAGACCACCAGGGCTGATAGTTTCTAACGTATATATCCAAATCGCCTCTTTTCTAAGAAGGCTTTTTTTCTATCCCCTTTTCTCAGGGCCCCCTTAACATGATCAATCACCTGAAAGCTCACATCCATATTACCTTCATGTAATTCCATCACATGAGCTGAAACAGCGGTCGTATGGAGACCTAATATGGATACATTAACATGTTCTGCTATTCTTTTATAAGCGGGTCTTGTGGTTTTTCCCACATATTGTCTCCCACACGTAGCCAAATATATAACAAATGTAGTCTTACAATTATAGAACCCTCTTATTTTATATTCAGTATTATTAACCGTAGAAACAAAAGTCCTGGAGTTCTTAACAAACTTGCACATCTTACATCTTGTCATACCACATCTAAAGCTACCCTTACATGTCAACCAAGTCTCAGATTTACATGTAGACTCTCTATTCACCACACTGGGGGATACAATGGGGCCAATAGTTCTATTCCTTTTAAAGACTATCCTGGGTTCATCTAGTACACACTTCCCCAGAACAGGATCCATCTTAATCACTGACCAATGTTTCCGTAAAACCCTCCTAAGGCGTAAACTATCCCTAGAATATTTGGTGATAAACAGAGGTGTACTATTTTCCTCTGCATATTTAGACCCCTTATGAATCGGTCTAACTGGTTTATCCAATAAAAGTAGACGACGATCAGCTCTGACTGCTCTCTCATATGCTTTCTTAATCATGTCTGTTTGGTACCCCCTTTCCACTAAACGGTCCCACAACATCATAGCCCTTTCATGGAAATTATCTGGCCAATTTTTGAGATGCAGGAGAGTTTGCTCCACATGGGATAATTTCCATGAAAGGGCTATGATGTTGTGGGGATAGAAATAAAAGCCTTCTTAGAAAATAGGCGTTTTGGATATATATGTTAGAAACATATTAGTCCTGGTGGTCTAAATAAGGATTTTGAACTTAAATGTTTCTGTGATTAGATCTGTCTTTTATACATTGTTTGTCGGGTAGTGCTGATTTTATGGTTACATATTTATTGGTATATACAATTGTTACATAATCATTGATACATATTTATTGTTACATATTTATTGATATATACTTATGTATTTACTTATTTTTCTCTAGTATGGACACATTGACATTTACATTATTCTGGATTGTTATATCTCCCTTTTTTTGCTAACCAGGACTGCTTTTTTGTGGCCTGAGTTTGCTTATTTTGGATTATGGAATTTTCCTCTTTGATTGTTCGTGTGTCCGGATGGTATATCAATGATTGTTATTATAATACAGATATATGTATATTTAACTAGTTTATATGATTATATGCTTATTTATCTATTTATGTGCCATTTTAGAGATATCCCCTTTATTTATTGAAGGTTATCTTCATGGTTAATTATGCACTTAACGGGTTAATCATGTACTTAACTAGTTTTTTCCTGCTGCTTTTTCTCTAGGCTTTCTTGTATGAGATTGTATGTGTGTATATATATATATATATATATATGTGTGTGTGTATATATATATATATATATATATGTTTTTCCTTCTGACTGTATTTAGGTGTTAATATTGTGTATATTTGTATCTATAGGTGTATCCGTATTATATATTGTATTATATATTATATATATATATATATATATATATATATATATAAAATATTATATATATATATATATATATAATATTATATATATTGATGGTTTTAATTGTATAGTTTATTCACTTTTTTAATTGCTTCTATTTTTGGTTGGTGCCCTTGGGAAGGGATAGGGTTAATATTCCTATTCATTCCCCTATGAATGAATAGGAGGTGTGTTTAGCTCCGTGCCCCTGATGAAGTGACGTGTCGTCACGAAACATGTTGGGCGGAGCTAACTTGTGATGGCCACTGTTGGTGTTTGTCCGTTCGGATGTACTTGCTACACGTCCTGAATAAAGTTCTTTGAAGCCCACGATGTTCCCGGTTGCCTGCCTCTGTTTGTGCATTTGAAATTACAAAAAGAATTTGACAAAAATATATATGTCAGGCAAATGGTAGCTTATCCATATTTGTTCAGATATCACAAAGGCATCAGGGGGAAAAAAACTGAGTGAGAAAACATAGCATTAAGCGGTGGATGGAGTGCCAAGAAGGTAGTGACAATGTGTGAGCTATCCAGAAGTTGTGAAGAACAAAGTTAAAGAAAAAGATTAAGAAGAAAGAACTGTTTTACTGGCCTTTGTAAGAAATAATTTGACCATCCCTGTTTTAAGGTGTTTTTTTTTTTGTTCTGTTGTTCTTTAAATACACCATAATGAAGCATGGTTGTTCTTCCACCTCTTTGTAACTCCCTGTTGTTTCAAGCCTCTTTATTCTCCTTTGCCAGCTGGATAATTTGACACTTATGGAAATTAACACCATTGGATCATTTTTTACGGAGTCTTTAAACCACATGTATAAACTACGCACCAGCCTACAGCCCCCAGAGGATGAACAGTCTCAGGATTACTAACTTGTCTTCAAGAAGCACATAGTAGAAATACAGCCTTTCAAACATACAGGAACAGCTCATTGTATTCCTGAATTTTAAAGTTCCAGCTCTATTGAACCTTAAAAACACAAATCTAATTGGGTGTTTAGAGAGCCACATCGTTGTATTCCTGTCCCATTTACAGGGTTAGCTACACTTTAAGAAAGGATAGCAGAAACCCAAACAGGTTTTGCAAAATATTGGGTTTGTGACTTATGTTAAATGCCAGTTTACAGCTGCTTAGTCATGCAGTGTTGCGCTTTGATCTTGATTTACTCAGAGCAACTTGTGGCTCTGGAAATACCTTCCCAACATTCACTTACTATGCTTTTAAGTATTGTGGTAGCCATTTAAAGAAGCACTTGCATGTTAAAAAATGCAATTAAAACCTAAAACATCAGCGTTGCTTCTGAACATTTTTCTTAGACCATACCTTTTATGAATTTCTTCCATTTCTGCACATCCAAAGTGCCCTGTACAGAACATCATGTGGACGGGAAGTTATTGTATGTAAGGCATTGTGACACTGCAAATGTTATGGAGCAGAAAAGGAGAAACCTCTCATATTACTTTCTACAGAATCTGTTGTATAATATTTGTAATCTGTTACATTTCTATGCTGTTTATCTCTAACATTTAAAAACTTGTAAAAATACACCACTTATTATGGAACAAAGCATTGTTGCCCTCTTATTTAACAACTGGGTCATCAAGGTGATGCAAGTGTTGAGTGCGGTATGGCCTTGCAGGCATGTGAAAACCTGTGATTTCTGGTGTTAGGCTGAGGCCACACTATGAAAGTTGGGCTGGCAACACTTGTGAAAAGCAAGCATGTTTCAGACATGTTACTGTAAGAATCGAAAAAAAATTTGAAAAATGATCTCAACTCATTCAATGGGGCCACCCCCACGATTCTTACATGCTCAGTAGCTCATGAGAAAACAGCAGTGTGGCCTTAGCCCTTGAAGGTCCAGATGATCAGTAAGTAAATGTCTGTACACACATTTGATACTTTAGACGACGAACGTCCCCTGAGCGCGAGACACACGCGACAATCAGGTTTTTCGCCTGATGATCGCACTTGTGTGTTCTGTTAGGTGTCGTTTTTGATCCGCCATAGTAGATCAGTAGTTTTGGCTGGAAAATGTTTTTCCTATATATTCCTAAAATATAGCAAGCTTATAACAATCTGGTGTTCAATCAGGTATCGAACCATAAATTTGCAACAAAAGTTGCATGTTTGCCAGTTTAAGCATGTACTTAATCTCTTCGGTAGCATGTTAGGTGCAGGAAGTGATGGAGTTTGCTGAATTCCTTAAGCTTAAGTTTAAAGGGCATGTCCACCCCCAAAACTATAATTTCCCCCCCCCCCCCCCACTACTGGCCCCATTATGTAGTGTAGTTTAATCCTTACCTCACATCCCAGCTCCATCTGGTTCTCCTGTAGCCCCCCCCCCCCCCAAAGTCCCAAAAACTGCCCACCAGGAGGATAGCAGAGTCCTGTCCCCCCAGCCCCAACCGCTCTATTTATTTTCCCCAAACTTTACTTAAATCCCCTCTTTCCTCCTCCTCAATGAACTCCCGGCAGCCGCATCTGTGATTGGCTGAGCGGCTCCCGATTGGCTGCCGGTCCCGCCCCTCTGCTTGCATTTTCTCGCAAGCAGAGGGCCTGGCAGCGCGGCGGAGGGAAGGTAAGTAAAGTTTGGGGCACTTTCTAATAAAACAAATAGAGCGGTTGGGGCTGGGGGGACAGGGGGAATGATATATACAAAAATAATTTCAAGGGTTGACATACCCTTTAAATGTCAAGCTGGCCAGTGCAGTTTTTCAGATAATTAGTCCTTGTAGTATGTAGATTTCATATTTGTTTAGGCTCAGTCTGTCAAGCTTCACAATATAGCTTTTAATCTGTCACCATGTCCTATATATTGCATTCTGCCAGTCATATTACCACTTTAAAAGTTACACTTATAGAAACAACAAAATAAAGAGCTGCAGAGGGCGGATAATGAAGTGAACCTAAAGTTAGCACAGCTCTGTTGAATGCATTTCTTAATAGTGTCCCTATCTGAAAGTTAATGAAACCTTCAGTTACCTGAGGGTGAATGAATGCTTGACCAGATCAATCCGGCTCAACATTTTTAGCTAGCATGAGATTTCACTGAAATTCAGTGGTTGGAGACTTTACCATATGATGAAAAATGTATTAAATCTTTTTACAAATGACCGGAAATAAACTAACAATGCATATGGAAACGTAGTTAGCAGAAATACACAAGGTGATTAAAAAAATGGTGTACACATCGTTTTAAAATAAAATTTTATATATAGGTTTATCACTACTTGTATGTGGGGGAGACCAAACCGCAACTGCACCAACGTATGGCCCAGCACAGAGGAGCCATTTCCTTGGGTCAGGACTCAGCCGTGTACCTGCATCTTAAGGGAAAAGGACATACCTTTGAAGATTGTAATGTCAACATCTTGGCAAAGGAACAAGACTGATTCAAGAGAGGTGTCAAGGAGGCCATTAATGTAAAAATGAAAAAAACAAGCCTGAATAAAGGTGTGGGGGGGGTCGACACCAACTTTCTGCCATATACAATGCTGTTTTTGACACTTTACCCTGGGCAGTTTTGATAACACCTCTTAAACTTAAAGTTTAGTGAAACATCTGCAAGAACTAGTCATCCAACTGGTTGGCAATAAATATCCCGAAATGTGTAAAGGTAAGGTGTCAAAACAACATTGTACATGGTACGAAGAGCGAGCATCAGGGAGCGGACCGCTCCGGAATTAGGACTCAGGCTTGGTAGGTGTCATCACAAAACTTTTATTTCAATCATATGTGAACATCAATCAAAGCTGTAAAAGCATCACAAAGGTGCAAATAAACCAGTGGTCTGATGCGTTTCCCGGCATTCCTGCCGCTTCATCAGAGACCCGTAGAGGGAGAGAGCATGGCAGACAATTCGCGTTGACATCCCCACACCAGTTCTATTCAGGCTTTGGACCATATTTATAATGGCATTGTATTGATTTCTAGCTATACTGTGCCTTTGGTGATCATTAATCGTAAATCACTGATCGCAAATGTCCGATAACAATCACAAATCTACATTCTTGATCATAGATTTACGATCCCCCATAGAATACCATTGAGGTAGTTTACTACTGCATGGTATTATACCAACAATTTAGGAACGTTCGCCATAAATGTACAATCGCAGACGTACATTTCCGCCTGTGGTCATACAGTATGATAACCCAGAGTATTGCAAAGTTATGACCACAGGATTATAAATATGGGCCAAACCAGTCCTGTACTTTGGCCAAGATGTTAAAGGAATAGTTCCTTTGATGTATCGATTGAAGACTGGGAGGTTAAGGAGCTATGGGCCATATTTATCATACATCGTTATCATACAAGTTTTTTTGCGATCGCCGTAAAACAGCGATCTGTGTTCTACGATACCAATCGCTATTTTATGATATCGATCGCAATTCTACGATATCACCATCGTAAATCTACAGTGCCGATATCGTAGAATAACAATCGTTATTTTACGATGAAGGCACGGCTCCTTCAATTTTTAAAGGAGCTGTGCGGTCGTCGTAGAATAATGATCATTTTTCTACGATATTGGCACCGTAGGTTTACAATAGCGATATCGTAGGATAATTATCGGTATAGTAGAACACCAAACATTATTTTACGATGATCATAAAAAAACGATAACGATATTTGATAAATATGGCCCATGATAAGACTGTGCTTATAACTGTTTGACTTTTCATAAAGGAGCATTTATGAAACGTCACAAGGTGATTTGTGTAATGCAATAAATTTGAGGTTATACAGTGCACCCTGTGACTCCTTGGCACCGGGAAGAAAGTGTGTGACACATGTCCAGTGAATGGGACCTATCAATGCAATGTTTATCACCGGTAGGTGTGCCAGTCTTTGTGTAATGGAGGATGTTGGAGAAGCGTGACTTAATTTTTGAGTAGTCTCCCCGACAAAGATTAGTCCACACGGACAGATGACATAGATCACAAATCGTGTGTCACATGTGAAACTGCCTTTCAATTGGTAAGTTTGATTAGTGGTGGGGTGTGTGAATTTATCGCCCGTGATAACATAGGGCATTGAGCACAATTGCAACATTTAAACATCCCATTTTTACATATATACTATTTGTCTGAAGAAAGCACACATACTGAAACGTCACAATAAATTTAGTTTGAAACACTTCAAGACTGCTTTGCCCAGCCATATTTTATTTCTTCTGTGAACCAGCTCCTGTTGGCAACAGCTCTGGTAGCACCCAGTATTAAATGGAAAAACGTACATGCATCTAAGCGTGTGTAAAGGTGTGCAGGATCTTTCCACCCTTGTGATTTTTACATTTGGGTAACCATGTGTGTGTTTTAGGGGTAGATGTATTTCTACCACTGGTGGGGAACATAGGGCCATATTCATAAACCTGCGATACAGCGGCTTAGTTAATGTATGACCACTGTTGTAAATGTGCGATCGTACATTTACGACCAAAAGTTTGGTCGTAGAATACCATGCGGTAGTAAACTACCGCAATGGTATTCTATGGGGATCGTAAATCTACAATTTCATTATCGTAGATTTATGATCGGTATCTGTAATTTACGATCGTTAAAAATTGCGCCTTAATAAATACGGCCCATAGACCCAATCGTTGGTCCCCTTCTGTATGAACACAAAGGGGTTCCTTAAATTCAACAATGATATCCCTTTCTTAAAATATGCCAGTGGGATTTCAAAATCCTAGAAATATATATACATACACAAAATTCAAAGACACCTCACTCCCAAGTCTCAGCAATATGGTATTTATTGTTCACAAGCTGCCTTAGATATGCAATTTTTCGGGGGGTGCAGAGCCCTTCATCAGGCCAGCAGCACAGTCTCAAAATGGTATACAATCCCATATTTAAATCTTATGAACAGGAAATTACCTAAGACACCCAGGAGTCCCTCTTCAGGAACCTGGTGTGCTTTTATATTTGTCTTACTATTATATGGTGAGAGAAGGACACAACTGTTGTTATAAGCAAGGCTGCATTTATTGCAGACTGGTTGCTTTTATACTGCAATTATTCAGACTCAGCTTTGCTGCATGTGTTTCTGATATTCCTTTGATTACCATGTTGCACGCTAGACAGGTTTGAAATCATCTACCTATGCTCTATTACTGGAGATTATTTCTGGTGAAATATTGGAAGCAGATATTCCAATACATCAATAGTGCTGTTACTCAGATCTCCTGTTAAGTACTTAGCTGGCATAGCGACTGGGTTTTGCTGTCAAATTTTTATCTTAGATACTGATAGCCAAATACTGAGAGCTAAACTGAGAACTCTGAGGTAAGGGCTGCCCATTCAAGCTACTCAATCAGAACCACTCAATAATCTTATATAGTGACTCCTGAACCCACACCCAAAATCTGATTGATCCAAGATGCAATCAGACTTAAGATTGTATGTAGACCAATCTTTTTTTGAGGGGAAACATGAATAGGTGTACGCTTTGCTGCCAGGGACCATTTAGGTTCGGATCACTCCTCCCTACTGCTCCGTTCCCAGCAGTATTGACAGACAAATAGGGTAGAAAGGAAGGGGACGCCACGCAGGGTTGCTGCGAACACAAAGTGTTTTATTGATCCGACATGTTTCGACCCACACGGGTATTTTTCAAGTGTATGCAAACACCGATAAGGGAAAACCAGATAAAACCCCACCCCTTCCCTTCCGTTGGCCAGAGGCCATGTCCATCAACAAAGTCCAATAAGTGTCCATGGTAACGTATCAGAACCACCACCACGCAGGAGATGCTGTGCGAGTGGCTGTGAACAAACTGTAAAGTGATAAACACATCTTGATACATAAAAACTGGTAAAAGAATTACAGGAGCGTGACTCCTAGTCAGCTCCTCCAATGAGGTGTACAGAATAACATGTTAAAAACTATATATATATATATATATATATATATATATAATACAGTAGGTACCAAATTTAACCGTAAGCATTCTATGATCGTTGGTACTGCGACAACTTTCAGACACAGGGGTTCCTGGGGGGAACACAAAAAACATCATGAATAATGTGACTATACAGTTTACAGAGGTATTACAGAAAAGGTTTTACAGACCAACAGTCGTTGAGTCCTACTGGATGCATGCTATTTAACCTTTTAATCCAAATGCCCTCGGTTTGCAGTAACATTTTAGTTAAATTGCCACCTCTCAGTGGGTAGTCTTACTTTATCCAATATACACCAATGTAATTGTGAAACATTATGTTTCTTTTCTGCAAAGTATTTGGATACAGAAGTATCAGTATGAGTTAGTTAGTTAGTTGCATAGGGCCCTATTTATAAAAGATCGTTATCGTAAAATACCGATTGTTATCGTAAAATAACAACCGTTATTTACCGATAACGACCGTTATTTAACGATAACGACAGTTATTTACCGATAACGACCGGTATTAAACGATATTGGTAAATACCGGTCGTTAACGGTAAATAACGGCCGTTATTGGTAAGTAACGGTCGTTATCGGTAAAAAAACTGCAACAATTGCAGTTCATGCACGGAGACCAAGCTTCAACATCCCACAAGCATTTTTTAGGAAAAGGCACCACCGAGGTAGGAGGAAGAACAGATCGCTACACGAGGAATCTACCGCCACCAAACGGGGGAGATGTTTCCCCGAAAAGCGAGACAGCAAAGGTAAACAATCTTGTTGTTAATATCTCCACCTATCCTTTAACCCTTTCCCTGCCACAGATCGTATATTCATGATCTGTGCAGTGAATACTCAAACTGCCACAGATCGTGAATATACGATCTGTGGCTTCCCCCCTCCAAACATTTTTTTCCCCCTGCTAGGGGTGATCGGGGGGCAGCATTCAACTGCCCCCCTAGCCCCCTCGATCCCCCCTCGGTTTCGTCCAAATCCGAGGGGGGGATCGGGAGATATCCCTACCTGCAGCCCGACAGCCGGTCCCACATGGAGGAAGAGAGAGGAGGAGGTCTGTCCGGAAAGGGAGACCCCGGTGACATCACTCGGCTTCCTGCTTCACCGGGGTCTTCCCTAAGATAGGTAAGATGCTGCCCCTGGTGGTCTGGTGGAGGTCCTGCAGCACGATCTCTTTTTAGATCATGCTGCAGTACCTGTATAGCACAAGCTGTCAAGCTGACAGCTTTACTATACATTTTGTGAATGGAACTCAAAGTTCCATTCACAAATAGGATTTTTTCTAAGTCTTTGCTACTTAGCGAAGACTTAGAAAAAAAATGGGGACAGAGATCAAAATTTGGTGATCACTTCTGATCACCAAATTATTGATCTTTGCCAATGAATGAAAAATCACTTCCTGGAAAATGATTTCCGGGAAGTGATTTTTCCAATCGGATTTCGAATTGGAAAACGGGCATTTATGCCCGTATTCCAAGTTCGGTAACATTCCCTAAGATGATTTGATGATCATCTTTGGGAATGATCCCCAAAAAAAAGGGGAAATGCACACAAAAAAAATCTTAAAGTGATACACACACCTTTTTTTTTTTTTTACCCTAAAACTAAAAATTAGCAAAATAACTTTCTTCTCCAAGCTTCCCAATGTCCCCGGTGATATCGGTAAAGTAAACGCGGATCATTTATTTGTTGGATTTCAAGGGAAACTAAGCCTATTTTAGTAGGAAATTTTGCAGAGGTACCAAAAAAAGACCGTATTGATTTTTTAGGATCAGTAAAGTGTGCAAAAACTTGTGTGACTCTCCGTACTAACTGGTTTTCCACTAAAAGGGGGAGTGGGGATAGGGGTGGGGGGTGGGTTGTGGCGTTTTTTAATTTTTTCTTATAATTGCAATTGCGCATGGATCCCATTTGAGCTAGTTGGTGGCCCGTCTCCGTTATGGCATACCGTTTGATTCAGGACATGTGGGAGATTGCCGTTTAGTGTTTTTTTTACTTGCCGAGTGGGTTTAGGTAGGATTTCAACCATTGAATCATCTTATTTTATTTTTCACCAAACCTCCTAAAAACACAAGAGTTCTTTGGATCACTGGGTCTGGAATTCTTCATGTATGTATGAAAGCATGGCATCGTAACGTAGCTGAAGGTGTATAGATTCCAAAAATATATAGCTTGTGGGGGGAATTTCCATGTTTCTGGACTGTTTCCTTAGAAAAAGGGTAGGCTGTTCAAATTACAGTGCACTTTGATTTTTTCTTGTAATTGCATTTGTGCATGCATCCCATTTGAGCTAGTTGGTGGCCACGTCTCTGTGTGCATCCACACATAGGGCATACCGTTTGATTCAGAACATGTGGGAGATTGATATTTAGTTGGGGGTTTTATTTGTGGGGGGCATTTCCAAGTTTTGGGGCTGTTTGAAATTACAGAGCACTTTGATTTTTTTCTTGTAATTACACTTGTGCATGTGTCCCATTTGAGCTAGTTGGTGGCCATGTCCCTGTGTACATCCACGCATATGGCATACCGTTTGATTCAGGGCATTTGGAAGATTGATAATTGACAAGTTTTTTTTACATGACATGGAAATTTGCCATGATTTTTTTTTAATATTCAATTTTTTATTTATTGAGCATACAAAGATAAAAAAAAAACATCTATTACATAGTATCTATGCATATTTTCACAAATAAGGTGTCAGCAGCATTTTATAGTTATAATAGTGCCGTAGTTTGTCAAACTTTTGTCTGCTCCACACCTATGGCAACATACATTTGTCTACAGCTCAATAAAATTTTTAATTTTAACTTTAAATGGTGAGAAGGAGAGGGAGGGTAGGGGGGGAGAGATGAGGGCGAAGGGGAGGGAGGGAAACCAGGGGAAGAGTTGTGGAAAAGAGATTAATAAGGGGTTAGTTTGGATAAGCAGATCTTTGACATCACGATTAATCTTTAGTATTTAGTATTGCATTGTATTTATTTGGTTGCTGGTTAATCAAAAGCTCAGTTGCTTGGTTTTGGTCCAGTAAGTCAGTGGTTTGTTGATTTGTATTAGTTATTTATGTGGATCATTATGTACACTCCATAGTGTTGGTTAGTTTATTAATTGTGGATTTGTTGTCTTGCCATAGCATCCATGTGGGTGCTACATTCTTATAGCGATCGTTTGAGGAGGCAAAGGTTAGTTCATATTGCATATTGAGATTGATGGTGTTTATTATTTCTGTCCAGGTCGGGATTGCAGGGGTTCTCCAGTACTTGGCTATCTTTATCCGTATAACTGTAAATAGATGTAGCATAATAGTTGACATATATTTTGGAAAATCGAGAATATCTATATTTAGCAGTGCTTGTGCTGGATTAGGTGGTAGGTGCCAGACTAGGATTGTTGATAATATTTTGAAAGCATCCTTCCAGAGTTCAGCTAGCTTTGGACATTGCCAAAAAAAGTGTATTAGAGTGCCCTTATGGCCGCATTGTCTCCAGCATTCTTTGCTTATTTCTGGGTTGTATTTGTTTAGTATTGCAGGCGTTTTATACCATCGTGTTCGTATTTTTACATTAGCTTCCCAGTGTTTGACACATTTGGATAATTTGTATGTTATTTTGATTGCCTTGTGCCATTGTTCTTCTGTGATAGGTGTATGTAGGTCTTCTTCCCATTTTTTGTGGGGAGGTATGGCTTTGAGTTCTGAGTCTGGTGTGATCGCTTTATAATTGATTGTTATTCCTTTTTTGTTGTGTTCCAAAGATAGACATTTTATGAGGGGTGATGTAGTTTGACTTATGATTATTGAGTTTTTTTGCATTGCATGCCTCACTTGGAGATATTTATAGAAGTCTCTTTTGTGGATCTGGTATTCACCTCTTAGATCTTCAAATGTTCTGATTCCTTGTTTGTTGTATAATTGTTTTAATTGTGTTAGGCCTAGTGTTTGCCAAGGCTCTAGGTCAAGATCTGGGACTAGGTGTTCCAGTGTTGTTATTGGGATTTCTCCCCTTAGGCATTGATATTTCTCGTGAGTTTTGCATACCTGTTTCCATGTGTGTATAGTTGTGTTTATGGCGAGATATTTTGGATTTTTAATGTGGGCGGTGAGGTTTTTCTCTGTTGTGATCAGGGCTGCTCCAAGTATTTCTCTAAGAGGGTTGTTTCCTAGTAGGAGTTGCCCGTCTTCCGTCCAGTATTTCTCTTCTGTGTCTGACCACCAGTGTTTTAGTTGGTCGAGTACTGTTGCTTTATGGTAGTCTGAAATACTGGGGATTCCCAGGCCCCCCACCAATTTGTTCTGATATAGTAGTTTTTTGTTTGTTCTGGCTCTGCCTCCAGACCAGATAAATTTTTCGATTATTGTTTGCAGTTTTTGAAAATTTTGTTTTGTTGGCTGGAGGATAATTGTTCTAAATACAAATATGATTTTTGGGAGGAGTGTCATTTTGATGGCTGAAATCTTGCCAAACCACGAAAGGTTTTGTTTCTCCCATTTTTTGGTGAGTATTTCAGTTGTATGTAGCAGCGGGGTGTAGTTGTGGATGAATAGCTGGTTAGTTGGGAATGTCAGTTGTATTCCCAAGTATGGTAGCATTTGGTTTTGCCATTGGAATGTAAATTGCTGCTGTAGGTTATTTTTTGTTTCAGTTGTGATATTTGTTGCTAAGATTAGGGACTTGCTTTCGTTCAATTTATAATATGAAACTTGGCTCGCTTGCTTTAAGACTTCAATTGTGTTCGGAAGGGATATTAGGGGATTTGTTAGCGTCAGTATGATGTCGTCCGCGAAAAGGCAGATTTCGTGGTGTTTGTTGCCCCATGTGATGCCCGTTATCCGTGGGTGTGTTCTGATGGTTTGTGCTATTGGTTCCATCATTAATGCGAATATTAGGGGAGACAGTGGGCATCCTTGTCGTGTTCCATTGGTGAGTAGAAATGATGCTGATTGGAGGCCTGCGGCTGATACAATAGCTGCTGGATTGGAATATAGTGCAAGTATGGCTGTGGACATCTTTCCCACAATATTGAATTTATGTAGTACCCTTTCCATATATAGCCAATTTATCCTATCGAACGCCTTTTCGGCGTCGATCGAGAGAAGCAGCAGTGGGAGTGTTTTGTGTTCAGCAAGTTGCATAAGATTAATCAGTCTGCGGGTATTATCGGATGCTTGTCTGTAAGGGATGAACCCAACCTGGTCCGGATCTATAATATCTGGCAGAATGTTCTTCAATCTTTTGGCTAGAATTGTTGCATATAGTTTCACGTCTGTATTTAAGAGGGAAATGGGTCTAAAGTTTTCTGGGGTTGTAGGTTCCTTTCCTGCTTTAGGTATTGTAATTATTTGGGCTGTTAACATTTCTTATGGAAATCTGCCTATTTTGGTGGCTTCCGTGAATGTTCTGAGTAGGTATGGCGATACTTCTTTTTTAAAGGTTATGTAAAATTCGCTTGGAAAACCGTCAATGCCAGGTGTTTTATTTTTCTTTAAGGAATCTATCCCTTTATTGACTTCTTCTTGCGTGATGTCTCTGTTTAGTATTTCCGCTTGGGTGTTGGAGACACGGGGAAGGTTTATTTGGTTTAAAAATGTATCTATTTCTAGGATTGTGGGGTGTTGTATTTTATTGTTTTGTTTTAGATTGTAGAGGGATTCATAATATTTTTTAAATGATTCCACTATATCGTAAGGGTTCGTAGTTTTGATTCCGTCTTGATATATATATTTTGTCCTGTTTCTGTTTTGCTTTCTCCTTAACTTGTTTGCTAAAGTTTTCCCTGTTTTATTATCTGTGGCATAAAACCTGGCTCCCACTTTTCTATAGGCTGCTTCAAATTTTTGGACATTTAGATGATGTAGTTCTAAACGTAGTTCATCTGCCTTTTGTTTTGCTTCTGTATCTGTTGTATTCAATTAGATCAACTGGACTTGAAATGTAGTTCTTAAAGACGTTTCGCTAGTCATCCGAATCTGTGGCAATTATGTACCCTGGAAAATCCCAATTAGCATATCACAGCCAGGTGTTAAGGGTGTGATTAGATAGTGGCTAAGAGGTGTTATAGGAACGCCCAGAGTAAGGTGTTAAAACAGCATTGTACATGGCAGACAGTTGGTGTCGAACCCCCCCACCTCTATTTAGGCTTGGTTTCTTTATTTTCACATAAATGGCCTCCTTAACACCTCTCTTGAACCAGTCACGTTCCTTCGCCAGTATGTTAACATTACAATCTTCAAAGGTATGTCCTTTACCCTTAAGATGCAGATACACGGCTGAGTCCTGACCCGAGGAATTGGCTCTTCTGTGCTGGGCCATACGTTGATGCAGTTGCTGTTTGGTCTCCCCCACATACAAATCAGAGCATTCTTCACTGCACTGCACTGCATATATGATGTCGCTTTTCTTGTGTTTTGGTATTGGGTCTTTCGGATGTACCAATTGCTGCCTTAGTGTGTTGTTCGGTTTTAAATCTGGTTCAAGAGAGGTGTTAAGGAGGCCATTTATGTGAAAATAAAGAAACCAAGCCTAAATAGAGGTGGGGGGGTTCGACACCAACTGTCTGCCATGTACAATGCTGTTTTAACACCTTACTCTGGGCGTTCCTATAACACCTCTTAGCCACTATCTAATCACACCCTTAACACCTGGCTGTGATATGCTAATTGGGATTTTCCAGGGTACATAATTGCCACAGATTCTTGTACAAGTCATTCTGAATTGAGAAAGCCAGTCGGATGACTAGCGAAAACCCCTATTTAGGCTTGGTTTCTTTATTTTCACATAAATGGCCTCCTTAACACCTCTCTTGAACCAGATTTAAAACCGAACAACACACTAAGGCAGCAATTGGTACATCATCGAAGACCCAATACCAAAACACAAGAAAACGACATCATATATGCAGTGCAGTGCAGTGAAGAATGCTCTGATTTGTATGTGGGGGAGACCAAACAGCAACTGCATCAACGTATGGCCCAGCACAGAAGAGCCAATTCCTCGGGTCAGGACTCAGCGTGTATCTGCATCTTAAGGGTAAAGGACATACCTTTGAAGATTGTAATGTTAACATACTGGCGAAGGAACGTGACTGTTCAAGAGAGGTGTTAAGGAGGCCATTTATGTGAAAATAAGAAACCAAGCCTAAATAGAGGTGGGGGGGTTCGACACCAACTGTCTGCCATGTACAATGCTGTTTTAACACCTTACTCTGGGCGTTCCTATAACACCTCTTAGCCACTATCTAATCACACCTTAACACCTGGCTGTGATATGCTAATTGGGATTTCCAGGGTACATAATTGCCACAGATTCGGATGACTAGCGAAACGTCTTTAAGAACTACATTTCAAGTCCAGTTGATCTAATTGAATACAACAGATACAGAAGCAAAACAAAAGGCAGATGAACTACGTTTAGAACTACATCATCTAAATGTCCAAAAATTTGAAGCAGCCTATAGAAAAGTGGGAGCCAGGTTTTATGCCACAGATAATAAAACAGGGAAAACTTTAGCAAACAAGTTAAGGAGAAAGCAAACAGAAACAGGACAAAATATATATATCAAGACGGAATCAAAACTACGAACCCTTACGATATAGTGGAATCATTTAAAAAATATTATGAATCCCTCTACAATCTAAAACACAAAACAATACAACACCCACAATCCTAGAAATAGATACATTTTTAAACCAAAAAAACCTTCCCCGTGTCTCCAACACCCAAGCGGAAATACTAAACAGAGACATCACGCAAGAAGAGTCAATAAAGGGATAGATTCCTTAAAGAAAAATAAAACACCTGGCATTGACGGTTTTCCAAGCGAATTTTACTAACCTTTAAAAAAGAAGTATCGCCATACCTACTCAGAACATTCACGGAAGCCACCAAAATAGGCAGATTTCCATAAGAAATGTTAACAGCCAAATATTACAATACCTAAAGCAGGAAAGGAACCTACAACCCCAGAAAACTTTAGACCCATTTCCCTCTTAAATACAGACGTGAAACTATATGCAACAATTCTGCCAAAATTGAAGAACATCTGCCAGATATTATAGATCCGGACCAGGTTGGGTTCATCCCTTACAGACAAGCATCCATAATACCCGCAGACTGATTAATCTTATGCAACTTCTGAACACAAAAACACTCCCACTGCTGCTTCTCTCGATCGACGCCGAAAAGGCGTTCGATAGGATAAATTGGCTATATATGGAAAGGGTACTACATAAATTCAATATTGTGGGAAAGATGTCCACAGCCATACTTGCACTATATTCCAATCCAGCAGCTATTGTATCAGCCGCAGGCCTCCAATCAGCATCATTTCTACTCACCAATGGAACACGACAGGATGCCCATGTCTCCCCTAAT
Source organism: Hymenochirus boettgeri (assembly GCA_019447015.1). Taxonomy (NCBI): domain Eukaryota; kingdom Metazoa; phylum Chordata; class Amphibia; order Anura; family Pipidae; genus Hymenochirus; species Hymenochirus boettgeri. The sequence goes on from CM033472.1 coordinate 110,032,016, forward strand.
ATTCGCATTAATGATGGAACCAATAGCACAAACCATCAGAACACACCCACGGATAACGGGCATCACATGGGGCAACAACACCACGAAATCTGCCTTTTCGCGGACGACATCATACTGACGCTAACAAATCCCCTAATATCCCTTCCGAACACAATTGAAGTCTTAAAGCAAGCGAGCCAAGTTTCTATATTATAATTGAACAAAGCAGTCCCTATCTTAGCAACAAATATCACAACTGAAACAAAAAATAACCTACAGCAGCAATTTACATTCCAATGGCAAAACCAAATGCTACCATACTTGGGAATACAACTGACATTCCCAACTAACCCTATTCATCCACAACTACACCCCGCTGCTACATACAACTGAAATACTCACCAAAAAATGGGAGAAACAAAACCTTTCGTGGTTTGGCAAGATTTCAGCCATCAAAATGACACTCCTCCCAAAAATCATATTTGTATTTAGAACAATTATCCTCCAGCCAACAAAAAAAAATTTTCAAAAAACTGCAAAACATAATCGAAAAATTTATCTGGTGCTGGAGCGAGCCGAGAACAAACAAAAAACTACTATATCAGAACAAATTGGTGGGGGGCCTGGGAATCCCCAGTATTTCAGACTACCATAAAGCAACAGTACTCGACCAACTAAAACACTGGTGGTCAGACACAGAAGAGAAATACTGGACGGAAGACGGCAACTCCTACTAGGAAACAACCCTCTTAGAGAAATACTTGGAGCAGCCCTGATCACAACAGAGAAAAACTCACCGCCCACATTAAAAATCCAAAATATCTCGCCATAACCCCCCCCCCCAATCTGCTTTATATATAACATTCGCTATACTAACATGCTCCCAGATTTATCCTTCCTATCTACTCCTACCAAAGCAAAAAACTACCATGTAAATGGTTTCAACAATATCTCTCTAAATGTTAGAGGTCTGAACTCTCCATATAAAAGGGCTATGCTATGGCATCAAGCCAAACAAAATAAAGCAGATATAATATTTGCCCAAGAAACGCACTTAAGGAAGGAGAATGCCCAAATGCACAAAGAAGAAACTATCCACATATCTATACCACCAAGCAAAAGAAGGGAAGAAAAAAGGAGTACTAATAGCGATCAAAGACACAATAGAATTCCAACCAATAAACATAACAATAGACCCCGAAAGCAGATACTTAATCATAGAATGCTTGCTTAACAACAAACCATATACGCTGATCAATATATATGCCCCCCATAGAAAACAGAATAAATTTAATGAAAATATATGCTCTTATAACGAACACGAAATCAAATATTCTAATATGCGGAGATTACAATACAATTATAGATCCAGACATGGATTCTACTAAAAACCTACGAACAAACAAAAGCAAGATCGCTACAACACAAACATAATCTCAACCTACATGATATATGGAGATGTAAATACCCGTTGGATAAAAACATATACCTACTACTCTCCAGCCCATGATACATACTCCCGTATTGATATGTGCTGGACAGACATCAACACCTTAACAAAGATTGAAGATATGCAGATAGGCCCAATCTGTGGTCAGACCATGCCCATATAACTATAAAAATCAGAGAGAGAAAACAACAAATATTCCAAAATACTATGGCGACACTAAACTATTATTGTATCAAACCCGAAACCAAAACCAAACTACAGACAACTATTGATGAGTACTTCAAACTAAATGATAATCAAGAGACAACAGACATTACACTCTGGCAATCCTTTAAAGCCTACATCAGAGGCATACTAATTCAGGAAGCTTCAAGATCCAAAAAAGCAAAACTAGCAAAACAGACCTTACTGATAACAGAGATAACCCGACTTGAAAAGGAATATATAAACTCTCAAAACACAGAAGCAAAACATGCTTGTGAAGGTTCTCATTCATCCAGGTCATGGTATATCTGTTGTATTCAATTAGATCAACTGGACTTGAAATGAGTTCTTGAAGACGGGGGGGGTTCGACACCAACTGTCTGCCATGTACAATGCTGTTTTAACACCTTACTCTGGGCGTTCCTATAACACCTCTTAGCCACTATCTAATCACACCCTTAACACCTGGCTGTGATATGCTAATTGGGATTTTCTAGGGTACATAATTGCCACAGATTCTTGTACAAGTCATTCTGAATTGAGAAAGCCAGTCGGATGACTAGCGAAACGTCTTCAAGAACTACATTTCAAGTCCAGTTGATCTAATTGAATACAACAGATATACCATGACCTGGATGAATGAGAACCTTCACAAGCATGTTTTGCTTCTGTGTTTTGAGAGTTTATATATTCCTTTTCAAGTCGGGTTATCTCTGTTATCAGTAAGGTCTGTTTTGCTAGTTTTGCTTTTTTGGATCTTGAAGCTTCCTGAATTAGTATGCCTCTGATGTAGGCTTTAAAGGATTGCCAGAGTGTAATGTCTGTTGTCTCTTGATTATCATTTAGTTTGAAGTACTCATCAATAGTTGTCTGTAGTTTGGTTTTGGTTTCGGGGTTTGATAGCAGATAATAGTTTAGTCGCCATGAGTATTTTGGAATATAGTTGTTGTTTTCTCTGATTTTTATAGTTATATGGGCATGGTCTGACCACAGGATTGGGCCTATCTGCATATCTTCAATCTTAGTTAAGGTGTTGATGTCTGTCCAGCACATATCAATACGGGAGTATGTATCATGGGCTGGAGAGTAGTAGGTATATGTTTTATCCAACGGGTATTTACATCTCCATATATCATGTAGGTTGAGATTATGTTTGGTTTGAGCGATCTTGCTTTTGTTTGTTCGTAGGTTTTTAGTAGAATCCATGTCTGGATCTATAATTGTATTGTAATCTCCGCATATTAGAATATTTGATTTCGTGTTCGTTATAAGAGCATATATTTTCATTAAGAATTTATTCTGTTTTCTATGGGGGGCATATATATTGATCAGCGTATATGGTTTGTTGTTAAGCAAGCATTCTATGATTAAGTATCTGCTTTCGGGGTCTATTGTTATGTTTATTGGTTGGAATTCTATTGTGTCTTTGATCGCTATTAGTACTCCTTTTTTCTTCCCTTCTTTTGCTTGGGTGGTATAGATATGTGGATAGTTCTTCTTTGTGCATTTGGGCATTTCTCCTTCCTTAAAGTGCGTTTCTTGGGCAAATATTATATCTGCTTTATTTTGTTTGGCTTGATGCCATAGCATAGCCCTTTTATATGGAGAGTTCAGACCTCTAACATTTAGAGAGAATATTGTTAGAACCATTTACATGGGTAGTTTTTTGCTTTGGTAGGAGTAGATAGGAAGGATAAAATCTGGGAGCATGTTAGTATAGCGAATGTTATATATAAGCATGATGTTATCAAGACATTTATCAGAATTTACAGTCATATTTACTGAAACATTCGTTGACATTAAATTTTTTCCCTTAGTTAGGGGTTGGTTCGGTGTTGCTGTAAAGAAGAATATTAGTGGCATTATCATACTCTTTGTTTTATACAAGGTATCAATATATAATTTTATCTTATCAGGACCATAATTATACTCGACATTTTGTCTTTGTTGAGTATGTAATAAGTTAGTCGTTTCATTATTCAGGTGTGTCAAGATCATTTTAAATATTTTAAGCAGTACATATATAAAAACATTATAACTAGTAACATTTAAAGAAAGGGAAAACATAGTTTAAACAGTTGAGATCTTAACCTGTCGTTGATCTCGTAGTCTTTGGGGTAGTAGTGTATTAAAGAGTCAGCCAGTTCAGAACCAGGTGTACAAATATGTGTTGGTTCAAGATTGCTTCCTTGTTAGACACTTTTGTAGTCATTTGGGAGAGCTTGTTGGTGAGTTTTTAGATGAGTGGGTTTTTGTTTTATTCCAAGTTTGCTGTAGTTTTGTTGGTGATTTGTATCCGGCTTTGGGGGGTGATCGTGGTTCAGAGGGCGTGAGATTCCATTCTTTTAACAGTGTTTCGGCTTCTTGCGGGGAATTTGCGGTATAATAGGTTCCATTTTTCCTGATGATCAGTTTGGTAGGGAAGCCCCATCTGTAGGGGATCTGTAAGCTTCTCAGTGTAGTAGTGGCGGGTGTAAATTGTCTTCTGGCTTGTAGGGTGCTCGGTGATAAGTCCATGAATATTTGTATGTCTTTATAAGGGGTTGGCATTCTTGGCATTTTCCTTGACGCTGACATTATTTGTTCTTTAATATGGAAATAATGCATTCTTACCAAGGTGTCTCTGGAGGTTCCCTTGGGTAGGTGTGGAGGTTTTCTAATTCTGTGTGCACGGTCTATTAAGATGTCGGTTTGCGTTGCCTCGGGTAAGAGGGTAAGTAGTAGTTTTTTGAGGTATGATGGCAGTTCTGTGGTGTCAATCGTTTCAGGGACGCCTCTTATTTTAATGTTACGTCTTCTAGTTCTATCCTCCATATCTGAAAGTTTTAATCGGAGTGATGCTACTTCATCTTGAAGGGCAGAGTGTGAGTCTATTAGGTCATTTACTGACGAGACAAAGCTCTCCATTTTATTTTCCATATGGTCAGTGCGTTGGCCAATATCAGTTAGTGATTTTTGTAGATTGTTGATAGGCGTTCGTAGGTCTTTTTGTAGGGTCTCATGCAAGGATATCATCATATCTTTTAGCAGTTGGTCTGTTATAGGGATGTTTTGTATTGGGAATGCAAGTAAGGAATTTCCTACCTCCTCTGATGCAGATTGTTGGTAGTCCTGTGGTTCAGGATGCTGCTGCATGTCTTGGGTCATTGATGGCTGGTGCGTGGCTTGGGCCCTTGTGGGCTGTAGTCTGTGCTGGGCCGATTGGTTTAGGCCTCCATGGGCCTGCTCTGGGGATATTTCTGCCCTTGCTGGGTATATAGGGCTTGTGGATCCCCTCCGTGAGTCCTCCTGTGTCTCCCCTGTTTGCCTGGGGGAGTTATAGTGTTCCGGAGCTGAGTCCGGTGAGTTTGGGCTTGAGTCGGGTCTCTCCCGTTCCGTATAGCTGGGTGAGTGCGGGGAGCCGGCGCCATCTTTGCGGCCCTCGTGTTTGCTGCAGTAGTAATCCGTTACCTTGCCGGACTCGGATTTGGCCGCTTTTCGTCTCCCCATGATGCTGTGTGTAGAGGTATGTTTCTCCTGCTTATGGGGGTGTTATATTATAGCTCTCTCGGTGTCTAATTGCTTGTACCTGGTCTCTGTTAGCCGGAGCTTTAGGTTTCAGCAACCATTCGCTTCGGCTGCCTGGCTCCGCCCCCGGAAATTTGCCATGATTTTTAACTTTGAATTGTATTTTTATAAATTTTTCCTGAAAATCTGGTAAAAAAGCGAAATTTTACATGAAACTGCGCTCATACCATTGGTGGTATGCATAAAAGAATCACACCATTGTGTAGCTGAAGATGTGTAAATTCCAAGAATATATAGTTTTGGGGGGTATTTCTAATATAGAGGGGTTTTTAGTCTGACAAATCTGAAAAGTTGCTGTAATTGGGTCATTGTTCATTGGCTCACTTTGTGGTTAGTTGATTCCACGTTTGCGTGTGTAACCATACATAGGGCATACCATTTGATTCAGGACATTTGGGAGATTGATATTTAGTAACTTTTTTTTACATTACTTGGGATTTTGGCATTATTTCTACCTTTGAGAGTGTTTTTTTCCAAATTTTTTTAGAAAACTGCTAAAACTGTGAATTTCTCGAAGAAACTGCGCCACACCATTGATGGTATGAATGAACAAACTACAGAATTGTCGTAGATAAGTGTGTGGATTTGAGAAATATATGGTTTGTGGGGTTGTTTTGTGGGAAAAATTGCAGACTGTTCAAATTCAGATTTGGCTGAATATTTTTGCTGTTTCTGAGCCATCGTGCATTGTTTCACTTTGTGGCTTTTGGCTTCCACGTCCAAGTGTGTAACCACACATATGGCATACCGTTTGATTCAGGACATTTGGGAGATTGATATTTAGTAACTTTTTTTTACATTCCATGAGGTTTTGGCATGATTTCTACCTTTTGAAGTTGTTTTTTGTTCATTTTTTCAGACAAATGCGAACTTCTATGAAGAACTGCGCCCACACCATTGATGGTATGAATGAACAAACTACAGAATTTCGTAGATAAATGTGTGTGGATTTGAGAAATATATGGTTTGTGGGGGTTGTTTTGTGGGGAAAATTGCAGACTGTCAAATTCAGATTTGGCTGAAATTTTTTGCTGTTTCTGACCATCGTGCATTGTTTCACTTTGTGGCTTTTGGCTTCCACGTCCAGTGTGTAACCACACAATATGGCATACCGTTTGATTCAGGACATTTGGGAGATTGATATTTAGTAACTTTTTTTTAATTCCATGAGGTTTTGGCATGATTTCTACCTTTTGAAGTTGTTTTTTGTTCTTTTTTCAGACAAATGCGAACTTCTATGAAGAACGGCGCCCACACCATTGATGGTATGAATGAACAACTACAAGCTGAAGGTGTGGTAATGAGGAAATATGTTTGTGGGGGTTTATGGGGGTGTGTGTGGAAAAATTGCAGACTGTCCAAATTAGTGGCTAATATGGCTGTTTCTGAGCCATCGTGCATTGTTTCACTTTGCTGCGCTTCCACGTCCAAGTGTGAACCACACATATGGCATACCGTTGATTCAGGACAGGGAGATAATTAGTAACTTAATCAATCAGATCACCTGAGGGTGTCATTTTTCAACATGCGAACTTCTAGAAGAACTGCGCCCACACCATTGAGGTATGAATGACAAACTACAGTGTTACATAGCTGAAGGTGTGTAATTTCAGGAATTATAGTTTGTGGGGGTTATTTCTAAGTTACGGGGGTGTTTTTGTGAAAAAACTGCAGACTGTCCAAATTGGAATTGGCTAATATTTCGCTGTTTCTGAGCCATCGTGCATTGTCTCATTTGTGGCTTTTGCTTCCACGATGTGTAACCACACATATGGCATACCGTTTGATTCAGGACATTTGGGAGATTGATATTTTAACTTTTTTTTAATTCCATGAGGTTTTGGCATGATCTCTACCTTTTGAAGTTTTTTTTGTTCATTTTTTCAGACAAATGCGAACTTCTATGAAGAATTGCGCCCACCATTGATGGTATGAATGAACAAACTACAGTGTTACATAGCTGAAGGTGTGTAGATTTCAGGAATATATAGTTTGTGGGGGTTATTTCTAGTTACGGGGGTGTTTTGTGGAAAAACTGCAGACTGTCCATTCGTTCGGAATTGGCTAATATTTTCGCTGTTTCTGAGCCATCGTGCATTGTCTCCTGTTGTGGCTTTTGCTTCCACCCGCATGTGTAACCACACATATGGCATACCGTTTGATTCAGGACATTTGGGAGATTGATATTTAGTAACTTTTTTTTTAGATTCCATGAGTTTTTGGCATGATTCCTACCTTTGAAGTTGTTTTTTTGTTCATTTTTTAGACAAATGCGAACTTCTACGAAGAATTGCGCCCACGCACATTGATGGTATGAATGACAAACTACAGTGTTACATAGCTGAAGGTGTGTAGATTCTCAGGAATATATAGTTTGTGGGGGTTATTTCTAAGTTACGGGGGTGTTTTGTGGAAAAAACTGCAGACTGTCCAAATTCGGAATTGGCTAAATATTTTCGCTGTTTCTGAGCCATCGTGCATTGTCTCACTTTGTGCCTTTTCGCTTCCACGTCCGCGTGTGTAACCACACATATGGCATACCGTTTGATTCAGGACATTTGGGAGATTGATATTTAGTAACTTTTTTTTAGATTCCATGAGGTTTTGGCATGATTCCTACCTTTTGAAGTTGTTTTTTGTTCATTTTTTGACAAATGCGAACTTCTACGAAGAATTTGCGCCCACGCCATTGATGGTATAATGAACAAACATACAGTGTTACTAGCTGAAGGTGTGTAGATTTCAGGAATATATAGTTTGTGGGGGTTATTTCTAAGTTACGGGGGTGTTGTGTGGAAAAAACTGCAGACTGTCCAAATTCGGAATTGGCTAAATATTTTCGCTTTTTCTGAGCCATCGTGCATTGTCTCACTTTGTGGCTTTTCGCTTCCACGTCCGCGTGTGTAACCACACATATGGCATACCGTTTGATTCAGGACATTTGGGAGTTGATATTTAGTAATTTTTTTTAGATTCCATGAGGTTTTGGCATGATTCCTACCTTTTGAAGTTGTTTTTTGTTCATTTTTTCAGACAAATGCGAAACTTCTACGAAGAATTCGCCCACGCCATTGATGGTATGATGAACAAACTACAGTGTTACATAGCTAAGGTGTGTAGATTTCAGGAATATATAGTTTGTGGGGGTTATTTCTAAGTTACGGGGTGTTTGTTGAAAAAACTGCAGACTGTCCAAATTCGGAATTGGCTAAATATTTTCGCTGTTTCTGAGCCATCGTGCATTGTCCACTTTGTGGCTTTTAGCTTCCACGTCCGCGTGTGTAACCACACATGGCATACCGTTTGATTCAGGACATTTGGGAGATTGATATTTAGTACTTTTTTTTAGATTCCATGAGGTTTTGGCATGATTCCTACCTTTTGAAGTTGTTTTTTGTTCATTTTTTAGACAAATGCGAATTCTCCGAAGAATTGCGCCCACGCCATTGAGGTATGAATGAACAAACTACAGTGTTACATAGCTGAAGGTGTGTAGATTTCAGGAATATATAGTTTGTGGGGGTTATTTCTAAGTTACGGGGGTGTTTTGTGGAAAAAACTGCAGACTGTCCAAATTCGGAATTGGCTAAATATTTTCGCTGTTTCTGAGCCATCGTGCATTGTCTCACTTTGTGGCTTTTGCTTCCACGTCCGCTGTGTAACCACACATATGGCATACCGTTTGATTCAGGACATTTGGGAGATTGATATTTAGTAACTTTTTTTTAGATTCCATGAGGTTTGGCATGATTCCTACCTTTGAAGTTGTTTTTTGTTCATTTTTTAGACAAATGCGAACTTCTACGAAGAATTGCGCCCACGCCATTGATGGTATGAATGAACAACTACGTGTTACATAGCTGAAGGTGTGTAGATTTCAGGAATATAGTTTGTGGGGGTTATTTCAATTTTACGGGGGTGTTTTGTGGAAAAACTGCAGACTGTCCAAATTCGGAATTGGAAATATTTTCGCTGTTTCTGAGCCATCGTGCATTGTCTCACTTTGTGGCTTTTAGCTTCCACGTCCGCGTGTGAAACCACACATATGGCATACCGTTTGATTCAGGACATTTGGGAGATTGATATTTAGTAACTTTTTTTAGATTCCATGAGGTTTTGGCATGATTCCTACCTTTTGAAGTTGTTTTTTTGTTCATTTTTTAGACAAATGCGAATTCTCACGAAATTGCGCCCACGCCATTGATGGTATGAATGAACAAACTACAGTGTTACATGCTGAAGGTGTGTAGATTTCAGGATATATAGTTGGTGGGGGTTATTTCTAAGTACGGGGGTGTTTTTGTGAAAAAACTGCAGACTGTCCAAATTCGGAATTGGCTAAATATTTTCGCTGTTTTGAGCCATCGTGCATTGTCTCACTTTGTGGCTTTTGCTTCCAGTCCGCGTGTGTAACCACACATATGGCATACCGTTTGATTCAGGACATTTGGGAGATTGATATTTAGTAACTTTTTTTAGATTCCATGAGGTTTTGGCATGATTTCTACCTTTTGAAGTTGTTTTTTTTTGTCATTAGACAAATGCGAACTCTCTACGAAGAATTGCGCCCACGCCATTGATGGTATGAATGAACAAACTACAGTGTTACAACTGAAGGTGTGTAGATTTCAGGAATATATAGTTTGTGGGGGTTATTCTAAGTTACGGGGGTGTTTTGTTGAAAAAACTGCAGACTGTCCAAATTCGGATTGGCTAAATTTTCGCTGTTTCTGAGCCATCTGCATTGTCCTCACTTTGTGGCTTTTCGCTTCCACGTCCGCGTGTAACCACACATTGGCATACCGTTTGATTCAGGACATTTGGGAGATTGATTTTTTAACTTTTTTTAATTCCATGAGGTTTTGGCATGATTCACCTTTGAGTAGTTGTTGTGCATTTTCAGACAAATGCGAACGTCTAACGAAGAATTGCCCCACGCCATTGATGGTATGAATGAACAAACTAAGTGTTACATAGCTGAAGGTGTGTAGATTTCAGGAATATTAGTTTGTGGGGGTTTTTTCTAAGTTACGGGGGTTTTTGTTGAAAAACTGCAGACTGTCCAAATTCGGAGTTGGCTAAATATTTTCCGTTTCTGAGCCATCATGCATTGTCTCACTTGTGGCTTTTCGCTTCCACGTCCGGTGTGTAACCACACATATGGCATACCGTTTGATTCAGGACTGGGAGATTGATATTGTAACCTTTTTTTTACATTCCATGGGTTTTGGCATGATTCACCTTTTGAATGTTGTTTGTGTTTTTTTTTTGAAAATCTGAAAATGCAAACTTATGGAAGAACTGCGCCCACCCATTGATGGTATGAATGAACAACTAAGTTACAATAGCTGAAGGTGTGTAGATTTCAGGAATATATAGTTTGTGGGGTGTATTCTGATTGGGGGGGGTTTTTTGTGGAAAAAACTGCAGACTGTTCAAATACAAACTGACTAATTTTTTTGCTGCTACTGACATTTGGCACTGGTCACGCTCTGGGTTGTTTGGTAGCCATGTCTCTGGGTACACCCATGAATGGGCATACTGTTTATTCGGGAGGGGTTTAGGCTTTCATTATTTGAGATGCGTTTGAACTTTCCTCCACAGCTGTTAGCTGAAAATTCGCAATTTGATTTTGTCCTCTGATTTTACAGTTGAGAAAAAAAAGAAAATGTGAGAAAAATAACTTACAATTGGACGAGAGCTGCGTCCGGGTATCTGCATTTTGATCAAACTTACTCCTACTCATAAATCCTGCGGGTGTGTAGTTTCTAAAAATATCTCACTGTGGGGATTTTTTAGTTAATTTGGAGAGATATTGTTTAACTGTCAGTAGTGGTTACACATTTTAATTGGTGTAATATTCTTGAAGGGGCAGTTTTAGTTTGGGGGGGCTCCTGTACAGGAAAAGTCGGGGTACCTACAATATCTGTGTATCGTGGTACTCGAGTATCTGAGCTTTTAGAAACAGTAAGATTTTTGTGTGTACCCTTAAGATAACTATCAGTAAAAATGGGAAAAATCCATGAAAATTTGCAAATTTTTCATTTTTTTTACATATTTTACCCATAATTCCAGTAAAATTCCAGAAAGTTAACAAATCTGTTACCATGTTAAAGTACACTTGGTGCTGAAAAAACAATGTATAATATTCCTGATTTACTGCAAGGTTTCCTACTGTAAAATTAGTCAAGCGATTGAGGGCAAAATCTGAAAATTCTTCTGGCATTTAACGCAAAAAAAATGAAATCTCCTGGCAGTGAAAGGGTTAATGTATAGGGATTGTCTGTGTTAAACAAGGTTGGGCTTTGTACATTCTACGAAACAGATCCCATACAATGGAAACGAGTTTAAAAAATTCCTTCGAACCATTAAAGGGTATGTCCACCCCTAAAAACACTTTTAATATTCTTCCTCCCCATGTCCCCCAGCCCAACCGCATGTTTTGTTTTTTTCAAAAAGCTCCCAAACAATTACTTACCTCCCCTCGATCCTCCGCCGCACTGCCGCCCTCTGCTTGCGAGAATGCAAGCAGGGGCGGGACCGGCAGTCGCGTCTGTGATTGGCTGAGCGGCAGCCAATCACGGACGCGGCTGCCGGTCATTCAGTGCAGCGGAGGAAAGCGGAGAGGTAAGTAGAGTTTGGGGAGCTTTTTGAAAAAAAAACATGCGGTTGGGGCTGGGGGACATGGGGGAGCAGCTATTTAAGGGGGTTTAAGCTAGGGGGAGGATAGTAGAACGGGAGGAGAGGGAGGGAGGGGAGGGGGGAGAAGGGCTGCAGTGCGCATGGCAAATATCTATCCTCCTGGTGGTTAGTTTTGAGCTTTGGGGGGGGGGGTTTACAGGAGAACCCTATGGAGCTGGGATGTGAGGTAAGGATTAAACTACACTACATGGTGGGGCCAGTAGTTGGGGGATTATAGTTTTGGGGTGGACATGCCCTTTAAACTACAAAAAATACATTTTGCAGATCAGACTGAGACAAAAACCCAACATACCTTTAGAACAAAAAATATGTTTGTACCAGATATCAAGAGTGACACCCTTAACGTGTTCACCAATACTGTCTCTAGATAGGTATGAAAAAGGAGTACCCAGTCCAAACCTAAACATAACCCAACTCAGAATGAGAAAAAAGCACTAAGGAATCTCCAAAACAACAAAAACATAACTATCCGCAGTGCGGACAGAGGGGGAGCAATAGTAGTAATGGATACTGACACATACGTTAGTGAGATCTAAGGTCAACTTGCCGTCCCAGAACACTACAAACAGATACAAGGAGACCCCACAAGTTCCATTAAAAAACTAATTGACCTAAGAGTGGAAGAAGCACTCCAAAATGGAATTATCACGACACAGGAAGCAGTTTCCTTAGGACACTCACCCAAGGACACCAGTACTATACACTCTCCCTAAAATTCACAAAACACTCACAAATCCTCAAGGGAGACCTATAGTATCAGGCTTAGGATCAGTATTAGAACCACTTTCCCAATACGTAGACTCTTACCTGCAACCACTGGCTGCCCAAATTCCCCATTGTCTCAAGACACCACAGACCTACTCAACAGAATCATTACACTTGGGCCACTGAAACCAGAAACATATCTATGTACCATAGATATACAAGCACTCTACACCTCAATCCTACAAGATGAGGGTCTCAAAGCCATTGAAGAGTGCCTAATAGACACTGACTAGTCCACACCCAACGTATACTTCCTGCTGGACTGCTTGGAAATCGTACTAAAGAAAAATGACTTTAGATTCTAGTACTACTGGCAGCTACAGGGGACTTCCATGGGCGCTACAGTAGCCCCATCACTAGCTAATTTATTCCTTAACCAGCTAGAAAAACATGTTTATCCACTACCCAGTATACCAGAAACACATTAAAGGCTACTACAGATTTGTGGATGACATCCTGATTATCTGGGAAGGTCCTGTTGAGAAACTGGGAACAATGATCAAGGAAGCAAACGAAGTACACACCGATCGATAAATTCACTCACAACACCTCACAAACTGCAATGCCCTACCTAGACGTACTAGAGTTCAAAAACAGCTACCAGCCTATACAGGAAACCAACTGACAGGAACAATTTACTTCATGCCAGCAGTTTCCACAATCCTAACGTATTTAGGGGTATACCGAAAGGCCAATACATGAGGGCTAAAAGAATAATCTCCACAGACACAGAATATTTGGCAGCAGCTTCAAAACTAAATCACAGGTTTATGCAACGCGGGTATAACAAAACCATTGTTCAAGAAGCTGAAAATCACACGGCCACCCTTACCAGAGAGCAACTACTGGTCAATAAAAATAAGGGCACCACCACTAAAAACCTAACGTTTGTGTCCACATACAACCAACAGAGCCACTTCATTGAAAATGTCCTAAAAAGACACTGGCCCATCTTGCAACTGGACCCTAAGTATGGGCATCTATTTCAAAACCCCAATCAGGTTTTGTTACAAACGCGGTAAAAATATTAAAGACAAATTGTGTCCCTCTGATCTGCAGCGTAACCATCAAACCCCCCAAAACACAAAACGTGCAGTAACATTTCCATGCATGAACTGCAATTGTGTGCAGTAGTAAGAGGGTAACCAATCGACCACCCCACCATGGACTATGAAATACCCATGAAAAATACGCTAAACTGAAATGCCCATGTGGCAAAGTGCATGTGGGACAAACAGGCAAGTCAGCTAAAGCATGCATACAAGAACACAATGCAACATCAGAAACTATGCAACTAACACTCATACTGATACTTCTGTATCCAAACACTTTGCAGAAAAGAAACATAATTGTTTCACAATTACATTGGTGTTGTATTGGATAAGTAAGACTACCACCACTGAGAGGTGGCAATTTAACTAAAATGTTACAGCAAACCGGGGCATTTGGATTAAAAGGTTAAATAGCATGCATCCAGTAGGACTCAACGACGTTGGTCTGTAACACCTTTCTGTAATACCTCTGTAAACTGTATAGTCACATTATTCATGATGTTTTTTGTGTTCCCCCCAGGAACCCCTGTGTCTGAAAGTTGTCGCAGTACCAACAATCATAGATGAGCTATAATGCTACGGTTAAATTTGGTACCTACTGTATTTTATATATATATATATATATATATATATATATATATATATATATATATATATAGTTTTTAACATTATTCTGTACACCTCATTGGAGGAGCTCACTAGAAGGAGTCCATCCTGTAATTCTTTCACCACGGTTTTTATGTTCTCAAGATGTGTTTTATCACTTTACAGTTTGTTCACAGCCACTTGCACAGCATCTCCCGCGTGGTGGTGGTTCTGATACGTTACCATGGACACTTATTGGACTTTGTTGATGGACATGGCCTCTGGCCAAAGGAAGGGAAGGGTTTTTGTGGGGTTTTATCTGGTTTTCACTTATCGGTGTTTGCATACACTTGAAAAACACCCGTGTGTGGGTCGAAACATGTCGGATCAATAAAACACTTTGTGTTCGCAGCAACCCTGCGTGGCGTCCCCTTCCTTTCTACCCTATTTGTCTTTCTTTGAGGGGGACAGGCTGGGTCCTTTTAAGGCTGGGTACACACAGACCCATTATTTGTCAAATGACTATCAGTCGAAATGACTATCAGCAATAGTGGTAGTGGCCACGGCCGACAGTGCGGTCCCATAGGAAACCACATGATCGGCCGTGATTTACCGACATGTCCGATCCGCCATTCGTCCGATTCGGACAAACAGGCGACCAAACTTGGTCCTGGCTGGCCGCCCCACACCAGCAGATATTTCCAGCTGACCGAAAAAGGGCTGTGAATCTGTTGGTCAGCCGAAAATATCTGCTAGTGTGTATCCAGCCAAAGAATCTCAACTTTCCCAAGCACACTCTTCCTGAAGACTCTGGTGGCAGATGAGAGTCGAAGAGGAGAGTAGTATTGGCAAGCTTTCTGGCAATGGGAGGCTCTATGGATCCCCTCTTGGTGGCTCCAGTTGTCTGGAAAATCACTACACAGTGTACTTGTGTGTTCACAGTATTGTTGGATACAAAAGCACTGACCCCAGGCTTTTAATTAAAAAAACACGTTATACAGATATAAGCAATTTGCTGGGGAACCCATAGGAACCCATGCTGTACAATCCCTTTTTTGGATTACTAAGAAACAGGGCTTGAGCAAGAATAGTCATTAAAGTTTTTGAATACACTGAACTTGAAATATGATTTTGTTTCTTAACAAATGTTACCATCACTATGCAATGTCATTGGACCACTACTCCCAGTATTCTCCTAGAAACACTCTCCCACCAGTAGAGGAAAATCAGAATGGATTGTGGGAGTTGCTAATTAGCAACCCGTAAATTTGTCAACTCTCTCTGTGCTAATGTTTACACAGACACCATCCAAGCATCTGTTTTTTTTTTAAAAATAACATTTTCTAAGGGACCAAGGGCCGTATTTGTAAAAGCAATGTATCACTTCTTAGCAATATCCTGCCTTTAATGATCGGTAAAACGATTGTTAAAGGGGAACTGTGGTCTCCAAACAGGTTGAGTTTAAATGAAAGGCCAGTTTCCTACCTTTAAAACGAGCCATCAACAACCTCTCTATGTGCTCCACAGCCCAAGATATAAAGAAATGACTGACCAGAAAGTTAATGGGTGGGAGGCTGACATATGACATTCCTAAGTCTTCTCCTGCACAGTGCCGCCGGCGAGCACAGCCTCAGACTCTCTTAGTGTGTGAGGGAGACAGGAAGTCCCTCCTCCTCTCTGCTCTGTGAAGGACCAAAAAAAAAAAAAAAAAAAAAAAAAAAAAAAAAAAAAAAAAAAAAAAATATGCAAGCAGCCTTTTCAGGCAGAGTGCTCACTCTGCCTGAAAAGGCTGTGTCCACAGAGTTTTGGGGGGTGTGCCAGAGTGGCCCACCCATGGGTGCCTAAGCCCCGCCCACTCATGGGTGCAGTGGTCCCACCCACTGGTGGGTGTCTAAGCCCCTGCAGCTGCAGGGAGGGTAAGGGCATCTACAGCCCTTCTCTCTCACTATGTGAAAGCAGCCTTTTCAGGCAGAGTTCTCACTCTGCCTGAAAAGGCTGTTTCCACAGAGTTTTGGGGGGTGTGCCAGAGTGGCCCACAGCACCCGTGAGCGGGTGGGGCTTAGACACCCACCAGTGGGTGGGACCACTGCACCCATGAGTGGGCGGGGCTTAGGCACCCATGGGTGGGCCAAATGGGGCTGTAAGGGAATGGGCCAAGGGGGGCCTGCAACTGGAGGGATCATGGGGTCCATGAGTGGGAGGGACCAGGGGGGCTGCAAAGGGGAGGAGACAAAGGACAGATTGACCAATTTACCTGAAGTCATTTTTGGACCACAGTTCCTCTTTAAACCAATCACAAATCTACGATAATGAAATTGTAAATTTACGATCCCCATAGAATACCATTGCGGTAGTTTACTACTGCATGGTATTCTATGACCGAACGTTCGGTAATTAAAATGTTCTTTTGTAAATGTACACCGTACATTTACAACCACAATCATTCATTAACTAACCCGCAGTATCGCTAAAAAAAAAAAAGCAATACCGCTGGCTTATAAATATGGCCCTAAATAAGTTAAAGTTTTACCACAGCCCCTTTACTCATCATGCAAATAAGGGAAGAGACTTGTGGTTAAAAATAGGTGAGGTAAAATAGCTGGACTCCACTGCATATGCCAGAAACCTTGAGAGGAACAGTTAAGAGGAAGAAACGAATTACACTTGGAAATGGCTCCTACTCTTCACTCTCTGGTACTTTGACCAGGCACTGCAGGAGAACCGTTAGGAGCAGAGGAGTAAGGTAAGGATCTTTGAACACTACATAGTGGGGACAGTAGTGGGTTTAGCTATAGTTTTGGGGTTTTATACTGGCTGATATCTGCAGCCGTAATGTACTGATTTTTAACAATACTTTGGGCCATATTGGGCCTTTAATGATCATTGCCGAGATTTTAAATTTATGATTGCGGTCATAGATTTACTCCCACGATAGTAGAATCACGATTGTCGATACAACACCATTGCAGTATTTAAATACATTTACAAAGTCATACATTTATGGCCGCAATCATACTTTAACGATAACCTGCGGCATTGCAATTTTGTGATACCGCAGGTTTTAAATATGCCCCTTTGTTCCACGGGAGGCAGATATCTAGCAACAGCTGGTGGGCAGGGTGGCTGCTTCTTGACTGGAACCAAAATTGAGAGCTCGGGTCCATTGTGGTTGTGCAAGATCTCACAGGTACTTTAGATTTTTCAAGCGTTTTCATGGAGTAAAACACATTATCGTTAGTGTACGACCGCAAATGTATGGGCAGATTCGTACATTTACAACAAACGTTTGTTAATGTATGATCATTTTTCCATAGAACAACATGTGGTAGTAAACTACCGCAATGGTACTCTATGGGCGATCATAAATCTATAATAACGTTCGTCGCTATCGGACATTTACAATCACGGCCAAGTTAAACCTCTCACTTTCACTTCCTCTTCAAAGGAGGAGCCGGTTTTCAAAGAGAAGCAGATGTCTTCCCCACAAGCTACCTTTAAACACTTCCAGTGACTGAGGCAGAGTATAACCCTGTTAAGGTAACCAAGGACCATTTTCTAAAGGCGTGGTATTGCCTTTATAAATATGGCCTCTTAAAATGATTGCTATTGTAAATCTACCATAGGGATCGTAAATGTCCGATAACTATCTTAAATCTACAACCGCAATCGTAGATTTAAGATCCCCCATAGAATACCATTGCGGTATTTTACCGCATAATATTCTACGGCTGAACATTCGTAAATTAACGAACATTCACCATAAATGTATGGTCGCGGCCATATAGTAACGGTAACGCTAGGTATCGCTAACTTGACATTCCACACGTTTATAAATAAGGCCCTAAAGGTGCTAAAAAAATAAATCACAGTATGCTGTGAAAAAAGGGGGGTATATCAAAAGCTTAACACTCTCCCAATTTTCTCCTCTCTGCTTGTTTGAGCAAACTCCATAAGGGGAGACAGGCCCTCATCCTCCGCATTATCTAACTAGGCAATATAGCACTTATTTAGTTATAACTATATATACATATTTATGTACTGAACTATTTTTGTATGATTATTTGTTATTGTACAGCACTGCACCCCCAAGAGGCGCTTTATAAACAAACTATACATAGATTATCTGAGAAAGGGAAAATTACATAGTAACATAGTAATTAAGGTTGAATAAAGACATACGTCCATCAAGTCCAACCTATTCACTTTTTTTTTTTTTTTTTTTTTTTTTTTAACCCTACCTAACAGTTGATCCAGAGGAAGGCAAAAAAACCCAGCTAAAAAGGGGGAAAAAAATTCCTTCCTGACTCCAAACGGCAATCGGAAAGTATTCCTGGATCAACCAGATCTATATGCATTAATACCAGTAATTCTCAATATTCTTTAGTTTTAGAAACTTATCAAGGCCTTTTTTAAAGTTATTCAATGAACTTGCCATTATCACATCTGCTGGAAGACAGTTCCACAGTTTCACCGTTCTCACTGTAAAGAAACCTCTCCTAACCTGAAGATGAAACTTCTTTTCTTCCAACCTTAAAGGATGTCCACGTGTCCTCTGATATGACCTATTAGTGAACAATGCACCAGAGAGCTCATTGTATGGCCCATTAATATATTTGTATATGGTTATCATGTCCCCACGCAACCGCCGCTTCTCCAATGTAAACAGCCCTAACTTGTCTAATCTGCCTGCATATTCAAGCCCCTCCAGTCCCCTTATTAATTTAGTTGCCCTTCTCTGAACTGCCTCAATTTCCAAGATGTCCCTTTTGTATATGGGATTCCAAAACTGCACCACATATTCCAAATGAGGCCTTACCAGTGCCTTGTAAAGAGGGAGAATAATATTTTTCTCTCTTGAATCTATTCCCCTTTTTATACAAGACAATATCTTGCTAGCTCTAGCTGTTGCTACCTGGCATTGTTTGCTACAGCTAAGTCTGTTATCTACCAGAACCCCCAAATCTGAACCCCCAAATCTTTTTCCATTACAGATGAACTTAACACAGAGTTATTTATGGTGTAGATGGCACAGGGATTATTAAATCCCAAATGCATCACCTTACATTTATCTACATTGAATCTCATCTGCCATTCTGCTGCCCATTTTGATAATCTATCTAGGTCTGCTTGCAGCACTTGCACATCATTGGAAGTTTCCAAAGCTCTGCATAATTTAGTGTCATCAGCAAACAGAGACCTTGCTCTCAATGCCCCCTTCTAAGTCATTTATAAACAGATTAAACAGAAGCGGCCCCAGTACAGAACCCTGAGGCACTCCGCTTAGAACTTTAGCCCACATAGATGTAGCTCCATTAACCACCACTCTCTGTTTGCGGTCCAATAACCAGTTCTCTATCCATGAACAAATGTTTTCTTCAAGGCCAACAGTCCTCAGTTTATACATTAGTCGCCTATGTGGCACAGTATCAAAAGCTTTTGCAAAATCCAAATATACCACATCCACTGCTGTGCCTGAGTCCAACTTCTTACTCACTTCTTCATAAAAACCAATTAAATTTGTCTTGGCAGATCATTTCTCAGAATCTCTGATGCTGACTACTACTACATAAGCTGTAGTTGTCTGGAGACAAAGTCAAGGATATGATCCCTTAACAAAGTTTCCATCACCTTCCCTACCACTGATGTTAGGCTTACAGGTCTATAGTTACCAGGCTGTGAACGACTACCTTTTTTGAATATTGGTATTACATTGGCTTTTTTCCAATCCAGCGGCACGTCCCCAGACAAAAGCGAATCTGAAAATATGAGAAACAGTGGTCTAGCTAGAACTGAACTAAGCTCTTTTAAAATCCTAGGATGCAATCCATCTGGTCCTGGCGCTTTATTGATATTAACTTTGTCTAATTGTTTCCGTACCATATCCTCCGTTATCCAATGTGAAAACTCTTCATTTCTTCCCTGCATATTGCTACAATCCCTACCGTAAGGACAAGGATTCTCAACAGTAAAAACCGATGTAAAAAAACGGTTTAGCAGATTAGCCTTTTCAGCATCCTCTACAACCACCTCAGCTCCATTATTTAATGGTCCCACATTCTCAGTCCTCAGAAACTTTGTTAAGGGATCATACCTTGACTTTGTCTCCAGAGATCATCTTATTAGTAGTAGTCAGCATGGATTTATGAGAAATAGATCATGCCAGACAATTTAATTGGTTTTTAATAGTAGAAGTGAGTAAGAAGTTGGACTCAGGCACAGCAGTGGATGTGGTATATTTGGATTTTGCAAAAGCTTTTGATACTGTGCCACATAGGCGACTAATGATAAAATGAGGACTGTTGGCCTTGAAGAAAACATTTGTTCATGGATAGAGAACTGGTTATGGACCGCAAACAGAGAGTGGTGGTTAATGGAGCTACATCTATGTGGGCTAAAGTTCTAAGCGGAGTGCCTCAGGGTTGTACTGGGCCGCTTCTGTTTAATCTGTTTATAAATGACTTAGAAGGGGGCATTGAGAGCAAGGTCTCTGTTTGCTGATGACACTAAATTATGCAGAGCTTTGGAAACTTCCAATGATGTGCAAGTGCTGCAAGCAGACCTAGATAGATTATCAAAATGGGCAGCAGATGGCAGATGAGATTCAATGTAGATAAATGTAAGGTGATGCATTGGGATTTAATAATCCCTGTGCCATCTACACCATAAATAACTCTGTGTTAAGTTCATCTGTAATGGAAAAAGATTTGGGGGTTCAGATTTGGGGGGGTTCTGGTAGTAACAGACTTAGCTGTAGCACAACAATGCCAGGTTGCAACAGCTAGAGCTAGCCAGAATTGTCTTGTATAAAAGGGGAATAGATTCAGAGAGAAAAAAAAATTATTCTCCCTCTTTACAAGGCACTGGTAAGGCCTCATTTGGAATATGTGGTGCAGTTTTGGAATCCATATACAAAAGGGACATCTTGGAAATTGAGGCAGTTCAGAGAAGGGCAACTAAATTAATAAGGGGACTGGAGGGGCTTGAATTGCAGGCAGATTAGACAAGTTAGGGCTGTTTACATTGGAGAAGCGGCGGTGCGTTGCGTGGGGACATGATAACCTATTACAAATTATTAATGGGCCATACAATGAGCTCTCTGGTGCATTTCACTAATAGGTCATATCAGAGGACACGTGGACATCCTTAAGGTTGGAGAAAAGAAGTTTCATCTTCAGGTTAGGAGAGGTTCTTTACAGTGAGAACGGTGAAATGTGAAACGTGGAACGTCTTCCAGCAGATGTGATAATGGCAAGTTCATTGAAAAACTTTAAAAAAGGCCTTGATAAGTTTCTAAAACTAAAGAATATTGAGAATTACTGGTATTAATGCATATAGATCTGGTTGATCCAGGAATACTTTCCGATTGCCGTTTGGAGGCAGGAAGGAATTTTTTTCCCCCTTTTTAGCTGGGTTTTTTTGCCTTCCTTGGATCACTGTTAGGTAGGGTAAAAAAAAAAAAAAAAAAAAAAAAAAAGTGAATAGGTTGGACTTGATGGACGTATGTCTTTATTCAACCTTAATTACTATGTACTATGTAATTTTCCCTTTCTCAGATAATCTATGTTAGTTTGTTTTATAAGCGCCTCTTGGGGGTGCAGTGCTGACTAAAACAAATAATCATACAAAAATAGTTCAGTACATAAATATGTAATAAGTTAAACTAAATAAGTGCTATATGCTAGTTAGATAATGCGGAGGATGAGGGCCTGTCTCCCTATGGAGTTTGCTCAAACAAGCAGAGAGGAGAAAATTGGGAGAGTGTTTAGCTTTTGATATACCCCCCTTTTTTCACAGCATACTGTGATTTATTTTTTTAGCACCTTGGGCCTATTTATAAACGTGTGGAATGTCAAGTTAGCGATACCTAGCGTTACCGTTACTATATGGCCGCGACCATACATTTATGGTGAATGTTCGTTAATTACAGAATGTTCAGCCGTAGAATATTATGCGGTAAAATACGCAATGGTATTCTATGGGGGATCTTAAATCTACGATTGCGGTTGTAGATTTAAGATAGTTATCGGACATTTACGATCCCTATGGTAGATTTACAATAGCAATCATTTTAAGAGGCCATATTTATAAAGGCAATACCACGCCTTTAGAAAAAAGGTCCTTGGTTACCTTAACAGGGTTAACTTGCTCAGTACTGGAAGTGTTTAAAGGTAGCTGTGGGGAAGACATCTGCTTCTCTTTGAAAACCGGCTCCTCCTTTGAAGAGGAAGTGAAAGTGAGAGGTTTAACTTGGCCGTGATTGTAAATGTCCGATAGCGACGAACGTTATTATAGATTTATGATCGCCCATAGAGTACCATTGCGGTAGTTTACTACCACATGTTGTTCTATGGAAAAATGATCATACATTAACAAACGTTTGTTGTAAATGTACGAATCTGCCCATACATTTGCGGTCGTACACTAACGATAATGTGTTTTACTCCATGAAACGCTTGAAAAATCTAAAGTACCTGTGAGATCTTGCACAACCACAATGGACCCGAGCTCTCAATTTGGTTCCAGTCAAGAAGCAGCCACCCTGCCCACCAGCTGTTGCTAGATATCTGCTCCCGTGGAACAAAGGGGCATATTTAAAACCTGCGGTATCACAAATTGCAATGCCGCAGGTTATCGTTAAAGTATGATTGCGGCCATAAATGTATGACTTTGTAAATGTATTTAAATACTGCAATGGTGTTGTATCGACAATCGTGATTCTACATACGTGGGAGTAAATCTATGACCGCAATCATAAATTTAAAATCTCGGCAATGATCATTAAAGGCCCAATATGGCCCAAAGTATTGTTAAAAATCAGTACATACGGCTGCAGATATCAGCCAGTATAAAACCCCAAAACTATAGCTAAACCCACTACTGTCCCCACTATGTAGTGTTCAAAGATCCTTACCTTACTCCTCTGCTCCTAACGGTTCTCCTGCAGTGCCTGGTCAAAGTACCAGAGAGTGAAGAGTAGGAGCCATTTCCAAGTGTAATTGTTTCTTCCTCTTAACTGTCTCTCTCAAGGTTTCTGGCATATGCAGTGGAGTCCAGCTATTTTACCTCACTATTTTAACCACAAGCTCTTCCCTTATTTGCATGATGAGTAAAGGGGCGTGTGGTAAAACTTTAACTTATTTAGGGCCATATTATAAGCCAGCGGTATTGCTTTTTTTTTTTAGCGATACTGCGGGTTAGTTAATGAATGATTGTGGTTGTAAATGTACGGTGTACATTTACAAAAGAACATTTTAATTACCGAACGGTCGGTCATAGAATACCATGCAGTAGTAAACTACCGCAATGGTATCTATGGGGATGTAAATTTACAATTTCATATCGTAGATTGTGATTGGTTTAAAGAGGAACTGTGGTCCAAAAATGACTTCAGGTAAATTGGTCAACTGTCCTTGTCTCCTCCCCTTTGCAGCCCCCCTGGCCCTCCCACTATGGACCCATGCCCAATCCTCCAGTTGCAGGCCCCCTTGGCCCATTCCTACAGCCCATTTGGCCCACCCTGGCTGGGCCTAAGCCCCCCACTATGGGTGCAGTGGTCCCACCCACTGGTGGGTGTTAAGCCCCACCCGCTCGGGTGCGTGGGCCACTCTGGCACACCCCCCAAAACTCTGTGGAACAGCCTTTTCAGGCAGAGTGAGAACTCTGCCTGAAAAGGCTGCTTTCACATAGTGAGAGAGAAGGGCTGTAGATTCCCTACCTCTCTGAGCTGCAGGTCCTTCACATAGCAGAGAGGAGGAGGGACTTCCTGTCTCCCTCACACACTAAGAG
Organism: Hymenochirus boettgeri; assembly: GCA_019447015.1. Taxonomy (NCBI): domain Eukaryota; kingdom Metazoa; phylum Chordata; class Amphibia; order Anura; family Pipidae; genus Hymenochirus; species Hymenochirus boettgeri. Next base: position 110,056,106 of record CM033472.1, read on the forward strand.
AGTCTGAGGCTGTGCTCGCCGGCGGCACTGTGCAGGAGAAGACTTAGGAATGTCATATGTCAGCCTCCCACCCATTAACTTTCTGGTCAGTCATTTCTTTATATCTTGGGCTGTGGAGCACATAGAGAGGTTGTTGATGGCTGTTTTAAGGTAGGAAACTGGCCTTTTCATTAAACTCAACCTGTTGGAGACCACAGTTCCCCTTTAACAATCGTTTTACCGATCTTAAAGGCAGGATATTGCTAAGAAGTGATACATTGCTTTTACAAATACGGCCCTTGGTCCCTTAGAAAATGTTTTTTTAAATGGCTTACAGATGCTTGGATGGTGTCTGTGTAAACATTAGCACAGAGAGAGTTGACAAATTTACGGGTTGCTAATTAGCAACTCCACAATCCATTCTGATTTTCCTCTACTGGTGGGAGAGTGTTCTAGGAGAATACTGGGAGTAGTGGTCCAAGACATTGCATAGTGATGGTAACATTGTTAAGAAACAAAAATCATATTTCAAGTTCAGTGTATTCAAAAACTTTAATGACTATTCTTGCTCAAGCCCTGTTTTAGTAATCCAAAAAAGGGGTTGTACAGCATGGGTTCCTATGGGTTCCCAGCAAAATGCTTATATCTGTATAAAGTGTTTTTTAATTAAAAGCCTGGGGTCAGTGCTTTTGTCAACAATACTGTGGAACACACCAGTACACTGTGTAGTGATTTTCCAGACAACTGGAGCCACCAAGAGGGGATCCATAGAGCCTCCATTGCCAGAAAGCTTGCCCATACTACTCTCCTTTCGACTCTCATTTGCACCAGAGTCTTCAGGAAGAGTGTGCTTTGGAAAGTTGAGATTCTTTGGCTGGATACACACTAGCAGATATTTTCGGTCGACCAACAAGATTCACAGCCCTTTTTCGGTCAGCTGGAAATATTGCTGGTGTGGGGCGGCCAGCCAGGACCAAGTGGTCGCGTTTGTCCGAATCGGACGAATGGCGGATCGGAACATGTCGGAAATCACGGCCGATCATGTGGTTCCTATTGGGACCCAATGTCGGCCGTGGCCACTACCACTATTGTGATAGTCATTTCGACTGATAGTCATTTGACAAATAATGGGTCTGTGTGTACCCAGCCTTAAAAGGACCCAGCCTGTCCCCCTCAAAGAAAGACAAATAGGGTAGAAAGGAAGGGGACGCCACGCAGGGTTGCTCGAACACAAAGTTTTTATTGATCCGACATGTTTCGACCACCCAACACGGGTGTTTTTCAAGTGTATGCAAACACCGATAAGTGAAAACCAGATAAAACCCCACAAACCCTTCCCTTCCTTTGGCCAGAGGCCATGTCCATCAACAAAGTCCAATAAGTGTCCATGGTAACGTATCAGAACACCCACCACGCGGGAGATGCTGTGCCAGTGGCTGTGAACAAACTGTAAAGTGATAAACACATCTTGATACATAAAAACCGGTGAAAGAATTACAGGATGGACCCTTCTAGTGAGCTTCCAATGAGGGGTTACAGAATAATGTAAAAAAAATAAATAAAAAATAAAATATATATATATATATAATATATAATAATACAGTAGGTACCAAATTTAACCGTAAGCATTATAAGCATTCTATGATTGTTGGTACTGGACAACTTTCAGACACAGGGGTTCCTGGGGGGAACACAAAAAACATCATGAATAATGTGACTATACAGTTTACAGAGGTATTACAGAAAAGGTTTTACAGACCAACAGTCGTTGAGTCCTACTGGATGCATGCTATTTAACCTTTTAATCCAAATGCCCTCGGTTTGCTGTAACATTTTAGTTAAATTGCCACCTCTCAGTGGGTAGTCTTACTTTATCCAATACACACCAATGTAATTGTGAAACATTATGTTTCTTTTCTGCAAAGTGTTTGGATACAGAAGTATCAGTATGAGTGTTAGTTGCATAGTTTCTGATGTTGCATTTGTGTTCTTGTATGCATGCTTTAGCTGACTTGCCTGTTTGTCCCACATGCACTTGCCACATGGGCATTTCAGTTTAGCGTATTTTTCATGGGTATTTCATAGTCCATGGTGGGGTGGTCGATATGGTTACCTCTTATACTACTGCAACAATTGCAGTTCATGCATGGAAATGTGTACTGCACTTTTTGTGTTTTGGGGGGTTTGATGGTTACGCTGCAGATAGAGGGACACAATTTGTCTTTAATATTTTTACCGCGTTGTAACAAAACCTGATTGGGGGGTTTGAAATAGATGCCCATACTTAGGGTCCAGTTGCAAGATGGCCAGTGTCTTTTTAGGCATTTCAATGAAGTGGCTCTGTTGGTTGTATGTGGACACAAACGTTAGGTTTTTAGTGGTGGTGCCCTTATTTTATTGACCAGTAGTTGTCTCTGGTAAGGGTGGCCGTGTGATTTTCAGCTTCTTGAACAATGGTTTTGTTATACCCGCGTTGCATAAACCTGTGATTGTTTTGAAGCTGCTGCCAAATTCTGTGTCTGTGGAGATTATTCTTTTAGCCCTCATGTATGGCCTTTCGGTTATACCCCTAAAACGTTAGGATTGTGGAAACTGTGGCATGAAGTAAATTGTTCCTGTCAGTTGGTTCTGTATAGGCTGGTAGCTGTTTTGAAAATCTAGATGACCGTGTCGAGGTTCATCACCTTCCCTACCACTGATGTTAGGCTTACAGGTCTATAGTTACCAGGCTGTGAACGACTACCTTTTTTGAATATTGGTATTACATTGGCTTTTTTCCAATCCAGCGGCACATCCCCAGACAAAAGCGAATCTGAAAATATGAGAAACAGTGGTCTAGCTAGAACTGAACTAAGCTCTTTTAAAATCCTAGGATGCAATCCATCTGGTCCTGGCGCTTTATTGATATTAACTTTGTCTAATTGTTTCCGTACCATATCCTCCGTTATCCAATGTGAAAACTCTTCATTTCTTCCCTGCATATTGCTACAATCCCTACCGTAAGGACAAGGATTCTCAACAGTAAAAACCGATGTAAAAAAACGGTTTAGCAGATTAGCCTTTTCAGCATCCTCTACAACCACCTCAGCTCCATTATTTAATGGTCCCACATTCTCAGTCCTTATCTTTTTACCATTTATATACTTAAAAAACATTTTGGGGTTGGACTTGCTTTGTTCGGCAATCCAATTTTCATTTTCTATTTTAGCTAGTTTAATTGCTTTCTTGCACTCTTTATTACAGCCTTTGTACTCCCTGTAAGCCTGTTCTGTGCCTTCTGTTTTCAAAATTTTAAAAGCCCTTTTCTTTTTTCTCATTTCCCTTTTTACCTGAGCATTAAGCCATGCAGGACTGGACCTATTTTTTTTACACTTGTTACCTAAAGGTATCGATTTGGAAATGTAATAGTTTAATATCCCTTTAAAAGTGGTCCACATCTGCTCAGTTTCTTTACCTAGAAACAGTTCCCCCCAGTCTATGAGCAGGAGCGATTCCTTTAAAAGCATAAAATTAGCTTTCCTAAAGTTAAAAGTTTTTGTTAACCCAGTGCACTTTAGTTTTTTGCAACCTATATTAAATGACACTATATCATGGTCACTATTCCCTAAGCTTCCCATTACCTTTATCTCCATAATGAGCTCAGGGTTATTAGATATCACCAGATCATACAACGCATTCTGTCTAGTAGGAACTTCTACCATCTGTGAAAGAAAATGCTCATATAGAAAATTTAAGAACTTTATACCTTTAGTGGTGCTGGCAGTTCCCTTACTCCAATCTATGTCAGGGTAGTTAAAATCCCCCATGACCAGAACATGCCCCATACCAGCAGCCTTCGCCAACTGCATATGGAGATTCATTTCCACCTCTTCCTCTGCATTTGGCGGCTTATAACATACTCCAACAATTAATTTACCTACCTTCTTGCTTTCTGTACACAGTTCCACCCATAATGTTTCTGCCGTATCGTTTGCTCCCCCATCTATTCCATCTTTTAAATTTGGCTTCAATTCCTGTTTAACATACATACATACTCCTCCTCCTTTCTTATTAACTCGGTCATATAGTATTCACATAGTGAATTACAGATGACCTGTGTGGGTTTGACAGGGAAAGGACTCTTCAAATCTTGTTGGCATTTAGGTCAGCTCTTGTCAAATAGGATTACCTAGTCCTAAGGAATTTTCCAGGCATTGCCGACATGCAGGCTCTTATTGCCCCTGAGATAGACTCTTTACCATTATCAATCCAAGGAGATTCCTTTAGATCCCCTAACTTAATGGATCAGACTAAGGAACATTCAATTTAAAATTGCAGATGCAGCAAGTCTGCTTCTTTTCATGCTGTCCAAAGCAAAAAAAGAAAGCAACATTACAATGGTCTATATAGGCACTGCTCTCCTTTTAAGACTGCTTTATTAAAAAGCTACCCTGCTGATTGGCCAAACATTTAATTTACTTTCCCCAATTGCAAGTGGGAATGAATCGATCAAATCATTAGATCCATTTTTCCTCCTGCTCCCATCACTTCCCCTTCGCTCAGTTAAAGACATTTGTGAAGATAGTTGCCCTCTCCCCAGGATCTCTAGAGGCTTTAATGCTTTGCAGACACAGTCAAATGATCCTGAGAGAGTGTCTTTAGACTGGCGTTCAATAGTTTTATCTACTTGTCCCTGTCACAAGTATTAAAGGACAACTTATGACTCAGAACAACATTGAATCAGAAGATAGATCTCCTTGATATAAAAGCAGAAATCTGTCTCACTTCTCATTTTGAGGTTAAAAATTTACCTTTCCAACATTGGGTTTGTGTTGCGTTTCCCAGCATTCCAGTATCGTTTTGTCACGGACCGTTGTTTTTTTTGTACATGCCTAGTTCTAATCTACTGAAGGAACTTGTTACAGCAGGTCACGCCTACTAGTATTCTTTAACCAATCCTGTTACAATCCATATTAGGCAGGAGACCATGTGACTCAAGTCAGTAGGTTACATTTACTTTAAAGGACAATTATACTCACCTTCCCTCCGCTCCAGATCTTCATGTAGTAACTTTTACCCAGGGTGAGGACCTGAACCGCTAGGTTCTGCAACAAGCGTGCCTTCCTATTGGCCTCGACGCCGACGGGAGGAGGGGGCGGAGCCTACAAGAGCAGCGTTGCTGCAACACGCTGCTGAAGGTTTCGTGAATCCCGGGGTGAGGACCTAGCGGTTCAGGTCCTCACCCTGGGTAAAAGTTACTACATGAAGATCTGGAGCGGAGGGAAGGTGAGTATAATTGTCCTTTAATGCCATTTACTGTAGTGACCATTTACAGTTTACCAATATTATTGGGGGGGGCTTTCAGATTAAAAAGAGTTGGTTTAGTTCTCCTTTAAAATGTTTCTGCACTTGCTGGATAATCAGTAAAGAATTGAACATAAAGAATTAAAATTGCTTTTGTGTGGTGCTGCTATTGATTCAGTTTTCATCAACTGTTTTAGAAAAACCAGCCCATGCTACCTGTACTGTATATAAGGGGGGATGTTGAATGGTATATAAAATAGCTGATTTGGCCCTTAATTTTTTAGTGATCTAGTAATTAGAGTATATGTATACTTCAACAAATAAATAAAAAGTTGTTTTAATAGAATCAGTGAAGTTTTGATAGTTCCATTACATCCATCGGATAATCTGAAAACCTTAATGCTGGCCATACATTGGTGTCATATTAGATACATTTTAAAATAAACATTTTAGAAAATATTGACATACCACCAATACCAACCAATGTTTCCCAGGCCAGACCATTCATTTGCAATTGACATTAGAGAAAGATATTAATAGAAAATGATTACCTCTGACAGTTGTAGGAAATACGTAGGTAGGCTTTTATTCATCTAGCTTTTGTGGTAATTTAATGATGGACAACAGAGTGTTCAAGAACCTCAAATGTGTCAGATCAACTAAAGTCTCTAAATCACAGGTGTCAAACTTTTGGCCCTCCAGATGTTTGAAAATTACAACTCCCAGCATTCCATCTACATACTGCAACCAGTGAATGCTTGGAGTTGTAGTTTTCAAACATCTGGAGGGCCACAATTTTGACATCCATGTTCTAAATAAATTAAGGTAAATGTGCAGGATTATCTGGAGATTTTCAACTTACTGTAAAATGCTTGTGAAGGTTCTCATTCATCCAGGTCATGGTATATCTGTTGTATTCAATTAGATCAACTGGACTTGAAGTTTAGTTCTTAAAGAAGTTTTGCCCAGAGTAAGGTGTCAAAACAGCTATTTATGTGAAAATAAAGAAACCAAGCCTAAATAGAGGTGGGGGGGTTCGACACCAAGTGTCTGCCTTGTACAATGCTGTTTTGACACCTTACTCTGGGCGTTCCTATAACACCTCTTAGCCACTATCCAATCACGCCCTTAACACGTGCTGTGATATGCTAATGGGATTTTCCAGGGTACATAATTGCCACAGATTCTTGTACAAGTCATTCTGAATTGAGAAAGCCAGTCGGATGACTAGTGAAACGTCTTCAAGAACTAAACTTCAAGTCTAGTTGATCTAATTGAATACAACAGATATAATTTACTGTAAATGTTTTTTTGCAGTGTGCAGTTTTAATAATAATAATGTAACTGTATGTTCCGTTTGCTACTCACTTGGCACTGTAATCACAGGAGCCCAAGAGTTATAGTCACCCACCACTTACAAGTACCCACAGAAAGAAACCATTTGGCTCCACCCCTTAGTCTGTCGTTTACAAGACCTACCGCTTAGTAAAAAAGGGCATCTTACCATTGGTCAGATGACAGACTGCAGAAAGAGGCTGACCTGAACTGAAATTGTCGACAGAAACTTTAAGTATATATAATAAACTTACATAATTTACCCAGGGCTGCAAGTGCAGGATTTTTTAAGGGGGAGGGTTACCACCAAACAAGCCCAGAAAGGAAGTTTATGACCAAGTACATCCAAATATTCCTTTATATATGGATCATATTATATATTCTCTACTTGCCATTATTGTCGCAGTTAGCAAACAGTTATCACCTTTACTTTTGTCATAAAGTATATTCATTAATGTTCTCTTTTACTGAGAAATCCACATTTGTGTTTTATCATTAGTAACTTTCAAAGTCAGAGCTGTGACAGGGACGGAAGAACTGACAGAATTTGCTGAATATTGTCAGTATAGGGGCCAATTGGGCATGACAGAAAATTTTCATAACAAACTCCTTTTACCACAGTATTGGACCATGTATGGGCACATCGAATGATTGTTCTGTATAAAGAATTTCTGGAACCATCACTCATGTGTATATACAATATAATGCAATGTTGACAGTCAGCTATACAAACCCCCCCAGGGATTCTCGTGTCCCTCTTTCTTAGCTTACTAAGCTCTATCACAGGGAAGCAGCCAAGATTGGTGGCTAGGCCCCTGACATGCCCACCCAACCCCCACCCAGAATTTTCATTACATTTTGGCAGAAAATCCACAAAAAGAAATTCCTTTCCTGTGCCCATCTTTGTTTTCACCTGATGTGCAGCTTAATCCGCAATGACTCCATCCAGTAGTAGACAGAAAGCAATTTAGTAAAAACCATCACGAAGAGCCATATCAGCTCATTCCCCATATAAAATAGCATTGACAGGCAAAAACATGTTCTCCTTTTAATTCTCTTTTAAACTTTTAATTTTTTCAAAAAGACTTTGATAGGATAAATTCCTGACCAGCAGCAGAATACAAACACTAAATAGCAACTTTAAAAGGGATGTGTTTTTTCCTCTGGCTGAAAAAAAAATGCAGAAGCACTGAAAATGGCATTTTTTTTCCTTTATAACAATAATTAAAGCAATAAAAACATACAAATAAAAAAAAAACTTTGTCATATGTACAGTCCAAAGCCAAAGCACCTGATCATGTTTATCTTCCAATCAGTTTCCTTTCGCCTGCTTATGGGAGGTGTGTAGCAGCTTTGCAGTGATAGAACCTCAACCACGTGTCAGGTTTATTATAAAGGTACCTTCAACCAATTTGAGATCCAGGTTTAAGTGCATTCCCATTGCAAGCTGCAAAGCTCTGCGTCGGACAAACTGACTTCACATAGGGAAAGAAGTCCTTTACTTCAAATTTCATCAATTTCATTTTTTGATTAAAAGAAAACATACAATAAAATCCATAGGGGTGTTTTTGGTGATTTGGAGGGTCCACAAAGGAATTAGCGACAAAGTACATAATGGTCTCAAATTTTAAAAGGGTGGCATTGAAGAATGAATTCTGAAGGTAAGAACCCACTTAATTACAGTCCAGTGGGCAGACGGCACACTAGGTTGCTTGTAGTGTCAGGTGCAGCCAAATGTCTCTGAACAGATAGTGGCAACAAGGACATATGGTGAAGAAAATGCCCACAGCATTTTCATTATCCTTTACGGAGGCCTGTTTTTCTTTGCCAATCTTATTCATAATCCTTTGAGTCATGCATGGCACATTCATATATATTTATTTATATATGTATATATAAATTTGTCTTTTTTTTATCCCCCCAGGGTGGTGCAAGATGTGATGGGATGGCGGTTTTCTCTTAATCCTCCCAGTGAAAATATTAAATATCAAGATAATAAAATAGATATTTCTATACTGTATGATCAAACCTAGTTGCAAGACAAGATGTCACCTGGGGTGGCCTTTGAAATATCCCCTAGACCATGGCATTGGGGGCAAACAAGGCACTTCCTAAAGTGTTCTAGTTCAGCTTGTAATCTCCTCTCTCAGAGGCCTCTTTGTTTCTGGCTCATCAGGTCCTGTTGGAAAAAATTGGATTTAGAACCATGGCACCTTTAACCATGCTTATTACCTATATATTAGATTTTGTCTCAAATTTTTAAAAAAAATTGTCCTTACAGATTTACAACAGTATATCTGTTGTATTCAATTAGATCAACTGGACTTGAAATGTAGTTCTTGAAGACGTTTCGCTAGTCATCCGACTGGCTTTCTCAATTCAGAATGACTTGTACAAGAATCTGTGGCAATTATGTACCCTGGAAAATCCCAAGAACTAAATTTCAAGTCCAGTTGATCTAATTGAATACGACAGATATACCATGACCTGGATGAATGAGAACCTTCACAAGCAGATTTACAACAGGTTAGTTTGACTTTAAGAAGGGAATAGCGATGGTTTTGTGCATTTTGCAGACATGCCGCAAGCGATTTATTATTGTGGACGCATCACTCTTAGCGTGTCTTTTAAATGGCAGCAAAAAGCTGGTGTTAAAGGGTATATCCACCCCCCAAAAGAAATTTAGTATGTTGTGGGGAAACCCCCAAAACCTCGACCTCGTGAGGTGAAAGCTGTCCCCAAATGTACTTACCAACCTTCATTCGATCGCTGCCTTCTGCCTTCTTGCGAATCCAAGGTTTTTGGGGGTTCCCTAAAACATCCAAAATTCTTTTGTGGGGTCATGCTGTGGGAATCACGATTTTCCCAGGGCCACAATAATTTGGGCACCAATACCCATTATCGACCAATAATATTGCTGCGTCTATGGCCACCATAAGTAACAAAACGGGTGTGTAAGTAATGGAATTCAATAAAGTAATGTACATAAGACATTGTGTTGTACAGGTAAAAATAAAAGGTTTCACATAGGTGTTTGGGCTTAAGAAAAATGCTGGTTTTAGCCTTTAGCTTCACTAGAAAGCTTCATGGCTCTCACTTTCTTTTAGCTCCCATTTTGCAGCCTTAGGGAAGCCTTAAGATCCAGTTCTTTAAAAGATGACAGACAGCATCAATCGTGCACTCGTCTGATTCGGACAAACGAAAGGTCGGACGAATTATGGCCGCCAGAAAAAAAAACATACAATATTTTGGCCCTTAATACTAAAAGAAAATAATTCAAATATAAAATATAGTTATCATTACTTAACTTATTAAAACTATTAGCTCATGGTGGAAGGAAATAAATAGAGTGTCTTTTAGGGGAGAGTTTATTTCTACAAACAGGTCATTTTATAGGCAAGTATACGTCAGTTGGTAAGAAGATTGTGAGATATCCAGAACAGAGCCTGATGTATAAAACAGCATAATTTGTTCAAAGCAATATATTAAAATTCCATATACCGTATATACTCTAGTATAAGCCGAGGTTTTCAGGCTTTAAAATTAGCCTGAAAACCCGACCTCGGCTTATACTCTGGTCACAGTAAATAATTGTGAATTTTCTGGCTGCCGATCGCTATGTACAAGCTAACTTACATTAGAAGCAAGTTTTCAGTCTGGCACTCCGCGCTGATCTGCAGGATGACGTCCATACGCGGTGCCTGTCTCACTTACTGCCCGGCGCCGAGTAGCGGTGTCACTACTAGGCACCAGGCAGTGAGACAGGCGTTGCATATGCATATGTAAGTTAGCTTGTACATAGCGATCGGCAGCCGGATTGGGAGGAAAGAATTCACAATTATTTATTGTGACCCGAGTGAGTATTTACCTCTCTTACTTACCTCACTGAACTTGGGGGCCTTTCCTGGGGGTGCTGTCCATAAAAAAACCCTTATTCCTTGGCACTGCAGTGTTTGGAAATTACAACTCCCAGCTACTAAAGCATGCTGGGAGTTGTAGTTTCCAAAACATCTGGAGTGCCAAGGAATGAGGCTTTTTTATGGACAGCAGAGTTCCCATACAGTAATAGTCATACTGGATTTGGCTATTACTGTATGGGACTACTGCTGTCCATTTAAAGGGCAAATAAGTACAGTATTAAAAGGCAGTAGTGGTCATAATTTCAATCCTCAGCTTATACTCAAGTCAATCATGCTTTCTTACTTTCTGAGGTAAAAATTAGTACCTCGGCTTATACCTGAGTATATACGGTAATACAGGGAAGTTATTTCCATTAAAAGGAACAACCAAATGCTAATCTGTAATGAGTAGACCTGGTAAACATCTAAATTAGACAAAGAAAAGATATTTTATAAACACTTCTCTAAGTCTCTTAATCTACTCTTATAGTAGAATAATAATACATAATATGAATGATGTGACCATCACCATGCAAACAATTGGTGTCTTTCTGGTTTGTAGTGCACAGGTAGAAACTCCAAATGGACTGGAGTTTAGACAATTAGATTGAACCCCCTAGCTTACATACTGATGTTTTAATGCTCTTTGACTGATTTTCTACCGAAAGCAAAGATCAGACATGTTGGTAATTTTCCTACAGTCTTTAATAATCTGCTTGACTGGTCAGATCAAAATATAGGCCATGTTGCATTTATTTGACCAACAGAAAGGAATATATATGTTCAGTAAACCTTCATCTGACATGAGCGGCCTCTTATTTAATAAAAACTGCAATCCAACAAAAAGTTAAAAAAACAGCCAATCCTTACCGCCATGCGATGGGACAACTGTTCAGCAGTCAGACTTAGGTTATAGTGCCGAGATTCTAGTCGTTTGCACTGCTTCTCTAGAACCCGACGTTCTATGCTTTGTTCTGCATTTAAATAAAAAGACAAATGTGAATTACAAAAGACATTACCCAATACTTCATACCCTAGAAATGTAATACATATGAATCTGTGGTTATGGAACCAGTTTACCACCCATGGACTATTAAAGGGCATCTATACCAAAAAATAGGTTATTTTAAATTGAACATAATTAGAAACTGTAATTCTTCCCAAACACCACTGTTTCATTTTTTTGTTGATCTGCCCCATTTCTTTAGATATCCACAAACTTCTTATATTTCAGCTGTCAATCAGGTTCCTTGCTCTCAAAAAAATATTCTTCTGCGAGTAGTTTTACTGTAGCTGGAATGGTGACAGATTTTTGACAGTTGGAATGCTGTGTGCAGGCTTGACAGTTGGTTTGTGGGAAAAAAAGTCAGGTCGGATGGACGTGGGAGTGGTTAAAAAAAGGGAGGGGGGATACTGCTCCTAAACAAAATGTGTGCTGGATTGAAGGCATGCAGCAACACACACAAATCAGAGTAAGTGCTACTTACATGTATTCAATTATAGATTAAGATGAGGCAAAGTCATTTTTTCAGTATAGTGTCCCTTTAAGTTGGACTTTCAATCAGAGTTGCACTATCAGTAGGGAGGGTTGTGATTTGCTTTGCTACATTCTTCTAATTTCAAGATAGACTCACTTAGGGCTAGGTCCCTCTTATGGGATTCGGATGCCTTTTTGCGAATCAACCACATTTCCAATTCGCATTGGCAATAGAATCAGAGCAACCCCACTACGTGCGCTGAGCACCAATCAGTTATTTGGGCACTCGTGTGCATGATTTTTTGTGCATAATGAATTTGCTGCAATAACACAGATGTGTATTGGAGCATGTTCACAAATAGCAAATAGCATGGCTAAAGGCTGGGTACACACACTTTTTGTATCGCCTGAGCATTTGCTACTAGCTGGGACCATTTACTGTCGATCGTGGCAAAGTGTCGGCGGCTGACCAATTGTGCAGTCCCATAGGGAACCGCATGATCGGCTGTAATTTACTGAAATGTCCAATCCGGACAAACGAGCAATCATCATTGGTCGCGGCCACAAACAGCACAGATACGTGAAAGTATTAGTTGTTTGGGACGAAAAATCTGCTGGTGTGTATCCAGCCAAAATCCTGCATGCGTTGCCATGTGTGTACAAGTGAGAATGATTAAGAATATTTGATTCCATCATATCTGACACATTTGCCATATATTGGCAAAGTCTATGGCCACATTTATATGGTGCAGAGTGTTACATGAAAAGCTGTTCTCCCTATTAAGATGAGAATAGATATATAAGCAAAGTGTCCACCAATATTCTTATGGTAACCATACACATAACGACATTAATCACCCGATAATATCCCTATAAAATGTATGGCATGATCAACAAAACAGGCCAATTCAATCAGCCTGAATTTGTCACCAGACACCACACAGGATGCAATTATCTGCCAGTAATATCACTGCATCCACTATAAATCTTTTAGCCAATGTGCTAGGATTCTCACCCCAGCCAGAGTCCATATATTTGTTGTCTTTTATAGACCCTGAAATGCAGTAAAGAGTGGTAGTTTTGCTTGAAAATAGATATTAAAAAATATTTGCAGATCCACAATGAGCTGCACTCTTTAAGGTAACCTTATTCTTCTTGTATGTTTAAATCCCATTAGTGGCCTTTAATCCTTTAATCATATACAGCAACTGGAAAATAATCTAGAATCACAATGACTTGTTTATTTGCAAACAGTTATCAAGAATGTATTAACTGACTTAAAGTTATGACCTATAACTATAATTATGAATATACTTGACTTACGGACTTCTTTACTTACCTTCCATGTGTTCCTGATAGGCTTCAAATATTGCCTCTATTCCAGGCCATTTGGGCTTTGGTGGCTCATCCTCTTCATCCTCTTCTTCATCATCAGTTGTGTCTACCTCAGAGCTTGTGTCCTGCTGCTGTGGTACATGTCCTACTGCCTTCCCAGTGCCTTGTTGCCCATTCTGATGTAAAGTCAGGGGCCGGCCAGAGTGCTGCAGCTCAGGAATGTTATAGTGAACAGAGGCATCAGGTTTGTTCTGTTCTGCACAGTGCATTGCTGAAACTCCTATTAAAGAAACATCAAAAGAATAACAGACTGTTCATTTGGAGAAACACTATTTAGTTCAGCTAAACTTTACACTAAACTATTTACAAAATAGCAATTAAGTCAAAACAAATGTTATCAATCAGAATCATATTTTGGGTATTGACAGAATAACATCTGAAACAAACCATGTAATCTCATGACAATAATTTGGCTGCTCGATTGAAGATATCCAGCTTTTTTTTTTTTCATTTCTCTCCTAGCCAATATTCCGGTTTCTATTTTGATAATTACTGATGTACTGTGTATTTACCTTTGTGCTTCTGCAGGGCTTTCTGAGTGGACTGTAGTACAGACTCATGAAACTGGTGAGCGAACTCCTCAGCTATAAAAGGTTCCCAAGACTTGCTCCTTCCATTTACACTTTTAGGTGGTGGCACACTGGTCTCCTTTGGCCCCCTAACATAGTTCAAGATACTAAGACTCCTTTTTCCAGGTATAGGTTCACTTTGTTTTGACTTCTCTGTGGTTGGTGCGCTTGAAGTAGTAGCAGCAAAAGGCAGGGGAGGACCTTTAATGGAATCCAAGGGTTTGGGCTGTTCTGTTCGAGGTGCATCTGGAGGTTTCACTGCTTCTTGTAGTGCAACCGCACTCGAAATGGACGGGAGAGAGGATGGCCTAGCACATTCTGTAGGAGCATGTGAACCCACGTCTTCAGAAACTGTAATAGGACAGAACCCAACCAATAAAACTTTATTAGAAAATGTGAGAATACTTTACAACTTGACTTAAAGAGCATGTCCCCCTTTAAACAAAAAAAAGTGACTTGTCAGTTGTCTACCTGCAATCTCAACTGCTATTTTTACCAGTATACTGGTATATTACATGCATTTTTAACGAGATATTGAATGACAAGTTCTCTTCTCTTTTGTCAAAAAGGTATCTACCTCCTCCCTCTGCTCAATGAGCTTTTTATAAGCTTGAGCATGTGCACAGGAGGCACCAGGGGAAACAGCATCGGTCATTGGTTGTGATGTCGGCAGTCACAGTTGTTTGACTGAATGGAGGGGGGAGCCAGATAACTACCAGAATGGGGACAGTAATTAAACTTAAATATCTGGTCAATAATACATCTAACAATGTGCAGAATACATTAGTTGGTGTTGGGTAACCAACATGTGACCAGTGTTTTATTTTTAGAGTGAAACATGCTTTTTAATACATTTTTATTGTCTTTATTCAGTGTTTAATATTTCATTATACACTTTGGAAAATAGCAGAAAGGGAGTTTCTTCGGCTATAAAAAGATATACTTCGTAAACATCTGCATTTACTTCGTATTTAGATTTTTATATGTAAATCTGTAACACATAACGCCTTGCTGATCTGCACACTTCCTCATGAGTGAAAGATGCCTTAGGCTGGGTACACATGAAGATTTTTTCAAATCTATATCACATAACCTTTTTAATTACTAATAGAAGCCATGTCACTTTAAAAAAGAAATGTCAAATTACAGCATATACGGTGTGCTAGAATGCAACATTGGCATTTTTACACAATAAATTTCTTGTTTTGCACAAACTAATTTTTATGGTTTAACGGGAGCTTTAAATTTCCAGAACTCATTATTGCCTCCTTTTGAGAAATGTGCAATGGAGAAGAGACTCCCTCTGCAGGTCAAACATACAAACCACAACCTAAAATAAGTAACCCACACAGCACTTCCTTTCTTGCGAGTTTCGCAGACATAGCCTAAAGAGTAAAACCGTAAGCAACATGCTCCACAAAGAATATACATATAAAAATGTATATGATTACAATAGCTTATATGGTTTACCTTTCCATGAAAGTCCAAGTTGCTATTTGCAATCATTTAAAAACATGTACAGTTAATTGGATAGCCTACCGCTGCCTGTATTTTATGTTACCATTCTTCTTCTTTCCCGAATAACTTTCTAGATGATGAATATTTCACTTCACCAATAAAAGGTGGGCGTGTTCCAGGAGCATTAAAGACAAGTGAAATGCTGGGAATAAGCATCTGCGAGGTAGACTGGAACTTGGGCTTACCAGGATGGAAGACGGGGGCTTTTACTCCTTTTAATTGTTACTTAAAAATCTATTTCTAAATACATTCTTATAGCTGAATTTTACAAATAAAAAAAAGCTTTCAGCTAAACTATGATAAAGACAACAAGGATACATTATAGGTCAATATTTAATTATATTAAAATAATCAGAGCTTTTTGTTCCATCCATACTCATTTACTACTGTATCACATTGGTTTTTTTGCACAGAAGAAAAAAAAAATCTTACTTGTAGGGGGGCGAGAAGCAGGAGGAGGAGTGCTACATGGAGGTAACAATAGAGTTTTTGATGACTCGGGTGCAGAGTTCTTTTGTTTAATTGCTTCCAGCATTTCAACCAACTTTTCTTTGTCTGTAAACAATAAAAAAACTATTATAATTGTATTCAATTACTTTTGTAGAAATATCAAGGTTCGTACACATGGGCGATTTGTCCGCAATCCATGATGAACAAGTGGCTGGACTTAATCATCCATGTGTACGAACATTTACTCCAGCATATCTGTGGGAAAAGCCTCAAGCTCACACAAAAATACAATACATATCAGTTATATTCCAGGATTACTTAAAGGCAATTTTTATTGAAAGGTTTTTTATGTTTCTCTGAAAGACTAGGGATAAAAAAAAATGAAGACATTGTCTGAAGACAGGTTGAAATATTTGTAGACCTATGTAAATACTCTTGTTGAATGTTTCACATACACTCTTCTGATTCACTACAATTATACACACATGCGTTTGCCAACCCGCGACGTGTGTGCACGGCCATTTCCGCTGACAATCGTGCAGTGTATGGGCACTTAGTCAGCAAATGTTTGTACAGAGCTCTAAAGAGTATCCATTGGCGTCTTTAATTCCCCAGTTTGTTTAATCCAGGGAGAGAAAAGACAACTTTCCAACCACCTAATTCGTATCCCTTGTGCTAAAAAGGGGGGGGGGGGGTGTTTAATCTGTTTTTTTTATCATTATAATGCTGTATTTGTTTTCTGAGTAAAACTTTGGCCTAAATATTTAACATTGATCTGGTACCATAACATTAATATCACCTTTCCTCCTTTCAGCACTTATGTGCGCAAGGTCAAAGAATGTTAGGAACTTTTTCTTTTCCTCCAAGTTGGGGCTGTTGTTCAGGTCATCAGGGCTGAACCGTGTTGAGAGAGGGGAATGCGGTGATGGAGTCTGTCTCTTATTCTGCACAGTTGGGGGTGATTGGCTTCTCTCTCTAAGCATCCTTCTTCTTTTCCTTCTTTTCTGCTGTAAGAGGCGTTCTTTCTCTTGCTGAGTTGTGAGCCCAAAGATCTGAAGAAACTCCATTTTCTGTTTGTAGACAGACAGACATCCTGTTAATGTATACACTACTACAACATCATATATTATTTGACTGCTCATTCAAGCCCAAACAGGTTTGGTCTGCCAGATGCAGCATTTTTCATTTCTATTTCTTTTTAAACAATGGTAATTCAAAGATCTCGTACCTCAGAGGAAGTATCAAGCTTTAGTGGAGGCTGTTCTGCTACACGGCGAAGGTGTGCCTTTACTTCCTCCTCATCGCTTTCATCATAGGAGTCATCAAAATCATAGAAATAGCCTTAAAACACAAAGATTATGTTAGCCCTATTCCAAACTTTACAGTAACTGGACGGGTTGCATATTGCTGAAAAGGGAGTTTCAAAGCCTTTATTCTCTCCCTATCCTATTTAATTTATTGGTGAAGACAAAGGGACAAATTTAAAAATATAGTTACATTTACGCCCGTTCAGTTGTATTAGACTTTGGCTATGGTATTGTATAGGCAATCATATATTAATGATCGCGATCAGAAATCGTACGATCTCAGTCATAATTTTACACCCCCATCATAAATATACGATCACAATCTTAAATAAAATATTGCTAAAAGCACGGTATCGCAAAATAAATATGGCCCAAAGTCCCTGTTTAATTGCATTAAGCAAGCATTGGTGTTATTTACCAAGTTACAGAGAAAGATAAATACAAATAATGGATGGGCATGTTAACGTTCCTAATCCCCACCAGGATGGGTTCCCAATCCTGAAAAACACTGGTTAACACTATGTTACCCAGTAAACAAAAAAAATTAAAAAAGCAAAAAGAGGAAATAAAGGGAATGAAAGTAAAATGCGGAATATTCCTTTACTAAGGGCTAGGCCACACTAGCACATTTTTTGCTCCCAGTTACATGCTTGATTTAGTGCGTCGTATTGGGGCCTAAGCCTAAAAAGTCCCTCTAGAAAATACAATGTAGTTACAGTAGTAGGTACTAAAACAGACAGCAATGTGAAAGTACATACAAATAATCAGCATGAGAATTAAGTCCATAAGGTGACCACAGACTACATGGTCAAAACAGTCCAATAAAGCTAAAGTCACCAGACCACATTGTCTCAAAAGACATAGCATACTCAGAAACTTACAACAAGCTGCATCTCGTCTCTCCCTTTGCGGTGGCTGCTGGGTGATTTATTAAATTAATCTGCGGAAACTAGCAGGGAAATTCAATAAAAGTTCTTATCGTTTAAAATGGTGCTAATTTTGACCCAACCAATCAGATCTTATTTAACATTTGAAAGCTAACATCTGATTGGTTGGGGGAAAATTAGCACCATTTTTAAAGATAAGAACTTTTATTGAATAACTCTGTAGGAGTCCACTCCCATAATCCTCCTTAGCTGGGTGGCTTTCAGCAAAGTGTACTCTGTACACTTCACTTAATTGGTAGTGCTCAACAGATCAAAACAAGGAAGCTGCAGCCTTGCTTCCTAGAAGCAGACAGCCAATCATATAACAGCAAAAAGATCTTCCCTCTCCCTGACGAAGAGCAGAGATTTCTGGACACTTTTTTTGAACACTTTTTTGAACACTTGACCTCATTGACTGTATTTTTCTAAAACGTGTTTCGAGTTGTGAGATACCACTGCATATGCAAAGAATACAGGTACATTTAAAAGCTTTATCTTTTGCTAGAAACATTTTCTAGTAAAACCAGCTGACTATTTTGTATTGCCAAAGGAAAGCTATATGCAATTCACACTGGCTGGTAAAAAAAAGTGCAGGGTAACAATATTGGTGAGGAGACATCTGCTGAGAAAATATTCTGTGCATAGGGACAGTGAATACTGGGGTCAGGTGGCATGGCCAATAACGCAGAAGCTCCCAGGGCTCTTTGAATACTACATGGTCTGCAAGTTTTACTGGCAACAAAATGCTTAGTTACAGAATTTATTTCTCACATGTACTAAATGCAACTTACTAGGGAAATGTATTACAATGTATAGATGTTCTGGGGAGAAAAGCTTTTACATTAGGATTAAAAAAAAAAGGGGGGGGGAAATGTAGTTCTTTAAAAGTACCTATATTTTCTGCATTTCACAGTGTATATTGTAATAAACTATGATTAATGTGGGGTAAAGTTGTGCTACACTAACTGCATTGAAAGGTTATCGTAATATATAATTTTGGAATACAACATAACAACAAAGTAAGCTATACTGGTGTTTTGTGGCCCAACTCTGGCTCCAATCCCCATTGAAAAGCACTGCTGTACACTGCACAAAGGTTATTTTTAGGAATGAGAGTAAAGGTTTGTACACATGTACGATCTGGAACCGAGACATGATCCCTGACCATGACGCATTTGTGCGCTGAACGGTCTTTTCGGACAAGAATCGCACCTGTGTATGCGTTTGGTCAGGGGTCATTCGTCAATCAGCCACAACCCCCGACCAAAGGCATACACATGGGAGTCGCAGCTCTGTGCACACATTGTATGTGTGTACGAACCTTTATTGTATGCTGGAATGTTATTCTAAATAAAATTGTGCCTTTTAAATAGTAGAAATAAAGGATTAACAATTACCAAAAAGGCAATAAGGTATGAAAGCATAACTTACTTTGCTCACTTGGAATAATCAAACTGACCCTCTACACATAACTGAATATCTTTATATCAAGATATTTTTGGGCTGAATATCTTTATATCAAGCAATAATCGCAGATTTAATATGAATGCATGAAAATACATTTCTACCCTTTGAGGGGAAGTAATGAGGATATATGGAATATAATTTTTGTTTTATGTACAAAACATAATTTGTAATATTTCTTATTCCACCTGTAGACATATTCACTTAGCAGACTACATAATCTTTTTCGATAATGAACTGCAAATTATTGTTTTTTACCTTTCTCCCTGGCTTCCTTTCTTCTTCGCTCTTCCAGATCTAACTTGCTGACCAGTCGGCGGTGCTGTTGCAGAAATTCATCATATATAAACATAGTATCTCGAGTCCTTGAGGGAGGTTGACGATGTGATGAAGTGTTCGGCTTAAGCAAAAAGCTCACTTCGGATGTTGGTCCAGATTGCTGAATTGGTGCCCTCTGCTGATTTAGAAATGTTTGAGTTGACTTTTCAAGTTCTGCTAAGAATGGAGCATGTGCATAACTAGCATGCTCTAAGGCTGATGACTCCCTATGTGTATCCCTATGGTATCTTTCTGTTATCTCTCTTCTCCTTGACAACTCTTCCTCTTCTTGTTGATTCTTCTCAAAACAGTAGGAACGCTCAACTTTTACTTGGGGCAATGTCTGACGACTGTGTTCATAAACAGGAGCAGTGTGATTATGGACTGAGAGGGGTTCTGGGTTGCGGGGAGACTCTGTGGAGTTTTCTATGAGGGACATAGGATTCCAGAGTGAAGTTGGAACAGTGTGCTGATGAGGTTTTGGGGAGATAAGAGGTGGTGGACCTCCAAAATGCTGTAATTGCTCGCGAACATTCCCTTCACGGGCAGGCATGAGCCTAAGCAGAAAAAATAAAATATATTTACTTCGGTTATAGAGTAATGTATATCCTACAGCGAATGCACCTGGAAACAATAAAGAGTCTCAAAATGAAAATCAACAGGATTTTGGAATTAAAAAAGTGCACATTCGAGAACAATAACCCCTGACATCTAAAAGGTAATGCCAGAGATGTTGCCATTAATTTTAGCAACAGCTTAAAAGGATAACTATACTCATCTTCTCCCTGTTCAACACACGCATTGTACCCAGGGTAAGGACCTAAATTGCTACTTCCTTCTTACTCAAGGAGCTTTACTTACCATATGTTGCCTTTGCTGCTCTGTTCCTCTCTGCCTCCCTTAAATCCATCAGCAACTAGGCCAATGAGATCTTCGTATTGGCCTCATCACAAACCCAAGAGAGGTACTGGAGCAGCAATGGAGACTTCAGGAAAGTAAAGCTCCTTAACTAGAGGTTTGAGTCCTCACCCTGGGTACAAATGAAGGAGGCAGAGGGGAGGGTGTTTGTAATTGTCGTTTTATTGCACAGCACTGCATTGCAAAAGTGGAACTAAATTAATAGTCATATATACATCCAATCCTCCTACCTGAGGTTTTCCGGTCTGCTTTCATTCTCTAGCTGGTTAATAGGTCGTCCTCCAATGTCCAGCTGTTGTTCTAGAACTTGCTGTCGAAATTCAGAGACCTGGTACTGCCGGTCCTCCTTCTCTTGACGTAGCCGCCGCTGCCTGGCTAACCACTTTTCCTCCTCCTGTGTCCTTTGTACCATGATAGAGGCTGCCATTAAATTGCTGGGTGGCACAAAGGGTGTACGATTGGATATAAGGCTGGGTACAGAATGCTGTGTGGCTTGGGGCTGGTGTAATGGATGCTGGATAAGCTTAGGTGCCTGTAGAGAGGATTCCTTCATCTTCTCTGCAGAAAAACAAAACAGGTATATACTTATGGTCACAAATCTATCTAGAAATGTAAAAAAGCTGGAATGAAGTGGAAACCACATTGTCTACTAAATAAAACAATTTGATTATTGTAATTTCATTTAGTAAAGTCAAAAAGTTTAGGTTTCAAATATCAAAAGCCTTTTTTATAATTTTGAATGGCATCAAAACACTTTAAATAGATACAGTCACCACCCATGGTGGGGGGAGACCAAAGAGCTTTATTACCAAATAACATTTAAAAATCTGGCAAGACAGACCTTGAATATGTGGGTAGGCCCCAGTACAGACAATAGATTTTTGCCCAAAATGACTGCACAGGATAGTGTCATCAGACAATTATTTAGTACAATGTTACAAAGGAAAACTGATGGGCTGGGAGAGAACTAGATGTGTGACACTAAATTAATTTAGTGAAAATGTTTTGCCATCTAATTAAAAAATATAGTATAATTATATTATATAGTATAATTTTAACAGTAGTATATTTTTAGACTGCACTGTTTATATTCAATTTCTATTACAATACACAGAGAAAAGTTTACTGTAAATGGTATAAAATATATATAGTCCGTGTCCAGCATAAAGAACCCAGGTGTGGTGTGATGTGTGTCATGATCTGAAGCCTGAAAACCCTCTCAGTTTTAAAATACCTATAGAGAATTAAGACAACTTTTGTTTAGTATGAATTGCCATAATAAAATGTCAGCATCCTGTGAGCGTCTGCAGGAATATTTACCTGCCTTACCTGGCCTATTTGGTGTGGAGTGTTCTGTGGGTTTTACTCGCTCCTCCTGGTGATCCCTGAGTGGATGGACCTCTGATTCAGGCAGAAAATTGCTCTCTATACTTTTCACAATGCTGGCCTCTTTCTCTCTTGTTCTTTCTCGCTGCCTCTCCAGTTCTCTTTCCCTCTCGCGCTCTCTCTCTCGTTCGATTTCTTTTTTTTCCCGCTCTCTCTCTTTTTCCCTCTCCCGTTCTTTTTCCCTCTCTCGGTCGGCTTCCCTTTCTTTTTCTCGTTCTCGCTCTCTCTCCCTCTCTCTTTCACGCTGCCTAAATTCTTCATCCATTTGAAGCCTAGAGGAGCAAGTACAAAACAGTCAGCAAAAAGCATTTTTTTAATTAATTTTACTCCATGTAGACCCACGCTTGCCATAGCCGGGGCCAAGCTCCTCAGTCATTCAACCAGACATATTTCTCCTTTATGAACATAGCAAATCAAAGCATTCCATATAATCAACTGCCCGTCAGTTACCTCTCTGCTGTAAGGCTTTGGATGCGCTCTGACTGCAATGCAGATAGTGATGAATGTGTGAGCTCTGTAGGGTATCTGACTCCAGAGAGATGCAGATGCATAGCAGATGGGTGCAAGGGTGGCAGGGATCCAGGACTATGGAGAGGGTAAAATGGGGACCGAAGAGCAGAAAGGCAATAGGAATCATCCATCCTAAAATGACATTATCAAGAATTTTTAGGCTGCATTTTGCTGCATCTGCATTTTTATTATTGTGTGTAAGTTTTTTAAAACTTATTATAGTTACCTGAATGCTGGGTGAGGGAAAGCCGGGTGGGCTAAGTAACTTTGATGATAATATGCTGCAGCAGTTGCAGGATCCAGGCCAATATGAGGCAGTGAAGGCATGCGAAGGTCTTCAGCTGTGTGGTATGGGCGGAAACTGCGCAAGTATTCCTCTGTAACGGTGTTGGGAGGGACTACATGATGCACTGGCCGCTGCAAGCTGGAAGCAAAACAGAACAAATTAATTTACCTTCATAACTATCAGATTAGTGCTGCACTGAGAACTGCTAGGGATTGAAGCATGGGAAAAAAGCACTTGACAAAGGGTTGTATTTTTGTACGGTTTAGCACAAGAAACGGTTAATCTCTGCTCATTTATTTAGGAATATTTCTTTCCAGATCTACCAGGGATAGAAGGGAAAGAATAAGATCTGATGAACTGCATTACTATCACTTACTAAATAAAGGTAATCCACTTTCTATAAAAATTAGCCTGAGTAGAACATCAAAATCGTTGTTTGGCACTAACAATTTGCCTCACTCACTTTAAAGGTTGAAAGCGTGTATCTTGAACAACAGTACTAGGTGGAATGGCAAAGGCATAAGCGTTTCCGAGCAAGTGAGGTGGGACAGAGCCAGTCTTCTCAGGAGGCAGTTGTGTTTCTGAAAGTAGTCGTTCCCTGCTGAGGCTGCTGGTTCTGGAAGAAGCATCTGGCTGGTTGGAAAAGAAGAGACATCAAAAACATTTTACATTGAATAAACCTTCCTACAGGTTTTTAGAAGAGAGGAGTTAGGATACATAGGGGTTTCAGACAAAAGGTTTGGCCTGTTTGACTCCCTTAGCCACCAATACCGCATCCAATGGTATTGGTCCTTTACTGTTTGTGTGTGTAGTGCAATTGCAATCACTCCCAGCCTTGCGATTGTTTGAAAATGTCCAAAAATTTCCCTCAGTCCTGGTCGTCTCCCTGTATTTTAAGTATAGAAAGTAGAGATAGACCCGAATTCAAACCCAAATCAGGTTCCAAAGCAGATTTCACAAACTCAGACTTTGCAGATTTCTGAATTTCTGAAACGCTTAACAGTTTTCGAACATTTTCGAAATTCCTAGAAATTTTTAACTTTTTCAATTTCGTAAATTTGAAATTTCTAGAACTCAAAATTTCGGAATGCCAAAACAGGAAGCGCATAAAGTTTCCAGTACTGGATGGTGTTTTCTCTTTCTTTATTTTAATTTTTTTTTAAGATTGTGGACATTGATACGGGTTCCTTAGACCATTTCATAAGTCTCTGAGCCATTTACAGTAAGTTACCATTGCTATTTACACTGTCTGATGTTTGGCCATCCCTATTACCATCAACAAAAATTAAAAGACCTGTATCGGCTTTTTACCTTCATTTTCTTTCATGTTTAAAATTTTTCTATGCAGCATAAAAATATTTTGTAATAAAATCACAAAATGAGGCCACCCCTAGACTAAGCCAATCATATTCTATGCAAGGTCGACCAGTGCTATTATCTATACACATTTAGGCTGAGGCCACACTATGCCAGATGGCGTATGCATGGGAAAAGTATGCACGCACTGTGTTGTGCTATAGGAATGTATACGATTTGCAAAGAAATAGTTATTGCATGCACTCTGAAGATCGTATCGGAGTGCACCTAGTGTGGTCAGGCCAACTGCACAACACTAGTGTGCATTTTTCAACGGGCGATTGGATTGCACCTTAAAACGGCCTAAGTCTTTGTAATGTGACTATGCCACTGAGTGTGTAAAATGACAAAAAATATGCTGGCAGATACACACTCATCAAATTGTATTTACTAAGCTTGAACAAGCAGGCTCAGCGAGCCACTGTGAGAGAGACTCACTAGGAATCTGTTCTCCCCTTCACTAGACACATCAGCCATAATTAATTGAAAGAGATGGGGCCTGGTTGATTAGAATTCTTAATGAGCACCAACATCTGTTCACATCCCAGGCCTCTGTGTGCAGGTCCTTCTTCTACTGAGCGTCCCTGCCCCCAGCTCTTACACCCTGCTGGCTGTGCATTCAGCCTATTCTGAACTCTGACCTGTTAGTTAGTTACGGTCTTCCCAAGTTCTTCCTGGTTCTTATAGTCACTAACTATATCATTTCAGTTTGGTGCGAATAAAAAAATAAGAGCTTGGCAGAGTGAATCATTTATGTAGATACTGAAAGTATGTACACCTGTAGGATGCTGGTAGCCCTTGCTTTGCAACCATCTGGATAATAAATGTAGATCAATTAGTACTGGACAATAATAAATATTTTACCTCACCTTGATCTCTGCATTTTAGTTTTGCAAAATAATGTTCTATGCTCTGTACATCTTCTGCAGGAACAATCCTATGATATTGGACTACTTTGATTTAATTAAGCCCCACAAGTTACTCGTCTGTATATTTTTGTCTAATCCTGCACAAAATATGTTAACATTTACTGTAGAGCCACCATGTATGCTGACAACTGCAGGCTAAAGATACTGGGATTGCCTGTAAACTTTGCTTTATACCCAGTTCTTTAAAAAGATTTGCTAGTTTAGTGCAGCATGTCTCTCCCTACAATTTTTTTCCCTGGTAATTCAAAATACAAGGACATTTTAGGCTAAAGAAAAAACTGATAATCAGTCTTACAGCCCCAAAAACAGTATGTGGTGCCATTTTATCTTCTGTGCTATTGCTCTAATTTCCTAATGACTATGCCAATATCCCACCAGGAAGGCTTTTGTGAAGTCAGGAGCAGCTGTGCTTCCTTGCCTCCACAATTCATTCTTTAGTGTCATAGTCTAGGGAGACCTACCTTAGTGTAGCAGTGCATTGGCACAGTGCTCTAATCTGGTGCCAGATTATTCAGTTGAATAACTGCACAGATAAAGGGTAATGTATGTGCTTTCTTCATCTTTTTTCCCCTTAAATATAAGGATTAACATTAAACACTATAATCCATGAGGACTTGAAATGCAGTTAATTGTGAAGCACAGTTTCCTTACTCAGATTAACGTGCAGCTCTCAGCATTTGCCTATTGCTTCTGCAGGGCAGAGCATGCTGGGAACACCAAATGATTATAAGGTGCCCATACATTAGCACTTACCTGCCAACCGATCCCACAACATTCAATCAATTCTGCGACAACATCGAGGCCCCGTCTGGCCCATTCATTTTGCAACTGTATGTTGGCCGCAAAGAAGATCCTTAAAGGCGGTTCTGCAGAATTAATTGAATGTTCTGTGATTGGTCAGCTATTGTATGGACACCTTTAGTATATCTGTATGTACAGATAGGATTGTGAAATCAAGATGAACCTGATAAGATGAAATGGTAGATGTAATTAGACATGATTATTAGTGTTAAAGCAAGCACAGGGTAGTGCAGTAACATTTTCCACTTTCAATTTTCTACAAGGAGATTTTTTCCCCACAGCCTGTAACAGAAGAGCACTACAAACACTGATTTGTGCTATAGACAAAACATTTTTTTGGAATAATCATTAGATGATCAGTCTATCAATCTTTTTTTAATATAAGGGGGGGCACCTTTGCTCACAATTTTCCAACATGTACATGTTGGGATTGGCATTTCTGGTGCAAATATTGCTATGAGTGTGGGTTTTACCATTTAAAACAAACATTTTTGTCAGAATTTCATTGCAGCCCAGTAATAATGATGTCATCCATTTCAACAGCAACAGCTCCATTGTAATTTCATTCATATAAGACATTTATGAATTTTATATTTAATTGATCAGTAATATGTCCCTTTATAAAAAAAAAAAAAAGTCTGTATCAAACACAAAAAATAAAATAAGTATCAGTTTAAAATAATGCGGGCCATATATTAAAAGGATAAAACATATGCTTATTTTGCCTTGTACCAATCCATACAGTTATAGTTTTATCCCAAGTATATAGTTATGAAAGAAGAAATAGTGATTAATAATGTAGCTGCAGCATCAACCACACTAAAAACGGATTTTCATTTTAATTGTTAAAATTGCTTTGAAAACCTCAGTTTATTGTATGATTTGGTTTATTCAAAATGGTAACACAACGTGTAAGGAAAGTTACCTGCCGTGCTTCACTTCTCCACACTCCATTGACTGTCTTTGTAGGTGCTATAGTTACTACTGGTGGGGTGTTGGGCACACTGTGACCAGTTGGGGGTACAATGATGGGACCCATAGGCCCTCTCTTGGGAGTGCTGGCAGGTGAACTGTGATTAGTAGCTGGTGAAGAGACTGGGGAAGATTCACTGCTTATTGAAGATCCTGAAAGAGAGAAGTGTATGTTAGATCTCTTTGCCATCTTCACAAAAATTGTATACAGAACAGCATGGACATGAAAATGTTATCTGAACCACCTTTAGGCACAGTAAATGGCTGGTCTTTACAGCATTGAAAAATTATTTTGGGAATTACAGAAAGGATAAACTGATCTGTCCGAGACCAGCACATAGCTAAAATGTTGTTTCCTTAAGGTAAGTACATAATTACCTGCAAAAAAACAAACATCCTCCTCCTTAAAAAAGGGAGAAGGACTTAAATTAGCAAGTCTGGTCAGAACTAGACTAGTTGGAGAGTAAAGAAGCCATATAGAAAAAAAAAGCTGTTGCAGTATGTTCTGCACTCCATGGAAGATTGCGTATCTTAAAAACTGAATCAAATGACAAATCTGTGCCTATTAGTTAGCGGATGTAAGTAGGAGAGAAATGGTTTGCTTATTAGAGCACACAGAAGGTAAGGTTCAGAGCATCTACTGAAGCATATCTTGTTAATGGAAGGCCAGAAACAATCAGGATTGTAATCCTTTCTGAGCTGGATAGATGTCCCCGACTGCTCAAAATCAATAGCTTCCCAACAAGTCAAGCAATTAACAACACCGTGACACAGTACTAGAGCCTCTAGCTTCTCTGTGCAGCATTAAACAGGAGAGTATGTGATCACTGTAATTAACTACTGGCATTCAGGATGACTTGCTCAATAAAATTAAATTGGGATTAGAGCTGACTTTTCCCAGTGTAGCAGTGTCACCTTTGTTGTCTGTCCCCTGCCATCTTCTTTACAATACCAGATTATCTGTCAGGGATGGCGAAGGTGTGCAATTAACAGCTTTGTCTCCTCTGCCTACATGGCCAAATGCAAATCACTTTTTGGTAATATGAACAATGGGTATGAAGCACAAAATCTAGCCAACAGCTTCAAGCAAACACACACTTAGAACTACAGAAAAAGTGCTGTATAGGGAAGAAATTATGAATTATTTTAATACCACAGATACACCAGACAGGCCTGCAGCTCTAGAAGACTCCCCAGTCATTTTCATGATCTGTTCTATAACAAAATCTTCTAACGCATATCATCATTTCAGTGAATTTTAGAATTCTACAAATTAGTGCATGTAGAGGAAGAAACAAGAGGTTGTCTTGTTTTAGCCATTGTATAACCCATGCTACCCATTCTATTGTGTGGGTTTTATACTGACTTAGCAAGGCTTGCATGAGGTCCATGCAGCACTACCGATGCAATACACATTTGAGTTATATTTTTGTGCTAACTAGCACTTCATCTGGGTCTTAACATATCCTGACTAAATCTTGCAAAGTTTTCAGTACATTACAAGATCTTAGCAAGGTAAGTGTTGCGTCTATAAAATACTGCTCCCCCCCATAGTTATTTGGTAACCGAGATCCTCTATTCTCAACTGGTTTAAACTGGTCTCTGGATTTCAATGAAGTGTTTTACCACTCTCAAATTGATATTAACCCTATTTTTATTTTATATATATATATATATATATATATATATATATATATATATATATATATATATATATATATATATATATATATATATACACATACATACATACATACATACATACACACACAATATATATTATTTCCTATTCGAAAGATGCTCCTGAAGGAGATTCAGCCTCATCTGCTGCTGTTGGGAGCTGGTTATGAGTGTGCACAGCAGCAAAAAAGACTGCCTTGGTAATGGCCATCAGCCATTGCCCCATACGTGAAAGCAGCAGGACAGAAGTACTGGAGATGCAAATTTGATTGTCAATTCACTGTAAACTTCATGACTTATTCATCACGATATTCAGCAAATCCCGTCAGATACGAAGGGATTTGCTGAACATTAGCCATACAGCTTAAGAAGCACATACATCAATGTACAAAATAACTAAGATGGTAATAACTTTAACCTTAAATTATGTGTCTGACAGTTGGTTTACGTATTGACACATACTTCGACTGTACTGTGATCAAGTTACAGAGTGGGGGCACATTAGACTGATCCTGCTGGAACCGGCTTTCCCGTTCTTTGCAACAGACATGTGATTTCAAATCCCATTCATTTTGCAATCACATCAGTTGCAAAGAAGAACGGGAAAGGCGGCTCCAGCAGGATCAGTCTAATATCATGGGATCACTTGGGTAGGGTAAGTGCAATGTATGGTCACCTTAAGAAAAGCAGAGTACATACATTCATAGTGGATTCCATTGGAATTTTACAGAATATGCAATGAGTAGCATGTATATTTACCCGATTGACCTCCCTTTACTCTGTATGGGAGTTAATCTATCAGATAAATGTAAATTAGTACAGGCAATAGTAATTTTCAGTCAAGGATGGTTCTTTAGTTGCGGAGACAGTTATTTCAAAGCTTACACCATCCATCAGATCTGACAAAATTTCCAAATATCACCTATGTGTATACTCCGACAACACTAAAGCAATGGGCACAATTGTCCACCTGTGAGTTCTAAATTATAGCCATTTTAAGTTTACTTTCACAAAAGAAACATTACTTGTACATGATGGATAGCAGAAAGCAAACTTTGCCCTATCTACTTGCAGTATTACATTGATCTCAATTATGTATAAAACACTGTTGAAACTGGGATCCCATTTAGATGTGAATATAGGGTTTAAAAGAATAAATACAATTATACTGACCTAAACCTTTAGTTGGCTCTAGATGCCAGTCTAACCCCACCCCATCTCACAGTCCAGTATTTTTCCAAGACTGGCCAATTGAAAGACACGCTCCTTGCAGAATACTCATTCATCCACCCCCCTCTCTGTATCCTATCCCCATGTCCCCATAAGCAGTGTACCCAGCCACCTGTCCACCTCTCTGTACCCCTGCCCCCTTCCAGTTAGGGCAAACTCTAGGTGCACAAGGGTATACTACACAGTACAAATAAGAAAATAACTTTAGATCGTACATGCCTGATGGTGAGCATTTACTTGAATGCATATGTGTTTTGAAGAACTTTTCACCAATGTTGACATAGCAAAGGGCCCTGGGAATTCTTGCACCCCTGGACCATCATCCACATAGTGTGAGCTTATAAATTATCTTTATTACATTTTATATAATTGTCATAGTACGCACTGAGGTATAAGGATTTAGAGTCACATTTTACTCACAGAAATATTTATTTTAGCCTTATTGTCCGAAAATTCCATTGCAGCTGCCAATTATTATCAAACATTTTCATCACAACTGCTGTGTTTTTCATACACACAAGCACTTGGTTTTAAATTAAGTTTGAGAAATATTGATGGTAAAATTGCCTTGTATGTACACATCCTTAAGCTAGCTAAATACTTTGTCATTTTAATAGATTTGGCTATCAAATCCTGGGGTGGGGTGGGGGTGGAAATCGGCCAGGTGGCTTTTCTGAAGTTGCTACAGGTTATGGCCAGCATTTAAATTATGACTAATGTGCTCAGAAAGTGAAACCTTAAAAAGGTACAACTGATAGCAGTAAAGTCAGTCTTTAGACAGAGAATCAATGATCAAAAATCAGATCTATAAAGTGGACATCTTTAACTATTTATGCAGTTAAATCACCCTCCAAACCCCAAAACGGCAATAGTTAGAAAGCGGAAATATTCCAATATTGTACAGCGCTGCGTTCCCAAGTAGCACTATATAAATCAACATATACATACATTAACTGAATCCTATTCAACTAGCTGCCTCCTCTGAGCATGCCCAAGCTCATTAAGGGCTCAGAAAGCCTGGAGTGTAGGCAGAAACCTTTTGAGAGGCAGGGGGAACATTTTGCTAAATAAGCGGCTAATCATATACCTGTAGTTTAAGGGTTTGTGGGGTGATTAACCTATATACATTTTTTAATTTGAGGGGTGGATTTGCCCTTTTTCTCCATTATAAATCAGACTACACAGATTAAAAAAAGAGAAAAGATGGAAAGCCCAAATCACATTTGCCAAGGTCTCATTAAATCTACTATACAAGAAAATAAGCACTGTAAGGGCACGGCCACACTGCAACGCAAAAGCAATGGCAATTAGAAGTGTAAGCAATAAAGCTAAAAAGGCCACATAAGACACTAAACATATTTTATACAGGGGAAAAACCCAAAACAGAGAAAGGGCCATTCAGAGCCTTAATACTGGTAATGTTAGGGATTTACTTTAGGCCGGGCCACTGATATAAGCAATGTCAGACTGCATATTAAAAGAAAAAAGGTAATGCTAATGACATTAAATGACTTAGCTATAGGAATCACTGTGTTCAATAAAGAATAAGGAGGGGGGAGAAGGAAAGATTACATGCTCTGCTTTTTTTCCTCAAGGGTGAGCACACGGCTCTACACTCCTACTCCTCTGGCCTCTGATGCTTTCTTAGAAAAACATGGAAAGGCAATGATACTAAGAATTATAATTATAGGCTATTTATAACACTCCAGCATTTTCCACAGAACTGTGCATTACACTGGGGAAACAACAATCCAACAATGAAACAAACCAAAGCCAAAGCCAGAGGACCCTGATCTTAAATATTCCTGATCTTATAAAGCTGCAAAAAAGAAAAAAGAAAAGCTATGTATATTCCATATACATAGCATTTTACCGCATGAACCTAGATATGCAACAAAACACTACTTAAATATAGACTAGTACTGCCCTTCAGCATCCTCAGTGGACTGATCACTTTCTACCATATCTTAGCAATACCTCTCTCTTTCCAGCATAAAAAACAGAAAAACAAAAGCACCATTATCAGCTGTGATGAGCAGCACCATAGGTCCTAGGAAGGATATCAATGCTAGGCATACATTTACCAGCTGCAGAATTACAAAAGCATCCTACTCCCCCCCACAATCCCATCCCTCCTCCTCTTCCCTGTGTTTCGGATTCATCCAGTCTAGTGCTGCTCACATCACACTAAATGGGGCACTTATGAGATTAATGTACTCTGCAAACGACCGGTAATTTCTACCTTAATTATGAAATTAATTTGCGGCCGTTAAATTCCCCTTCTTCACTGGAAAATAGGCTGTCAATTGAGATAGCTGTCTCACTCTACCCAGCTTTAAGAACATAAGAACTAAAGAGGCAGCGCTAGCCATGGTAGGGGCAGAACACAAGGGTAAGGCAAAGCACAGAGTGTGCCAGGACAGCCATTATGACAGTAAACGTAGGAAGAACGCATGCATCACAGCCCATCCAATACAAAAAAAATGAGACGCAAAGTAAAGTGATTAGAGTGAAACAAAAGTAAAGACAGAAAGGGAGGATAAAGTAAAATATGATAATTGGCCACATCATCTCATGTTCTAAAAATTTCGGTTGCTTACCAACTGTTCCATCACAGCCAAAATTTTAAATGTAATGTTCATCTAAAGATATTCAGGCCGTAAAGGTGATTTGTTTGGGCCTTTTCTGACACCCCTTTCACTATTTCAGAAGTGAATAGGCAACACAAAAGGCCAAGTAGAGAGGGAGGAAAGGTAAACAAGCACAATTAGACATTAAACAGAATTGCATTGCATTCTTTGGCTGGAAACAACCTAGTTTTCCATGAGACCCTAATGATAACATATGGATGCCCACTGAATTAATGAACAGTTAAAAAAGTAAAATAAAAATGCACCTTAGAGACCCAGTGAAACAATGTCAGTAAGATTAAACCACTGATGGTGTCTGGAAAAGGAGAAAAAATGCACTTGGACATTCTGAAAATTCTCGGCTTAGGGTCTACATACAGAAATCATAATAGGGAATGACATTACCCATAGACAGCCCAAAAACACGGCTGGCAAACTGCAACGATCACACGCTAAAGCTTAGGAGAATATATTACGCAGCAGAAGAAAAGCAAAAACCATAATGAAAAGAAAACACGTGTGAATATGAGATCAAATACAGGAGAATAATGAGTAGAGAACAGGTGCATAGCGAGATGACAGAAAATTGGGTTAACAGAAGGATGTAAAATAAAAAAGAAGGAGGAGGAGACAGAAGCAGGTGCACAGTGGCATAAAAGGGAAGGGCTGGATATACAAATGAGAGGATATAAATGAAAGAAGAAACAGGAGAGCAAAGTAGACAAAACTAAAAGGTAGAAAGTAAAAACACAGCAGAAACAGAACATGACACAAAATGTAGAGAATAAGCACATATAATAATAATGAAAGCAAATCAATATTTAGAGAACAGTGACGAAGTGGAGT
Organism: Hymenochirus boettgeri; assembly: GCA_019447015.1. Lineage (NCBI taxonomy): Eukaryota > Metazoa > Chordata > Amphibia > Anura > Pipidae > Hymenochirus > Hymenochirus boettgeri. The sequence goes on from CM033472.1 coordinate 110,089,570, forward strand.
TTAGTATACCTAGACATAAAGCAGAATAAATGTGCAGTGGAGGTGGATTTCTAATTTAGTGGCTCTCCCTGTAATTTTGTGATAGGTAATAGTGACAGACAAATATTGTTAATTTCCATTAATTTAAAAAAAAAAATCTTTCTGTGCAACATCCAGTGTGCGTCACATCACGTATGCGTAAAGCAAGACCTATCATTATAGCCAGTCCTTGTTTTCTGCCCGAACAACCGTCTGCCCCCCAAACTGACAACGATCACAAACCTGTAGCAATGTTCCTTCAAAGCTGCGTGCTCGCGCACACAAAAATCTGCTGGAATATAAGTGCAGCGGTATGTAGTGTACACAATTTTATTATATATATGCGAACAGACAATTTATTTCTGCCCACACAGGCGATTTTAAATTAGAGGGAACATTGACCTGTAGACATCCACTGAAAGGCCATCATTTTCTCCTCAGGCAATTGCACAGAGGGGTTATACATTTGCCAATCATGCAGGCCTCTTCACTTCATTAGTATAAAAAAAACATACGAGATTGGTCAGGCTATGACTGAGATTTGGGAGACTCGCCGTATGGTGGAATCATTGCACTGGAAGTATAATCGGACACTAGCTCTATGCCGCAAAGTATAGAGAAAAAGCAGAAACTGTCAAGCTGATCTGATTAGCAAAATTAACCATTTTTACCATTCAAAGTTGAAGTTACTACTACTTTTTAACAGAGGCATGCAACAATAACTATAAAAACCTCCTTTGTACCTACAGTGTCTTAAACTGGGTTGCTAATGAAAAGATTTCAAAAAGTTCAAAATGTAAATTTTTCATGCCTTTAATTAGTGTCCATATCTGTAACTCCAACAGAATTTACCAGTCAAAGGCACTAAAACCACTCAAATAACCAACAGTTATTAACATTAACACTATGATACATACTATTAGAATTAGACTGGGTACACACCATCCATTTTTTGTGCCAACTGACCGATATTACTTTATCGGTCGGTCTGAAAAATTGGATGGTGTACTTGCGGATGTCCACAACCGATGTCAAGCCGTGCTTGTGACAGACAGTGATTCCTCCTGGCTGACTGATTGCTAGTAGTGAATAGTCAGTCGGGACACAAATTTTGTGCACCGAGCTTTAAGCAATGTACAGATGTGAGAATGCGCAGATTGAACGGCAAACAACCATTCCGTTGGGCCATATACACACACGACTCTCAGATGATCTGAGCTTACAAAACAGATTTTAAAAGAATCTCTTGATGCCTAATTGGACCTTCCACAGTGAGTATCCATTAAAGAAAAGGAGGATCTGAGAGCTGACGTATTTCAGCATAAAAAAAGAAACCTGTTTAGTTTACAATCAATATGTATCCACATTTCTGTTAAATTCAGCACATGTCCATGTTTCCAGTACTTTTATCTAGACAACTCGTTTCTTGTATTTTGTACGTATTCTGCGTCTTATTGTAAAAAAAAAAAAACACTAAATAAATAATGAGTGGAAAGCAAAAGATAGCCCCACAAGGGCAGGAAAATCCATCTGTAATTCTATTAAAGGACAATTATACCTACCATTTCCCCGCTCCATTTCTGCAAAGTACCTAGGGTGAGGACCTAAAATGCTAACTCCTCACCTCTGGGTACTTTACAAAAGTCCTGCACTACTTACTTCTAATCTCCCTCGTCGCTCCGGTCCGATCCTGCCCACTGGCACGGTCAGTGACAGTCCGGGAGGCAGCCAATGGGAAGACACGCCTCCTTGCAGAGCGCATCTTCCCATTGGCTGCCTCGCGATTTGCAGGAGTGGGGGGGAAGGAACGAGGGGGAGGTGAGTATAATTGTCCTTTAATATCATCCTGATCCCTACACTATTAGCTCCTGTCCTGTGACTTTCTGTCCTGTTGAATTATCTAATAATGTTCAATGCATGTAAGGGCACCTTAAAGACCAATCCAATGCAGAAATACAGGTAAAGATTTGTAACTTTAGATTTTCGTTAACCAGAAATGGCCAGCAAACATCCCACTTCAGCCTACAATCTAACGCGTGCACAGGCGCTGGTCAAGGCTGTTCAGCGATTTGTCTGGTCGGATTACTAAATGATATGTGAGAGGGACAGGCATTGTTTTCCCACGGTGCAGACATCTCCTTATCGCTGCCCCCTACCTTGACCATAGTGCAGAACAAGCTGCTTGTTAACAAACGTGTAAATACTTCGCTTCAGTGAGTTTTCTTTAATCGTGTATACCCTATCTCAATTGGATACCAGTACAAAATTGACATGCATAGGACTTTTATGGTGGGATATTACCACCAGTGTGTTTAACAAATACATATTGCAACACTGAAAAGACTCTACATAGTTACATTTCAGTGGGTGCTGTGCTGGACATAGTTACAAATCAGTGGGAGATGTGCTGGACATAGTTACAGGTCAGTGGGTGCGTCATGGAGTGGGAGCATATCTAGCGCCCGTTAATGTAATGGGCTTAATGTCAATTATAAAATAATAAGTTAAAGACCCAGGGAGCTGCTTGGCCTTTGCTTGTATCTCTCTAACTTTCTCAAACAACTTGTATTTAATTTTTGGGGAATTGGAAGCCAATGCCAGACATATGGCTATTGTTATATTATTTACCAAACAAGGAAATCTATATATGCACTACCTGTTCATCATGCAGTTATCACCATTACCAGAATCGTTCCCCTTTCTTGCAAATAAAAGGAATGCAGCTTTAATTATAGTACAGAGGCATGCACAACACAAGCTCCTCATCATTATCTTACCTCTGGGTTCCTCTGCCTGTTTTGCAAGTTTACGCAGCGCAGCAGCAAAGCTGGAGGAGGGTGCGGACTGGACAGATAATGCACTGCTGGCCACTGGACTGCCATTGGGTACCAGGGCGCCATTGAGAGGGGAGGGAGTAAGGGGGCTGACAGTAGCTGTGGTCCTTGTGGCTGTTGAAAGCATTCCTATGGAAGGTGACTTTGGCTCATGGTTCATGCCTACAACAAGGGAAAAGAAAATATAGGAAAATAAAGCAAAACTGATGGATGAATCTCAGAGAACATAAAGTTTGTATATTGTAGTCACAGACAGACTCTTGCTAAATATGACCTGATGACAATGTATTTAAGAATTATTGCCCAACCATGACAATGTTTGGCCCATAATATAACGTCAAACTTTTCTGGGCTATCCCATACAACTACATACCCAAAAGGTCCATCAATTTTTTTTTATATTTTGGTTAATGTGCTGAATCCCATAGACATCATCTTTGCAGATACAAAGCAATATTTTGCAGCCTGCAAACCAAAATGTCTATATTTTGCTAGACCTTACCGTACGCATTATTTTAACCCACGCGCCAAGAACAAGCTGCATGCACACAGTTTTTTAGGTAAAGATCTAGTTTAGTTTTTCAATCTTTAATGCAAATGTAAAAATATTTATAAATAATTATTTTGTATTCTCAACTTTTCAGACCATTGCATACATTTCATGGTATATATTGTAAATTGGAATACAATCAACGCAGTGTGAAATTTAGGATGAGAAGCACACCTCTGGGTCTATGGAGGCACACCAATGCACACCCTTGGAGAAACTCTATTGTATACAGAGAATCATTTTTCTTTAGTTTCTGGTTTCTGCTAATGCTTATTCACACCAAATGAAGTGCACTTATGTGAATGTTTGGACCACCCTGTATCATTATCTAGAAAACCAACTTTAGGCCAAATGCAGAATTCAAATAACTTCTTATAAACCATATTGAAGTAGTGTGTTCTAACAGGCAGATGCACACAATACAATCAGTTCAAACAGTTGCTAACAGAGGCTATAACACAATACCAAAAATAGATTTCTTACCCTGGTTACAGGGCATGTACACCCTTTCTTTTTCTTTTTTTATTACCTTACATTTTTCTCCTACCTTTAAAGTTTTCTTTTGCCTTGTTTGTTTTTTTCCTGTCATTTGTAAATAGATTTAAATCCAGTAGGTGTAAAATAAGGAAGTTAAGGGCCCCCGTACACCTTGGCGAAATCAGACAAATCCCGTTAGACAAGATGGGATATTTCAAGTTTCGGCAGGCAAGGTGTGGGGACCAAAAACGACCGATAAGGATGTTGACAAATGTCTGCCGTCAGCATCCCTGAAGGTAATTCCAAACAGAAAATTTGAAGCTGTCGGTATTGGCTCCCTTCTACTATAGTAGACTGCCAGTTAATGGGCATGTAAACTGTGCTAAAACATTTTCTAACTAATCTCACAGCAATAAGGATTAAGTGACACCAACCTTAAATCTTGGACCCTCCTTTCACTTTTTAGCTCTTGAAGTTTTACATTTCCAAGGGTGGCCGGACACAGCTAGGCAGTAAAGAACTGTCAATCACCCACTACCTTAAGCTTTGTACACAAGTCCAATGCACGATCCCCAAGCGGGTCCATGCATGTGTAAGGCGGCTGTTTCGGGCAATAATCGCACGTGTTTGATGATCTGAAGTGACAGATCAACAAATGACGCCCGACCAAATGCATACACATATGCGACTATCGTTTCATGTTGTGCGCTCAGGGGTCGCTGGGGGTTGTTCACTGGTCCATGCGTCAGACGTGTGTACGAGGATTTAGCATATCCTAGCCCCTCCCCCTGGCTCCGTTATGTGTAATAAATTTATCTTTCTGTAAAGCCATAACTTATTCCCTAGTAACTTCATGGCTAATTGATTTAGCATCAGCTCTGTGCTCTTGTGGCCACACTACAACACACAGTAACATGCATGAAAAGCAAGATTGTGCGATTGTGATGAAATTTTACCAATATTTTTTTCAGAGAGTATGCAATTTTCACAAAAAATGGTGGTAGCATGTGCTCCGATATCGGTTTGGAGTTCATTGCAAACAGTGTGGCCACACTGTATGCAATTCTCACATACTAAAAGATTGCAAAAATGATCAAAAATCTATGAGCAGATACATATCTTTAATATAGATACACTATAATAAAATGTATTACAGACAGCTGTGCTAAGATCATGGTCACTTGCAGTTCTGTTGTTTCTTTAATTGTAAAGCTGGGTACACACAGTAACGCTAAAGCCCCGATACCGTCAGATCTGACGGTATCAGGGCTTTATTGGTACTGTGTGTACCTTCGTTTCCCGAACGAGCGTGAGTCCGCCGAATGGTCATTCGGGAAACACAGAAAATTTCCAGCGGCAGACTCCGTATAGAGGAGTCTGCCGCGGCCGAGGGAAACACACAGTCCAATCGTTCTCCCTAAGATGTTCATATGTTCATAGTGAGAACGCTCGGGACTGTGTGTATGCAGATCTTTGAAAGATGACAGACAGGATCTTGCAGATCCTGTCTGTCATCTTTCACTGATCTGTACTGTGTGTACCCAGCTTAACTATTAAAGGGGTAACATTGAAGGGTATGCAGATGGAAGGAATACAATTGACGAGAGACTGGCAGATTTAAAGCAATTAGGATATTTAACCTGATCGAAAATTGATGTTTTTCACCCATTTTTTGTATTTGTTAAATATTAAACTAGCATATATTTATCAAATCTTCCAACCAGATCAATCCAGCTCCACATTTTTTTTTCTTGCAATATTCCAATCTTTTTATCCTGGAAATCTTTTAGTCCTTTTTACAAATGTAAAAAAAAATGCAAAAAACGACAAGGTTATAAAAACTGGCTGACTATTGAATTAAATGCACAATTTACTTGTCATATTATGGAATAGTTCAAATGAGTGTCTACCAGTGTAATCATATACAATGGGAGAACGTAGGCAAATTCTATAACACCCAAGTAGCAGATGGCTGCAATTCTCATCTCCAAAAATTTGCAGCATTGTAAAATATCATCTGTAGGGATGGCAATTCCATTTTTCGACTGATTAGTCTTGATTATTGAACGTCACAGAAAGGTAACCCAGTAGTTAATTTATGTTAGAAACATTTGTTTGGTGCAATCCTTAGATGACAGCTCCAAATGTGATTTATCCAATGTTCCCTTACAGACAGGCTATTCAGTGATTGGGGACCTCCTGGGACACAGCTCCCCATGGATGGACTGCTGAACAATGTAGTCGGATGCCTCCACATATGCTAGGTTGTAGGCCTTTCCATCTGAAAATTACCTAACACTGTGTACAGGTCTTTAGTTCAGCTACTGCAAAAGTGCACTGAACTCATAGTGTAAACCATAGTGTAATACAGAAATTTCTGCAGGTTAAAAACAACCATAAACTGTCATTATCAGCATTTCACTGCTGTCTTGCAGCTTTCCTCAACCACCATAAAATCAAGCAGGTTATTTGAACTAAACCAGATATAAAATGCTAAAAAAAACACCAACAAATTAAAAACTGGTATCATCTATGTGACATTTTCATTTTGTGATGGAAATTACAGATTTGTAGCACACACACAGTGACAATCTGTGGAAGACACATGTATACAACTTCCAACAGTTTACAATGATAAAGTATAGGGTGCAGGTAGCAATGGAAGGAAATTTGCCAAAACCATCCAATCTCGTAGCGAATGATTTTTCGACACACACTGACAGTAATTAATCCTATTGGATCAAACAGGATTTGTTTTTTTATTGGGCCTGTGTATACCCAAATTAAGGCACCCCTAATATTTTTCATCTATAGACTATCCTGTAGTACAAATTATGATCAACCATAAAGCACAAAAAGGTCAACAAACAAGCAAATTGGCATTCAGAAACACAGAATTCCCATTACACAGAGGGCGAGTGTTAGCGGATGTGTGACACAGTAAATCCTTTGTTGACAGCCGTATATTACACAGTTCTAGTGGAGGAAGGGTTAGGAAGGGGCTGGTAGAGTTGTGAAAGGACAAAAACTGGGTCTTGCTCTGAAGTTGCTTCCTCAAGGCCTGTTATAAATGTAGCTCAGCAAGGACAGGTCTTCAACTTTAATGATAGCACAATTCTGTGTAGAAAACATCCCAAATGTCTGCTTGCGCATACCATAAACCTTAATAATACATTAAATCGCAGAAACTCTTACAACAGAAAGCAATGAAGAGCAATAGAGAAGTGTCGTCAGACAAAGGACACAATTCTGTACTGCATTTAATATGATTTAATAAACACCTCCCTGGTGAGATTTAACAAAAACACAGTCTCTTAAAGAGCATGTCCGCCCCAAAAATTATGGATATAACAACCTCAGTTGTCATCTTCATGACCCCAGCCCTGGTTTCAATCATTACTGGGACACGAACATCACGACCAATGTTTGACTGGAGTTCCGAAGAAGGTCTACCAGCACATGTTTAAGCTTGTAATGAGCTTGTAAAGTGGGGGGCCAAGATGGCAAGCTTAAGTGAAGAGGTGGCAGGAGTTTTTTGGGGTGGTACTGGCTAATGATGATGGTTTGGACTGTAACAGTGGAAGGCTGGTAGTTTTTGGGCAATAACATGTAATTTGGTAAAACACAAAATGTCAGTTGATCTGAGTGGAACACAAATTTACCATACAACGCACACCAAGCCTTATCTTTACTTTAGAACTGGAGAAATCTTCATCTACTTATTGCAACAAAGAGTCAGACGGGAAGAATTCCCCAGAGGCAAAAATGCCTGCTAACTGTATGCTCTGTTAGACCTAAAGTCTGTGGACCAGAAGCCCTCTCTTGTCTGTGTCACCAAAGGATCAGAGAGTGGGGAAGGGTAATGAAAATAATAGACATGCTCTTAGCACACACCTTCCAAGGAAAGCAGCAGTCAGCTGGAAAAAGATAGATGGGGGAGAGAGCAGTGGTCAAACATTGAGAGAAACAGAGAAGCTAACAATACATTCATAGAACAAACCCTAGAAAAGGAGGCAAAACTTCTACATTAATGAGCAAGGCAGATCCCAGGTCTTTAAGACAAAGTTTAAAGCTCTCGGCCAGCAAAGAACAGCTTTACATAATATTTCTATGCTACCTGGCATACGAAGAGTTAACAATGATAAGCAAAGCAAACACAGGCGCAGACAATATCCAACAAGAAGCAAAACTAGGGGAAAGATAAAGGGAGGGGAGCTAGTTAAGGGAACAGTACAAAAGCCAAGTAAGGTGAAGAGATAGGAGCTTGGGGGAAGGGGGGGGGGTTGGGGGTAAAATCAGACAGAGGATTTACAGTAAATGAAAGAAAAGGCAATATATAAGATTTCTAATAAGACAAAGAACAGAAGCAGAACTCCCAACCCCATTTAACACAAAAAGAAACCCAGAGAAGAAACACAGCCCAGCTTACTATGCAACACATCAGAGGTTGGCTGTCATGAAGCGCTTTTCTTCCTCGTTTTTTGGCTTAATTTCTGCTGAGTCGATAGATTAAGGAACAAATTCTCCAAATTAAGATTCTGAGACACAGCATTATCCTCTTCCAGTGTCCCAGGCTTATCTAACAAAGCAACACCACACTTGCCTTGTGAAAACAAGCTGACACTCAGGCTTTAACAGCTGCCACCAGCGTCACATGGGCTGGCCCCATCTCCCCCAGCCAGGCTGCCTGCAGATAACAGTGGCTGTTTTGTCATGAGACACAGCAGAGGAGTCTATTCAAAGCATCTGAGGCTGCATTGATCGGGGGGCGTTTGACCCCAGTGTGTCCTCCCATCTTTACACTGGAAGGGAGGAAATACTAGTGACATAGGGAAGGGGGGAATCTACAGTAACATAGTTATCAATCAATTCAGCAAAATATTTCCAGTCTACTCAAAACATACAACATTCAATCCTGGAGTCACCAATCTATCTATTTTTATTTAATATCTTAGACATTAATTCCAAGGGGAATGCTGTGTGATTCTGCCACCACCTGGGAGAGCAATATGCAGTTTCACCTTTGTGAATAAGCAGATAAAGTAGCTTGTGACCTGCTTCTAGGTATCCGAGAAAAACAAACTGCCACTGGCACACAATGATATTAAATAAAAATTCCAACTGACCATATTTTCTGTGTAGGAAATAAAAATCATTCATGGTCCAGAAGAGATCCTTTCATTCCATGATAAGCAGGAGACAGTAACCAGGGGCAAATACAGACCATGTATTAAAAAAAAAAACAACCACACACACACTATCCTCCCTCTGCCCCTCCTACACAAGAGAAACATTCAGTGGGTGATTTACACATGACAAGTTCTATACCCTCAGGCATCAAAGGACAAGCAAGACTGGCTCATCATAGCACCTCCTACATTTAGAGCAATGGCAGGGCCATGAGCCAAAGGAACCCAGGAAGGGCAGTGATACCAGGCCAACCCCCTCCCAAAAATACCAGCTACAGAGTGCTATGAAAGAAATAAGGAGTTACAGACCCCTGTCTATTTTTTTCCCAGCAGGCCCTTTGACTGGCTGTACCTTAAAAGCTTAAGTGCCAGACGATACTAATAAAAGCCTCCACGAGCCCCAAAGGTTAATAATAATAAGCAGGAGCCTCATTCTTTTCAGTCTTCACTTGGGAAGCTTAATTACTGACTGACCCTTAAGCTTGTTCCCTGTGGAGAGAAGCTCCACCACCCTGCTGTGCACATACAGAAATATCCTCTTCTTTTCCCATCAGAAATCCTGAGGGGGGTTTGGGGAGGATAGCAATCCCCAAGCTACGGTTTGTACTAGTGTATTCTGTCTCTGGATTAAACTGAATTCTGCACAGCCAACACCAACACTAACTGAAGCAGACAGCCTTAGATCCGATTTACTAAAAACACAAATGACAGGTTCCCTAGCCCCCCCCCATTAATTTGCATATAGAGTTGCTATGTATGTTAATGAAAAAACAGCCAATAAATCCATCTAATGTATTTTTACATGTTGATTGAACAACTAACCTGTGCCAACCTATACATTGTTCAACTGCAACTCCCTGCAAAATCATCTTCCTAATCAACTACAGATGATTCTGGGAAATATTGTTCAGTATAAGCTGCAAAGCTTAAATCCACCATTCTTTGCTACACAGTACAAATCTCTGTTACTAGTCAACAGCAGTCAATTATACTGTTCATTCTTATGTAAATAACTCATGACTTCATGAAAGGAGGGGATTTTTAGTGAAATGCATATTGAAGATGACAAGAACACCCCATTTAACAACATCTGAGCACACAGGTTGGAAAATGTTGGTTATTTCACAATAGCTGTGGCAAATCTGCTTAAAATGGTTTTACTTTGGGGTCAGATAATGATGTCTTGAAACAGACACAATGGTCTCTCACTCTCTGGTTTAACAGAAAAGAACAAAACTATTTGGTGTATACAAGCTTTAAACAGAAGGTATAAAAGTGTTATAAATAGTTCACAATTAGCTAAGTTTTTACATGTAAAAAAATGGAAATAAGTGATTCACTGGTTGCTTAAAATAATTCACTGCACACAAAAATGTCGATATAAAACAGCTAAAAATTCAGTAAAAACTAAGTTAACTTCAAACAGTTACTCTAAATAGACTAAATGATGAAACTGAATTGGAAGTGCCCCAGATTGTCATTTGCCACTCTTGATTTCCACAACACAATGTCCAACACAGCATTGAATGTATCTTTTCGTTCCTGCAAAATATTTGATTTCACAAAGGTTAAGATAATTTCAGAGGAGGTGTGATCTCTAGAGAATGCCAGCATTGAAGAGGTTATCTTTAGACCCTTCTCCCAGAATGAGCAAAGCCTTTCAGGAACATTAATCTTCAGATGACAGTGGTCCAGGTGCACTTGTCATGGCGAATCTTTCATGCAAAATGGAACTCCTATTAAACATGCAAAGCAAGGCTGAGCAATTCTCGTATTCTACAACCTCAGCATGGTGTGAAATGGCTTCTCATAGCTAGGACTCTAGGGACAGGATTTGTATAGATCACAATATACATACAACTGTTTTGTTCACCCAAAATAGCGCAAAACCTGTATGATCATCTTTTTTCAGATTGCAATAAAGACAGCAGTTCTAAGTAAAAGAACTATTATTTCTTATGCATTCTGTTTAAAGTGTTATATAAGATTGCCTTTCCAGCACAATATCTCATAATGTGTCTAATTAATCATATTCAGGAACACACTGGGGAAAAATAAAGGAGTATATTTTAAGAACACAAGACCTTCACCAAAAGACCTTAACTTTACAGCAATGACTACATTTTTTAAGATACAACATCATCCTTCCTACAAAGTCTTTTCCAGAACAGTTCAGCAGCTTTTTATGACCGGGATTGGTCCGTGTATGGCCCGCTTAAGGTGGTCATACACTATTACGATCTTAATTACGATCTTAAACCAACCGATGTACAATGTAAATTGTATTATGATGTACCATAAATATTGTTTGACATTTAGTTTTGTGATTTATGTCGAATGCCGTCTATTGTGAGGTTACATTATATTAACATTTTATCAGAACTTCAGAAAACACTACAATCATTTTACCAATCGACTTTAAAAAAACGACTTTCCCGATCGTAATTACGATCGATTTTACAATCTAATGTTGCATGATAAGGATGGGAAAATGTAACATTTTTCGCCCAAACAATGGAAATGTCGGATTGTATGCCGAATTGTACATAAAATTGGCCTTAATGTATGGTCACCTTTAGTCTCACAGGTTAATCCTCTTACACAATTTATTTTCTAGCTGACTTGTCTACAATTTAGTATGGGCATGAAGTTATCAGAATGACCACAAGGGGGTACTGAAGATACACTCTACAGCGCTAAAAGGATTATGAGCCTACAAGAGCTAAAGGAAGAAGCAACAGCTTAAAATGGGATTAGTGAAAGGGAGTGAAGGCTGGAAATCCTGAGCAGCCTCATTAGGAGGGGGGAAGCAATGATAAGAAAAAAGCAATAAGTGGACCCAGTCTATTAAAGGGCCATTTCCATTTGAGGGGGCAACATGCCTTGCAAACAGAAACACATGTTTAGCATACAGTTTGGTTTTGAAACATTTTAACATTAAAAACAAACACATGCAGCTGAATTTAGAGAATACTTATAGCAGTGGAAACATGTAATAATTGCCAGTCCTGTTCTCAAAACTACTCACAAAACATGATGCCCAATCAGCCAAAATCAAACTTCAGTTACCCCTGGGAACAATTTAAAGGCTCTGGAAACTTAGGTTTTACTGGAAGGGTCAGTGGTTGGACTCCTGCTGAATAAGCACGCCCCTATGTACCTGTAGGCACGCACTAGGAAATACTGATTTTTATGTTTTAATGCAGAAACGCTGGCCACCATATAAAAGAGTTAAGAAAATGATTGTGTTTTTATTACTAAGAATTAGGCTAAGCAACTGGCCGACCTATGACACGATCCCATGACATCAGAAGGGAAAACTACATTTTAAAAACACTCCCAGTTGCTGCAGCAGAACAGCATCCCTATACTGCCAGAGCTGATCAACATCAAAAGCTAGTACAACAGTCAGGGGAAATAGCTATGAGCTTGTTAGTAGCCAAGAATGCTTTATCTGCCCTCCCAGACAAGCAGTTCATCATAACATTCCTAATTAGCAGCAGTAAACTAATAAAGTATATAGTATATGTACATAGACAATGTGTTCAGTAGTAGCACCTTTTCTGCATGCTCTCCTCCTTACCATTTTCCCCTCCAAAAGCATTCACTAATCAGTACTCTTCCAGCCTCCTGCCGATTTGGTAATTACTGTCTCCTTTCATCCGCAGCTCCTCTGACACCAGACCTCAGGCCCACTACCTCCCATCTCTGTAATTACAAGCTAATAGTTTCAAGGGGGTTTTCTGCCGGGTCCTAGTTCAAGCACCAATTCCCTCCTCCGCCCCCCAACCTAGCCTCCGATTCTTTTCCTCTTCTCTAGCTAATGATATTGTGCAATGTGTAGCACAGCATGTATATCTTGGTCACAGGAGTGCCAGGAAAGCATGTAATAACCTTTATAAACATTCTGCAACAAGATCCAGTGTCAGACTAAAACAAACCCTTATGTATGACAAGTATAGGTATTTCCAATTGTTATTAGGGCAGGAATTAATAAAATGCCTGCCACCATAAATGCAAAAATAAAGAGGAAAAACCCCAAATCTTCATATGGTTACTACCAAAAAACATTTTTATTCTGAAATCTAAAGGATAAAAAAAAAAAAAAAAAAAGCTCACATACCAACTTTTGTTTCCCCCCCAAACAGCAGATCCATCACTATTAGATCACAACTGTCCCTCAGGTAGATAGGCCATTAAATTCACCCAGTACATGGGTCTCTATTGTTGCCAGCATGGACTCCCTTGGGACATTTCCAACAAGGGGCTACATAGATGCACTTTTCATAGCCCCAAATCCTGTTTCCCATGACTATCAATGTGTGCATGGGTTTTGGCAGTGATGCTACAGTAAAGGCTCACAGAAAGGAACAGGCCATTTTTTAAGCCAATTGGCTCAATTAATAATGGTGAATGTCTGCATGTGAAACCATGGTATGATCTATACAGTGTACAACATCCAACGAACAAGCAGGCAATGTGCCCATCGGCCGAAATAGCTGGTCATCTGGCATCATATGTGTGTGCAAGCCTAAAGGTTCATACACACGTGTGATCGCGTGTCCCGACCCGCAACGCACGATGTGTACAAATGCCCATGTGTAGGGCCTTTATCGGCCAAAACGGATGGTCGTTCGGTGATCCCCGACCAAACGTCCGTTTCGGACGATAAAGGCCCTACACACGGGCCAATTATCGGCCGAAACGAACGTTCGTACACATCGTGCGTCGCAGGTTGGGATAAATCATCAGTGTTCTTATGTTATGTATTACCTGTGTATGTAATATGTATGACTTTGTATAATATGTATTACCCTTGTATGTAATGTATGACTATGTAATTGTAAAGCGCCACGGAAGATGTTGGGGCTATATAAATCCATAATAATAACAACAACAACAACAACAACTATCTCCAGATGTTTGAAAACTACAACTTTGGTCTAGCCAATCCTTTTACAGGAGAGATTAAGCAAAAGGAGCATGTGACCAAGGTCAGGAGGTTTGGCCAGACACTGCACATACACGGTAGCTTCATCCAGTTCTTCATAGGCTTACATATACACAATGTATTGGAGTGGTATTTTACAGTTTACTCTGAGAACAAGCAGAAAGTTAGTGATTTAGGATGCCACATCACTGCCTTAAAGGGGAAGTTCAGTGGAAAATATTTTTTAATATCTTGGCTTATATTATCTTCTCATGACCACTGTAGTTGCTAGTTTATTGGTTACTATTAAGCAGCAGACAACATACGGTACCCCCCCTTATTCACTGAGTCAAAACCAGTTAAACAGCACATAGACCCCCCACAAATGTAATAATGCAAATGCTGTAAGAGAGCCTTTTGTACCCGGTGCTCCCTATTAAAGTTTGGCAATTTGAGGGGGAAAAAAAGGATACATTTTAAGAACATTACTGTAGTTTGTGCAGTGTGTACTTTACCCAGTGCAGTTACAAGGATAGCTCAATGCCTGAGAATTAGTAAGCCTGTCTGGACAAATGACAATTTTTTTTACATTTCCAGTTAAAAAACACATACTAAATAGGTTTCCAGAACATCTGCTGCTACTCACTACTTGCCCTAAAGGGAAGGGGTTAAATACAGACTCCAAAGCTCTTACAACATCACCACAGACATCTGTGCAGATCAATACCTGTCAGAGCGATAAGGGCAAGCAAAGGGTGAGAGATGCTCTCTGGAGGACAGAGGTGCTGATTAGCCCAGAGAAAGCAGCACATACTACATAGACTGGGGGTTGGTGGGAAATCATTTTCCTATTAACACATTGATTGCCTGATCACACCAAGAACATTAAGCTATGGTTCAACAACAAAAAACAAATTCAGTACTATAGGACATGATTACAATAATGATGCATTTTATTGTACCTCGCACAAAATGAGTCGAGAGCACAAGCCCCATACAGGATATCCTGGTTCCATATCCTGTCTCAACTCCTTGTGATTTTAGGCAAATCGCATTATCTCCAAGGCTCAGGCACTAAAAATTAGATTAGAAACCTGATTACCCAGGGTCTAAATGGAGAAGTCTGTATTTTGTACTCATCAACTATACAAGGCCACAACAAGACATGTCTTTTTAAGTCCTTTAGGCTAAAGAGACTAGGTTTTTTTTTTAATTGTGTCTCTAGGAAAATGCTGAAAACAAATGCAAAACGTTTGTGTAAACCTAGACTCACAAATACAAAGAGAACCATAAAGCTTGAAACACACATCCAGAATCATAGCTTTATAAATACATTGACAATGCACACATTTAGATTTTCAGGAGATAATATATAATGAACTTGTGCTGTGGTAGGGCAATATCATGGTTAGCTACCTCTAGGGTATGCAAGGAAAAAGGGACTCTGGAGAGGCGGAGCAGTAGCTGTGTGTGTGTGGGGGGGGGGGGGTCTATCTATTCTGTCACACGCATTCCAATTAACTCCTTGACAATAGGATCATAAGAACAGACACAGCAGGTATCTGGCATCTGGGATGTGCCCTGAAGGCAACAGAATAGATGGCAGCACAATTCCTGATTTCAGGTCAGAACTGGGATCATGCAAGCCAGACAAATCTATTTCACGATAATGTATATACAGCAGAAGTTTACCATCACAATTTTTGAGATTTCACACCTCTTGGGCAGTGCTTTTAAAATGTAAAGGTACTACAGCAGGGAAAACTTTGACAATGCACAGGCATCACAGCCAGCGGTCTTAGGAGTGATGTCGGGCGCACAGTGAAAGGTCCTGCGCAGGCTGCCCTCTGATTGGGTATGCCAAGTTCCGGCCTTTCCTGTGCTTACACAAGCTCCACCTCCCAGAATGCATGCGTCGCTTCCTCCTTCCTCCGCTTCAGTAAGATCATTTTTTTTACAATTAAAATGCCGCTTTTGAGACACACAGACTAAGTGCCACTTTGCTACATTGTCTCAATGTGGCTCATTAGCGAGATGGCCCTGCACCTCTGTCATCATTTACCTGGACAAAAAACAAAGGATCAATGGTTTTGCCCATTAAATTAAGTGTACCCTGGGAAGATTGTTTACTGATCTAAAAAAGGATTTCTAGCACTGCAGCATGTGGACATGGCAGCCTGAATATATTGCAGTTGGAGCCCAACTGCTAAAAAAAGCATTATAATTAGTTTTTATTAATTCTCTAATACTTTTGATAATCTTTTGTACACAGGTACAAAACTAAACATTTCTTAAAAGGACCACAAACGTCATAAAATTATTAAGCACTTTTCATAAAAAAACAGAATGAAGAACTTTGTAAAGGTTTATAATTGAAAATTACTTCCTACTGTAGTGAAAGGGTTTGTCCAACCCCCCCAAACAAAATTTTTGTATCTTGTAGGAAATTGCTATAAACCTCGACCATGCGAGGTTTACAGCACTCAAAGATCTCCCCAAATATAGTTACCATCCTGTAATTGGCCAAGGCATTGTGCCTTAGCCAATCAGAAGAGTGGATGCCGGTCGAGACCCTCCTTCTTGTCTTCCGTGCACGGAAGTTACCTATGCAGTGGCTAACTTTAAAAATTATTTAGAAGTTCAGGGATGGGGCTTATGGTGCAGCTGATGATACCCCGTCATAGCAGTGAGCATGCTCCATGTGAGACTTGGGGGCAGAGCTGTTACTTTGGAAGACTGCAGCTAGTCATTTTAAATGTAGGACTGTGCTCTTTTAATTTAAGGCCCCTTGTTTTTGAGTTTACCTTTAAAACAAAACACGGGGTCAAGTAACTGACATTCGACCAATCAGATATATTTTGCACTTTATAACCTGCATCACTAACCAGATATTTAAAAGGGACTGACCACCCCTCTTTTCAAAAAGTGAACTTTTGACTAAAATGAACTTTATGTTTTGGGGGGTTATGTACAATATATCACTTTTTGAAAATAGCGGTGGACAGTCCCCTAAAGATAAATATTATACTCATTCTAGCAGAGGAAGCTAGCCCCTCCCTCCCTGCAGTCAATTAAGAATTAAGGCTGTGACAATTGACATAACAGTCAAAAGTTGGGGTTGTGGGCAGATAACAGACATGTCACCAGTTTTTTGTTTTGCACACATCCTTTGAACTTATATTTAGACATTTAATAGAATTGTTTTCAACTCCCAACATTCCCGTCCTTGTCCATTCAACTAGTGTAGGGGACAGCAGACTGTGGGCTGAATATCTCATCGGAAGAGCTACCCAGGTAAGTCACTATTGCGAGGTCAGGGTTGTTAGGGGGTAAGTATTGCTGTATTCAAACATTTGTTTAATTAGTGCTTACTGTGTACACTAACTATCAAGGGAACCAGGCAGGTAAGGAGCATGGAGGGCAACATCACAGTTTAAATAAAGTTTGTGTTTTTGCACCGTTAATAGAAAAAGGCTCAGGCCCATTTCGGGGAAATATTGAACACTATGGAAAAGAAGAATAATGAAACCATCACTTGCAAAGGCAATTTCCAGGTCTAGCTACCAACTACTACCCGTCAGTGTACATCAACCCTTGTGGAGGAATGTGCACACATAACCCAGTTACAATTGGGATGTAGGGGCCTGGATGGGTATGGCTCTAGAGAAGAGGTGCCCAATGTGCTGCCCTACAGGTGTTTTAAAAGTCCCAGCATTCCCTGGTTGCACTGCTTTCAGTGATTTCTTTTCATAGCTAATGAAAATTTCAGTCATATATCTAATAAATGTAATAGGACTTTAGGCAAAAGTATGCCTAAGCATAAATTTAGTTATCCGACAGACTACCAATCAGGTTTGCTCAAGGGTATTACGTCTGATGGGAAAAATTCATCTGGTATGTACACAGCCTAAGCAATGGCTTAACTAGGAATCACCAGGCTCCCCAGCAAAACTAGAATGAGACCCCCTCCTTGCTACATCTACGCACTTGTTGTCTTGGGGGAGGCTGTAAATCACAGGAAAAGAAGTTTCGTTCAGATTAACACATGCTTTATATTTTATTACATAGCACTGAACACATTCACATCCACAACAGGAATATAAGATGTACATTTTCCACTGTGTTCCATTGCCCAATAATGGACTTTTTTTAAATTACCATACACTTCCCAGTGTATATTGTAATACAATTTAAATATGAAGGATATTCAAATTATAATATATTTATTTGTAGAGTAAAAAAATTGGGAGTTAGGCTGGTAAAAATATAGACTACCAATATTTTGTGGCACACTAGTGTGGTCTAGACACTTAAAGCACGAGTATCAGTTCTACGGTGCACATGGGACCAAGTTACAACAGAGATCATTAATATTCAAAATCCATACACAAAATATTACATTATCTATAATAAGTGGTGACCCTAGCCTGCACAAAAAAGGGAAACTTTGATCATAAATAGATAGTCACCAAACATCCAGGACATCCCCCTTTCCCTGCATCCTCAAATTAATGTTTTTTTAACAACTTATTTATCTTTTAAACTACCGATTTCTCTACTAATTTTTCTAGGTAACGGCACCACCATTATACTTAAGAGCATGCCCATACTCAGGCTTTCGAGACCCCTGCACATCACATTTGTTAGGAGAGCTTCAGAACATATCCCATTCATTTGCGCATTGTGTGCCACAGGGGAGGAGCAGTATGAACAATGACGTAGGAGATAGATTCCACCTATTAGTTATTACACAGCATTAGTCCAGAAAGAGGACAAATGCATGGATACGGAGAAGTGAAACATGCCTTGTTTAGAAATGAAGGAAGATAGGCTTTTCATATGAAATTGCCTTGCTATATAAAATGCTTGGATGTCTTATTCTGAGCCTTAACCAAATTGATCTGGTGTGCCTTTGTAACCTCACACAGAGCTGCCCAATTTCTTATGCAGTGTTACATGCTTTTAGAGATTAGATATATCTGTCTAATGTCTAAAGACTGCATTTTACAAGCAGCTTTTCTTTATCTTGAGATAATCCCATCTGGTCCAATTCATTTTGTGATCTGAAATTGATTGCATAAAATAATAGGCTAGGCGGTTCTTAGATAGATTAGACATTTGTCAATAGAAGAACATCTAATCTGTCTAATGTCAGTAGTGTATGAGCACCATAATCCAACCTGTGGCCCTCCAGATGTTTATAAACTACAACTCCCAACACTCCTTGGTTGCAAATTGTTCTAAGAAAAAGTATTACTCCCAGCATTCATTTGTTGCACGATTTCAAACAACTGGAGCACCGTAGGTTGGACATCTTGGACAACTACCTGGTGGCTGTAGAACTAGAGCTGCCTAAGCTCATTAACAACTAAATCACTTCAGTTTCACTGCCAATCCTTTACTTGCATTCTGATTTCCATCACATAGCATTTTTGCATTTACAAGCCACAGACTGAACTAGGAAACAACAAAACAAAAGCACAAGTTTGAGATCCATTGCAGCACTGTTAAGAATGGATTGTGTACAACTGATCTCTAGGGACATCATCACATACCCCAGTTCTGGAAAATAATGATCACAAATGAAAAATGGAAGGTTCCAGCAGCATTTAGCTCCAGGTGCTTTTGTGTGAGGCCATTGTGGAATCTTTACAAATGCATAAGCCACAACTGTCCCACAGCAATCCCATACATTAACTTGTTAATGGCAGATGGTGCCAACAAAATATCTGCACTTAAACATAAAGGATGGACCCACCTTTCATGGCAGAGGAAAACCATGGATATTACATCCCATACATTGTTATGACACAGCTCAGCGCCACACGTGCCTATCTCCTAACGCTTATCAGGCTCCAGAGTTCCCAACACACTGATGACCCAGCGAAGAGGTGGAGCCTCCGGTCTCAGAGCCCACAAACACCTGCTGTTTTGCACACACCCATTGTAAATGCTCCTAAGGCACAACCTCTCCCCCTCCACCAAGCTGCCTTCAGCCAAACCTGTGGCCATAACAGACTGACAAAAGGGATCAGATTTCAGCTGCTAGCACACACAAACTCTTTCACCAGTCATCAGGCTTCAAACAGCTTTCTTAACCCTTTCTGCTGCAGGGAAACCTTGGGTCACAAACAAAAGCATATATTTAGAAGTTGGAAGGAAGAGCTTGGCCTTTGTTGCCCCTTCACCTTGTAAATTCAGACTCCAGAGAAGGCCTGCAGTTGCTAGGGAGCTAACTAGACAGTAGCAATGTAAATCACAGCAAACTCTGCCCATGGATGTTCAAACAACATAGACAACATCACTGAAACCTCAGGTGTAGGAATTATGTTTATGGTGTAACCAAAATGGAATAAGTGTAATGGCTTGACCTAGGGTTGCAGGGTCAGTAGAAACAAAATCACAGGACACCTCTTTAAAGCCGAGCCTAAAAAGTGGTTTGAATACAATAACTTTGCAATTCGTACAGGAAAGTGTCTGATTGTGATAGTTAAAGGATGTCCTTTTTTATGCTGGCAATATACTACAAACATCAGTGCTTAGTATGAAACTTTAAGTCTATTAAATTGTGGCATTCAACAGTCTCCAACAATAGGACGCGCACCCAGTAACAAACAGATCCAAATTTGCAAACACAATAGTAATTGTCAGTGAGTGGAACATATCTTATGTCTACGTGTTAGAATTTGTGGGGTTACTCCACCTGGGCCATAAAACATTAAGGGTGCCGGATTCATATACACTTTAAATAATTTGCTGTATACCTCACCTTTTAAAGATACCAAGACATGTGTTTTTTGTTTGTTTTTTTCGTGATATTGTATCTTCCTATTTGTCTACTGAAGCATTCATTTATATGGTTCTAAACTATGTAACAATGTAAGATTAAAGTTTCTTATTTAAATAGAGGCATTAGATGATTTTTTTTTTTTTATAAAGCATGCTTTGTTCCTTTCCATTGTGCATTCTAGAGATATAAAATCATTGTTCCTTTAAGATGACTATGAACTTAACTCCAGCATTTGGTAGTTGGTTTTCTGAAGCAAATCTTCATTATTCTAAGTAGATAGCAGATTGCTGTAGGTAAGCAAGTGGCACAGCAGCTGTTGAGTATTGTCAGGTGATTTGGGGTGGGGTGGAGAAAGACTATAATGTACATGAGGATTGTTTATGTACAAACTGCTTGGACTGGGCCGTGAGTGTTAAACCTGACACTTTCCCCTGCAGGCTGCCTGTAAAATATTAATCTCCTCTGAAAAGATTGTCAGCATTGAAGAGTTAAAGTCAGTGTGTGCATTACAATTGTTTAAATATATATACTTTTATTTGTGTCTATATACCTTGTTTTATGTTTAAAATAAATGAAAATATGTAACAAACAACCATGACACCATGTGAGTGATGTTGCCTAATACACTATTCTTAAGGGGCATGTTGATGCCTAAATTCCAAATCTAGCAACCTTCTCTTTGCTTTATGGAAGCCCAGCCACTCCACTGTTATAATTCAAAAGATTCCCCATAGCATTCACAGTCATGCTGCATCTGCTTGCCCCCACTGTCAATCATAACCATGAAACTGATTGATGGGAGATTTCTCAAAAACACCACCCTTTGCAGACCCAAGCTCATACCTAACTCAAGCATAGTGCATTGTGCATGCTCGAGCTCTAAACAAGCTTGTAGAGCAGGAGGCAGAAGCAGCAACCTTTTGGATTAAAACAGTGGAGAGGTTTTGGGGTTTTAGTAGATATTGTCTTGTATAAACGGGAATAGATTCAAGGGAGAAAAATATTATTCTCCCTCTTTACAAAGCACTGGTCAGGCCTCATTTGGAATAGTTTGGGAATCCCATATACAAAAGGGACATCTTGCAAAAAAAGAGTTCAAAGAAGGGAAATGGAGAGGATCGCCTATGCATGCAGATTAGACAAGTTAGGGCTGCTTACCTAGGAGAAGCGGCGATTATACAAATATATTAATGGGACATATAATAAATTCCATGGTAGATTTTTCACCAATAGGTCATTACAGAGGACTTGTGTGCATCTTTTAAAGGGTATCTCCACTCAAAAAATAAAGTTGGGCCATTTAGATTATTATTGAAGAACGGGAGGTAAAGGTGCTGTGTCTTACCTCCTGTTGTTTAATAAATCGATCAGTAGCCAGGAGAGAAGGTAACAAACTTACCTGCTCACTCCCCCACTGCATAGTCTGACAGGTCCCGACAGACGGGCTTCTACGCGCATGTGCACACACTTGCTAAAACCTTTTATCTTCAGATTAGGAAAGGTTTCTTAACCGTGAGAAAGGTCAAACCGTGGAACTGTCTTACAGCAAAGGTGTAATTGCAAGTTTCTTGAAAAACTTTTTTAAAAGTCAGCTGTTTTTAAAACTAAAAAATATTGAAAAATACTGGTATTAATACATTTACAGGGTTATTCAATATAAATGCTTATCATTAAAAATGGTGCTAATTTTGCCCCAACCAATCAGATGTTAGCTTTCAAATGTTAAATAAGATCTGATTGGTTGGGGCAAAATTAGCACAGTTTTTAACGATAAGAACTTTTATTGAATCTCCCTGATTGTTTTGGTTGATCCAGAGATCCTTTCCAATTGCCAGTGGAGTCAAAAAGGAATTTTACCCCCTTTTCAGCTGGGATTATTTGCCTTCCTCAACATTCATAGGCCTCAGGATTTTTTTTTAAAATGCCCTGAACATTTCCCTCTTCTGCCATTTTTTTAAAGAGAAGGGTGCACACACTCATGAGTGATTTCCCTGTAGATAGTATTGGGAGAACACTCTGGACTGCATGTTGACCGCGGTCAACTACCTGTACTTTAGTACAAGCAAACGACAGTGGCCAAGGGAAATTTCTGAACAACCGTGAGGCCGACTGAACATTTGTCTGCCATTTGTCTTTCTGAAATGTGCTACACACAGTAATGTGAAAGGGATGATACCGTCGGATCAGACAGTATTGTCCCTTTCTCATTACTGTGTGTACCCACCTTAAGTATTGTATTTAATTGGCAATCACGTCAGGCAGCTGCAGGGTTAATGATGAGACAGTTCTCTCATCATTAACCCTGATGGATACGTTTTTGAAAACCGGGCCTACTGGTTACGTTTTTGAGCTGCTTCTCACAATGGCTCAATGAACAATGTAAACATCTATGCAAGTTTATATAACAATGTAACTATCTATGTAAACAATCTGGTAATTTGGGCCTAGTCACACTCCTTGGCAACTTACTATAAATCGTAAGGTGCTATCTTAGTTAGTGTCCTCTACCTTAGGACCATATGCTATAGCACAAGCAAAATATTTACTTAAATGCACATTTAGTGCATTAGTATTTTGTGCAAAATAAATGGAGTAATCCACAGTTTTTAGGCACTAAGGCTAGGTACACACAATATTGCAAATCCAACCAACTGACATTTCAGTATTTCGGTTGATCAGGTAGAAATATCGGCAAAAGTTTTTCAGATTGCGACAGACCGATATTGGTTGACCTTTTATCCAAATCGGCTGAAAGTTGGATTGGACATGATGGAAAATTGAATCTGAACGTGTGGTCTTCTATGGATTGCATGTTTAGTTGTACCGAAATGGCGGCGGCTATTTCCAACACAACAGGCGACATTCTGATCCAGTAGACTGGTCAATCGAATTTAAATATTGTATTGTTTATACCTAGCCTACAACCTGAAAAACACCTAGAGTACTAGGTCCCACTTGTATGTATGGCAATGCATGCTGGATTTTTGCAATGTGTTGGAGCGCAGTGCAAATAACTTACAGCAACACTTATCTGTATTACTGGATTACATGCATTTAAGAACAGATTGGAGAGAATTGTACATAGTGGGACCCCCCCCCCCCCCCCCCGCCACAAACACAAATCAGCACCTCAAACCAAATAATAATTTCCATAAAAAAAAATCCAAATTCATCAATTAAAAATGGGGTTTTTTTGAGTCACTTTACCATACACCTAGCAAAACTATTCAACCATTCTAACTGTTTTTCTAAACTTAGATCCTCAAACCTGACACTTTTGAAATAAATGATGAACCGACACTGGTTAAATGCTTGGCACACAGACATTGGTAAAAATGCTTATTACAGGACCACTGGTGAAAGGGTGGGCACACAGACTAGTAAAATGCTTGGCATACAGACACTGATAAATTGGTTGGAAACCTGGAAATAGCAAAATGGTTGGCACACAGACATTGGTAATAGCAAATTGGCAGTGGTAAAATGTCACTTGAAGCACAGACAATGCCAATCATTTAAAACTGCCAATTAGCCAACAATTTTACCAATGTCTGTATGCCAATAGACATTGGTTAGATCAAAATGGTTGGCAAATTGGCAGTAAATGGTTGGCATTGTCTGTGCGTCAAGTGCCATTTACCACTGCCAATTTGCCAACCATTTACTAATGTATGTATGCCAAGCTGGCATACAGACATTGGTAATTGTTTGGCAAATTAGCAGTGGTAAATGGTTGGCATTGTCTGTGCATCAAGACGTGATGCGCAGACATGCCAACCATTTACAACTGGCAATTTTCCAACCATTTTACAAATGTCTGTATCACAGGTTGGCAGTGGTAAAAGATAACCTTGGTTGGCAGCTGGCACAAAAAAAGACAAAGCAGGGCCCACTAGTGTAAAAAATTAGCAGGCAGTAGCAGGTACTCGCCACCGAGGTTTAGGTTAGGTGACGTCACAGACAGAGTTACTTGCACACACTCCCACCCCCTTTAGTACCTCACCTGAAATCTCTGAGACTCTGAACCTGACCTGAGGCTCATTTTATTTCCATGGTTCCTAGTTCAATGGTTCTTCCTTGAGCGGAGCGCACCTGCATGTAGGCGTGCTGCCCTTAATGACTGTATTAGAGGTGCATGCGGGAACTGTTTAAACCTAGCCTTGCTTTAATGCCTTTATAATGGAGTCACATTTTTGGTGATCTTCGGAAGGATTTTTTTCAAATTATGGTGTATGAACATAGGGTTTAGTTTTCCTTTCATACAATTTAATCTGACATATATAAAGCTAAACACTAGATGGCAGCCAACTTGCATTGTCTCTTTTGCGACACACTTCATTTAAACTATCAAATGAATGGCTACCACTAAGATAAAAAAAAGGCTGAAGTGCTCTCTGGTGAAATTTCTTTTGGTTTGGTATTATACTGGGATATAAAAAAGGTCTTTTTAAAATATCATTAGTCTGAAATGCATGCAAAATCAAACAAATTCTGTCGCAATAACAGCCAGATTATAAAATAGTGCAGTGTAATTTGCTCACAAGCCTGTTTGAAGCTTATGTGGACTGAGTTCTACTGGCAACAACATGGTAGCCTTCTTAGTTACAGAATCAACTTCCATTGGCCTCA
This sequence comes from Hymenochirus boettgeri, assembly GCA_019447015.1. Classification (NCBI taxonomy): domain Eukaryota; kingdom Metazoa; phylum Chordata; class Amphibia; order Anura; family Pipidae; genus Hymenochirus; species Hymenochirus boettgeri. The sequence continues at coordinate 110,114,987 of CM033472.1, forward strand.
AAATATTGGTCCGTTTGTACCCAGATGTTTCAGCCCAGTTCATAGAAGAATGTGCGATTGGTCGTGATTTTCTGCCATGTCCGATCAGTCTTTCATCTGATCCAGTTGGAAAGCAGATTGGGAATTCCATAGATATTGGTAGGTCATCCCAAAATGCCTGGTTGTGTACTCAGCCTTAGACAAGCAAAATATCCAGGTTTACAGTTATTTTATGCATCCATGGGTGTACATGTGAATATGTAAAATATGTACAGTGGTGGTGGGGTTTTTTGTTTGTTTTTAAAAGGGAACTGTAGTCTATCCAAAGTTATCCAAAGCACTGTGAGTTGTGGCATCAGCAGCATGACTGGTCTTGCCCCCAAATTTAAATGGCATGTCCACCCCCAAATTTAAAATTTAACCCACTGCTTGCCCCACTGTGTAGTTAAAAAAAAATCCTTACCTCACTAATCTGCTCCAAATGGTCATCCTGCAGTGCCTATCCAAAGTCCAGGAAATTGAAGAGTAGGAGCTGTCTGTGTGAAAATGTATCTGCAGTGCCAACTCCTTGTCTTCCTGAAGGACTCTGGCATGCGCTGGGGAGCCCTTTCACAAACCCCCTGCCTCCCACCCTCCAGATCCCTCATCTCTCTACCTACATTTCTAAAACATAATTTTCTTTAGTGTAGCTACCCCCCTCCCTATTTAAATAAGTCCCCAGAATCTTACTTACATGGCTGCATTCCTTTGGCTTTCCTAAGAGCTGGCACACCGGCGTAACTACCACCCCCGCGTTGCATGCGCAGCGACTTCACGCATGCGTACCCAAAGGACAGTGCCTTTTGCGGCTAAAGAAGGAGATCCAGGAAATCTCAATGCAGATGCACAATGCCAGCAACTTTACATCTTTAAAGGTAGGCTCAGGAGGGACATAGAATTTTTTTTTAAAGCTGCTGCTTCCAATTAAACTTAACTTGGTTTTATAGCATACTTATCCTTTAAACAGCTGATCATGCATATGTTTCATTCATATGCGCGATCACCTGTTTTTAAATGAGGGAGGGGGTGGGTCAGGGTCTCGGCCCCCAATTTCACCGGGGCCCCGTAGTTATGCCCGAGCTGGCATCCATGTCTGTGATTGGCTGCTGGTCCAGCCCCTAATGATACTTTGTTCCCGGATGTATCATTAGAGGCTATGGCCACAGGAATGAAGGCATGTAAGCAAGATTCTGGGGACTTTTTTAAAATATAAACCATGCGGTTAGGTTTGGGAGGGGGATGGCTTTTTTCTCTCCCTAAGGTATCTATAGGTAAAAGAAAGGACAGAGGATAGTTGCAGGTCTGTAACTAGCTTCAGAAACTATACATTTTTGAGGGTGGGCTTATAACATATGCCTGACAGAGACTGGGCAGTCTGGGAAGTGTAATTTTACAAGCCTGTAACTTAAGATCCAGAGAAGCTAGAGACATTCTTGGTCTCTTAAGCATAGTACTCACCATGGGACTTCTCCTCCTGACCGACCTTTCGGCTCTTCTGACTGGTCGGCCAGGAGGAAGGACTGACTGTCGTGGCAATAGTGGCCGCGGCCGAGCGAGTGGTCTATAGACCGATCGTCCTTTTGTCAGATTCGGACTAACGTTTGGTCGGACACAGCCGAAAAACCATGCAATTATTTCGGCCCAATCGACCGATACACTAAACTATTGGTCGATTGGACCGAAATATTGCATGGTGTGTACCAGCATTAAGGCAATCTTCTCTGCAAACCCCTAGCGAACACTGCTTCCTCCCGTCTTTAACCATTCTCTCTTGCTGCTGTCTGAGAACTTTGTATCCCTCCCCCCACTTGTATCAGTATGCTGTCCCTCCCACTTAGATTGTAATCTCTCCAAGGCAGGGATTCCAATCCTTATGTGTCAAGGCACACCACACTTATATCTATCCATCCATATGTAGTCTTAACCTATGTATGAAACTTTATATAAATTAATTTATCTGTTCAATTGCTTGCACATATCTCCTTGTTTGTATACTCTGTAATTCATAATGTACAGAGCTGCCAGGGTCAGAGGGAGACTTCTTGAATAAGGAAGGATAAGAAAATGTAAGTGACGTGCAAATTTTTAAAGCCACGCCCCAGGCCACGCCCACTTTGTATTTAAAATTTTATCGGGTATATGGAATAAGGGGGATAAATCCTATAAATTATATATATGTATTATTACACTGCCTATATCAAGCTATAATTACACCTTGCGACTAGATGTAATTATAGCCCGATATAGACTTGGTTTAATAACTGTAATTAAAGGGCATGTCCACCCCCAAAACTATAATTTCCCCCACTACTGGCCCCACTGTGTAGTGTATAAAAATGCTTACCTTACAACCTTGCTCCAAATAGTTCTCCTGTAATGTCCACCAGGAGCACTGCAGGGAGGGAAATAATTTCCGCCTCTGGGGCTTCCTCGTAGAGGTTTTTGGCTTGCTCAGAGCAGCCCTCCCCCCCTCCCTCTCCCTACTTCTACTTCCCGTTTTCATCTCCCTCCCCCTAGTGTAATTCCCTTTGGATATATTGGGCAGCCATGTATATTTGAAATATAAAGCTTTTGATACTGCAAGAAATTGGTGTGCGGCTCCATGTTTAATTTTGTATCTTTTCATTGGAGGTCGAGTGGAGGACCCTGAGGAGATTCGCGCCCAACTATACATTAATGTATTAGTGCTGCTGCTTTGCTATTTGACTTATATATATATAGTTACACCAAGTCTATATCAGGGTATAATTACACCTAGTCACTAGGTGTAATTCTAGAATGATATAGACTCACTTGGTATATATAATGTAGATGATTCCCCCCCCCCCAATTTTCTCTTCATGAAATGCACATATATAAAAACACATACTGACACAAGAGACAGTGACCGAGAGTCTAGACATTGTTGTCCGTGAGGCACTGACACACTCCAGCTATATCCTCTCACACGCTTTGATTGGCTGCTCTGCTCTGGAGTCAAAAAAGCAGCCAATTGGTCAACACCTCTGATTGGCTGCTTCTCTCACTCCAGAGCAGGGCAGCCAATCGAACCACAGTGATGAATTTAGGGGAGGGACTGCCAGGGACTGCTTTTGGAGTTAAAGAAGCCAATCAGGCTCCACGCGGAACAGTCAATTGGAACATAGCTGGCATGACTTTTCATGCAGTGGAAATCACTGCTGCCGGCAGTTTACAGTGACCGATTGTGTGCAGTGCATAGGAGACTGTACGATCATGCTGGGTTTATAGACACGTTCAATCACGACAGACATACGATTTTTCCGACCGGCCGATATACAAAAATAACAGTTTGGCAGAAAAATGTCCTTGTGCGTACCCAGCCTTAGATTCACACACACACACACACCTCCCCTTTAACCTACAGATGCAACAGCTCCACAGCCCCTATACAGAATGACATACCGTTCTCCCCCCTACTTTAATCCCCCTTCACATTCCATCCAGACTGAACCCATAACATTATCTCGCAGCAATCTTCCCGTCTCCTCCCTCCCCCAGGTTCATGAAGAGTAAAGCTATGTACACATTATACAATTATGCAGCCCAACCGACATTTCAGTGTTTTGGTAGGTGAGGCCGAATTATTGGATGTGTTTTGCAGCTGGACGCAACCAATGTCCGACCGTTTGTTTGTCCGAATCAGAGGACCACACGACCGGTTGTGATTTTCTGATGCGTCCGATCATCCATTCTTTTGATTCAGAGAAACAAAGTGATGATTGGGCACGTCTGAAAATCACACCCGATTGTGTGGTCCTCTATGCACCACACGATCGGTCGCGGCTAACTTTTGGATGTGGCTACTTTTGCCACGACCGACAGCCCTTCCTCCTGGCCGACCAGTCAGAAGTGCCAAACGGTCATCATTAGGAAGGATTGTATGGTGTGTACCCACCTTTACTGACCGGCATTAAGTTTTATTGCACCTCGCTCTCCACCCCTTGTACATTAGAGCTCATCAGCATTATCAGAGACCGTCCTGGCAGTAAGCATTATGTGTATAAGGGGGAACCACTTCCATGTTATAAACGGCATGCTACTATGTAGTAGTCCACCGATTATAGCAATATTATTTACAGCTGGGACACATTGTAATCAATGGGAGAGGTGAATTATAATTCTATAACTATAGTTTATAAAGACAATGTTTAGCACAATTTTGCCAGTAAGCGCAAAATGAAGCTAGAAAAACAGTACATTTACAAAGGTTTTACCATCAAAACTTTTAAAACACAAGCAGTGCAACAAATTCAACAGTGACAGTGGGTAACAGGTAACCTCTGACCCTTCTAATACTGCAGAATTAAATATCACAGAATGCCCACACAAGCTTATATAGCAGAGGGCATGTTGAGAATTGTTGTGTAACAGATCGAAGAACAAGTTCTTTAAGCTTACATAAGTAAACTTAAAGGGCATGTCCACCCCCAAAATTAGAATTTGACCCACTACTGCCCCCCCCCACTGTGTAGTGTAGAAAAATCCTTACCTAACATCCCTGCTCCAAATGGTTCTCCTGTAATGTCCCTCTAAAATCCAAAAAACTGACCACCAGGAGTCTGGCCAAGACCCATTCTATCTCTGCCTCCTGTCTCTCCTCCAGGAGTATTTGCACATGCTCAGTGCAGCCCTCCCCCTCCCTCTCGTTTCTCTCTCCCTCCCCCTTTTCTGTAGTGTAGGGCTCCCTCTCCCAACCGCTATAGTAATTTCTCTAAAAACTCTCTCTCCTCAGACGTTCTGTGCAGCCGGAAGCCACGTCCGTGATTGGCTGCCTATCAGCTGCCAGTCCGGCCCCCTGCTTGCTGTTTCATGCAAGAAGAGGGCCATGACAGAACGTCGGAGGAGAGAGGCAAAGTAAGTAATGATCGGGGGTGTTTTTAGAGAAATTACTATGGCGGTTGGGGGTGGGGGAGGGAGCCCTACACTACAGAATTTTAAGGGCATTTCCCTTAATAAAAATCTTTACATAGGTTAAGCACACACACCCTCTCTACCTTTTGCAAAGATGTTTCTAAAGTTACTTACAGACCACAATTCCTCGATGCAGCTGTGTCCTCTCCTCTGCAGCTTATGGGTAAATGTGCCTATGCACTAGTTAAAGGGCATGTCCATTGAAAAAATAACTTTACCTATAAATGTAGAAGACTCCCCCCCCCAATCTAGGCGCCGCCCCCTGCAAAAACAGGAGCAGAGGGCTTCTGTGTTCTCAGCCACTCTACTTCCTGGTCACGGCTGTCAGGCAATTGGGCGTGATTTCATGTTGTGCCTTTACTGACAGCTACAACCAGGAAGTAGAGCAGCAAGAGATGGGGTCAGGTAAGGAACTTCAGGGGTATGTTTGGGAAATATTAAAGGATAAGTACACAGTAAAATAAAGTTATTCTCAATTAAAAGGTGCAGCTTTAAAAATACATTTGGCTTTTTTTTTCCCCTAAGCCCCTCCAGATCCAGAGCCTACCTTTGTAGGTTAAAAGTTGTTGACATCTTGCTTGTGGTTAGGTGTAGCGTTAGCTCCGCCCCTCCAAGTTTTTCTGCTGCCACCTGATTGGTAAGCCGCATTTGCCGTTTCCCGGTCACGCCATGCGTTAGTGGAAACTATAATTCATCGACTATCACTGAATAATTTTTTTGTTCATCTGCCCCCTATTTTTTTAGATATTTAATCTAAAACATCTAACATTTCAGCATTTCTGTAAGCTGTTTGGCTGTAGCTGGAATGGTTTGACAGTTAGTGTGCTGTATACTGTTTGCAGTATTGACAGTTGGTATGGGGGTAAATAGACAGATCAGTGGTCAGAGCCTGAGCAAAACAAGTATTGTATTGAAGGCATGCAGCAACACAGATTCCTCAGAGTAAGTGCTACTTACATGTATTTATTTATAGATTAAGATGACGCAAAGTCATTTTTTCAGTATACTTACACTTTAAGTTAATTTTCCACTAACAAATATCTATAGCCTATTTATTTTGCGATCACAAGTCAATCGAAAAAAAGATCGTTCCTTCAGCATCGCACAAATGCAGAGAACATCAGAAGGTGAATTTCTAATGTATGGGTAAATTAATGACCATCAGGGCTCGTTCACACTAGGAATAGGCAAAATGCAACAAAAACACAGTGTCTTGAGAGACGTTTCAAAACGTTTTTGTATCCGTTGCGGACCGTTTGTGTGTACGTTTTTGACCACGCCATTGGGCAGGACCAATGACATCACAGGATCTCCCAGACATCCTTATTGAAAAACGGACCCAAACGCATGTGTTATTCGCTGTACCGCGTTTTCATGTATTTTAAATGCGTGCAGCAGTGCGTTTTTAAAATGGACAGGAACAAATCAGAATACAACGCAGCAAGTAAAAACGAGCCCAGAGTCAAAGCTGTGACACTGACATCATGACCAATGCCTGACTGTTTCCAAAGCTGCCTTCTCTGAGGGTATCAAGATCTTTGGTCAATTAGCAAAACCCATTTTTAAAAATCTTCTTGGGGCTGTTGGGATTTCTGGCCTAACTTCAGGGAAGCTTTACTTCAGATTTTTAGGTCTGTTTGTGACGGTTCTTGTTCATCCAGGTTATGGTACATCAGTTACTGTAGATCAGTGATCCTCAAACTGCGGCTCTCCAGATGTTGCATTCCCCAACCACAGAGAGAAGCATAGGAATGCTGGGAGTTGTAGTTTTCAAACATCTGGAGAGCCGCAGTTTACCCATCAGTGCGTAGATCAACTGGACTTAAAGTTTAGTAGAGACATCTAGTTTTAATTGTAGTCATTACAACACTCCCCCCTAAATTAAAAATACTTTTCTCTTGCAAAGCTATGGAACACATTTAATCTCTAATTGGCAAATAATGATCATAATGTGGCATTTTCACAACTTCTGATCATTTTACAATCTCTGTCGCCAAGAAGGGGATTCATTTAAGAGTACATTTTATTAGATCAATAAATTTTTTTTAAGCGCGATTGCAGTGTGGCCTCACCCCCAGAGTTGATTTATTAATTAGAGACACAAACACTCTAAGATAAGGTATGTACTACATTTTTTCTTGCTTTTAAAATATACAATTATGGTTTACTTGTCCTTATAGACAAAACATCTATCACATCAGTTGACTGGTAACTACTAAAAGAATGACACAGCTCTGTGAGCATTAATCAGTGTTTGGTTTGGCTCTGAACTCTTCTGATAACTCCCACTGAAATATTTTAAGGTCTTACAGGGTTATCACACCAGGGTGTGTTAACAAGGCACTTTCCAGTGTGATCAACTTAGAGCAAACTTAACTAGTAGAGTACTTAAAGCACAATGAAAATATTAAAAACCATGTATAATAATATATCGATTACAATGTATATCTAAAACTACTTTACAAAGCTTATAAAAAACATTTCCCAAGTTCAACAGAACATGGCATGTAAATTATTTTTTCTCTCCCCATTATATGCTATACCCTATGTGTAATAAGTCTCAGGACTCAGGGTCACTGATAGTACATTTTTAATTGTGCAGACTCATATGGGTGGTTGATAGACACGGTGCCACTTAAAGCACAACACAAATACATTAGTTAGCAACCATATCTGTAAAGGTCTGGACTACTCCCAATTCTCCCGATTAATAAACAATTACTTGTTATTTAACTGTGACAGAAGTAAACTCCTACATATACAGACTTCTAAAATACCAGTTTTAAATGTTGTGCCAATTTGCTGGTTTTGGCTACTTGTCCCAATATACAGCAGAGAAAATAGTATTTGTGTGTAATTGTACACCAGACAAGGCAAAACAATATACAATCTACAAAGACAACTTAATTCTGTGATTCTCCTGCAATAAGATGTTGATACAACTTCTGTTCAGGTCCCCAGCCAACGTACTAACAATTATGATCTGATTTTTGATATCAGACAATCTTTTCTAGTGTGTCCAATATCAGACTACTCATTGGAGTGTCTGATGTGTAATATCAGGATATCCAAATTTAGATTGTTGTGTGTATGGACCCCTTAATTGATCTGTGGTAACAACCCATCTACAAATCCAGCAGATCACGGGAAATTTAACCATGTATGACTAGCCTTTGGCTGCAAAACTGAATATTCTTGCAAAGCTTTTAGTTAGTTTATTGCTACAAAACACATTTCTTGTCATATACAGGGCAGTAGCTGTATCTAACTAACTAACAAATCTATGTAACAATCTATGTAACGATCTATATAACAGTCTATGGACACCAGGAGAGGTAGAACTGTAACCATCTATATAACAATCTATGGACACCAGGAGAGGTAGAACAGCAGACTGCACTGACAGTGGGGGGGGATTCCAGGCACCAAGAATCCCCCTTTTCTGTCTGCTCAGTGCAGTCTGCTGTTCTACCTCTCCTGGTGTCCATAGATTGTTATATAGATGGTTACATAGATTGTTACATTGTCAATTGAGCTGTGAGTGAGAAGCCACATTTAGTATGTTTCAAAAATGTACCCAGTCTGCCCTGTGATTGACAGCAGCATAACTAATAATAATTGATACAAAACTGTATCAACATTAACCCTGCAGCTGCCTGAGGTGATAGCGGAAACTGGGTTTATATACATTAATTACTGTACCTACTGCACTGTGATGGAGCTTAGTGAGCAGGGATAGGGACATTAAGAAATCCTGGAGGTGGAAGTATAGCGGATTGTCAACATTGAATTATAATATAAACATATTATAATGCATTTTTTTATATAAAAAAGTAGAAAGGTTTCTACTTTTCTCCCTTTCTACTTTCCCAAATATATATATATATATATATATATATATATATATATATATATATTCTGTCAGATCCACCGTCAGTGTCACAGCTCCTGACCTTTTGCCGCTATAAAGGTCTCCTATGGACCACAGCTATCACTGTCACTATCGGCCCGACCGACCAATACACGGAAATATCTGTTGGTTTGTGTGTACCCAGCCTTAATATGTATATACTTTATAACAAAAGAAAAGGGAATGTGTATTGGCCAACTGTGATGATAATCATGGCAATTAGAGTATATAATATTATATGATCCATATATATAATAGAACACATGAATGTATTCGGTCGTGAACCTCCTTCTGGGCTTCTTCAGTGGTAACCCATTTACGAATCCCCCCCTTTGAAAATCCTGCGCTTGTCACTGAACAGTATTCTGCACTACGGGCTGTTACTGCACTCCTATGGGCAGATAAACTGTTAACTTTAAATTGGATTGGCTATAGAAAACAGAGAGGAAATGATGCTGGCAAAAGAGACTCTCCGAGGATCACAAAACCTGCGATGCGTCTGTCTGTGTTTATTTAGTGGGTGTAGGAGATACAAAGTAAATACGGATCTGCTATTGTTTGTGGGTGACAGAAATCCATGGACTGTACAATAAGCCAATTCACACCCTGTGTAAGGAAAGTATTTCTGTTTATCAAAAAGGGAAATGCAGTTATAAAGATTGACAATAACAGACAGGCACATTTCTGTAAGCTGTGCATTTTTTTCTACTTACAGCTATGCCAGATAGAAACATGATTTTCCAAAGAAATAAAGAATGTGCAGACAAAACATACAGGTGTTAGTTACTGCTTGAGGTTTGATTCCATAATCCAAATCTTCTCTATCATAATGTTCTTTATATTTAAGAAATCTTCTCTTAAAAATGCAAATAATTAAGAACAAAAAAAGGGAAAGCTTATTTCTGTTAAAGTGCAATGTTTCTTTTTCAGAGGAAATACATTACATCCTCATGTGTCATCAGCCTAACAGTTAAAGCTGATCATAAGTACTTTAATTGTTGACTGATTCTATATGTTACTGTATAAAATGATTTCTGATGCTTTATAAAATCAATGGGTTACTGGTACTAAGGTCAAATAGAAAGTTCAGGAAATGTCACAAGGGAATTATTCCCTACAACATCCCTGTTAAAGCCAATAAGACACCCCCATCTTTCCCCACTAGCATATTGCTTAACAAGCATAACTACACCTGTTGGGGGAGGGTTAACTATCAATGGCTACTGTACAACAAAGTGATCAGATTGCAAGCACATTTCAGATTGCAAGCACAATCATTTGTCCCAGCCGAGTGCTCGCTAGTAGCGGACGCTCGGTCTGGACAAAAACTCTGCTGGTGTGTACTCAGCCTTAAACATAGGAATCTGTTTTTGAAATAGATTTTGTCTAACTAACTTGGTTTTTATGAAGAGGTGAGTAAGAATTTTTATTCTGGCATAGCAGTGCATGTTGTAGTATATTAGACTATGTGCAATCACATAACACATGTAGTATACTTAAGATTTGCTAAAGCTTTTGATACTGTGACACACAGGGACTTATGTATATACTGAGGTCTGTTGCATGTGAAAAAAAGCAGTGGTCAATGGAGCTACATCTATGTGATGTGCTTCAGGGTTCTGTACTGGGCCACTTCTACTTAATTTGATTATAAATGGCGGGCAAATAAATTAATTATGGGAATAGGATGCACCTAGATTAGATAAGCAAGGGCTGTTTAAAGTGGCAAAGCGGAGATTACGCTATATACAAATATATTAATGGGCCTAGTGGATATCCTTTAAGATTAAAAAATATAAGTTATCTTTAGGTTTCTTTACAGTTAAAAAATGGTGGAACGGTTTTACAGCAAATGTGGTAATGGCAAGTTCATTAAACAGTTTTTCGAATGGACAGGATACATTTCTATAATTTCAAAAATATTGAAAATTACTGGTATTCATTCATATAGTTCTTGTTGATCCAGGGATCCTTTCCAATTCCCATTTGAATTCATGGATGGAAAGACCAAGCCTACAAGAAACTTACCTGGGAGGAGGAAGAGATACCCAAGACGCCCTGTTTAAGAGCAAATTGATCTGATAGTTTAAGCTCTATTATGAATCATGGGGATCTAGAGGATTAACTGTGTTGAGGCAATTTTTAGTAGACAAACATTTTATGCCCTAGTATATGGCAGGCTTTAGAAGAAAATAATAAGCTGATGAATTTAAAAAGTGTGCCAAATTAACAAAAAGTATAGTTTTAATACAGAATAGTATTCATCCTGAAAAGCACCATTTCCCAGCCAACTCATTTGCCAGAAGTTTAAAACCTTGTGTTAACCGTGTGCAGGGATGTTTTTAGGCATAGGCCACATAGGCAAAGAACAAGGGAGCCTATGTTGAACTAGGGTGCTTTTTCTCTGTGTCAGCTTTTAGGGCTAGGCCCCACTAGGGTATTTTCTGCAAGTTTCCGTGTGTGCTGTACATTATACTAGCATGTGCACTTTTGCCTGTTTTCGCAGCACATGCGATCACCATTTTTGGTGCACAACGCATGCGCTGCCATAGGGCAACATCAATCAAAGCACAGCCCAAGCGGATGGTAGCGTGCACAAACCAAGTGACACTGCGATCTTGCTGCGTTGCGCGATTCGTGTAGTAGGACCTTGCCCTTACTTTCAGTGTTAGAACTGCTCTCCTTGTTTAGCTTTAATTTGCAACATTGTATTTGGTAGAGAGACTGAACTCCACACACTCTAATTCAGATGAAAATGAACTGAAGGTGAAAGAGGGAGGGGGGAGGATGAATTAAGCGAATAGTACTGAGAAGAGCAGTTAAAATGCCAGGTAAAAGCTGCTACAGACTTTATAGCAGTGTCCCTGTGACTAGCAGCCATGAGATCCCTATCCCTGCCTCTTTCTTCCTTTAGAACTTATGCTGGGTACACACTTGCCAGATTTTGGAAGATGACAGACAGGATCTGCAAGAACGGCCAAACGTTCGGCGGCCACGTGCTAAATACACACAGTACATACTGTATATCATGTCAATCCTGGCAGCTGAAAGAGTTAAAGGTAATACTCTGCTGGCACTGAAAGTGTTAAAGGTAATAGAAGTCAAACATCTCAGATCTCACCAAATTTCCCTGTTCTGCCCTACCTGGCAACTTTTTCATGCAACCCGGCTACAAACAATTTCTGGGGAGAACACTGGTGCTACATACCACACATCCACTGAAACCTATCCTGTCCTTCCAATCAGTATTTCATTTCATATTTCACAAACGTATGTATACACGCCCCTGCCCCACCTGATACAGCGTGTGCCTCTTACCAACTACTAAAGCAGTCCCACTATAATGAACAGCAGAAGTGGACAGTGTCAGAAGGAAGAAACCCAGCTGCAGTTTGGCTGGCCAAATTTTTTATTTTTTATTTTGGGGGGGTGGGGGTACGCACGTGGGCGCCTAGGGCACTAAGATGGCTACAAATGGCCCTGACCGTGTGACTGAAAATTTCTCTCTCTTTTATATATAAAAAACAGATTGTGACAATAATGCCATGCGTGAATAAAATAACTCATTCCTTTTCTGAAAACATTGAATAAAGGAATAGTTTTTTGCTGCAGTTTCAATAAAGAAGAACAATGCACTATCTTCATAGGCAGAACTTGTCTGACAAATGAGCCACAGACCTACTCCGGCTGTTCCATTCAAGTAAACCTCTTCAAACACAATGGCTTGCAATTAGAATGGGAGCTGCTTGCACGCCAGCTGTAAACTAGTCCAAAGGGAAATACAGCTGTTTTTAGGTTAGCTGGCTCCATGCAGCCTAGGATTCTGAAAACACAAAAATGCCCTATTGATACCTGTACTTTTTTTTTTGGTGTTAGAATTTTACCAGACCTGTATGTAAATTGAGCTCTGCAAGAAGTGTGTCTTCTTTCTGGCTAGATCTTAGACACTGGACAATACGATATGCATGAACGATAATGGATAAATCCCCTCGGGAAACAATAGGATTTACCTATTATCATCAGTGTGTTGGGGCTGTTCCCGACCGGTCGGGAATGATGGAAAATTTCCGTTGGTCGATATCGGCTCCCTTTACTTTAAGCTGAGGGAGCCGATCCGATTGTACTGTGTATGGCCACACGGCCGACCAATCCCCATACCGTGCATGGGGATCGGTTGGTCCGTGTGTGCTGTTCCCACAGTATGTGTGCCGACAGATACCAATGTAATCTGTCGGCACATATGCTGTGGAAATCACATGTGTATGGCCACCTTAAGAGACTGCAAATGGGTTTGAGGACCAAGCAGTTTAGGCCCTCACTCTGGGTAAAATTGTACTTTATCATCACACATAAAAGTGGTTATACAGTGGTTATACACTATGCTTGTGAAGGTTCTCATTCATCCAAGTCATGGTATATCTGTTGTATTCAGTTAGATCAACTGGACTTAAAGTTAAGTTCTTGAAGACGTTTCGCTAGTCACCCTGGGCGTTACTATAACACCTCTTAGCCACAATGCAGTCACGCCTTGCATTTAGACGGTCCCTAACACTTGGCTGTGATATGCTAATTGGGATTTTCCAGGGTACATAATTGCCACAGATTCTTGTACAAGTCATTCTGAATTGAGAAAGCCAGTCGGATGAGTAGCGACAATTGTTCAAGAAACTAAACTATAAGTCCAGTTGATCTAACTGAATACAACAGTCATACATTAGAAAGATTTTACTTACCCGACCGAGCAACCCTATGACAATGCCGGAGCACCGCCTTTTCTTCTTCTTTGCGACCGACAAGCGACCGCAAAATGAATGGGGTTTTCTGATCCCATGTTAGTCGGAAATAACGGGAAAGGAGGTTACGGCGGGATTGCTCTAATGTTGTGGGGAGCGCTTCGGTAGGGTAAGTAAAATCTTTCTAGTGTATGGTCACCTTTAGTCTCATTGCTTATATTTTTTAATGCCAGCAAATAGCACAAAGCAAGAGCCTATTGGGATTTACCTAGAGGTACAAGCACATTATTAAATCCCTGAACCAAGAGCACTTGCAGCTCTCTGTAAACTACCCTGATTGTGTGTGCCCGAGTGTAGAATAAATAACAGCAAAAACAAGAGGGAATATTGGTAAGACTTGACAACTAAAAAAAAAAATCTTATAGGCTGGTCAGTAAGTAATGAAATTGCAGAGGAATCTTTCTCCTGTCTATATTTTTTTTATCATAAGCATTACAGAGTAAGCGAGTGCCCCATTAGCCCATTCAATTTCCATTGTCCCTTTCATCGATCACTTGGCTATGGATCATTGATCTGGCAAATAACAACGAGAAAAATAATAAGAACTCATTTGGAGCTCAAAAGCGTAGAAGGAGATGACAGCTACCAAATACTGTTTTACCTGCCAGAATGGATATGGCATAAATAGACGGCCCCCTGATAACTAGTACACTAATTCACCTATAGATGCAGCAGAACTGAATTTTATAGGTACATTGCATTTTACTTACTAATGTATTGTCCCTTTAAGTGCTTGGACCGATGTGAATTACACAGCTCATGTTTACTAGTGTTGCATACTAGTGATTTTCGTCTGATATTATTGGCCAGCAGACTTACCGACCAATATATTGATTGATACGGAAGAGTTATTTAAAGAAGATACCTTTTATTGGCTAACTGAGATTATAATTATAGCAAGCGTTTGCTCGGTTGCAGCAAACTGTTGGCCGTGGCTGCTATTGCCACGACCAACAGTTCTTCATCCTGGCCGAACGATCGGAAGAGATGAACGGTTGGTCAGGAGAAAATGTTGTATGGTGTGTACCATGCTTTAGTTGTGTCCAGCAAGCAAAGGTTTATGAGGCTGTAAAAAGAAACAGAATCCAGCAAAGTTAAAGCGGAAAGGAAAGAAAATATCCAGCAGATGGAATGTACAACAAAGCAGCTTGCTGTGGCCAAATCAATTATTTATCTAATTATGATTTACCACTTAACCACATGATCTTTCTGCAGAGCAGTGGGCAATTAAAACTAGGGTGATTATGTAGATTATGCAAATGAGTTGAATGAGAGTGAGTAAAACTGTAGATTATTGGAATAAGACTGGCATTGACTTAGAAGTAACAAGATTGCAACAAATCAGTGCTTACCAGGCAGGAGCACATGACAAGGCTGGTACGGAGGGGAAAGGAATTAAGTATCAGGTTAGGTTAGTGGAAGTGGGAGGCGGAGCCACAGGATAAGGAAGTGACGGGCAGAAGGTGAAGTAGGTACCAAGTAGTGCGCCAATTTGGACAAGTGAACGGCATAGTGCTTCTCCTCCCTATTTGGTTTGCTATTTGTATGGTATTTGCATTCTTATCTTTTCTTGTGATAGGCAATCTCTGGCAGTGCTTGCAGGGTTAGTCCTAAAATTGGGCTACCCATCTGGTGGACATATTAAAATGGCTAGGCTTGGAGTAACCTCTCAGTGGGTGGGACCAGCCCACAGGAGAGTATGAATATAGTATTTCAATGTGGTGCCACCTGGGCTGGAATGGAAAGCTGCCAGGGAGCTTAGATTGTGGAATATGGTTGCGCTGCCAGAAAAAGGGAAACTCCACCCTCATAAGAACATATTTTAGAAAGAATGGCCTCTTCAAAATATGTTGATATATCATACTTTGTCCTATGAATTCATTACTGTATGCCTGCTATGCTTCTGGATGCCTTATGAAAACTGAGCAATTTAGAAACCTGTACTGAGCCTGGCCATACTCAGAAGAGGCAGCTAGGGGATTAAAGGGGAAGTTCAGTGCAAATACATATATGCTTTTCAGAAAAAAGAACAGTATTTTTTCATCCCAATGACCTTAATCTGCCAATTCAGAATTTTGTCAGTGTATAAATAAAGTCAACTGAAATACTGACTTCCTGTTTGCAGGACCCCTAGTAGAGACTGTTATGGTCTTGAAACAGCAAGAAAGCGAGGGTCGCACTCCAAAACAAACTTGAATTTATTATAGACCACACATATATCACAACGTTTCGGGGGGAAACTTGCCCACTTCCTCAGGAGTGCGACCCTCGCTTTCTTGCTGTTTCCAGTTAATATATATCCATTAAGGGTTGGATTATCTAGAGGAGTAGGCACCCACGTGTGGACGAGTGCAGAGGATCACCTTGTAAATTTACTGTTATGGTCTTGCCCTTTACCCAGCATCTGGGTTGATTCAGTTGCTCATCAGAGATCTGAGCATCTTTGACCCATCCAACAGCCAATCAGTAGAAATTACTGTTAGGAACATTCCAAGGATGTGGTGCATCCTGGGAAGAAGAAGGACAGTTAGAACCTAAAATGTCAGCTCACTAATGTCAACAGCTGGGAACAGCAAAGGGTATGAAATCAACTGATTTTTGAAAATGGGAGAGACTATGTAAAATAACTAACTAATAACTAAGAAGGCATTACACAAACTAACAATTTAAGAAATATTGATAATTTCCACTGAACTGTCCCTTTAACATTCAGTCATTGGCTGTGATGTCAACTGTCAAATCCATAACGGACAGTTGCTAACTGGAAGAACCAGGAAGCAGAAACAGGGGAAACAGGACATTCTGCAGGTTTTCATGTTAGACTTATATATTTCAGATTTCAAACTATTAACGTTTAGGGTTTTGGGGGGAGATTTACCTGTATGTAAGTTTTCATTTCAGGGCTGGACTTGCCCTTTAAAGTAATAACTGTGTGAATTATTTATATTTTAGGAAAAGTGTTTACATTCTTATTAATGTTTATTGTTATGTCAAAAAAAAGTTTGAAAGTTAATATTTTATGTAAAATATTTGTCACAATAAATGTGTCCAGTACCATTTTCCTCGGAAAATCATTGTGTTGGGTCAGTTATTGGGCAAGGAGAAGGCTGGTGTCAACAAAGGTTTATCCGGTCCAACTCGGACCTGCCCCTGTCAAGTGAAAGAACTCAACTTTAAAAAGTACATCTGAAAATGCTCACTACGGAGTAATACAGGCCCTAAAGACCTATCTTATTAGAAGGTAAGATTTGGCCCAGGTACTGAAAAGCAGTCCCCCATAAGTGCTAAATTTAATTTTTAAATAGAAATTGTCAAATTTTGCATATGCATTTTGATGCTGTATCTAATGAAAAATAGGAGTGTTTATGAACATGTGAAAAAACTGAAAGCAACCTTCATCCCTAACCTGGTAAATAGCATCACAGTTAATACAAAATGTACATATTGAGGTAAATCTTCCATCTCAGACACCGAGTCCTGTACGCCTTTGTCTTTAGTGTTTTTTGTTGTTCATATTGGATATGTCCCATTACAAAGTATTATGTGCATGCCCTGCGGTAACTACAGGGCCCAGGATTGCGGGGGGCCCTGGGGGCTAAGAGGGACCCGCTGATCACCTTGCGTGTATGTTAGTAAAGGTTTGATTGTTTTATTTGCACTGCTTACGTCTCACTCCAGCACTTATACCCATTCCATTGTATTTGTGTTAATTTGTTACCCACCTAACTAGATTGTAAGCTCTACAGGGCAGGGACCTCATTACCTCTTGTGGCAAAGCTCTAGCACTTCTATTTATATAAGATATATATTTATGTACTGAACTATCTATGTATTTATCCCCCTTGTATGACTTTATTGTATTTTAATAATGTACAGCACTGCGTCCCCAAGTGGCGCTATATAAATAAACATACATACATACATACATACAAAGGTACATGTGATCAGCTGTTTTAAAACAGTTGTCGACCTAACACCAGTGTTTTACAGCTGGCCGTGAGTACCTTTACTACACATGTGCAACCAGCCTGAGGGGTGTCAGGATTGGCCACAAAACTTGCAGGGGGTCCCGGGTCCCTACAGTATTGCTAGCATGCATGTCAATTATAGTCATATATTGGGTCCCTATACCTTGTGGGTCAATCAGACATGTATCACTCAAACAACAGCTAAGGTTAGAATGGATTGGGCACAATACAGGCAGTGCTAATGTGAGTTATGGGTATATGAACAGAACGTCTGCATTTGCAGACAAAAGAAATTAGGCCTCATCAATCTCAGTGAGATTGGTCATTTGAGATCTTCGGGATCCAATAGCAAGACTTTTAGTCTTAGAACTTAGAACTGTAGAACTTAAAGGGCAAGTCCAGCCCTAAAATGAAAACTTACATACAGGTAAATCGCCCCCCAAAGCCCTAAATGGTAATAGTTTGAAATCTGAAATATATAAGTCTAACCTGAAATTCTGCACAATGTCCTGTTTCCCCTATCTGCCTCTTCTGAGCATGCCCAGGCTCAGTACAGGTTTCTAAATTGCTCAGTTTCCATGAGGCATCCAGAAGCATAGCAGGCATACAGTAATGAATTCATAGGACAAAGTATGATATATCAACATATTTTAAAGAGGCCATTCTTTCTAAAAGATGTTCTTATGAGGGTGGAGTTGTCCTTTAAAGTGTTAAATACGATTTATTGGAAGACCAAACACTACACGTTTCAAAAGGATGTTGTGTATCTGAAAGATGTAGTGCTCTGCTTGGTCTCCCAATAAATGGTTAAATAAGGCATCTGCCTTGCTGTACTTATCTTGTGGTTCCGCATATATATCTGGATATAAGCGTACACATATGCAAGCTACTAAAAAAAGGTTTGTGAAATTGGATTAGCTGGTAAAGGCCTGTTTTACATTTTTTGTTGTATATAGAAAAGATTAGATTGCTATGTCATTAATAGTTTATTTTTTACATGCATTTTCTGCAGTAAATACATCTGAATGCCCTTACCTCTGATGCTTTCACTCCTACATGCATTTAAAATGATTCTACCAATGTTTTGATCTCCATAGTTTATTTTGTTTGGTCAGAGATGATGGGATAGTGTGGCGACAATAACTATGGTCATTGATTACGCACACATAGGCACAGAACACCTCAGTTTTCCCAAGGGATACCTGCAATGTACATGCCTTTAGGCAGTGTGTAGTGGGATTGAGCAATTAAATGATGACGCATTCTGTACTATACAAACATTTAAGGTTTTGAATTAAAGAATGAGTGGGTTCTCTGGTAAGAATGGCTGAGAAACACAGGGAGCCCATCTTTAATTACAAAGACTATACATTAAAAAAGTGGTGAACAGGACCCTAAAAGGCATTACTGCCAATAGCCCATTTTGATCTTAATCTCTGATAGTTGGGGTTTTTTGTATGACCAGATAACTATATTCATAGAGGAATCTGTCAGATAAAAGCAAGAAATTAAATTTCAGCATTTAATTTCCTTTTTAACATAACACATTTTATTGCTGCAACTAAACATGGACACAGAAAGAAGTAAAAAGGTTTTTTCAACTCCAAAAGTTTAAATGTAAAAATGCTGCTATCCATCTGCACTATGATCATAGTTTCTAAACACTTGAAATGCACTGGTGCCCCTGAAGTAGGGTTTAGCATTTTGTTTTATTGGTTTATGCATACAAGACACACACTGTGAAATTTAACCTAATTCATATATTTCAAGCAATCTGCCAAATGTTAACTGGATACTGCTGGAAGGAGCATCTTAGCTAATGTTCTTCTACCTTAGGGCATACTGGTAACATACCGGCTGACTCTCCTTATTTGTTTAATCATCATGGGAAAGATGGCTTAATATGACTGGTACATTTTTCTACCTTGTGAGTACTGGTATTTTTCTTGACAGGTATAAGAAAACTATAATCTGTAGATTCCCTTCCTTTAAATAAATAGGTTGTTATCCTGTTTTATGTACCCTTATGCACATTATATTTAATTCAGGCCTTGTACCTACACAGCACATTACACCTTAAACGCAAAAGTTACCACAAAAGACACCAAAGCACATTATATTTTCTATCTACCGGTACAGACTGCACTTTCTCATTGATACAAAGTGATTAACACCCATGCCACATTTTGAGAGAGAACAATGGGGACTGGCATTTAAAACATATTATTTAATAAGAAGGTACTGGCACTAGTAACACAAGGTAATAAGAACTGTCCCACAATGACCTCAATGTAGGCTGGCCACAGCAAAATTGATGGGCTCAGATCAGCATAGCCTGACATTATGTTCTGAGTGCAGTCAAGTTTAAAGGAACTGTAAACTCAGTATTTGCAGTCTTTGCCCTCCGTTTGTATTATTCACAGGGAGGTGAGAACGCATATTCTTACCTCCCTGTGAATAATATTTTGCTCAGGGGACCGGGAACTTACCTTCGCTCCGCTCCCCTCGCAGCCGCTTCTTCACTGCACAGCTGCTCTCTCCCGATCGCGCGCGTATTGGCGCGCATGTGCCTAAGATAGGGCGCATGGTCGGGACAGAGCGGCTGTCAGTGAAGGAGTGGCTGCGAGTGGAGCGGAGCGAAGGTAAGTTCCCGGTCCCCTGAGCAAAATATTATTCACAGGGAGGTGGGAATAAGCGTTCTCACCTCCCCGTGAATAATACAAACGGAGGGCAAAGACTGCAAATATTTTATTATATGGGTTTACAGTTCCTTTAACTCCTACTCATTCATTCTGTCCACCAACAGTGCATTAGAGCTATATAATACTTTCCCCTATCTCTTTCATTACAGAATTATGTGTAATCACTTCACATTAAAATATATTGTGAAGGATTTCAGACAAATACAACAGTGTTCTCCCTAGAATTTTTATCAAGCCGGGTGGCATGAAAAAATAGATGGGGAACTTTGTTGGTGGGGGAAATTAAATATGCACTATTTTTGCTAGTTAATTATTTTTACCTATATTTTACCTATATATTACCTGCTTTATATTCCAAGGGAAATACTGACTGGCCAGCCTCGCATCCTGCTCATTATATAATTCGGGGATGTCCAACGTTCATCTAACTAGATATTTTAAAACTACAACTCCCAACATTCCTTGTTTGCAGAATGCAGGGGGTTGTAGTTTTATAACATCTTATGGGCCGCAGGTTGGGTATCTCCGATAAAGGTGTTTGTTTTTAAGAGAATGCCTCACATGGAGCTCCCAAAGACCTTCACAGTCCCAGAAATTAAAGGGCAAGTATTGGTCTGACTTTCCTTAATTAATCACACAAAAAAAATCCATTCAGCAGCATAGGACATAATTAACCCCTCTCCATGACTTGGGACAGTTAATGCTCCACTCTATCCATGGACGGATAAGGGGCACATTAACAGAACTGATCTCTTACCACAGTGTTGGGATTTGCAAAGTGAGCCCAAACACTGAACAACGAGTCACTCGCACTTCGATTTTTCTGTGCGCCAAAAAAACACGGGAGCGCAAGCACGTGACCCACATATAGAGCGCATAGTGGGGTTTTTGCGGCCATGGGGATCTTGAGGAAATATTTAATTATTATTATTTAATAGTTATTATCTTGCAAGTGTAAGAAAGAAGTCTTGACTGGACAGTTTCATTTGACCTTGTTTCCAGACGCAACCCTATAAAACTCACATCTAAATTCTTTAATAAATCACAACAGTGTTCTATCCAGAGCTTTTTTCCAGCCGGGTGACATGAAAAAGTAGCTGGTTAAGACCGTCCGTCTAAAAGACGATGGGGAGAACACTGCTCTAGCTGCTTTCCTCTGGTAGAGAGGTCGGTCATGATCTGTCTCTCAACATAGCAACAAATAAAAAAAGTTACTTTTCTACAGAAATTTCAGATTTATTCTGCCCCTTTAGCTTATGGCTTTATGTCCTCATAAAATCAAGGTCACTTAAAAATTACATAGTGAAAAATAAAAAAGTCTGACCGCTTCGTCATGAATGACTTCGTCATGAACCCTGACCATACACTAGGCAGACATTAGAGAAAACTTCATCCATAAAAAATGCATTTTACAAGCAGCGGTTCTTACCTTGAGATGTTCCTGTCTGGGTCTGGCCCATTCATTTTGCCATCGCAAGCAAAAAAGAAAAGCTAGGTGGTTCGTAGATTAGACGTTCGTCTATAGATGAACATCTAATTCAATCTAATCTATCCAAACCTACCACAAAAATCTAGGAGCACATACGCTTATTTAAAGTGACTTTTTTCTTCAAACTGTCTAGCACTGTAGAAAACACAATTTTTATGGGGCTGATTTGCTCATATGCCTTGGTTAATTTTTAATGAGATTTGGGTTTGGCCCATGTGGTAGCAATGGCAGAAATAAAGGTGCCTATACACTAGAAGGTTAAGGTAAAGGTAAACTACATCATTCCAAAGCTAGTATTGGGAGTGCTAGGTGCCAGGATCGACAGGGTAAACAGCATCTGCTTATCAGCTGCTACCAGTCAGATAAAACATTTCCATGGCAAAAGAGACTCAACAAACATTAGCTTTAATCTGAACTGTATGGAAAGGTGCTGGAGCCAATTCCGGGAGTATTAAAAAAAAAAAAATGTGTATGTACTTGCCTGACGTAGCAATACAGATTGTCTTGTAAAATAAAAGAAAGGCAAGGTTCCGTTTTATCATCTTTGCAAGAATAACCTCCATAAAGCATTAAACACTAACATTCCAGGTGTAGATTGATTTAAATAAATATCCATTCCAGTCCTCCTCTGTTACACAGCCCTCAAGGGTAACTAGCAAGCCAAAGCTTGCAGATATCCAGTGATGTAATTCAAACTAATAGGATAAACAGCCATTCGCAATCAGAAAATGTACGTTCCAGATTTTATCCTTTCTACTTTTCTAGGCAACAGTGCCTTAAAGGAGAAACTATAATCATTGCAGGTGATATCCTTTAAAAGTTCAAGGGATTACACATGTAATGAGGACCTGAGGTGCAATATCTTTTTTTTTTTTAAACTCTAGACTCTAGTTATAAACATTCTGATCAGTCAAACTTTTTATGCTTTCCTGGGCCCTGTTTACTGGCAATATTGTCCCTTATAAACTCTAAAGGTGGCCATACATATATACGATTTTACTCACCCGACCGAACGCTCAACATTTGGCCGATTCTGCCAGGACCGCCTCTTGTTCTTCTATGTGACTGACATGCAAACGCAAATCCCATTCATTTTGCAATCGCATGTTGGTCGCATAGAAGAACTGGAGGGGCGGTTCCGGCAAGATCAATCGGATATATGTATGGCCACCTTAAAGGTGTTGGTGCCAAATTAAGAAGTTGTTACCAGCAGCAGAGGAACTAGGGGAGAACAGTAGAAGCAGCAGGCATAATTATACCAATGTACAGATAAGTGTTAACAAAAAGAATCATCTAAACTTATTATTGTGAAAGTTATTATTAAACATAAAAGCACACATTTCATATTAGTAAAGCTGATAATTGTGAAATATCTACTACCAGGAAACTAATTTGCTGACAGGATCTGTGACTTTATGGCAAATCAGCCAGGAAAGAGGAAATGTAAATGCTAATAATGATCTAGCATGGAGACAGGCACCCAACAGGACTGCTATTCTTGTATCAATTAGCCTCCCATATGTATCTGAATATGGAATAATAGTATCATTTTCTTCTCCAGATTTACTATTGCATGTGATACCCAAAGACTGTTGTGACTTGCTGCATTACTTGGTTTTAATGTGGAATAAGCATTGTATTAGATAATTAGATATGAATCTATTAACCATACCCTTTTGATAAAATACAATCTGGGATTTTTAACTCAATGAAGTGTGTGCCAATCACAGTTGGGTTTCTTTCCCCCTTTTATATAAAAGAGCAGATATTTATTGCAGTCTGTTTAAATTTGAGACATTATTAAATTATAGGAATAAGGGTCTCGCTGGTGCATGTCGGAGTGCGGTTAGCGACTTGCATTGCCACCCGGCAGTTCCCATTATGTGCACTGCATTCCTGTTCGTTATTGGTTCTCTTGCCTGCATGACTTTTTGTGCGGATCGCATGTGTGCCAATAACATAGATATGACCCAGAACGCAATGCACATGGAGCATTACGCACAACAGCACGGTGGCTCAGTGGTTAGCACTGATGCCTTGCAGCGCTGTGTCCTGACTTCAAATCCACCCTTGGACACATCTGCAAAAAGTTTGTATGTTCTCCCCGTGCTTGTGTGGGTTTCCTCCGGGCACACCAGTTCCCCCACAATCATAAAGACATACTGATAGGTTGTGTGTCAAATAAATGTGCTTAGATTGTAAACTCTTCTGGGCAGGGCCTGATGTGAACGTATACATGTACTTGTAAAGCACTGCGGAAGGTGTGAGTGCTATATAAATCCACAATAATAAAAATAAAATACGGCATGCTCTACTATGCGTCATAGTGGGACCTAGCCCTAAATAGGGATGTTTGTTGCATTGTTAGCTCCATATTTGAGGATTGTAAATTATATTTTATATATATTTATATACTTGTATATATTTGGATGTTCAGATCCTGAATCAAAATTCTGTTTACCAACCTCCAAAAACACCAAAGTTAAAAACCCAAGTTGTATCTAGTTGAGCCATAGCCTTTTCTCTGCCAATATTCATGAATTATTATTAATTCTTGGCCTTCTTATCTAGCAAACCTGTTGTGTATGTATGTAATGGGCACATTTTTGAATGCCTTTGTATTGTTGTGTGTGGTAGAAGGATAGCGCTATCACAATGCACAGTTGTGTGTTGTGTGTGTCTGTAGATGTCATGCGCATTCTCTTCTGATTAATACTGACCGATTGTCTTTCATAGCTGGGCTTGGATGTGGCATTCATCTTTCCAAGTGAGGAGGAGTATAATATACTTCATAAGTGGAGACTCCACAACATAAATAAATCCACATCCACCCACCCACCATGGAAAGAAGCTGAGAATACACATCAGCCTAATAAATCAGAAGAGATTAAAGCACAAATTAATTTGGGCAAATAAGAGATAAAATGCACCTAAATCAAGCTTTGGTTTTTAAAAGGTTTTAAAGAAGTAGCTAGTTTACCTTAGAAACTTTCCCTCCACTAACTGTAAAAGTGTACCTGCAATAGACTGCCACTGACCTCACACTAAAGCCCCCATAAATTGCAAATTGTTTGCAATTTATGATTGATAACATGTATGATGTCTTTCCAACTGACAGCTCTACAGTATAGATTGGTTTATTGAAAAAACAAAGAT
This sequence comes from Hymenochirus boettgeri, assembly GCA_019447015.1. NCBI lineage: Eukaryota > Metazoa > Chordata > Amphibia > Anura > Pipidae > Hymenochirus > Hymenochirus boettgeri. Next base: position 110,139,955 of record CM033472.1, read on the forward strand.
TGGGCCAAGTCCCGATCTCCCGCAGATTTCAAGGTGAGGAATTTCGATTGGTACTTCCGATTGGAAAAACATCTGCCTGTGTATGAGTAGCTTTACTCCAAGTATGGCTTATTGATATAAGACCAGACCCACTTAGGGGCTACTATAAAAAAAGCAGCATTGGTAACCAATAACGTATTGTTGCTTAAACATGTATTTTATCGACATGAGAAATTTGGAAAACTAGAACAATTTTACCCAAAACAAGCAACCAGTAGCAGCTTGTTAATTAGTTGCAATATAAACCTGTTTTTATGGGAATACTCCAGTTTTGTTTATTCTCAAAAAGGGAATATTAAATGGGAGATGGAGCCAAGAGCTCCAACAAAACAAAGGAACTGGTGGTAAGGGATGAATCATGCCATACAAAATGCAACGTGCAAGTATCACTTTACACAAATTGCTATCGCATCTTCTTGGGGGGATTTGTATTGTAAATCCTCTCAAACGTCAAAAAGAAAAGTTTGAACATGTGAAAAAGAAAAGAGCTAACATTAAAAAAACCACCTATAATACTGTATCCTCCTAACAAGTAAAGAGTGCTATGTTTTTTAATAAAAGCTTTACATTTTCTACAACTCTTTTAAACTAAGGCAGCTTTAAAAATGTAAGGAATTGGTGTCAATCAATGGCAATATTGACATAAACTCCTTTTTACTATTTCCGGTTTCCTACCATTCTTTGAGATGAGGCAATTATAGGATCAATAACTGCACGGATCTACTTGTTTACTAAAATTAATGAGAATTGTGGCCATCCTGATTGGCAAAACTCATCCTTTTTCAATACCCCATAATGCACCTTGTCCCATTACTATGGTTGTCATGCTTGCCTGTGCAGATGGTGGACGTGTCTGACATTTACAGATTTTTTTCTGTAGGATAAGGAATTTACATTGGCATACAGCACATTTTCAGAGTGTATTTCCTTTTTTCCCAATCTAGCGCCATCTGCTTACAATCCTTCCCATCACATACACAAAGCAACGCCTGCCTAAGGAGCTGGAAGAGTCAGATGATTTACATGATCTGCAGTTGAGTCGGGTGACTGTATCTATTCCAATCTTTTTATTTTTCATCAGGGTCTATTGATCTGTCAAAATCACACTAAGAACATATCGGCTGTAATACTCCACTTAGCATAGGGTTATGAATCAGCCTCTATCAATACATAAATTCTGATTAACACGAATCGTACTTCTTCGTCCAACAATTGTAAATGCAAGCTCAACATATTTTAAATACTAGGGGACAAAATACTTTTCATGACAACACAAAGCATCTGCAGGCTATAAACATTTTCTCTTAGAATGGAAGGAATACTATTAAATAGAAGAGAGTTTGCTTGATTTTCAGATCCTCTGGGATCTGTCACTTTGAATCAAGTTGCGATGAGACAATGAGGGGCTGTCACAGGTTTTCAGGAAGCTCTTTACAACCTCTTTGTTTTACTACAGACCCAAGTATGGCTGTAAAAAGGTTACAGACTTAAGGTTCGTACACACGTGCGATCGCGGGTCCCGACCAGCGGCGCACGATGTGTCCGAGCGTTCGTTTCGGGCGATAATCGGCCCGTGTATGGGCACTTTATCGGGCGAAAAACGGCTGTTCGGTCGGGGATCGTTGCCCGACCGACCGGGCAGATCTCCAAACGACCAGGCATTTCGCCCGATAAAGGGCCCATTCACAGGCCGATTATCACCTGAAACGAACAGTAGAAACGATCGCACGTGTGCATGAGGCTATACAGGGAAAAAAAACACTTTTTGGCGCACTTTCAGGGAGATGTAATAAAAGTTCTTATCATTGAAAATGGAGCTAATTGTGCCCCAACCAATCAGATGTTAGCTTTCAAATGGTAAATAAAATCGGATTGGTTGAGGCAAAATTAGCACCATTTTTAATGATAAGAACTTTTATTACATCTCCTTGAATATGTGCTTGGAACAGTAAATTGTAGTTTTTCGAAATGTAAAATTTGTACCTAATACTACTGCTTGTCTTGTCTAACATGATCTTTAGAGAGGGCATAGCAATATTGCTCTGTATATAATGTAAGCATTAGGAAGCTATAGGCAAAGTTCTTTAAAGGTAGTTAACTACAGCCTTCCATGGCCCCAACAGTCTCAGTGGACATTTATACACTTGTCCATTTCTCATCTCCCTGCTAGTTGGGCATGTTCATGGAAGAAAAAAATATTTTTAGATATTTGTGTGAGTTTAGTTTTAACATAGATTTTGTTATTCTGCTCTGCTGTATTCTGCTTTACCAGAAATGACTGGTTCCTCGTGTTTGCACTGCCAATTTGGACATCTAAACATGACCATTTGCTCTGCAATAACTTGTATATAAATTAAGAAAGGAATAACAGAGTAATGTTTTCCTTTCAAAACACCAATTGCAAATGAAACAATTACTATTACTGATTATTTCAGAGCAGCAAAATTTCTAGGAGCCCTGCAGAAAAATAAAAAGTACAACAATCAGACAATCAAAACAGGGATTAAACATAAGCATATCGGGGGCTTAATCCCCTCCACACCTAAAGAAAGTGATTAAGTCCCTGAAACACTGTCATGAGTCAGCACAGTAGGTAATACATTAAGTTTAATCACTAAAAGTGTGCTTGCTGCACATGTACCCAGGAGTTTTTTGCTGTGCATTGTATATCCAGTGATTAAAGTACTACATTTTTGTAATTTTTTTGTGTTACCAAACTGACGTGTTTTATTTCACAAAAAACAGGAACAAAATTATAACACGCAATCTCTTAAAAGCAAAATGACAGAACTTGAAACATTAAAACTAGTCTAAAAAAAATCTAGACAACTAAACCTGTCATGTGTACTGAGACATGGGTAGGGGAAGAGGCTAAATGTACACTTAAGGTTTGTACACACGTGTGATCGCCGGTCCCGACCCGTGACGCACAAGCGTTTTGGCTGATAATCGGCCCATGTATGGCCACTTTATTGGCCAAAACCGCTGCTTGTTCAGTGATCCGTCCGGCAGATTAGGCAACGATCGCCAAATGAAATCGGGCAGTGATCGCCGAACGAATGACCTTTCGTTCACATCGTACACATCGTGAGTCTTGGGTCAGGACTGACGATCGCACGTGTGTACGAACCTTTAGATTCTTGCTTCTTGTAGTGATGTTTCTTTGGGGGTATCAATTTTACACCCAGGAAATACATTATAAGTTGGTACTCATTGCAGAATATTTTGAAGATTTTATAGAGCATTTTATGTCAGAATCTAGGCCCGGTAAAATGCAAAGAATATAACCACTGCAGTGGAAATCTTGAAAACGTTTAGGTTAAAAATACAGCGATAATATTGCTATTTGCCATTGTGATATATAGTGTTAACAAAATGGCCAAACTAGCTTTCCTTTATAAGCATGCCATTTTTTTTTAGATAAAATTGCTTTGTATGTTGCTTTTTTGTTTAATTATTTATTGCCATGCCACTCGTTTTGTACAATACATGGATTTTGAAGATACAGCATGTACTGTTAGTCATTCCATATTTGACCCTTTTGGGTCGTAAATGTGTGCATTCCTACAAAAAAAATCTAATTCAGATATTTACATAGAAATTATATTTACCTACTATACACTATAGTCTATAGACTACTCTATGGCTCCTCCCACAGTCTGTCCCTGACATTTCTACCATCTCTGACAAAGGCAACCATACATTAATGAAGGGGAGGGGACCAGAAAGCTGTCAGTTACTGAAAAAGTAGAGTGTCCATTTAAGAGGAAGAATTTTTATAAGATTACTATAAGACTAAATATATTTTAGGAATAACAGTATCAAAAGCTTTCAGCATTGTTTCCAATCCAGTGAGTGTTCTGATTCCTTTTATCTTTTTGATAGGGAGCCATCTGTTCTGCTGTGCATTTAAGCTTGCTCATTCCCAAGTGAACACTGTCTATTGGGAAGGTTTATGTCATGCATTTGATAGACTTCCTCACACTCCATTGGTTCTCATGATGGACAGCATATTTTACTGTGCTTGAAAACTATATATTTTAAAGCTTAAATTGTTTGTTTCCAGCTGTTTGAGAACAAGGAAACGTCATATAATCTCTTTTTTAATCCTTACTTTATAATTAAATTTGTTCTTGCTAGTAATTAGTTTTTCTTTTTCCCTTCTCCTTAACCAGTCTGGCTAATTCATAAAAGCACATTTTGTAAATACTACTTACTTTATCCAGCTGTTTTCATTCTTTCTACAAACCCCATTTAGGGACACATAACAGGCTGTTCTAGGTTCATGTTAACAGTTACCAGTAGGAACACTTCTTTCTTTGCAAAAAACATTTTTTCTTACACTTTTTTCTTTCAGATCCTTATGTGAAAATTCATCTAATGCAGAATGGCAAGAGATTGAAGAAAAAGAAGACCACAATCAAAAAGAATACTCTGAATCCATATTACAATGAGTCTTTTAGCTTTGAAGTACCATTTGAACAAATTCAGGTAACAAGCTTTATCTATTCATACATTTGTCAAGATATGGGGTAGATCACTATAAATTATTACTGATAATGAACCTTTATAAATACTGGCCTTAGACTGCAATTAAAAAAGGAACTTGAAAGTGTTGCCCTATACCAGTTATTCTACATCATCTTTTTAAAGATATAATTAAAGATCTCTTGTAGGTAATTTTCCTACCCACCTTTACTAACCTTTACTAAAATGTATACACATGTAAAGTGGTGTATATATATAGGCACAGTATCACACAATTACTGTAAGATGTGCAAGTGCATAGGGGTGCCAAATATTCAAAAGAACGAGACAGTATTTATTTAAAAAGGGTTTACAGGCCAAATTAAACTTAGAAGAGTAAAAAAAAAACTGTAACAGAAAGATTGTGGCTAATGGAAATGTCCACCCCCAAAATCATATTTTAATATGTTATTGGCCAGTTTTTGCAGGCAGATTAGACAAGTTAGGGCTGTTTACATTGGAGAAGCGACGTTTGCGTGGGGACATGATTACCTTATACAAATATATTAATGGGCCATACAATGAACTCTCTGGTGCATTGTTCACTAATAGGTCTTATCAGAGGACACGTGGACATCCTTTAAGGTTGGAAGAAAAGAAGTTTCATCTTCAGGTTAGGAAAGGTTTCTTTACAGTGAGAACGGTGAAACTGTGAAACTGTCTTCCAGCAGATGTGGTAATGGCAAGTTCATTAAATAGCTTTAAAAAAGGCCAGGATAAGTTTCTAAAACTAAAAAATATTGAGAATTACTGGTATTAATGCATATAGATCTGGTTGATCCAGGGATACTTTCCGATTGCCGTTTGGAGTCAGGAAGGAATTTTTTCCCCCTTTTTAGCTGGGGTTTTTTGCCTTCCTCTGGATCAACTGTTAGGTAGGGTTAAAAAAAAAAAGAAAAAAAAAAAGGGGGTGAATAGGTTGGACTTGATGGACGTATGTCTTTATTCAACCTTAATTACTATGTTACTATGTTCGCAAATTCCTCCGCGGACAAATTTGCCGCGACTGATGGACATTTGTCCCGACCGAGTGCTCGCTACAAATAGTCCCTCTGTGTGTACCAAGCCTTATTCTGACACAGTGTCAGACTGGCCCACAGGGTTACAGAGTAATTCCTCGCTGGGCCCACAGCCCATCAAAGGGGCAGTTTTAATTTTAAAAGTAATATTTTCATTGTAAAATGAAAATACTTGTTTGCAAAGTTGCTAAATATGATATATTGTCAGACTTGACAAATTAAATTTTGTAATCTTTGTTACTTAACTTTTTTCGTTTAATGTGTAGGTTAAATGACAAAATATTTGATAAAATTAAACCTCCAACATGAAAAACCAAGTTATTAATTACCCCTATGTGCAGGGCTGTGTATCAAGTCCTTACACCAATGTACTTATGAGATGAAATCAAAAGTCAAATAAATCCGCTCTTATTGATATTGAAGCCGATGAATGAAGTCTACCCTAAAATGTGAGGCAAATTCCCCCTTTTTATAGAACGGTTTAGAAGATGCAAGTTTCTGCTATGGCATTTTAAAGTCTTTCCTCCTAGTTGCTGGGAATTAATAAGATTAATTATGTTCGGCCAGCGATCGTGCCTATCAGTGCCAAAATACTGTCATATGCATGTAATTTCACTCCCCTTGCCTCTAGAAATCTTCTGACTTAACTGTAAATTCAAATTCACTTATACTTAATCTGCCTCCTGGAATTAATACAATTTTTATGCTTTGCAAATGCTAAGAGTTGGCACCACCAGAGAGCGCAGGCCCTCACCATTAATTGGGGAATCATGTAGATCCCACTATGGGTTGGTGGATGACTATAAATCCTGAGTGCCAAAATAACCTCAGTGTTCTCCCTAGCACTTTTAAGCTGGATGTTCCACTCGGCTAATTTAGGTGTGCAGTCATCTGATAAGTGGGGAAGTATCATTCAGAACTCTCTCTGGACCCGCTGCCATCTGGAGATCAGCTGATGTCATGAACAAAGGGCAAGCAGGGAAACAAGTTAGTAACATGTTGTGCACTGTATATGTATATGGTAGTGTAATATAACAGTTAGAACTGTTAGAGCGATGCAAGACACATTACTAACTTGTTTTCCTGCTTGCACGTCGTTCGCATCGCATAACTGTTAGATCAATTCAAGTGGGAAACCTTAAAGGGCATGTCCACTCCCCAACTAAAATATGCCCCACTGTGTTAAAAGATCCTTACCTTTCTTTTACTCCTTATGGTTGTCCTGCAAAGCCTGATGAAAGTCCAGAAAAAATAAAGAGTAGAAGCCTGCCTGTGTGTAATCCATACCTGCCACTTACTGTTCCTCCGAGAGGATTCTGGCATGCGCAGTGGAGCTCTCCCATCTCCCTCACCCCCTCACTCTGGATCCCTGGGCAGCCAGATCGGTCTATTGAAGAAGGCAATCCTCCCAACCCAAAATGCTATGTTTTAAACACCTAAATCAGCCCCTCAATGTACTTAACCGCCCTTGTTTCCTCGGCTCCCTCTGCTGCTCTTCCCCGGACTAGCAGCCGGAGTAATAATTCGCAGAGTCTCAACCAATCACAGACGTGGCTGCCGGTTCTGTCCTTTCTGCTGTTCTGTGCATGGAAGAGGCCGTGAACGAGGAAATTAAGTCTGGTAAGTACCTTTAGGGGCTGATTTAGGTGTTTTAAACAAAGCGTTTAGGGTTGGGGGATTTCCTTTTTTGTTTTAGGGGTGGAGATACCCTTTAAAAGCATTGAAAAATAATAAATAATAACTAATAAAACAAAGTATATTCCTAATTTAAATGCCAGTGTTTTCTTATAATTTCATGTCGTAAAAAGTCAGATTTCACAGTCCTTGCAACAGAATAACATCGACATCCACCAACTACACGATCAGACCAAATTTGACAAACAGAAACAGTTTTCTTTTATTATCAGATATGCTGAAGCAATTATAATGTGAAAGATTGGTCGATCGTCCGATAACCTTGCTAGGTGGGCAGGCACCTTTACACCATAGTAAATAGCCCAACGGTCTATGAATTTATTTTATATTTTCTCTTGTGAATGGCAACATTTTATTTGATACCTGCAATAAACACTATTCAATATCAGTCGATCAACGCCAACCCGTGATTCACAATGTTTCAGCTGATAATCGTACTGCGTATGGGAACTTTGTGAAATCTGCCAGGCGGATCATCAACAAGCTCCAACTGAATAGCCGTTTCGGATGACAATGTGCCAATTAATGGCACAATTATTACACGAGACGGCCATGCATACACATTCTGCATTGCATGTCGGCCCCCCCGATTGCACGTGTGTATGAAGATTAAGGCTCATTCAAAAGGTTTGTTGACAATCCAATTGGTAGGATCATCGAGGCCCGACTGAATGGCAATTTTGGGCAACTGAGCACCCATTACACATCTTGATCACACATGTGTTCGAGGCTTTAGGCTTGGTGCACGTGGGCAAACAGTTTTTTATATTATTGTTTAGGGCTTCTTTAAACCAAGGAGCTAATGCAATAAGGAGATGTAAATGTTTGCCTGTGCTATTAATTGAAGCAACCAGTCAGGTTATACATTTTTACTGGGTTACTGCAGTAAAACAGAGTACACAAAGTACTGATTCAAGGACAATCCCATCAGGTCCTTTATACCCACACCTGTAGTTAATGCAAGACAACTACAGAAATCTTGTCTACTATTGGGTATACATCTGTACTGTATGTTCCCACCTTTAGATAACATTTCATTGGTTGCTGCAGATTTAATAGCACAGGCAAATATTCACACCTTGCATTGCATCAACCCCTATGTCCCTGTCTTTAGAACAAAGATGTGTAGCGTTCAGCAGTGCATGAATCACTTTTGTAACCAGAAATGCACATTTCAATTATAATAATAGCACAAATTCAAAGGAAACGGCAACCAACATTTGCATTACAGTCACAAAGGTAATAACCATATTAAAGTCTAATTAGACACTATAGTTTAAGTTTAGGCCAAGCAAGGGTTAAGAAGAGCATAACACACTGGTTTCCCTTTGTGCTTTTATGAAGGACTGAGGCTTTCATGCTTATTTACACAGAAACCAGGGGGTCCTTTTCATCATTGTAATGTTCCCCACACATCAGATATCTTAAAACAGGATCCTAAGGCAGGATCCAGGAAATGCTGCCTCAGAGTCTCTGTGCTGCTGCTCTGTAGAGGAATCCAGCCTACAGACTGTGCTAACATTATCTCCCGCTGTAAATCAAGCCGCAGGCGCCAGCCACTTCACAGTTCTCTCTTGATGACTTAACCCTTCCCTTGACATATATGTATTTCTTCTTAGTTACTTCTCACTAGCCCTTGATTGCCTACCATGACATTACTCATTGTTATTGCATCAAATGTGTGGGTAAAATATGACAACTTGAAATTTTTAAGGATAATTAAAAATTGTAATTTCATTACAGGGCTATTAAACACTCCTCCTCCCACTTAATAGTACCAACGGTGAGGACCTAAACCACTAGGTCCGTACCTAATTATTTACAACAGCCCTGCAAAGTAGCCTTTGTGAAGCCAGCTCAGGACCGGAAAGCCCAGTTAGCGCCTTCACAGAGCCAAATTTGCAGATCTCGTTATTGCGTAAGACTTAGGGGTGAGGACTTAGCAGTTTAGGTGCTCACCCAATGTACTATTAAGTGAAGGGGAGGGTAACGGTAACTTATGGAAACAAGCAGGTAATTCTGATATTCTACCCTTTCCAAAGTGCTATTCAGTGTCGGGGCCTGATGTGAATGTATAGATGTAATTGTAAAGCTACAGAAGATGTTGGCGCTATATAAATCCACAATAATAAGAATTTAGATAGATATGTAAATGAGTGATAATAGATATGAAATGTTAGGTGGAGTTCCCCTGGTCTCAGATTTCCTGGTGGGCCCCAACAGTCTGACACTAGCACTATTGCATGTTATAAAGCAGGGCACGTTAGTTACCAACGGGTAAACCATCTCACCAGTTTAACATGGCTGATTTTCATCTGGACTAGTCTGCAGACTACCAGAACCACACAATAAATGATGTCGTAGAACTCAATGTGATGCAGAACTGCTATCATCCTAACCTAGTTGGCTTGACTTTCTTCTAATAGCACCATAGAGTAGAATTCTCTGCCTAAAATCCATCTAGTCACTACAGACAAATGACTACACATTTTAAAAGCATGTAGTTTATTCAGGGACAGTGTGGGATAAGGCTTAATCTATTTAGGATAGAAATTTAAATGTACTGCAGGGGAGGACTGGGTCAGTAAGCAGAGGGGCGAATTCCCCCCGAGCCATTCTTTTATACACTAAATTAGGCCATGGTTGTTGGTTTGATGTCACAACACACTGGCCACCCTAAGTCAGACTGGCCTGCTAATGGCAATCAAAGTCAAAGCTTTCTCTGCGCTGATATCACACCGTGAAGAAGCCTATAATTGCCACAATAGTCCGATATCGGAGCACACATGACCTGCAAAAAGAATGGTGACTACATGCGCTCTGGAAACAGATTGCAGCACATGCAATGTGGCCACCCACATTGACATGCATTGTGCTTTAATTCACACGTGCTAACGGATCACAAGTGCGATTGCTGGCACCTGAGAAATTGTGTAAGTGTGGCGTCAGCAATTTCTGTCATTTAAATCATGTAAAAACGTGATTTAGCGGAAGATTTGCTTTAACTCTCTTTATCGCATAGGCTCCCGCTGTGACAAGCCGGCGCAGTGACTAACTTCCCATGTGCCAGCAGCTTAAGTGAATGGGGAATTCTAACAGTCACCTGAGCTGCTTTATTGAAGAAAACCTGACATGAATTAAAATTACCCTGACTGTTTCTCCACATTAGACTGAAAGAAGAAAGGGGAGGAAAGAACTATTTGTGCAATTAAACCATTTTCTGCTGCATTGAGATAATTACTTAATTATATTATTAAGTACAACCTGCTCAGAGACACAGACAAATATTTTTTCACTTTAAAGCTCCAGCTGCTTGTCACAGCTGTGTTATGTCCTTTATATACAGTAGAGAAAGGTTACTATACTGTACAGTAAGGACTGTCTCCAAGGGACTGAGGTGTATTTCCTGACAGCAAAATACTGCAGTTCCCCTGTCCTGTATTTTCACATCAGAAAATTAATGCAATTACCTTTCATTTTAATGTTTTAAGTGTTTCTGGTGGGTTGCCACCATGATTATTCCAAATGAATTGTGTGTGCTTAATGGGGAAATTTAGCACAAATACATATTCTTTAAAAAAAAAAAAAAAAAGTATTTTCCCATATAAATTACTCTCTCCATTACTCTTCCCATTTATTGATTCCCCTGATTTGTGTCAGTTATGTTTCATCCATCCAAGGGGTATTGCATGTGTGCAGTCAGTGCTAACCTGGCACCTGTACACAGATATATCCTACTAATAATTAAACAGTTATTTTTCAAGACCTTGCTTCCACCAGGTATCTTCGGTATGATCTTCAACTATGTCCAATACTGAAGGGAATGAAAATGAAGATCCTGGTGGAGTATTAAGTATGCCAAAACGTGCTTTATTCTACTAAAGCATGCTGGGAGTAGTAGTTTCCTAACATCTGTGGGAATTCTGCTGTCCATTTAAAGGGCAACTTAAGCCTCAAAACAATACAGAATCAGAAGGCAATCTTTTCAACAACAGATACCATCCTCTTTCTGATTCTGTATTGTTTTGAGGCTAAGTTGCCTTTTAAATGGACAGCAGAAATCCCATACAGATGTTAGGAAACTACAACTCCCAGCATGCCTTAGTTGCTGGGAGTTAGTTTCCAAACATCTGTATGGGAATTCTGCTGTTAATTTAAAAGTCAGCTTAAGCCTGCAGTGGAGAGCACCCCTTCCCCCGAGAGCCCCCCAGTTGCAGTTTTCAGTCCTTACCAGCATCAATGTAGCTCACAGACTCCAAATCCGGCTGCCACTGACTGCACAAGTACTGTTGATATGCCGGCTAACATCACTACTCACGCCTGTCTCACTGGCTGCCACCAAGAAGTGACGGCATATTAACAGTATTAACAGTACTTGCACAGCATGCGGCAGCTGGATTTGGAGTCTGTAAGGACCTTGACTCGAATATTAGCCGAGGAAAGGTTTTCAGGTTTATTTTAAACCCTGAAAACCTCAGCTTATACTCGAGTATATACGGTAAGTGTAAATGGCTCAGGGACCTGGGAAAGGGTCTGGGGAACATGTTCAAATAACTAAAACGTATAAAAGAAATAGTATTCAAAATCTAGGGCTTGCGTATTCGCTATTTCTCCCATATTCAGAATTGAGGGTTCATGCATTCGGAATTGATGGTTCACATATTCAATATTTCTCAAAATAAGCTCTGTATTTGATCATTTATGAAAACCGCTTCTTCTTGAATATTTGATTTAAAAAATTCCATAATTATCAAAGATTCCGTCGATTTGTGAAACCCGAGAGTTCAGTTGGAACTGGGTTTTATTCCCAAAGGATAATTCAAACTAGATTTGGCTGTATTGTCATGATAGACACAACAGTAATTGTGTCTATGGCCTGTTTTACCATCATCCCTTCCTATTGCCAGTTTTTGTAAATGCTTTTATTTATCCAGGGTTCATGGCAGGCTCTTTGAAGCAACCTTATGGAGATATAGCCAATATGAAATTAGAATTGTTTGTGTACTAGAATTCTATTGCTTGTATGTATTCTATTTTTGGTCTCTAGTTGTTAGAAGAAGATATGCTCATGTGGAGAATACCAGCCTGGCAACAGCTTCTTTAGAATTCTACAGAAAAAGCTAATGAGTCAACAAAATTATGTGACATCATTAACTAACAGGTACTTGCACTTCCAGCAAACACTTAATTACAGTATTACCCTCTGCACTGTGCTGTACTAGTTGTTACTGTCTGTGCACACAAGAGCTGAAGCTCCTTTCCTTGACAAGATGATTTATTTTATTCCCTCAAAGCAGATAAAGCCTGCTGCACTTTTTATACTCATAGGCAGGCAGTGAATCATACACAGGAATGTAGATATCTAATGCAAAAATATGCAAAACCCTAATTAGTAAGTGAACCAGGCATTACAGTGAGGGGACTTATGAGGACTACTTAAGGAAAGGATCTTCTCTACAGATAGATCTTCCCTATCTTTTGCTGCGAACAAGGCTATTTTGGAGTAATCGACAGAGGCGAGAGGCCAATATCTGTCCTTCTGTATATAAAGCCTAATACTTTTTTTTTTACATAACATATTTTCTTCTCTAAATACATTTTCATCTTTTTATTGCAGACCTTCCTCATTCAGATAACCACTGATCAAAATTGTTAGCCTTGTGGGAATGTGGTTAGCCTGACACATTGACAGCTAGTTTTATTTTTTCCTTTTTCTACAAAGAACAGAGTCTATAGTGACGCACATTTTATTTTCTACTTCCTTAAAGATGGTATTTACCGTACACCAGGAATTGTAAGTGAATTAGGGAAGGTAATTAGTGGGCCTTCAAACCTCTAAAATACTGTTATGAGTGTCATTAAGCCATTTAATGTCAATCTTTTCCTACATCTGCTTAGTACAACAGCTTTGGTTGAAACACTAGGTAATGAACAAGAAAAGTAAGTCCACTGCTGACAACAGAGAACAATATATAAATGATATAATAATGGACAGATGAGAGAGTCAGGGGCTACAAATGTAATAAGAAGTGTCAAATGGTACCACGAAGTACTAAAAAATTATGGAAAGCAAAATCACTGAAAAGAAATATAAACATCCAGATCTTCCAGATAATTTATCTCCCGCCAATAGGTGTAAACAAGACCTGTTGTCAGTCTGCTAGCATGGCCGTCTGCCCCCTCTGAAGTTCTGGTGCACAGTGCACTCTCTCTGGCTCATTATAAATGTGCTAAGAGTTAACTTGTCATTTAGCAAACAATGCTGGTGACCTGTCCCACAGAATGATCACTGCACCATGAACTGTCAGATAAATCATCATGATGCATTGCCTAGCAATTTCCTACATTGGGCCAGGTTGCATTTTCGATAGGCCCCACTATAATTGCAATGCAGAATTTGGGTGCAGAATTTTGTGGTTACCCAGCTTTTACTTCTGTTAAGTTAAATAATGCATGTAAAGTGCAGCAGAAAAAGCAATTGTTGGAAAAATAGAACAATGAGCAATGCAGACAGTGAGTCGTAATCGCGCAATTTCCCTGTAATTGCATTGTCTATGCGATCCAAAAAACAGATCAAAACATACACATTTTAAGTGTAAAATATTAACTTTCCTTGAAATGAAGTAAAAACTATTTTAAGCATATATAGTGGGGCCTAGCCCATACAGTCACCAACACAATAAAACACTATTCACGTTCCTTAAAGGACAATTCAACCCTCATAGTAACATCTTTTAGAAAGAATGGTCTCTTTAAAATATGTTGATATATCCTACTTTGTCCTGTGAATTCACTACTGTATGCCTGCTATGCTTCTAGATGCCTCATGGAAACTGAGCAATTTAGTGACCTGTACTGAGCCTGAGCATGCTCAGAAGAGGCAGTATGGGAATTAGCATTTAGTCATTGGGGGGTGATTTACCTGGATATAAGTTTTCATTTGAAAATCTGCTTGATCCTGATGACATAGTCTAGTGCAATTGAGGAAATGTCAATGTACCACCAGCCTTACTGGCACGGGAAAGCGAGAATGCATAATAATAAAGCACCACCATCTCCATTTCACTGGTATTGCAAGTGGGTTGAGCAAATAGAAGAACTATGATTTAAATTTAAAGTACAATTATAATCACCTCCTCCCCACACCTCTTCTTTTGAACCCAGGGGGAGGACCTAAACGGATAGGTCCACACCCTGTGTTCTTTTTAGTTAAGTAAAATAGAAGATAACTGGTGCAATCTCAGTCTGAAGTGGGTGCTGACTAAACCAGGCTCCTTTACCATTTGGGGTCATATGCAAGATCATTCCAAAGTAAATGTGTTTATGACAACCCACACATATTACAGAACAACGTTTTGTGAGATATAATGCTCCTTCCAAGAGCAACTACCTCTTTTTGTTGTTCTTTCTAGTAAAGTGCACTTCTTTTTAATAACTGAATTATGACATAACCTTTCTACCATGATAAATAACAGATGACAAATTAGGGATGATCCTTGTAATAACATATAAGCTACCGGTCCTTCTATATTTACAGCTCACCTCACACACAAGATAGTATGGGTCACAGAATGTGCTGTTTCTACCTTTAAACTGATAAATTCAAATCATAAAAAGAGGCCACAAGGAAACAGACATTTTTCAGACCAGTCACAATGGCCAACTATATACTGTATTGTAAATATAGATCAATAATAAAAAAAAAAAAAAAAAAAAAAAATATATATATATATATATATATAATGTCAATCTTGATTCTGTGAGCCACTTGATTAATATAAACAAAAAATAAAACCATTACATGTCCCCTCCACATGTGAAATATTGTTAATGTACAACCTGTGGGCTATATTGCACAGTTAGAATCTGGGGGTTTTCATGGTACTTTCCATTACTGTATTTAAAAAAATTACCATCATGAGGGAAATATTTTTTTTATTTCAGAACAGTCTTTCTGATAAATATATTAGAGAATTATGGGGAAAAGCTCTAAATAAAGACAAAATAAGCCCAGCCTTGCTTTTGTCTGCAGTTCCAGCATCACTGAGGGCAACACAGTTAATCCATAAATCAGATCGGAATATTATTTCCTGACTCCTGGGAAAAGAACCTTCTTATGCAATTTGCTTTGCACAGAGCTGCTGAAATGCCAAATAATATTAGCATGGTAAAACCAGGAAGCTATTCCCCTGACATGCTGCTCTGGTCAGACAGGGATTAGCATGTTAAATATAAAGCGAATGTTTTGAGAGAACGCTACGTGTGTATGTTGAGTGAATGTGACATTGCTTGCATACTGATTGCTTTGTGAATGTGCCTTTACCTAGTCCTGTTTATCAACTGTCAGTATACTCAATACGACTGCAATTTCATCAAAAAATCCTTAAGGCAATATTAGTGACAAACCTACAAATACAATTGTGTTCTGTTGTATCCAGCCGATTATTAAGCATTAACAATGATATTATGATTCAGCCTGAAAGGTTAATATTTCATCTTTAAAGGGGAAGTATAGAGGGAAAAAACATTGAAACTAATTATTTACACTACACATGCCTCTGTAATTCTATATATTCACACAATTTATCAGGAATCAATTGATTTAATTCTATTTTTAATGAGGTTGGTGGTGAGCTGCAATTTCAGATCCTAATACAGACCAAGGAACACTCCAGCACACCGGTGTTGGCTGTATGCCAGACAAGTAGATAGGTGCAGTTCCCCTAGCCCTCCACTCCAAGGGCCAGAAAGTTCTCTAGCACAAGAAAGATATGGGGAAGCACACTAATCAGGTGAATTCACAACTATTTATTGTAAACAACAAATAACACGTTCGGGGATGCCAGTCCCCGTGAACGGACAGGGCATCCCGAAACGTTGTATGTGTTGTTACAATAAATAGTTGTGAATTCACCTGATTAGTGTGCTTCCCCATATATTTCTTGTGCTAGAGAAATTTCAGATCCTACTATGGTCCTCCTTCTTCCCAAGATGCTTACTTCCTTGAATTGGTCCTAATGTCTACATCATTGGCTGTTGCGTGATTTAAACATGCTCAAATCTCTATTGAGAAAATGACAGTAATGGGCACTATTATGTGCTCCTTCATACAGTATTTCTTTATACACATTAACATTCCTGGATGGTCAGATGGTCAGTGGAATGAAAAAATATGAATGTTTCCTTGAAAGCATGTGTATTTGCACTGAACTTCCCCTTTAAAGTACAACAATTGTGGTACTATTCTGGGTAAGGCTGACTTTTACTTGCCCTCACACTGCAATTGAAAAAAGGATGCATCAATAGCAATAAAGAAAACTGCAATTTACTGCCTGAAAACAATTTACATTTTATATCTGATACTTAAAACAAAATACACAATCTACCAGTGTAGGATTTGGTCTGGACTGTTGAACAGAAACATTATTTCTGACAACTATTCTGTTAACATTTAGCAGGACCTGCTTTAAACTGCAGTGCGTATGAACCTTAAAGGAATAGTTCACTCTCAAAGTGAACTATTCCTTTAATATACTGATTGAAGCCCAGGAGGTTAAGGAGCTATGCCTTACCTCTCGATCTTCATTCAATATTGCAGGGTCCGGGAACAAAGATACCAAAGAACTTACCTTTTATGCGATCCACCGCAGCCAAGCTGTAATCTCCGACCGCTTCATTCTCCTGTACAGCAATAGAGGGCAATACACGCATGTGCACTGTGGCTTTACAGAAGAGTGAAGCGGTCGGAGATTACAGCTGGGCTGCGGTGGATCGCTCCTGGGTTGATTCAGTTGCTCAGTAGAGATCCGAGCATGTTTGACCCATCCAACAGCCAATCAGTAGAAATTACGGTTAGGAACATTCCAAGGAAGTGGTGCATCCTGGGAAGAAGAAGGTCCCTTAGAACCTGAAATGTTAGCTCACTAATGTCAACAGCAGGGAATAGCAAGGGGTATGAATGTAGAATAACTGGGTATGCATATTTTCCACTGAATTTTCCATTTAAGCAAACCAGAGTGGCCACAATATTATTAAAGGACAACTATACTGTAAAAATGAAATTTTTAAAAATGAAAAGCACCTGGGGCAGAGAGGTAGGATTGATCATTCTCCCAATATTGTTTTGTTGAGGAGCTACAGCACATACAGTTTTCATCTGCCAGGTTATGGCCCTGGGCCATTCTATATTAAAGATAGTGCTGAAGCATACAGGAAGACTGGCAGAAGCAGTTTTCTTCGTCCTGCTGCTCCTCATAGAAATTATATTGGGAGGTAAAAAGCACCAATCCTACCTCCCTGCCTCAGGTACTCTTTATTTTAACTGTTTTTAAAAAACTTTATACACACTATGGTTTCCCTTTAATTAGATTAGATTAATTAGATTATTCACCTAGAAAATACATACAGATTTAATAAACATTACCCATCTTTTAATTTTCGGGCTAAAAAGACCAACATGTTCCATGAGGTTCCATTTCTGTAAACACATCTGGAGGGGGAATCTATCATCTTTAAATAAATCAGTAATGTACTGCCCAATTATTATTTAGCTACGACAGCGCATTAAGGCTTGTACACACATGCAATAGCAGGGTTGGCTCCATGATCATAAGTGTTTACGAGCATTTAGTTGGATACCTATTGCAGATAGGAGCATGGAGAAAATTGGAAACATTTACAAGAGTTAAAGAAGCTCAACAGGTCACTCTTAGAAGTAGGATTTGTTGTTATAAAAATCCTTGCACTTCTGTCTTATCACTGGCACTGGATTAACTTGAGACCTTCTCAATAGTTCCAAATTCAGTCGTCATAGAAACGGTGTCAACCGCTGCCTGCTTTTCCCAGCAAGGAGTAGCAGGAGGGGAGAAGAGGGTTGGCAGAAGGTATAAAGGATTGAGGGAGGGAGGAGGGATAGCTCAGCAGACTAATTACTGCAGGAACGGCAAAGGATAGAGTGTGACAGAGCATTAACACACTGTCCCTAAGCTCTTAAGACACCTTCTATCACGGGGATATTGGAGGTTGTATTTATTTTTAATGCATTTTTAGCCCAAGTTGATTTTTTTTTCCAGGCAAAACTGTGGTACAACTATCCACAGCACTAATAGCAGGGGCAAGTTTCATGGCCGGGCCCCTGACATCCCCCCCTCCCCATGAAAGGTACCAGACCTGCAGTTTTTAAAACAGCTGATCACTTGTACCTTTACTAACATATGCAAGATCAGCTGTTTAAACACAGCTGATCTTGGTACTTGCATGCAGATTGGTGGGCCCTCTTAGCCCCCGCCCTGGGGTCTGTAGTTAAGGCTGGGTAAACATGGCATTTTTTTTGTCACGACCGAACATTTGCTGCTAGAATGTGAACCCATCTGCCTGTGTGTACCCAGCCTAAGCCCCTGATTCAAACAATTATTATCAGTCTCTAACAGCTAGAATCAAACAAATTTTAAATTTTTTTTTTAGAACAAGTTAAATGTAAATGCAAGGAAAAAACGATATTTAAACTAACATATAGCAGTTATGAAAAATGAAAGGGTATCTCCACTCCAAACTCTAAAAATGCCCCCCAACCCTAAACGCTATATTGAAATCTTAAAAATCAGGACAGAAATGCACTAACCAACCTTTGTTGCCTCGGCCTCTGCCTCTTCTGTTTCTTCCATGAACGGAAGAGCAGAAGAGGCGGGAATGGAAGCCACATCTGTCAATCACAGATGCAGCTGACTGTCTTCAGAGGAGCTGAGGGAACAAAGGTGTGTTTCTGGCCCAATTATTAACATTTGATCATTGGGGGGGGCCCCTATAGTGTGTGCATTTTTTTTTTCAAGAAAGATCAGGATCAAGGGATTTCTTAGGGGGGAGACCTCCACAGTGCATGCCAGTGTCAGGTTCCTGGATTTTGATCAAAGTCGCTATTGTGTAGGGGCCAAATCCAACCAACTGTAATGCTGACCACAACATTGGTCAGGGAAGATGGAAAATTTCCATCTGACGGCATCGGCTCCCTTAATTTTAAAGCAAAGAGAGCCGATGTGTGTGGTTTCCATCGCAATGAGCCGACAGGTACTAATGTGATCTGTCGGCACATTGCGATGGAAATCGCATGTGTATTGACACCTTTAGGGTTTGAGAGGGTGAGGGAGGCAAGCATAAAAATAAGTAGATTTCGCATATAGAAAGATGGGAAGCTAGAAGACCCTAAAGTAGAGAGCTGACAGTGAGTTATCTAGATCGCTCTCCCTTCACCATGTAAGCGGAGAATGCTGCTTAGCTACGGACAAACATCTTAAAACACATGTCATTGCACACGCGACTGTCGTCAAATGGCTTTTCCAGACAGTAATTGTACATGTGTTGTGTGGCTGTTCGGGTCAGTCGTGTTCAAAAACTGTGCCTGGAATCCCCCCTTTCTGCCTGCTCTGTGCGTTCTGCGGTTCAACTTCTCCAGGTGCCAATAGTTTGTTACTTTGTTAACTAAGCTGTGAATTAGAAGCAGCTAATTTTTTTAATGTTTCAAAAATGTATACAGTCTGCACTGCGATTGACAGCAGCATAGACATATGTATCAATATTAATACTATATAGTATATACAGTACTTACTATACCCACTGTACTGTGATGGAGCTTAGTGAGCATTAAAGGACATGTAAACTGGGGCAAATCATTTTTTTACTAATCACACAGTAATTAGGATTAATTACCACCAACCTTAAATCTTTTTTTTTCTTCTCTGACCTTCCTATCCATTGTTTTTTTAGCTTTGGGAGTTTTACTTTTTAAAGAGGGTGGGGAACAGCTAGTCAGTAAAGAACTGTCAATCACCCAGCCCCTCCCCTGGCACACTACATGTAGAAACTATCCATTCTATAATTATTATCTCTCTATCACTGCATGGCTAATTGATTCAGCATTAAGATCAGGAAAAGGAATAAGCATTTTCTGTTTCTCTGTGCTCTTTCTGTGCAGATAAACCCAATCCTGCAGTTAGCCGCTGTCTGTGTTATTTGAGTCCCAATGTAGCACTGTACCTAAATAAATCAATTAAAAAGTCCTCCCCATACACACACCTTCAAACTTCTACAGCTAAAATAAAATCTTACTTGATTCAAGCAGTGATTACATCTCCCAGTGCTGCTTACCTTCCTATTGCAAAGTAGCTTTACTTTCACTTTCGCTATAACACAAAATCACTGGGTAAATGCTATTGGCCGTAGTTAGGCACAGATCACCTCCACTGCACATGCTCCACACTCCATTTATGCCTTAGTTTTGGGAGGGGGTGGATACATAGAGAGGAGACATGCATACTAGGATTGAGCTGAACAGGACATGAGGAGATCTAGTGACAGGAAGCACACACACACAGATAGTTCCACATATTCTTTATACAGAATGATTGTTCAATGCACCCATACGTGTAGGGTTGCCAGCTTTGCCTTTAAGATCCAAACATGTATAGAATCTACATAACAAATGGCTGGTTACCATTTCATTTAGAAGCACGATGCAGGCAGCATTGATTTTTAATGTAGCCATACAGCATGTATTTAATGCAATGAAACTAAGCACTGCAGCCTTTAGATTTCATACACGGACAAAACTTTTCATCCCAACTGTTTGATGCAGTGATTTACCACCTCACTGCCAGTGAAATCACCTCAGATTTTTCGTCCCACTCGTCCAAACAATACATGGAAATATTGATTGGTCGAAATATTAGTGGCCCTGAAAACCGTTTGTGTGTACCCAGCCTTAATGAATATTTATTAATGAATATATAACAAAGTATAAACAAAGGTGATATCTGCTAACTGTGATAATCAATATGGCAAGTAGAGTATATATAATATTATTATATAAGCCATATAAAATAAAATATATGGATGCATTTGTTCAGGAAATTCCTACAGGACTTGTTCGGTGGTAGCCCATTCAGGAATTGAATTGGTCAAACTGGAGCACTGTCAATTGTTCCATCAGTGCAAGTTCTTAAATCAGTGCAAGTTCTTCTAAATTAAATGATAATTTATGTTAAAAATATTGAAGTTTATTTTGTTTTTTTGTTTGGCTCTCCTTTAAGAATCCAGCATTACTAATTTCAGTTGCACTTCACAATAACACATGCTATGATTCCTACTAGTGGCCTAATCTGCCTACTAGGAGTCTCAGTTACTACAAAACAAATTGATAGAATTTTCGTTACAATACCATATGACATTCATTCTACTTGTATTGTGAATTCTCTTGATTTGCTTAATTGGTGCACAATCTTTGTATGTAGCTACATTATTCAATTGGCTATCCTTATTAAGTTGATACAACTAATGGCACTTGCAACATTACGCAAAATTTGTGTCGCGTAACTGACGCAACCAATGTACTAAGCCGTTAACAGGTTTTTAAGATGTAATCTCTAACGCCAGCAGATAACTGGTGTCAAAGATTTGCAAAAAGCAAACTCCAGTCACAATGCACTGAGAGCCAATATCAGCTCAGTGCATTGCCTAAAGGGGGCAATAGAGAGCGATAGCGACTCTCGGTACATAGCCCCTATGTATGCAGCATGTCTGTCAGGTCTTTACCCCTTTCACCAAGACATGATAATTGTAACAATTATCATGTGGGCCTTAATTAAATGATAATATGAAATTTGCTAACCTCCTAATCATTTATCAATGAATTACAGCCAAAATTGTGCAAAACGGTTTTGTTTTGTAACAGGGAAAATCATTTGCAAAGATTAATTTAGCACCTTTAGATCTAACATCATCTCTACAAAGCCTGCAGGACACAAAAATAATGGGTACAGAAATACATATGGAGAGCTATTATGCTGTGTGAACTATACTGAGATACATCAAATAACGTATCAGAGGAACCACAAACAGTGTCTCTCTCCTCCTTCTGTACTACCGATATGGATGTCTAAATGACACAAATGATAGTGAATGAAGTGCAATCTAAGCAGCAGGCTACCCATTTTGACTATTCAAAGGGGAAAATCAGACCTTGGGGAGTCAGTGGAATAAAGGCAAGGAAAAAAAACAGAGCACTTTGATACACAGCAGATCAGAGTCTCTCATTACTGCCTCCCTTTGCTCTTTTTGGGCTTTCAAGACAGACTCGCTCTTTTGAAAACAACCCCAGGTAGCTGTAAAAAGCAATGCCATGTGCCCCTACATGGGAGCTGTTGCATCTAAAGGCTGCAGAGCAATTTAGGTCTCTGCCCAGCTGAGAGTCCATACTCTGTATTGGCATATGCAACTGAATATGCACAGCCATTAAATAATAACAATAATCACACAGTTTATGGTAAAATGGCATATCAGCCACTGAGAGAGAAATTCAAGAGGCGCTTTTGTTCATTTGCTTGTGGCTGTAACTGTGAAGGCCATGTTTCAGGAAAATAATAAGTTAATGCAAATAAACATATAATGAATATATCATATGTACATATGAGATAACGGGCACAGTACAAAGAAAACTAATTTACCGATATTAGCACTTACATTTTTAAATATGGTGGGAGGAGAGCAAAAAACATCCTACAGAAACATGCCATAGGGCCTTGTCCATTTTGCGGAAGACTTCATACACAGGGTAATGAAATAGCATGTGATATTACAGGGTTAAATAGTATGCGGAGCATGTGACAAAACAGTATTTTATAAACAGAAAGTATATATATATATATATATATATTCACTTATATGCTCTAATTGTGTATCGTGAGTTTTTTAAGTAGAAAAAAGAAAGCTTTATTTGCCCTTAAGCTTTCATAAACTAAACAATTTAAAAAAATTAAACCCAGTGAAATACATGGAAAATCAATCTTCACATATTTGCTTTTCTTTCCACCAATTAACCACATACAATAAACAACCCAGTCATAAAAGTAGAAAATGCAAAATCCTTTATAAGAGCTTGTTCAAACTAGGTCCGTTTTTTTGTGCGTTTTTCCAATGGACCGTTTTTAAAAACTGCACGGTCACATAGAATTCAATAACGTTCACGCTATTGTGTTCCATTTGTGTCAGTTTGCGTTCTAGTCCGTTTCATTAAAAAATGCACTGCATGCTGCATTTGTCAGTTTTTGTCAATTTCTAGCCCTTAGCTAACTGGAGATTGGCACTATTTCCCAGGAAAACTTAAAATACAATCCATTCTGTTTGCTCTAGAACAGGCTAAAGCTGGAAACACACTATACTATTCTTTGAAAGATGACTGAATCTGTAAGATCTACACTCACAAGCGTTCTCCCTATATAAAGTACATGGAGATCATTTGTGACTGCCAAACATCTAACGATTGCAGCAAACCTCCTATACTACGGCAGTTACACACATCGGTTATGTGTGTATCCAACTTAAGGCCACACCAAACTGCACAGAAAAAGGGGACACATTTGCATATGTTTTTAGCAGTTTACATGAAAGCTTTCCAATTCCTATTGACAGAATTACTCACACCAATGGTGATTGCATGCATTTTAAAAATCGGTCTGAAATGTGATGTGCACAATATGAACCGCCAGATACAGAGCAGTGCAGCCTAGCCCTAATAGCAGCAAAAAAATTTTGTTTCATATTCATTGGAAATTTTCAGACTGTTTAAGGTAAAATCTCTTTTCAAAAATGCTACCAAATATATATATAATATAATATAATATAGATATATATATATAATATATATATATATATATATATATATATATATAGATATATATATATATATAATAAAGATGTGTGGTGGTTTTTTAGAACTCTAAAGGTATTTAGGTTAGGTATTTTCACAAAGTGATATACAAACAGAACAACCCAAAACCGGAGCAATGCATTTGCAAGGAAGCTGCTTTATGAGACTGAATGGCAGTGACCCTTGTTTTGCTCCCCGCCTAAGCTCATGCAGAGTTTTCCTGACTGATCATCTCCAGCATCAGTCAGCACCTACTCACGTGTGACGTGCATCTCAGCAGGGTGGGGACCTAAGCAACCCTGGGAAGGAGTAATTGGAGTGTCTGATAGGCAAGAGCATAACAGGTCTCTGTGCTGCAAGACTGTGGCTTCCAACTCTCAGAAAGAGCATACCCAGGAGCATGATATTTGCTTTGATTAATCTGCTGAACCAATCTACTTCCTTTTGGCAAGAAGAGCAGATCTCTATTCAGCATTATATAATTAATAGCAATCTAGAAAATAAATGTCCATGCCCATTCAAACAAAAACCCTAAGGGTTAATTCTAGTATGACAGGATTACATCCCAGGCACTGTGTGTGGGTTGGACAGAAGGGTTATTGGGTTTACATGTTGATTTTATTAACTCATGCAGTGACTTATGTGTTTTTACGAATATTTTAAACCTTAAATTTTAAAACTTTTTGTAATCCATGGGAAATCTGTGTAACCATTTTGTTCTACCACTGGGCACATGATAGGTCAGGAAACAGTTAACTGCATTACCTGGCAGGAACCATGTCTTTCCGAATTTCATGGTGGTCCTGGCATGGCCACAGTTTTTGTGAGCCAGGTAACATAATTTTCCTATTATATTTAATAGCAGATTAAACATATACAGACATTTTCAAAGTTCTTATTTCATTACTGGGGAAGTAAAAGCTACAATTCCTACCTTCCCTTCTGCTTTAATATTGAAGTCTGCACAATCACTTTAGGATAGTATCGGATGACATTATAGGACGATTGTGTCTCAAACAAGTTAGGGCGGCCCATGACCAGCTATCCTAATGTAATTGTGTATGCAAAATTGCAAAAGTAAGGCACTTCTATATTAAAGCACAAGGGAAGATAGAAATAGCTTCTACCTTTCCCAGAAAATTCTGGTTCCATGCTATAAAAGCTGGCAAGGTTCAGGAGCGTTATGTGTACCACAATCCTAAGATAATAAGCCAATTTTATTAAAACTTTAACTGCCAAGGGTTTTGATAATGCAGTAAACAGGCAGCACACAGTAGTAAGCCTTATTATCTATCTATCAGTTGGATAATAATGCCATTGGCAAGAAAAAGTACACAAATTGGAGGTCAGGAGCACTGGTAGGGTGAGCAGTGCCATGGGCAGATTGCCTGCCGTGTTACTCCCCTTACAATAGAAGCCAATAATGGCATAATGTGACCCGGAAGAAGGGACGTGTTTGTCCCGAAGCGTGCGGCGGACGGTTCTTGAGATAGCACATCAGCCACGCGGAGCAGGACGGCGTTTACCCAGCAGTGAAAGTAACAGCTTCTTCTGATTAGCTTATCATGGACAATCCGGGTGGCTGTCATCTTTTGTGGATCTGGATTTGGACTTTGTGGGACTTGATCACTACTTGGGTGAGACCATTCCTTAGACTTTTGAGCCCAGTTAATTATTGACTGTCCTTCATCTTAGCCCTACTACATATTTTTCTTTGGGGCCTTTGTGTTGGGGTATACCATCAGGACTGGATATGTTCCCTATTTATACTTATGGGCTGCCAATCGATTCATAGTTATTGTTTCCTGTATATTCCTGCTAGGGGTTATTCTGCCGATACTCATTTCTTGTTCCCTATGGAACTGATGTGCCTACATGTTTTTATTTTTATGGTGTTTTTCTGTGTGTGCATTTAAATAGATAGGGGGATAATTATAATAAAAACTAATTGATACTTTTAATATATAGTGTGGTGTCCACCTCCAGATCGTTATCTATTAATGAGGTGCGTATTAGCCCTCCGTTTTTTGTATATTGTTGGATGGTACTTATATGCAGTTGGAGTGCTCTTGGGTTCTGTGCCCTTGTACTACCTAGCTTGACCTTTCTGCTGTTTTTTCTGGCTGTTTCTGTTCTTTGTTTTTCTGCCTTCTTTCTTATTATCTATTTATAATAATGGCAGCTCCCCTGATTGGGAGCATTTTGCCATTGACTTCTACTAGACAGGATCATCGTGCCCAGAGCAGGATTTTCAACCTGCTTCATGGGTGCGGCGGCCCTGTTGGAGGTTTATGACCAGCTTTAATAAAATAATTTGGCTTAAAAGAGTCAAATGACTGTTTTTTTTTTCTTTGGGGGGGGGGGGGGTTATATCTTTTTCTCTTTTATTCTTCCTAGTATTTTGGACTGATACCTTGCACAGTTTTCAAGCTAGAAATACGAAATTTGGAACAGACATGCGGGACACATAGGAGAAGTGTGTGATTACCTAGATAAGGAATCAGTGAAATTATTGGATATTTTTTGCACATAGACTTTAATGGACACATGTCACAGACCTAATCAACGACTACCTGTCTCTTAATTTCATTCATCTGTGTCATGAGCCTAATCAATATTGATTACCTTCACCTGTGTTGCAGGTGTAATCAAAGATGATTAGATACAGCTGATCAGAGGGTACACACAGAGGGTACAGTGTGTCTCTGACATGCACAAGTCATAACATTACAAAATAAAAGCACAATAATTAAAATACATTTTTACATACTGTTTTTCATGACAGAACTTTATAATTTTTAAACTCAAAGCACATGCAGACACTACAGAGGTTTAGGAATTTTGTGGCCTTCCAAAATGTAACCTTTCAACCTAAATTTAAAGTTTATACTTTCCCTTTCTAGCACTATCCATTTATAGAAGTGTATGCAAAGCTACTAGCCTGCAGACCATTCACCAGATGGTGCCAGCATTTACAGCAGAATGCTGGTAAGGAGAGCTCATCAGATAACTTTGCAATAACTATAATGTAAATTGTCCGTTGCCTAGCACACATAGCTGCCACCGATTTAAATTATTGTTAATGTGGAGTCTTTTTGTTGAGGATTTTTGACTGCTCCAGCTCCCTGCTGTATATGCCAGCATGGTCATTAGAATGTTTTGTGTGCTAGAAACCTAGATCCCTGTATCGACGTAAGATGTGCGCAAGATGTTAACGAATGTCTATCGTTCGTTTGCAGCAACAGGCGCTTATTCATACATCTGTGCCTTCACACACTAACGATGGTAGTCTGCTGGTCAGAAAAAAAAGTGGTACCGTCGTTATTTTGGCACAACCTTTTGGTCTACTGAATACCACACAATCAGACAGATTTTCATAATATAATCGGGGTAACATTTTTTTATGATATTTCCACACAATGGATGGACCAAAATGTCATCCCAGAATCGACCATCTATACATGGTAAAATAAAGCTATTT
The DNA here is from genome assembly GCA_019447015.1 of Hymenochirus boettgeri. Lineage (NCBI taxonomy): Eukaryota > Metazoa > Chordata > Amphibia > Anura > Pipidae > Hymenochirus > Hymenochirus boettgeri. Next base: position 110,167,412 of record CM033472.1, read on the forward strand.
ATCATAACAAAATATGTTAAACATTTTAAGGAAATCTAAATGATATATTTTTTGGTTTTATATTGAAGAGAGCTATTTAAACCTAAATGTCTGACATTTCAGCAGATTCATATTGCTGCTGCAGTGGCGTGTAATGGGTTGCAGTGCTATCTACTGTATTATGTTACCAAACCATGTAAAAAAAAAAATGTTACTGAAACAAAACAGCTTTCATTGACACTTTTCCAACTCTGCGGCCAAGGCCTATATACAAAGCTGGCTAGGGGAGTTCAACCACACTGTCTGTATCTAACAGACATTTCCGGAATAAGCAGCCTTAAGACTCTTAAGAGTGCAACAAGGCCACTAAACCAGTAAACATGAAACAGAAACCCTTATCTGAGAATACAGCTTTTTTTGAGCAAGGCTTTCAGATGAGTAAAAGTTTAAAAGCATGTAGTATCTAATAAGAAATTCAGTGGAAACCTGCAGTACCCAATGCATATTACATTGTAGCTGTTATGACCTTATAAGAAACCCTGTGAGGTTCAAGAGCTAGTTTGACCTGATAAAAGATCTTGACAGTCTAAAAGCTTTTTTGACCTGGTAAAGAGCAAACCGCCTGAGGTTTCAAACGCCTGCAGTGCTTGATGAAAAAAAATTGTACTGTTGGAAATCATATATATCAGATGAATTACTCTTTAAGGACAGAATTTTTCTAGAACACAAAAAGGAAGTTGTGATTCTGACCAAAGAAAATGGCCTCTGGGGCTGAAATGTTTCTATTACATAAAAAAGAATCATTTAGTATTTAAAAACTTTTTGGGCCTTAAAACTCACTGGACCCCACTATTTTAAATTATTAAAAACACATTTGGATTGACCTATTAGTTCAAACAGTGTAATAACAAGAAACAGAGAATGCTAAAAGCTTGCATTACCTAAGGGGAGCAGCAACTACAGCTTTCAACACTGCATGGCTCAGCACAGAGGGAGCCATTGGGGTGTTAAGTGGCCACTCATTATGCAACTAAATTGAAGCATTGGTGACCAGTCACTGTACCTTGAACTGCAAGCTAAATGTACCACAGAAAAAAAGTCAATTACAATTTAAAACATATTCAGGGAGATTCAATAAAAGTTCTTATTGTTAAAAATGGTGCTAATTTTGCCCCGACCAATCAGATGTTAGTTTTCAAATGTCAAATAAGATCTGATTGGTAGGGCAAAATTAGCACCAGTTTTAATGATAAAAACTTTTATTGAATCTCCCTGATTGTATACTAGAAGTAAACACAGTAAATGTCAAACTGTATCATGTCCACTACTGCTTTGTCCATAACTGCTTTAAGCAGTTATTAAGCAAGAAAAGTTTAATCCTCCAGAAACAATGTAGCTACAACAGGAAAACATGTTGAATTCTGAACAGAAGAATGGATGCAAAAAAAAAAAAAAAAAAAAAGGGATTCTTCAGGCAAGCGTGCAGTCCTTACAATGGGTCAAGGATCCCACGAGGCTGCATTAACTATATTGCCCACCTTTGTGCAAAAAAAACATTATAAAAAACAGTAGAATACAGTACAGTATAATACAATATAAAGAGGGGCAACGTTTGTAGATCTGCCCCTGCAGTCGCCATTTTTCTTCCAATTTCTCCCTGTTGTGCACAATGTATTTTTACAAAACCAACAAACAAAAAGGTGTGAATTCAAAAGCAGAACTTGCACAAGGTTAGATATGGGTGAGATCCAGAGTCCGGCAGTAACTTTTATGGATTCTACAGCATTCTAACACTAACCAGCAGATTTAAAATAATATTCACACCATACATCCTTGCAAATTCTATAAAACAGCTATTTTTCTGTACAAACATTGCTTAATCCATCTTCCTTTCAAAGTGCTGTAATGTGTGTTTTGCTTTAATTTCCTTCAAAGCTAAATCCCAAAGGTTTTAACCATTAAAACAGCAAGAGTTAGATACATCCCAGATAGTGTGGGCCACACAACTTAAAGTGCCTTATGATATTATACATGTTTCTCCCTGTACATTTGTGAGTCTATTCACAACAGTACTTTCTAAGTCAGCCTGTAGGGAATGTCAATGTTGTGCCTCAAATGATGGCAATAGTGTACATGTTGTGCGATTATTTTTTCCCTTTCTCTGGATCAACCATAGGATATGGATCATGTGCAGGTTAAAAGGTTTAAACTAGATTGAGAGCTGACTTAATTCAACCTTATTATCAATATTACTATGTATGTTACTATGAATGGACCATCTTAAGTAACTGTGTATGTTTACTGAAAGAGAAAAATGCTACAAAACAGATAATTAAACATTAGGATAATAAAACTGTAGTTTCTTAAACACATTTGCATCTTCCAATAAAACAAATGTCTAAATTCTGTTTGTCTGTGACATGCAATACTCCAGAGTGAACTGACACACAGAGCGCGCTGTCGTCCCCACAGCAATCAAAGGCTGAGCATAATGTGTTCCTCTCTGTCTAGTAAGGGGAAAAGGTCATGTTTGGGGTCAGCCTATCTAGACAGCTTCCAAGCACCTACATACCACTGCAGCAGATGTCACAACAGATGCATAAGGGTCAAGCACACGCTCTAACCTCCTATCTACGGTGCATTAAGGGTAAAGTAGAGAATCGCAATGAATAAAACAAGAGCTAGATTTCTAGCACCCTCTACAGCAGAGTTCGCTCAGCCATGAAAAGAATATTAGGCACTGGCTGGAAAAGTAACATCACACCTCTGGGTAGCTAATTCACCTCGCAGCCTCTAAGTGCCTTTGCCTATTTCTGTTAAATAAAACAAGGATCAGCACTTAGCACAAGACAAAGAAAGGACATGCAACACCAAAACATTTGAAAGCAGCTGAAGGTCTCAGATTGCAAAGAACTGCTAGTCTCCATGGGTGTCAAAGGTGTCTGCAATGTACTGCACTTGTCAGGGTGAACAGCTGTGGGGATCATCTATTCCCTTTACATAACCTGGTGCTAATACACTGCAAGTTCTTACCTGGTAAGTAGTATAGGGGTGGCTTCAGTCCAAACATGATGCTTCTTCCTTTTCTAAAACCAAAATGCGTTTAAAGTCCCATACCAGGCAAAGCGGAAGAAGGGGGATCGGTTCTAAATGAGAAGGGTGGGGGGGTCAGGGGAGCAGATTGTCTCAGAGAGAGCAGCACAGGCTGGGAAACACAGCTCTGCACACTCCTCAAGCTGCCGTCCTTCCGTGTTTTCAGCTTCCAGCCCAGAAATGCAAATCATTACAAAAAAGGGAGAGGGGAAGAAGTGGGGAGGGGCGGTGGGTGTGTACAGCGCTTAGAATCACTGCTGATCCCCAGTCATCCTGACAACTCAAAACCCTCCAGCTCTTCCTTCACTAATTTCAATGTCAAGGGCGAGGGTCAATGGATGATTGCAAGGGCACGGAACGGCAGATCTGCTTTGTATCCACCAAAATACATGGATACCAACACAAACACACCCACTTCTAGGATTAGTTAGAGCAGACACCTGTGTGAAATTAAAAGAGATAATGAAGCGCCAATGTGTCTCCAGTCCCAGAAGGAACATCACCACTGACTAGAGATATAAACACACACGGGACAAGGAGAGGAAAACACAAGCTGTCTCCAGGCTACAATCATTTATGGTTACATTAGTGACTGTGAGGGGGGAAAGGGACATAAAGGAAGATGCCCCTCTACATCATTTTTGTAATGCAGTAATAATTCTAGGCATGTTAGGAAGATGGACATTAAGGTATGAATGGTTTGCTGCTGCTCCAATCTCTTGCACCTAATATGAAAAGGATTAGATAGAATAGGGAGCTGCCCATTCCTCTATATGCTGGCTAGGGCATGAAGCTGGGTACACACAGTACCAATCTTTAGGAATAGTTTACTTGAAACAGCAGCAGAACTGACAGGGCCCGGACGCTTTTTAGTTTGAATAAACTATACCGCACACACACGACAATGCACGCTATAGTTAATTAGAACCAGGAAGCCGCTGGGAATTTTCAGTGCTGCTGCAGTGGATCATGCAAAAGTTTCTGCTATCTTCATCCCTGGCTCCTGGTCAATTGATTGAAGAACAGGAGGTAAGGCATAGCTCCTTAATCTCCCGGTCTTCAATCAATACATTAAAGGAATAGTTAAATTTTTAAGCCACATCTAACTGGTCATTCGGATGAACAGGTTATCAAACGTGCTGGAAAACCACTGGCAGTCCTGCGATCCTCTATGGACTGCATACTTGGTCGGCTAGAAATGTCGGCTGCAACTTTTTCCACAACCAAAGTGCTTCGCCACTAGCAAGCAATCAGTCGAAACGAATAGGATTTACACCTCAGGAGCCTGTAGAGCCAAATAACCTTGTGCCCTTAGCCCCACCCCTAAACCACAACCATTTTCTCTTTTTGGGGAAGAAAATAGACTATAAAGGGGTGGGGTTGGATTGGTGGGAGGAGATTGACAGCCGCCCCTCCAAGCTCAGGCGCCCCTAGGCACATGCCTACTGTGCCCAATGGTAAATCCAGACCTGCATCTCATGGTGTTTACCCAGCCTTACAGAGGAGGTGCACAAGACAGAAGGTGCAACAGAATGCAGTCATTAGCTGTAATGTCCCTGTCATAGCAGTGATTGACAGTTGCAATCCGGAATCTTGCATCAGAGAAAAGTATTAAAGGCTTCAGGGACAGAGGGATGATAAGTAACTATAACCTACCCCTGTAGTGGTTCCGAATGGGATTGAGCTATAAATAATATCCCTTATTGGCAGTAGCGTGCCGATTATAACGCGGAACTAAGGCAGTTACAATCAAAGAAGGTCTCCCTTCCCACCCTTCAGTCCTGCCCGCGTGTCCCCCATCCAGCCCACAGCAAACACTTACGGGAGTTTGCTTTGTGTCAGTGTTCTCCCCAGCATCGGGTGTTTTCCTGTGTCAAAAAGTTATTTCTTTAAAAAAAAGCTGAAGCACGGACACACTGAATGAAGGCACGGGCTGTCAACAATGTTGGAATTTAAAAGTCAGAGGTTAGTGTTAAAAATTGTGCAACTTCTGCCTGTTCTGTTTTTTCCACACTGCTTGCTGTTTCTAATATCTATATGTCTGTCTGTCTCTATCTAATATATATATATATATATATATATATATATATATATATATATATGTCTGTCTATTTGAGGCGATGTCAGTCTGTGGCTTGCCCTGTAAACATACAAAATCTAATGCTGATTTAGTAGCATGATGTAGGCTGCATCATTCTAGTAATAGCCAGAAGCCGTAATGCCCAATTCTGAAAGATGGGTGTGGTAATGGGTAGTCCATGATCATTTTTCTAAGGTGGATATCGGGGTGGATCGGGCCAAGCAAATTATAGGCCTGGTGTCTCTCCCCTGCCACAAAGCATGCATTTAATAAACTTGTACTTAGTCTTTCATTTTGAAGTTTTCATATGATTTTTATGGAAAAGTTGCCAACCCTACTGAGAATTAACCCATAATAATATAAAAAGGATTTTCATTAGTAGTAAATGTTGCAGTTTAAACAATTGAGAGGAACACTTTTGGTTTATTCTCAGAGAGATTTATTCTAAATTTGAGATCGCCAACACAGAAAACCATATTCACAAAGGCTTTGTGGCCAGTATCGAATAAGCAGGTGTTATTCAATAAAACTTCTTATCTTTTAAATGGTGCTAATTTTGCCAACCAATCAGATCTTATTTAACATTTGAAAACTAACATCTGATTGGTTGAGGCAAAATTAGCACCATTTTTAACCATAAGAACTTATTGAATCTCCCTGTAGGTGTTTAACACATTTGCATAATCAGGCATTGTGGTAATCCAATGCGAGTTACCCTTAATGAACTAATGCAGCCACAATGAATCAATTTCTCTGCCTGTAAAAGGTAGCTTACTTAGCCTTCCACATTCACATTAATAATGTGAAAAATCAAGAAAAAGCAGCACAACAGGACACACGACTTTACCCAGCATTGAAAGATCATTTTACATAAGTGTTAATGGTCTTTAAATGATAAGATCAGGTCCCCCCAGCTGGTGTTAAATATGGTGCAAATTTGTGAAAATGTTTGAAATGGCTCCAAATTGGTGCTATTAGAAATTTTGTTCAGTTTGATTGCATTTGGCACATGTAGAACAGTGTCACTGCAAACTGTTGCAAAGCCTTTTTGTGGCATTTGCACCCAATTTTGCAATAATGAATATCAGTGAATAAGCCCCCCCCATGTCTTTAACTTATATTTCCATTTGTAAATAAATATTGATCTAATGTTCTATATATATGTGCAGCTTTGACTGCAAAGAGTCTGTGTGTGATGTTTAGGCCAATGAGTAACTGAAACTTCAGGGACCAATGTTGTGGATCCCTAGCGCAGGATGTGGTTCTCAGCTGATATCACAAGCTCAGTTCTTAATCTTTGGTGTGAAAAGCTCTCTGTTCAACCAGACTTCACATGCTTAAAGCAAATGAACATGCAAAACAAAATGAAGTTCTTTATTATTTTCAAATAAATATAAAGCTTATAACTTTTTTAAGAAAATGTAATTGAACTGAAGTTCTGACAGGCCTACACAGCACACAAGGCAGGGCATTTGTTTAGTTATTCAGACTCAGGGGACTTTTGCTCACATGCATTCCTTCCTGATTCTGGGCTATATGATGCCCAGCCACTAAAGCATTTCCAAGAGATAAGGACAAAATACTTGAATAAACAAAACTGCAGAGAGTTGAAAAGCAGGAAAAAATGAGAAACAAATTTTAAACATCCTTCTGAAAACATTCTTGAGAAAATAGAAAATATTTACCAAACTATCAAAGCTTCTGTAAACATTTATTAGCAAATGTGTTGTGCATTTTACTATTTGTGCGAGGAACAGAAAAATACATCACATGTTTCTTTGAATCCAACATCTCACATGGCATGACTTACAGCTGTCTTACATAAACAACATGGTTTTCTACAAATCGAGAGGGAGATAGATACAGTCTATCACAGTCTATAAATCAATGTGTCACAGTTTACCTATGAATATATGGATCTATACATTAACATATTCTAGTAATCAGTACTAATTTCGAATATTGTGTGCATACATAATTACCATTTATTGCAGAAAAATTGGTTGGGACAGATTGGTCAGCTGGTGGGTTTTTAATTAATTCACAGGGAACTATTCAAAGGGGTGTCAGTAATTGTACTTTTCTGTTTTAAGGTTACTGTTTAAAGGCTATGTCACCCCTAAAATAAAAATTTAATATCATGCTCCCCCATGTCCCCCAGCCCCAACCGCATGTTTGTTTTTTTTAAAAAGCCCCCCAAACTCTTACTTACCTCCCCTCGTCCTCCGCCCACTGCCGGCCCTCTCTTGCGGAAGATGCAAGCAGAGGGGCGGGACCGGCAGTCGCGTTCTGGATTGGCTGAGCGGCAGCCAATCACGGACGCGGCTGCCGGTCATTCAGTGCACGGAGAGCGGAGAGGTAAGTAAAGTTTGGGGAGCTTTTTAAAAAAAACAACATGCGTTGGGGCTGGGGGACATGGGGGAGCAAATATTAAGGGGGTTTAATGCTAGGGGGAGGATAGTAGAACGGGAGGGAGAGGGAGGGGGGGAGGGAGAGAAGGGCTGCACACGCATGGCGGAATCTCCGGAGGCCAGGTGCAGGCAGTGTCCTATATGGACCTCTAGCCTCCTGGTGGGCAGTTTTTGGAACTTTGGGGGGGGACTACAGGAGAACCAGATGGAGTTGGGATGTGAGGTAAGGATTAAACTACACTACATGGTGGGGGCCAGTAGTTGGGGGATTATAGTTTTGGGGGTGGACATGCCCTTTAAAGGGCATGTGCACCCCCAGATTGAAAATCTATACTTAACTTATCCACCCCCACCAACCCCAAGATCATTATATAGTGGATAATTCACCCCCTACTGTAATTATAAGGATATTATAAGTCACCGAGGAGTTCCATGACCATATTTATACAGGACACGGAACTCCGAGGTACTTTATATCCCTTTAATTTACGTAGGGGGTGAATTGTCCATTATAACCTACCCCTTCCATCTCATTTAAAGAGAATGTAATAGTACCACCACCCTCCCTGCACCAGATTTTGAACAACCCTGGGCTGTTAACTGTCACGTGTTCTAAACCCCCCACCCACATATCTGTCCGTCTGTCTCTTTCACTATGTCAATCTATCAGACAGAAAATTAGATAGAGACATGCAGACATATAGATAGATAGATAGAGACATGCAGACATATAGATATTAGATAGAACTACAGACAGACAATATATATATATATATATATATATATAATATATTATATATTAGATAGAGACAAACAAACAGACTATAGATATTAGATAGATAGAGACATACAGACATATAGAATAGATATTAGATAGAACTACATCTATCTAATATCTATATGTCTGCATGTCTCTATCTAATATTTATCTGTCTGATAGATTGACATAGTGAAAGAGACAGACGGACAGATATGTGGGTGGGGGGTTTAGAACACGTGACAGTTAACAGCCCAGGGTTGTTTCAAAATCTGGTGCAGGGAGGGTGGTGTTTACTATTACATTCTCTTTAAATGAGATGGAAGGGGTAGGTTATAATGGACAATTCACCCCCTACTGTAAATTAAAGGGATATTAAAAGTACCTCGGAGTTCCGTGTCCTGTATAAAATATGGTCATGGAACTCCTCGGTGACTTATAATATCCTTATAATTTACAGTAGGGGGTGAATTATCCACTATATAATGATCTTGGGGTTTGGGAGGGTGGATAAGTTAAGTATAGATTTTCAATCTGGGGGTGCACATGCCCTTTAAAGGGCATGTCCACCCCCAAAACTATAATCCCCCCAACTACTGGCCCCACCATGTAGTGTAGTTTAATCCTTAACTCACATCCCAACTCCAATCTGGTTCCTGTAGTTCCCCCCCAAAGTTCCAAAAACTGCCCACCAGGAGGCGCAGGTCCATATAGGACACTGCCTGTACCTGGCCTCCGGAGATTCCTGCCATGCGTGCTGCAGCCCTCTCTCCCCTCCCTCCCCTCCCTCTCCTCCGTTCTACTATCCTCCCCCTAGCATTAAACCCCTTAATATTCTGCTCCCCATGTCCCCCAGCCCCAAACGCAGTTGTTTTTTTAAAAAGCTCCCCAAACTCTTACTTACCTCTCCGCTTTCCTTGCACTGAATGCCGGCAGGCGTCCGTGTGGCGCCGCTCAGCCAATCAAGACGCGACGCGGTCCCGCCCCTCTGCTTGCATTTCGCAAGCAGAGGGCCGGCAGCGTGCGGGAGGATCGAGGGGAGGTAAGTAAGAGTTTGGGGGGCTTTTTAAAAAAAACAACATGCGGTGGGGCTGGGGGACAGGGGGAGCATGATATTAATTTTTATTTTAGGGTGGACATAGCCTTTTAAACAGTAACCTTAAAACAGAAAGTACAATTACTGACAACCCCTTTGAATAGATTCCCTGTGAATTAATTAAAAACCCACCAGCTGACCAATCTGTCCCAACCAATTTTTCTGCAAAATTGGTAATTTTGGACGATAGTTCATGCTGGTAAATCTTAGCCACTCACACATTTTATTTATATGAAACATCTCCGACCAACATGATACCAATCAGTAAATCAATGATAAAAGTCAGGAAATTTAAGACTGTCAGCTTTCCTTCTCGCTGGATCTCTGGTAGAAAACACATGATGTAATGTTTATGTGAAAGACGTAAGTAACAGCCATAGGCTGAAGTTTGGATACAAGATAACATGTGATGTATTTTTCTGTTCCTCGCACAAATAGTAAAATGCACAAACATTTGCTAATAAATGTTTACAGAAGCTTTGATAGTTTGGTAAATATTTTCTATTTTCTCAAGAATGTTTTCAGAAGGATGTTAAAATTTGTTTCTCATTTTTTCCCTGCTTTTCAACTCTCTGCAGTTTTGTTTATTCAAGTATTTTGTCCTTATCTCTTGGAAATGCTTTAGTGGCTGGGCATCATATAGCCCAGAATCAGGAAGTAATGCATGTGAGCAAAGTCACCCTGAGTCTGAATAACTAAACAAATGCCCTGCCTTGTGTGCTGTGCTAGGCCTGTTCAGAACTTCAGTTCAATTACATTTTCTTAAAAACAGTTATAAGCTTTATATTTATTTGAAATAATAATAGAACTTCATTTTTGTTTTGCATGTTCATTTTGCTTTAAGCATGTGAAGTCCTGGTTGAACAGAGAGCTTTTCACACCAAAAGATTAAGAACTGAGCTTGTGATATCAGCTGAGAACCACATCCTGCTGCTAGGGATCCACAACATTGGTCCCTGAAGTTTCAGTTACTCATTGGCCTAAACATCATCACACAGACTCTTTGCAGTCAAAGCTGCACTATATTAGAACATTAGATCAATAATATTATTTACAAATGGAAATATAAGTTAAAGACATGGGGGGGGCTTATTCACTGATATTCATTATTGCAAAATTGGGTGCAAATGCCACAAAAAGGCTTTGCAACAGTTCTGCAGTGACACTGTTCTACATGTGCCAAAATGCAATCAAACTGAACAAAATTTCTAATAGCACCAATTTGGAGCCATTTCAAACATTTTCACAAATTTGCACCATATTTAACACCAGCTGGGGGGACCTGATCTTATCATTTAAAAGACCATTAACACTTTATGTAAAATGATCTTTCAATGCTGGGTAAAAGTCGTGTGTCCTGTTGTGCTTGCTTTTTTCTTGATTTTTCACATTATTAATGTGAATGTGGAAGGCTAAGTAAGCTACCTTTTACAGGCAGAAAATTGATTCATTGTGGCTGCATTAGTTCATTAAGGGTAACTCGCATATGGATTACACAAATGCCTGATTATGCAAATGTGTAAAACACCTACAGGGAGATTCAATAAAAGTTCTTATGGTTAAAAATGGTGCTAATTTTGCCTCAACCAATCAGATGTTAGTTTTCAAATGTTAAATAAGATCTGATTGGTTGGGGCAAAATTAGCACCATTTTAAAAGATAAGAAGTTTTATTGAATAACCCTGCTTATTCGATACTGGCCACAAAGCCTTTGGTGAATATGGTTTTCTGTGTTGGCGATCTCAAATTTAGCAATAAATCTCTCTGAGAATAACCCAAAAGTGTTCCTCTCAATTGTTAAACTGCAACATTTTACTACTAATGGAAAATCCTTTTTATATTATTATGGGTTAATTCTCATGTAGGGTTGGCAACTTTTCCCATAAAACTCATATGAAAACTTCAAAATGAAAGACTAAGTACAAGTTTATTAAATGCATGCTTTGTGGCAGGGGAGAGACACCAGGCCTCATAATTTGCTCTGGCCCGATCCACCCCGAATATCCACTTAGAACATGATCATGGACTACCCATTACCACACCCATCTTTCAGAATTGGGCATTACGGCTTCTGGCTATACTAGAATTGATGCAGCCTACATCATGCTACTAATAATCAGCATTAGATTTTGTATGTTTACAGGGGCAAGCACAGAAGAATGATCATGACCAAATACATCCAAATATTCATATCTGTTGTATTCAATTAGATCAACTGGACTTGAAGTTTAGTTTTTGAAGACGTTTCGCTAGTCATCCGACTGGCTTTCTCAATTCAGAATGACTTGTACAAGAATCTGTGGCAATTATGTACCCTGGAAAATCCCAATTAGCATATCACAGCCAGGTGTTAAGGGTGTGATTGGATAGTGGCTAAGAGGTGTTATAGGAACACCAAGGGTAAGGTGTCAAAACAGCATTGTACATGGCAGACAGTTGGTGTCGAACCCCCCCACCTCTATTTAGACTTGGTTTCTTTATTTTCACATAAATGGCCTCCTTAACACCTCTCTTGAACCAGTCACGTTCCTTCGCCAATATGTTAACATTACAAGGATAAAGGACAAGGTATGTCCTTTATCCTTAAGATGCAGGTACACGGCTGAGTCCTGACCTGAGAACCTTCACAAGCATTCAAGAGAGAAAGATATTATTCTCCCTCTTTACAAGGCAAAAGGGACATCTTGGAAATGGAAGCAGTTCAGAGAAGGGCAACTAAATTAATAAGGGGAATTCAGTTCAGTTACTCATTGGCCTAAACATCATCCCACAGAATCTTTGCAGTCAAAGCTGCACTATTAGAACATTAGATCAATAATATTATTTACAAATGGAAATATAAGTTAAAGACATGGGGGGGGCTTATTCACTGATATTCATTATTGCAAAATTGGGTGCAAATGCCACAAAAAGGCTTTGCAACAGTTCTGCTGGACACTGTTCTACATGTGCCAAAATGCAATCAAACTGAACAAAATTTATATAGCACCAATTTGGAGCCATTTCAAACATTTTCACAAATTTGCACCATATTTAACACCAGCTGGGGGGACCTGATCTTATCATTTAAAAGACCATTAACACTTTATGTAAAATGATCTTTCAATGCTGGGGAAAAGTCGTGTGGTCTGTTGTGCTTGCTTTTTTCTTGATTTTTCACATTATTAATGTGAATGTGGAAGGCTAAGTAAGCTACCTTTTACAGGCAGAAAATTGGTTCATTGTGGCTGCATTAGTTCATTAAGGGTAACTCGCATATGGATTACACAATGCCTGATTATGCAAATGTGTAAAACACCTACAGGGAGATTCAATAAAAGTTCTTATGGTTAAAAATGGTGCTAATTTTGCCTCAACCAATCAGATGTTAGTTTTCAAATGTTAAATAAGATCTGATTGGTTGGGGCAAAATTAGCACATTTAAAAGATAAGAAGTTTTATTGAATAACCCTGCTTATTCGATACTGGCCACAAAGCCTTTGGTGAATAGGTTTTCTGTGTGGCGATTCAAATTTAGCAATAAATTCTTGAGAATAACCCAAAAGTGTTCCTCTCAATTGTTAAACTGCAACATTTTACTACTAAGGAAAATCCTTTTATATTATTATGGGTTAATTTCTCAGTAGGGTTGGCAACTTTCCCCAAAACTCATATGAAAACTTCAAAATGAAAGACTAAGTACAAGTTTATTAAATGCATGCTTGTGGCAGGGGAGAGACACCAGGCCTCATAATTTTCTGGCCGATCCACCCCGAATATCCACTTAGAACATGATCATGGACTACCCATTACCACACCCATCTTTCAGAATTGGGCATTACGGCTTCTGGCTATACTAGAATTGATGCAGCCTACATCATGCTACTAATAATCAGCATTAGATTTTGTATGTTTCAGGGGCAAGCACACAGAAGAATGATCATGACCAATACATCCAAATATTCATATCTGTTGTATTCAATTAGATCAACTGGACTTGAAGTTTAGTTTTTGAAGACGTTTCGCTAGTCATCCGACTGGCTTTCTCAATTCAGAATGACTTGTACAAAATCTGTGGCAATATGTACCCTGGAAAATCCCAATTAGCATATCACAGCCAGGTGTTAAGGGTGTGATTGGATAGTGGCTAAGAGGTGTTATAGGAACACCAAGGGTAAGGTGTCAAAACAGCATTGTACATGGCAGACAGTTGGTGTCGAACCCCCCCACCTCTATTTAGGCTTGGTTTCTTTATTTTCACATAAATGGCCTCCCTAACACCTCTCTTGAACCAGTCCCGTTCCTTTGCCAATATGTTTACATTACAATTTCAAAGGATGTCCTTTATCCTTAAGATGCAGGTACACGGCTGAGTCCTAACCTGAGGAATTGGTTCTTCTGTGCTGGGCCATACGTTGATGCAGTTGCTGTTTGGTCTCCCCCACATACAAATCAGAGCATTCTTCACTACACTGCACTGCGTATATGATGTCGCTTTTCTTGTCTTTGGGTATTGGATCTTTCGGATGTACCAATTGCTGCCTCAGTGTGTTGTTCGGTTTAAAGCAGACAGGGATAAGGTGTTTTTTGAAAATTCTTCTTAATTTCTCGGAGACCCCTGCTACATATGGGATGACCATGTTCTTTTTCCTGTCTTGTGTTTCCCCTTCACTGTTGGTATTTGTGTTCTTTTCTTTCTCTCTACTTCTTTTGACAAAGGCTGGATATCCACAAGTTTTAAGGGCTCCTCTGAGATGTTTAATTTCTTTCGCCTCTGTGCTAGTGAGGATGTTCTCAGCTCTGTGTTGCACCAACTGTCTGCCATGTACAGTGCTGCTTTGATACCTTACTCTGGGCATTCCTATAACACCTCTTAGCCACTATCCAATCACGCCCTTAACACTTGGCTGTGATATGCTAATTGGGATTTTCCGGGGTATATAATTGCCACAGATTCTTGTACAAGTCATTCTGAATTGAGAAAGCCAGTCGGATGACTAGCGAAACGTCTTCGAGAACTACATTTCAAGTATTATCCCTTATATATTACACTGTAAGGGCGCATTATCCCTTCTATCACCTTTACTTAACTTTTGTAATAAATGCATATTCATTTTACCTTCTGTTTTTACTTTCCAAATGAAGAAATCCACCTATAACATTTACCCTTCATTATGATTTGTGTCAGAGCTGTGACATGGATGGCAGACCCGACAGAATTTACTGAATATGGCGAAAGGGTATGGATAGTTTCCGAAGATGACAAACTATAGCCATCGGTATCGGGACCTATTGGGCAAGATAAACTTATGTTACAGTCAGTACAGGGAGCCAGCAACATCGGACCATGTAAGGAATGACCGCTACTGTTTATTTGACGATTGGTCAGCTTTACTTACATCATACATACATTGCAACTAACATAATGCACTACTATACTCGCATATGCATCCACACTCAAATATACTGCTACACACATTCACTCACATATTTACACTACTACACATTTTCATAAACATATTCTGCTACAGACTCCCACATGTACACTACAGGTTCGTACACGCGCTTAATTTGCGAGCGAGTAACGACCCCCGTACGGTCGGGGGACGTTCGTTGATCTGCTTGTCGAATCGGCAAAAGACCCCTGACCGAACTCATACACACAGACGATTTTCGGCCGAAACGCCTTTTCGTCGCGTGTAGGGGTCATTGCTCGCTCGCAAATTGTACCTATTGAAACTTTATGATGTGTTTGTGAACCACTGAGTCACCATGCTGCCCATATATTTATGCCTGTTATTCATTTTTGATTTCTGCACATCAGCCTTATGAAGACCACATAATCTATTGTGATGTTTGTAGGTCTGATCATTTAGAAATTGACAATTTTATTGAAAACTTAGCCGACATAGCCTTGAGCAATAGTCCTAGCTCTCAGACTAATACCTTGCAAAATAACTGTTCAAAACCATTGATATAAGACTGAGGCCTGTTATGCATGGGTTGATATTTCTATTTAATTAACTGCCTTTACAATATTTTGGTTGATCAGTTCTCAATATCAGTTCAAAGTGCAAAATGAGACAAATTTGATTAGACATATTGGTAAAATTCATCAGATTGCATGGTCTTTAATAGGCCATTAAGCAATTGGTCATGACAAAATATCAGCCGTATCTCTTTTGTTTCAGACCTGCAGACTACTGCTCAACATATGGATCAGTAGTCTGTTGGTCAAGAAGATAGGGTCAAAATTTGATCCATTTGTTATAGGCGTAGTACACACAGTCTGGGAGTACTAATTACTGCAGCAATTCTGAGCTCAATTATATATACAGGACATGTTATAGAGGACACAAGTTAAAGGAAGTCATAAACACAGCTGATATTCAACAAATCATGTTGGATCCAAAGGGATTTGCTAAATATTGTCAGGAATGGGGGTTGAAATGAGCAAACATAGTATGCAAAAAAAATTTTTAGGGCAATTCTAGAAAAACAAAATATATTAAGGGCATATCCACCCCCAGACTCATTTATATTTACTTTAAGGAACTTGCCAAACCCACCAAAAGTATAGCTTTTGCTCCAGTTATTCCTCTGGTTCTTTGCTAGTTTTCTTATGCTGGAAAACACTATGCAGTCATTAGATAGACTAGACAAACCTCTAATCTAAAGCTAGACTTACACAGGCCGTTGGTCTTTCGATTACTTGTGAAAGCTTAGAAATCTCCATTGCCAGTGTAAGCATACTTAAAGTAGAACTAAAGTCCCCAGACAACATTGTCCCAATAGACAGAGCACATTCACAAACACACAACAAGCTGTGTCTCATGTCTCCCTTTGCTGTGAATGCTGGGGTGATTTATGAAAATAACCTGTGGGTACTAGGGGCAGCTCCCAAATACACCCAGCAAGTGTACTTCACAGGAAACTGCAGGAAAATATATTAAGGGCATAAACCACCCAGACTTATTTATATTTACTTTAAGGAACCTGCTAAACCCAAAGATGCTTTGCTCCGGTTATTCCTCTGGTTCTTTGCTAGTACTAGGGGTCATCTCCCATAATTCACCTTATCTGGGAACACCCAGCTAAGTGTACTTCACAGGAAACTGAAGTCTTGCTTCCTGGAAGCTGACAGCCAATCATGTTACAGCTCAGAGATCCCTCCCTCGGACCACAGAACACAGATTTCAGTGCAGTTATTTTGTGTAAACACATTACAAATCTCCTATCCCTAACAATGATAAAATTCTTTGGTTTTCATACAAAAAAGAGAAGTAATCTTTGCAGTGTATGTCTTTGCTAGCATGGATGAAAGAAACAGAACATTTAACATTTCAGCAAAAAATAAAAGTAAGTATGGGGAATCGAACGAGCAACCTTCTATACAGTGTCTTTCTAAAAAGAAATAATTTTACCTCTATGCCACAAGGGAGCATGGGGAATCAAAACTTCACTATTTTTTATTGCTTCTGGAAAACTGTCAGCAATTCACGCTGGTGAATAACAGAGCTGCTATATATAAGTTTGTACATATATAGAAACTTTATATTTTCTGGAAACATGGAAATAAACAAACCTAAAAAGCAATAAACTCAGGCAGTAGACTATGTTATATTGTTTCATAAATAAACTAGGCGATTATAACTTATGACTTCTTGGTCTGTTTGTTACTTAAAACACAGCATTTAGCCAACATGGGCTATGAGTTGTACTGGCAACAACATGGAAGCCTCCTTTGTTACAGAATCTATTACTTATATCTACTAAATGCAAATAACTAGAGAAGAATCTTTCAATGTATAGGTGTTCTGGGGAGAAAAGCTTTCACATTAGGATTTTAAAAATTAAGTTTAGTTCTCCTTTAACAGTACAGGAATAACATTGGTTTCAACACCAACTGTCTGCTATGTACAATGCTGTTTTGACACCTAAAGCTGGGTACACATTTGAAAGATTTTGGAAAGATGATAATTTTTCAATCTGCATACACACACAGTCTAGGAGATCCCTTGGAAGCGTGTATTTGCCTCGGCCATGGCAGACTCCCCTATAGGAAGTCTACCGCGGCTGAGGGAGATTTTCCCTCTTTTCCTAGCAAGCGCTCGACCGACCCGAATGATCGGCAGGCACTTGCTCGTTTGGAAAGGCAAGGTACACACAGTACCTATAAAGCACCGATACTGTCGGATCCGAAAGTGTGTACCTAGCTTTACCCTGGTTTTGATAACACCTTAACCACAATGCATTCACACCTTGCATCAGAAGGTTGCCAACACCTGGCTGTTATATGCTAGTTGGGACTTTCTGGGGTACTTAATTAAACAGATTCTTGAACAAGTCATTCTGAATTGAGAAAGCCAGTTGGATGACTAGTAAAACGTCTTCAAGAACTAAACTTTAAATGGCATGTCCATCCCCAAAACTATATTTTAACCCACTACTGGCCCCAGTGTGTAGTGTATAAAAATCCTTACCTTACATCCCTGCTCCAAATGGTTCTCCTGTAATGTCCCTCCAAAGTCCAGAAAACTGATCACCAGGAGCCTGGCCGAATCCATATAGGACTCTGCCTCTTGACTCTCCTCCGGGAGAATTTGCACATGCTCAGTGCAGCCCTCCACCCCCCTTCCTCTCGCTCCCCCAATCTACAAACCCCTTTTCTGTAGTGTAGGGCTCCCTACCCCAACCCCTATAGTAATTTGTCTAAAAACTCTCCCGATCTATACTTACTTTGCCTGTTTCCCCCGGCATTCTGTACAGCCGGAAGCTGCGTCTGAGATTGGCTGCCTCTCAGTCAATCACGGACGCAGCTGCCGGTCCAGCCCCCTGCTTGCAGTTTCATGCAAGCACGGAGGAGGAGAGATGCAAATTAAGTAATTATTGGGGGAGTTTTTAGTCAAAGTACTATAGCAATTGGGGGTGGGGCAGGAAACCCTACACTACAGGAAAAAATTAAAATAGGGGTGGATATGCCCTTTAAGTCCAGTTGATCTATCTGAATCCAACAGATGTACCATGATCTGGTTATAAAACCATGTCACACCCCAATTCAAACCCTTTGCTATACTGTAGTCAGTAGTGTGCTTCTATTTTAGTTTCTACAACCATCTTCTTCCCAGAATGAACCAATTCCTCGGAATGTTCCTATAAGTAATTTCTATTAATTGGCGGTTGCATGGGCCAAACATGCTCAGATATCTACTAAGCTAATAAATCGCATTGGGACTGAGACTATTAGGGTAGGGGTCCTTCTAACTGGAAGGTATGTATGAGCTTTAGGAAGGTTGCAGTTTGATTTTCTGTTGACCTTCTAAAAAATATATATGTCAAATACATGAATCATCCTATCCTTCAGGTATAAATAATATACAGGAGCATATCATCACCACATACCCCTAATCCTCCCTCCCTATACAGAAGGCTATAGCTCACCAAGACCACAACCAACATTATCCCCCAGCAGCAGCCCCCCCTCCATGACTACTCACCCCTCCCTCCCTATACAGAGGCCCATCAAGACCATAAGCATATCCCTCATCAGCCTCCATAATCACATACCCCTAACCCCTCCACTATACTAAGCCCATTAAGACCACCCAGTAGCAGCCCCATAACCACACGAGTAATTGCTGCATAACAGATTAGCCTTATGTCTATCAGCTAACAATAATTGTAGTTTTGGGGGGTGATTTACCTATAAAAAAAGTTTCATTTGAATTTATCCAACTGTTGTAAATGAAAATGTTATTACTATATCATATTTAGGCAATTTCTATGTAAAACTGGTAAAAATATTTTCATCATAGCCACCTCATCATTAATAATGAAGGCCTGTGAGTATGAAATGCGTCACTTAAAGGGAAACTGTGGTCTCCAAACAAGTTTAAATGAAAGGCCAGTTTCCTACCTTTAAAAAAAGCCATCAACCACCTCTCTACGTGCTCCACCGCCCAAGATATAAAGAAATGACTGACCAGAAAGTTAATAGGTGGGAGGCTGACATGTGACATTCCTAAGGCTTCTCCTGCACAGTGCCACCGGAGCACAGCCTCAGACTCCCTCAGTGTGTGAGGGAGACAGGAAGTCCCTCCTCCTCTCTGCTGTGTGGGCGGAGCCACGGCACCTGCGAGTGGGCGGGGCCACATGGGGCTGTAAGGGAATGGGCCAAGGGGGGCCTGCAACTGGAGGGACCATGGGGTCCATGAGTGGGAGGGACCAGGGGGGCTGCAAAGGGGAGGAGACAAAGGGCAGATTGACTGACAGGTTTCAGAGCAGGAAGTGCAGGGGACCTGGTGATGGCGCTGCCATATCACACACAAAAATGTAAATCTTCAAAACTATGTAAAATAAACAATGGAAATTTACCTAAAGTCATTTTTGGACCACAGTTCCTCTTTAATAAAATCAATAAAAGCTAAGTTTTATTTCTGAGTATCTGGAGCTGCACTTTCTTCCGGGATCACTTCCGAACCTTCTTCTCTTTGATTTATACTTTCGGAGCCTCAAGCGATGTTATTTCCGGTGAGTCCTCTCTATTGATATATATTACTGTTCAAGCATACGGAGGCTGTGGTGTTAAGCGACAGATTCGGGGCTTAGGCACCAGAACCTCCTCTCCCACGGTGAGCACTTTTGCTGCTAATTTTGAAGGGGTGTTTATGCTATTAACTGGCGCGGTATGCACTAATGTGTATGTGGTGTTTTATACCATCATCTATTGTTATTTCTGTGAACTCCATGTGCAGCCTGCTCCGTGTTGTGTTTTCTCTTTTGGATTGTGTGCCATTGTGGGTCAGACGTCGGTTGAGCGCTGTGGAGCCAGCAGGGTTCGGAGCTTCCGTGAGTATATCCCTGACTAATTGCTCTTGTCTACCAAATATTGGTGGTACTGATTTAAAGGGCAACTGTGGTCTCAAAACAAGTTAGGGTTAAATGAGAGCCTGTAGTATTTCTTTTAAAATGAGCCGACAATGACATCTCTAGCTGCAGCCTTTGAAAAATTACATTGGGGTGAATGTTCAAACTTCCTGTTTCCAGTAGCTTGTGTGACATCACCAGACCCCTGCCATGCCTTCCGCCCCCTGGGGAGAAGCATGCTCAGTTAAGACTTAATGCTGGGGAAAGCAGGAAGAGTTTGGGGGGGGGAATTACAGATGAGAAGGGGAGTCTATTAATGCAGTCAGAGGCTGGTCACATGACTATAAGCTGGTCACATGACTATAAGCTGGTCACATGGCTGAAAACAGGAAGTGGTTAAGCAGGAAGTAATATTGCTGAACCTTTCCAGCAAAAACTTCTCATACATTTTATCTAGAGATATGATTTAGGTTTTATTTTGAAGGTATGATGGAAGACTTTATATAATTCTTAATCGTTTGGAAGAATTTGAGACCACAGTTACCTTTTTAATCACAATTTACATATTATCCATCAGTTAAGTAGTTGACACCCACATTTATCTGTGTTCAACATGCTGAGTTAAAACATGTGTAGACAATTTGGTCAAATCAATTTGTGACTGGTAGTACACTGGTAGTGACTGGCCAACCTAGGGCAACCTAGAGATTTAGAGCCCACAAATGGGCCAACTAATACCTGATATTCCTAATTACAGATTCAATTAGTCACCAACAGGGCTATTCAATAAAAGTTCTTATTGTTAAAAATGGTGCTTATTTTGCCTCAACCAATCGGATGTAAGCTTTTAAATGTTAAATAATATTTGATTGGTTGGGGAAATATTAGCACCATTTTTAATGATAAATACTTTTATTGAATGTTTGTCTGTCAATCAGCCCACCAATATTTCAGTCCATTAAAACCCATTGTCATTTACACACATATCCAATATCAGACCAACCAGTTACCTAAAAAAACTAGTCAG
Organism: Hymenochirus boettgeri; assembly: GCA_019447015.1. Taxonomy (NCBI): domain Eukaryota; kingdom Metazoa; phylum Chordata; class Amphibia; order Anura; family Pipidae; genus Hymenochirus; species Hymenochirus boettgeri. The sequence goes on from CM033472.1 coordinate 110,188,700, forward strand.
GTTGAATATTATTGTTAACAGATCCGCCAGATCGACCAAAATATTGATCTGTGCAGTCACGGGTCAGGCTGAAAATAATGTACCATGTAACTCTAGCAGTGAGCTGCTATAGTGAGCATGTGCAGCAGTCTTCAATTCTTCAAATTAGAACTTAATTTTCATAAAAAGTAAAAAAAAACAAAAAAAAATCTGTGCAAGGACTTTCATAAAGAGCGGCTGTTTTTTCATACAATGTTTTAATTTCCATAGTTTAATATAAGATGGTGATCAGAGAATTAAACTGCTGAAAGCGAAATCAAACTTAGGCTGAGTGTTCTTCCCACCTGCTCTGCTGCTTATCAAACCCCAGCTACTGTACTGGCAGCCTACAAAACACAAGATTGGAGAAATCCAATTTACAGTCTTTTGTGTGGTCCCCAATGTAACAATCTCTGCCCCAAGCTTTAAAGCTTGGGCATGTGCACATGGAAAGTTCAGAAAGCCTTGTCAAAATATGGCTTTGAAGTCAGCAATAAAGTGGCCCTTACTTATAGCATGCAGGAGGCTATGGCCATCCCAATATTGCTCCCATAGGCCAAAGAGTCTTAATGCTTCATGCAGCCTGCAACATCATCACTGCTCTAGGACCCATCCAGATCCCATTTCTACATTTGAACTTCCTTTACTTGGAATTATTTGTATTTTTTTTTTATAACTCGATACAATTCTCTTTCATTCCTTCCTAGCTTTGGTATCATGTTTTTCCCTGCAGCAGATTTATTTCAGCTTGAATCTTCAGAGCTACTATCTTAATCTCCCATATCCTCTTGTTCTATCTCTGGCTCCTTCCTCATTTACTGTGTCATTTTCATCTTCTATAAGCAAATTTTTTTATCCCACTCATCCTCCCTTTATGACTACTTGTATCACAAATAAAACTGAAAAACAGAAAGGCATTCATTGTTTCAAATTCTAAATCTTAATTCTATAGGTTCTTTAAAACATAAAACAGTTGAACAGTATTTCCACCTTGAACAAAACTTAATTTTTATAGCATTTACCAAGGCATTCTCTTGTACAAGATACAAGCATCCAGCTCTTCTTTAAAATTCTTCAAATGCTTCAGCTTACACAATTCTTTTTTTCTGGCTGTCACACAAGAAGTACTTGGGGCTATGCTAATGAAAAATGTTGAATGAACTTTGTAAAAAAAATGCAGGCATCATTTTCTCCTAGCACGGTTAGATTTGTTCTTAGGCGGTTTTGACTGAAAGCTCATTAGATGCCTAAGAGGGCAGGTCAAAAATCACAAAGGAGGCAAAGAGCCTTGGCACATGTTTATAGAATGCCAGACGAGAAAAGCTAGAAAAAAATGTTCTGCTCTCCTTTCCATCTTAATGTTCCCCGCATTTGCCCTTTACAATCAAACATCAATCCCGTAGCAACAGCAAGGAAAATCAAACAGATTGGTGTCCTGCCTCTTCCCTCACATCATGGCCAGGACCAGTCTGTAATTACAGGTTTATTGTCTGTAGGGGTGGTATGTAATGACATGTTTGCAAATTAATTTTTAGAGCTCCTGCCATTATCATATACAGTAGAGGAGGTCTGACCATTAATTACCTCGGTTGTACATTTAATCCTGGGGAATTAAGGAGGGCAGTAAAATGCATGCCATCAGGAGTAGATGCAAAGAATTTGCTAATAGCAAATCTGAAATCTGGAAATATGTGCTAGGGTTTTGTAGACTTAAACATTTATGTGAAGGTTTAGAGGAAGGGCAATACAATCTGACATTCAGCATACCTACAAATAATGCTAATGATTGGAGCAATACGTTATTTTCAAAATGTACATGATGTAACTGCCTGTGTAGTGGGTATTGTGTAATAATACTGCAATTGTTTAGCTAGGGGCCCACCAGGAAGCAATAAGGGGAACACTCATCATTTCATTTTATTTTATTTACTTAAAGGGCATGTCACCTGGCCTCCGGGAGAAGTTTGGCATGCGTACTGCAGCCCTTCTCCCCCTCCCTCTTAGGATTACCTCCCCCTAGTGTAAATCCCTTTAGATATATGATTCCCCCTGTCCCCCCAGCCCCAACCGCTCTATTTGTATTCTTAGAGTGCCCCAAACTCTATTTACCTTCCCTCTTTCCCCCGCTGCAAAGAACTCCTGGCTGTCTCGTCCATGATTGACTGCCACTCAGCCAATCACAGACGTGACTGCCGGTCCCGCCCCTCTGCTTGCATTTTCTCGCAAGCAGAGGGCCGGCAGCGCGACAGAGGAAAGAGGGGAGGTAAGTAGAGCTTGGGGCACTTTCTAAGAATAAAAATAGAGCGGTTGGGGCTGGGGGGACAGGGGGAATCATATATCAAAAAATATTTTTAAGGGTGGACATACCCTTTAAATACCTACTCCTCTTGCCTCTTTTGAGGGAAACTGTGGACTTTATACAAGTGCTTTTCTCTGCTCTCAGTCTGCAGTATGCTGACTACTGGGAGAGAGCATTATCAGTTGCATCATAAGTCCTTCCCCCAAACTTCTAAATCATTAAAGCTAGCCACAAGCTTGAAAACAGGAGCGCAACTAACAGGGGAGCCAGTGAGTCATAGTTAGGCCACTATATATAAGTAGGACTCCATAGGTAGAGGAAAGGACAGAGAATGTTTGAAGGTCGGAAACTAGTTTCAGAAAAGATACATTTTTTTGCTTCTTAAACAGAACATCATTCCCCCTTTCCCCATTCCAATAATAAGAAGCATAGTTAGACAGTTTTACACAGGTAGAGAGAAAAATTATCCAATTAGATATGAACAGCCCTCTGATAAATGTTATTTCTGCGATATAGATCAGAGAAAATGAGTTTGTATTTAGTTCTGATTCAATAAATCACCCATAATAAACCTTGTGTGAATTACATGGACAATTGTTGGTCATTCTTTCTTGTGCAATCTTTTGGTTATATCATGATGTGATCACATGACTTGCAAAGAGGACCAATTGTTTCCAACCATTTTTTAGGTAAAATCATCCAGTTAGGACTAAACATGAAAGTAAATCACAGTTCATCATGTGGCCTTAAATGGGCCACATAATCAGAAAAAAATGTTGTCACTAAGGTTTGACAAACACGGGATAATTTTTGTCCCTGCCAAGTGTTCGCCATTGCGTCAAAATTAGCCACGGCTGACCGTTCGATGCGACTGATCGTGCAGTCCCACAGTGAACCGCACCAAGTGGAAACGAACAGCACATTCTGCCCATGATTATTACCTTAACCTTACAATGATAAGGTCAATTTTAGCTATGGGGAAATAAAAATACAGATACATGTCAAAAAAAGAGCCTCTAAACTGTACACCCCTACATGGGAAGCTTTGAGCAAGGAAATACTTTGATGTTACACATTTGTTGCACAACTGAATATTTAAATATTTAAAATAAAAGGGGGGGAACTGAAGTCTATTGCCAAGCGTTTTGTTAGCTTCATTGCCCAGCATCAACTGTTTGGAATTCTTGTTTTGCTGGCTATGATGGTCCTATTAAGTCCTTTAGGATTAGCTTACATTGCAAATGTCTAAAAACCACATAAGGACATGGCATGATAAAAACTCCCTGGTCAGGGCAGATAAATAACCTCAGCTAGAGAAACACATTGAAAGGTGTCTATCAGCCTAGTGTGAGGAATGTGTCACCCATCCCTTGGCCTGGACCCACAAGACAACAGGAAGAATGACAAAGGAATAGAGCAAGAAGCTACACACATCTAACAAAAGGCATGTCCTCTGGATAGTGAGATAAACCCTTCAGAGAGAGAGGCTGGTTAGGAAAAGCATACCACACGCTGACTGGGCGAATGCAAATACTTCTATAGCCACACAGGTTTTTCATTTGCTGTTATTCAAAGCTGCAGTGAGCTCTTTATCTTACTTCCATTGTGTGCAACCACAAACAGACCAAACCTGCTGGGGGGCAAGATATCAACACGTGAACGGCATGCTTGTGCTCCTCCATACTATTCAGGAGGCAGACAGGAGCACAGAGGTTGGTCACTGAGGGGACGCTGAGAGGTGATAATTTGCTCCAGCAGAAGTGTTTCTACTTTTTTTAACAGCACAGTAATTTCCAGCATATTTCATCCTCTAACATCTTAAAATGAAAACCTTTGCTTAGATAAAAAAACAAATACTATTTTAGCCTCCATTATTATGAACACATTTTGACACAAGGAATCTAAATGCACTGAAAAATACGTATCATACAGAATGTGCTTTAATGCACAGCTTATTTATTGACAAGAGATGGAAATGGAGCATGCTAGAGGCAGAAAGGCTGACACTCCACTCTCAAAACAACTATGACATTGGGTGCAATATTCTGTGTCAGCACCAATCATTTATTACAAAAGATGTTTAAACTCTACTTTTTAATTAATAATACAAAACAAAATAAAGAATAAAAACTAATTTGTGATTCCCCACTGTAAAATGTACAAAAGATGAGGCAGGGACCATGCTCCCTTTATAACTTCTTATTCTTCTGTAAGTTTAAAGGTGAACTATACCTGTGCAAACCCTTTCACTGATTTGTATGGAGAAACTAAAGCAAACCCAGGAGTGAGGACCTAGTGGTCCTTAACCTGGGTATTTATAGTGGAGGGAGGGCGTTTTGGCAGATAAATTGCCCTTTAAACTTTTGTTAAAAAAGGGGCTTCACAATCTACAATTCCATACTCTTCCTTCTCCCAAGGGTGAGTCATGGTACTGTCTATTTAGTACTAAGCTAATTTGCTTGTGAAGGTTCTTATTAATCCAGGTCATGGTATATCTGTTGTACCGTATATACTCGAGTATAAGTCGATCTGAGTGTAAGTCAAGGTACATATTTTTACCTGAAATTTTTTTAAAAACTGAGGGTAGAAATTAGTTGCCCTTTAAATGGACAGCAGAATTCCCATACATGAATCCCATACAGTAATAGCCAAATCCAGTACCAGTAACCCCCAATTCCTTGGCACACCAGATGTTTGGAAACTACATATGTTTCTAAACATATGGAGTTGCAAGGTTCAGTAAACTTTTAATTAAGCTTACCATCATTTACAATTCTCCTGAACCCCATATAGTAAAGGGCCCTCTGACCCCATATAGTAAAGAGCCCTCTGACCCCATATAGTAAAGGGCCCTCTGACCCCCTATAGTAAAGGACTCTCTGATTCTAATAGTTAAAAATGTCACCTGAGAGTTGTAGTTTCAAGCTGTCATTTGCACTGTACTAGCAGCTGTTTTTTGCCCCAAACTGAGGAGACGCATCAGATTTACAGCATTCAGATGAGCAGTGACAGTGCTAAGGGAGTCCAGCAGTCAGACTACAGGAAGCAGGAACGATTGTAAAGGCAAGAACAGCTCCTGTAACTTTCTATGCAGGTTAACACAGCGCCACCTACTGGTTATAATCCGCAATTGCAGAATTTGCGGAGCCCCTGAGGAAGTGGAAGTTGTTCAACGAAACGCGTAGGGCGGAGCTTGGTGTGTGTGTCTCCTAGTTAGATCTTTCTACACCCTGCATGGTATGTTTTAAACGTGTTACAATAAAGTATTGGCTTTTACTCATCCACAACGAGTCCGATTGCCTACCTCCGTGTTGGGGATATTCCCCATTTTCTGTGCAAGTCTCATACCTATTGGGAGATAGGATTCATCGGGAGGTGATTGCAGCACTGGATCTCCGGTGTTGGAGGACGCTCCTAACTTGCGCAGGTGCGTACAAGTTTGTTTGCATTCGAAAGTTATACAAGGGGGATAAATACATAAATAGTTCAGTACATAAATATATAAATTAAATAAATATATACGTGCTATAGCCTTGCCACAAGAGGAAAGGAGGTCCCTGCCTCGTACAGCTTACAATCTAATTTGGATTAGATTACAGATACAAAGGAAAGGGTAAAAATCCAGTAGTGAGACTTAAGCTGGGTACACACACTAACGATAAAGCCCCGATACCGTCGGATCGACGGTATCGGGGCTTTATGTTATGTGTGTACGCTCGTTTCCCGAACAAGCGGCGCGGCCGCCAAACGATCGGGTCGGCCGAACGCCGTTCGGGAAAGGCCGAAAAGTTTCGGCGGCCGCGCTAGACTCCCTATAGAGGAGTCTAGCGCAGGCGATGGAAACACACAGCCCCGAGCGTTCTCCTTATGAAGTTCATAGGGAGAACGCTCGGGACTGTGTGTATGCAGATCTTTGAAAGATGGCAGACAGGATCTTGCAGATCCTGTCTGTCATCTTTCAGAAATCTGTGCTGTGTGTACCTAGCTTTATGCAATGCAAAATGAATCACTAAACAATGCCAGAGAACATCTGTACACAAGCTAGATTATTGGTCAGTTTACATCTCTATAAACTCCAGTCTTATCTGGTGCAGGTGCCAGCTTTACAATCTCCTACTTCTGTTGGGTGGTCTAGGAGTTTCCTTCTTATTTTGCCGTCAATTAAACTAATGAGAACTTGCGCTGTGTTTTCATTGGTTGGAACTGATTAAAGCAGATTAAAGAATAAATAGATGCAATTTAACCCGTGATTGCTCATAACTACTTCCATGGAGCTAATGCAGTAAAGCTAGCCATACACTTCCTTGATGTTACATCATTGATACTAACATAGAATGAAGCAGCAGTTTTACCTGCCGACGTTCCTGCTGGATCATTGTTTGTGATGGATAATACATTCATAAAATTGATCACAAAATGATCAGGCTAGACGTTTTTTGGAATATGACAGGAATGTCGGGAGCTAAGTTTGCAGTCTCTCCTTGTGTAGGAACTTAAACTATTACCTGTTAAAAATAAAATAGCAAAACTCAATTTCTATCTTAAATTTAATCTCAACATCTTCTTAAGATTATGCAGCCATGAGAACACGAAAACATTTTCTGACTTTCTGAAATATTAGCGAGCAGTCTATCGATAGGAAGATTAAAGTGATCAAAAATCTTAAAGGACATGTAAACTGGGGCAAATCATTTTTTAACTAATCACACAGTAATTAGGATTAATTACCACCAACCTTAAAAGCTGTTTTCTTTTCTTCTCTGACCTTCCTATCCATTGTTTTTTTTTTTAGCTCTGGGAGTTTTACTAGTCAGTAAAGAACTGTCAATCACCCAGCCCCTCCCCCTGGCACACTACATATAGAAACTATCCATTCTATTAAGATCACGAAAAGGAATAAGCATTGTCTGTTGCTGTCTGTGTTATTTGAGTCCCAATGTAGCACTGTACCTAAAGAAATCAATTACAAAGCCCCCCCCCCACACACACACACCCCTTTAAACTCCTACAGCTAAAAGAAAATCTTACTTGATTCAAGCAGTGATTACAACCCCCAGTGCTGCTTACCTTCCTATTGCAAAGTAGCTTTACTTTCACTATAACACAAAATCACTGGGTGAATGCTATTGGCTGTAGTGAGGCACAGATCGTCTCCACTCCACAGTCCATTTGTGCCTCAGTTTTGGGAAGGGGTGGATACATAGAGAGGAGACATGCATACTAACTAGGAGTGAGCTGAACAGGACATGAGGAGATCTAGTGGTAGGGAGCACTGAGAGCAAAAAGGGCTCAAGTTCCTGACAGTGCTAAAAATATAGATATATATAAGGATAAAGGCAAGTCATTTCTTTCAGTTTAGTGTCCCTTTAATCCATCAAAGGCTAGCCTAAAGCTAGGTACACACACTACAGATTTTTAAAAGATGACAGACAGGATCTTGCATATGCACAGTCCCGAGCATTCTCCCTATAAACATCATAGGGAGAACGCTTGGGACTGTGTTTCCCTTGGCCGCGGCAGACTTCTCTATAGGGATTCTAGCACGCGGTACACACGCTAGCAATAAAGCCAATGGTATCAGGGCTTTATCGCTAGTGTGTGTACCTAGCTTAAGGCTGGGTACACACTATATAATATTTTCGTCCGACTGACCATTAGTGGCATTTATCACTCAGTCGAAAATATTGCATGGTGTGTGTGGGTGTGGCCGTGACCAAGCTCAATCGTTAGTAACTGATACCTTCCTGATTTCTAATCTCCTGATCTGAATAGCCAATTGAGCTGCTCGCTGCATGTTCACCATTTAGCTAGGTACACAATTCTTCCTCCAGACTGGCCGTTTGGCCAGGAGGAAGGACTAAAGTAGCCGCATCTGGCAGTTGGAGGACCACACGATCGGTCATGGTTTTCCGATCATTCGTTCGTCCAATTTGGATAAACAAATGGTTGGATGTCAGTTGTGGTTGGTCGTGGCTAAAGTAGCCGCATCTGGCAGTTGGAGGACCACACGATCGGTCATGGTTTTCGGATCATTCGTTCGTCCAATTTAGATAAACAAATGGTTGGATGTCAGTTGTGTCTAGCCGCAAAAAAATCCAATAATTCGGCCTGACCAACTGAAACACCGAAATGACGGTCAGTGGGGGCGAATAATTGGATGGTGTGTCTTAGCATTAGGGTTTGTACACATGATATTTTGGCATCAATGACTGCAGATTTATCAATCTGATTGGCAGTAATCATCTGTGACTTTTACAAACGGTTAGAAGGATTGGATATGAGAGTATATAAAGTTTGATAAAATAAATGTTTCACCATAACATCACTTTTGTTACCTTTTTTTATCATGAAATTACCCTGTAATAATTCTCTTGCCATTATGTATAATTCCTATCCAAATATATACCTGTGTGAAATATGTAAACTCTGCATTCAACAAGAGTTCAATCAGACGCTGTGGTAAATTTTAATCTGTTCACGACCTACAGGCGATATTTCAGTACAACCAACCATAAGCGGTAATTGGTCTGTCGGACCAAAATATCAGTCGTGTGTAACCAGCTTTAGAGACACAGTAATAATAGACATGGAAAAGAGGATTAGAATATGTGAGATATAGGGCACAATCTAAATAATATATTTGCATTTGTAGAAATCAATTTAACATTACGCACTGATGGGCACTTTGCCGGATACACATTAGCGATATAGGGCCCAATATCGCTAATGTGAGTACGGTCGAAACAACAGTTTCCGATGCCAACAAATGTTGGGTGTCGTCATTGGAAACGGTCGTTCTGACAGGAAAATTTCCCTCGGCCACCCGTGAATGGCAATGACGAATGTTCTCCCTATGCTTTATATAGGGAGAACGATTGTGACAGTGTGTACTTCCATCTGTCAAATGGATATCAACCAATCCCACAAATGTCACAGTATCATTTTTAACACAAGCCATTTTAAAATGCAATGCTTCCTGGTGATGATAAGGGTTAAGACAGGATTATATAAAACATGCATCAGGTGTCCATAAAAGAGGAAGTACAGCATGAAAATAAGAAAGAATAAGCAGGTAAAATCTGAGATTGTTGAAAAAAGGGTCACTCCATGAGGGTTATATACATGAGAGCCAGGCAAGGCAGACTGTGTTGTGTGTGAGCAGAACAAACAAAAGTTGATTATTGTACCACAAGATGGCCAGCTTTACAGAGAGCAGGGCTAATAAACATCTGGCCAAGACCAGTCACATATCAGCGCTGCTCCAACACAGGAGCCCTACCTTCTTCAACCCTGCCAAATGCCTGCTAAATTGAATCAATCCATCTTCGAAATGGTTCTTGTCAGCTTGTGTCAAGGAGAGGAGGAGGGAGTCAATAGGGGGAACTACGGGTGTGGGGTAGGGAGGGAGCTTGTGGGGGGGCAGCAATCACAGCAGCATCAGTGCAGGAAAACCACATTTAAGCCTTGTACAACCAGAGGGGGAAAATGAACATTCTGCTTTATTCATGTTAATGACTATTTAATGAGGAGCTCAGTCTGTGTGGGTGACAGATGGGGAGGGGGCTGAATGGTTAGTTTGAGTAAGGAAAGAGGAAACAAGCATGAGGGAGGACGGATAGCCTTATTCACATATATAATAAGGAACTGTCAGTAATTAAAGCATGTCTATAGGATCAAGCTTGTTTTTTTTCTAATTTTTGAAAAAAAGATTATTGATTTAACATAGCTCTACAGGTTCTTTTTATTTGAAAATTAAACAGATCAGTAGTTTTTGCCAAAATGCTTTTTTTCATGCTAAAACACCAAATATGGAGGGCATGTTCTCCCTAAAGCAAAAAACAGTACTTCAATTACTGCCTTCTTCTCACCCCTCTAGTCTTTCTACCCTGATGTCCAACTCTGACCCTGACTTTCTTGCTAAGTCCTATAACTCTGTCCTGCCTAATGCTGCCCTTGCCACCTTGCAGTTCCGCAACCACTGTCTCAGCACGCCACTTTCAGTAGCAAAACAAAACTTCTATAGGACACTTATAAATAATAACAAATCAAACCCATGCCTCCTATTCTCCATCTTTAAGTCCCTTCTTTGTCCCTTGCCCACTGAGGGACCAGGATAGCTCTCCGATTCTTTTACCCACCGTCCCACGTTTTCCTCTGCTGCTCTAGAACCCTTTAATACTGTGACCCAGTGAGAGGTCTCACACCTGCTTCGCCAAACAAATACATGGCTCTCCATCAAACAACGTATTTACAAAATCCTTCTCTTGACATTTAAATCCCTTCGCTCTGCTGCTCTTTCTTATATTTCTTCTCTTGTGTTCCTGCCTGTACCCTCCGCTCATCACAGAAACATCTCTTATACAGACCCCCCACTCACACCACCTCCTCCCGCCTAAAACCTTTTTCTCTTGTGGCTCCCGTCCTCTGGAATTCTATTCCCCTCTCTCTACATCAAGAAACTTCAATAAGCAGGATCAAATCTTACCTCACATCCTACTTTTCAGAGCACAGCCCAGCATAGGATTGTTAAATTGACACTGTGCCAGTTTTTACTAGGCACTTCTACCCTTTCCCCCTATGTATCTGTATGTTACCCTCCTAATTGGAGTGTAAGCTTTACGGGACAGGCACTTTTTGATACTTTTTGATGCCAATACTGACATCTGACATCACAGACAATGATTGACTGCTGTTTCACCTGCTGCCTTCTCTGCACATGCTCAAGCTTATCAAAGGCTCATTGAGCAGAGGGAGGAAGCAGATACCTTTGCCAGAAAGGTATATATGCGGTGCATGTAGTAAACTGGTTAAAATAGCAGTTTGGATTGGGGGCAGATAACAGACAAGCCACCATTTTGTTTTGTTTTAAGGGTGGACATGTCCTTTAAATTGCTCTTGCCTTTATACTTTATTAGCTCTCTATATTTAGAATATAAGAAGAATAACTTTATGATATTTTTGTGGGCGTTCAGTTTCTTGTTTCTATGTTTTCCTTTTAGCAGGAAAATATAATTTTATTCACTATCTATCAATCACTTTTATTACCCCCTTATTACCCCCTTATGTTAATTATTAATTACTCTGATTATATTGTTATATAGTCACACCTTTATTAGATCCCTATGGGACACAGCTGTAAATAATATTGTTATAATCCGTGTGCTACAACATAGTAACATACCAGTTATAAACACTGTTTTGTTCCTCACTCCTGTTCATCACTTGCAGCATTTTTCTGTGATGACATCTGAAGCTGGGAAGAAAGGTGGGAGCATGGTAGAAGCCAGAACTGCAGCCTGGAGGTATGGAGGGTGAATGAACATGGGTTCAAAGGTTAGGTGAATGTTGTTGGAGAGGGGTGTAGATTCTGTTTTAACCAGTAACCCTCCAATTCTTTCAAGAATCACCACACACCCCCTGCAGAGTAGCTCCTCCCATTGTGCACCTCTCCCCCCTGTAGCATCCCTCTCATCCCCTGCAGCACAATCAGACGTTGGCTGAAATGTGGTAGTGCGTTGTGTCCGTGGTGCGTCCGTCAAACTATGGTTTAGTATAGAAGATCTGTGTCAATTTACTTCAATTCCTACTGTTTGAAAAACTGTAGGAATTTGGAGGGGGTGAGAAACAATCTGTTCTTAGAAAGGGGGGGCTTAAATATCTTGTGGATTACAATGGTTAATTTACCCCCTACTTAAATGATATGTATATAAGAAACCACCTAACCTTCTAATATTTTTATAATTTATAGTAGGTGTACATTATTCACCATATAATGGTAAAAAACCTCAGATCACATGACTGCTGGCATAAAAAAAACAGTTAAAAAATATAATACAACCAAACAGCTATAAGGACACCTGAGATCAATTTGAAAAAAAACACAGATACAGGATGGAATGTGACATACAGTCAAGATGGTCACACTGTTAATTCAAAAACAACAAAAATAGAAAATAAAGCTTTGTTTCTCCACACTTTATAAACAGGGGTGATTTTTCAGAAGTGATAAGCAAAAGTTAAGAAAAAGTTGGGAACGCAAGGGCCAGCAGTAGGACTGGTCTTGATTTCTGTAGGCAAGATTTAAAATCAGTACTATTAGTTGTGTGAGCTATACTGATGCACACTTTTTAGTAAGCAAACAGCTGCAATATAAGTAAAAGGAATTTCAGTAGTAATGTCAGAATGGTTCATGCAAGAGTTGCTTACAGACAACACCATCCCATGCAAATTAAGCTTAAGTTTCTAGAAATCAAAGTTCTGAGAATTTATCAGGTTCAATAAGCATTATTTATTTCTATATATCTGCCAAATTCATCCTTCAAAACACAACACTATCTGGCAACAGATTACTGCAAGAACCTTTATAAGGTGCCAGATGCAAACATGGCAGAAAACATCTTATAGTGCCATCACAAAGGTTATTAACTCAACCTATCACAGCTGCAGCCAATGTGGTTAGAATCTGTAATTGAAGTGCTGGGTTTTGTCTTTCCAATGTGCTGGTGAATCATGGCGCTGAGACAATCTTGTGGACCAGGTTAGTGTTTCCATATCTGGTGAAAAGTGAGTTAATTCATCACTCAGGCACCTGCTATGATGAACCAGAGCAGTTGAGGAAGTGGCCTGTGTACCAGCAGCCTTGTTAGTATTTGCAGATCTGTTATCTTTAACAACCTATCTTTGTTTCACTTATTTGCCAGAAATGACTTTCAGGCTGCCCTCCCAAACGTTTCCGGGATTTGATTGCACAATGCTGGGACAATACTCTGCTTGGAATCGATAGAGAATGTTACTTACTGCCTGTGATTTCATATCAATAATCTGCTTGAAGAATTGATGGTCTGTAATGCAAGAGTGCAATAAATCTACAGTCGCAGGAGCTCCTAAAGTGCTTGTCTTTGTGACATATTTGGTTGGTTTGGGTGCCTAGATTGAGAATCAATCACTCAGCCCCCTCCTACACCCTACTCAGAACTCCATTTTAATTTGCCAGTCCGAGGGTTTTAGAGAGACGCATTCATCTATATTTGTGTCAGCTCTGATTGCCTTTGTCCTGTAACATTGTCCTATAAATCTAATGCAATATCTCTATTCAGCAACCCTGTGCGATTCAGGTTACAAATTAAAATGCTTCCTTTCTCTCTAGTTTGAGAATATAGCCTAAGCAGAGGAGAAAAAATAAAATCCATAATGTTCTATTTGTTTCTGCTCAGAATAACGGTTTGCCTTTTAGGTAAAGATAGTCACTAGAGAATTATTCTGTGGTTTTTGTTTTTAAAATATCTTAAAACAAAAACTGGATTGTGGGTAAGTTTTACAAAAGTATTTCATTATGTTATGGTGCATTTTTTTTTATTACAAGCAAGTTTACATGCAAATGAGAACTTTACTGCATCACATCACAAGGATCACAACACAATTGACTTGTATTTAGTTTGGGATTGTAAATATTATTATCCTGTATAAGTGGTTACTTGAGTAAAAGTGCATAACAACAGTGATTAGAATCTATTTACACTTTCTTGTTTGCTTGCAGGGAGATTCAATAAAAGTTCTTATCGTTTAAAATGGTGCTAACTTTGCCCCAACCAATCAGAACTTATGTAACATTTGAAAGCTAACATCGGATTGGTTGGGGCAAAATTAGCACCATTTTAAACGATAAGAACTTTTATTGAATAACCCCCTTAGTGTCTTAAGTTAGGTGCACACGTTGCAATCTTTCCTCCTGACCAACCGTTCAAGGCTTTCGACCGGTCGGCCAGGAGGAAGGACTGATGGTCGCGGCAAAAGCGGCCACATCTGACAGTTAGGCGCGACCGATTGTGTAGTCTATAGAGGACCACAATCGGTTGTGATTTTCCAACCTGTCCGATTGTTCGTTCGTCCAATCTGGATGAACGAACAGTCGGTGATCTGTTGCGGCTGCAACAAGCCGCCATACAATAATTCAGCCCGACCAACCGAAACAATGAAATGCCGGTTGGTCAGGCTGAATTATTGCATCGTGTGTACCTAGCTTAAGAGGCCATGAACATGACCCAGGTTTAAAATATCACAAGGAAATATCCTGAAGTCTTTCATTGTCCACATTTAGCTACATTAAAGCTACTGCCACAGCTAACCCAGCTATAGATGTCTGGAGTCCTCTCCTCACTAGTACTGGCGACAGTATATAGTGGCATGCAGGGTGATTAACAAAGAATTAAAATATAAATGTGTGTGAATTCATTCTATAATTCCTAACTTATAAAGTACATACTAGAGTACACACTAACAAAAAACCCCGATACGATTGGAAATTACCAATACCCATATAATAAAATTGCAGTAGTTTACTACTGCATGATTTTCTATGGCCGAACGTTCGATTGTAAATGTACGATCGTGGCCATACATTTACAACCGCAATCGTACATTAACTAACCCGTGGTATCACTAAAAAACCATACCGCGAGTTAATAAATTTGGCCTTAAGGTCACACACACTAGTTAATTGTGAAATTATTATTTGGACCGACAGACTATCAATAGACTCATTAGCAGTAACATAGTAATTGAGGTTGAATAAAGACATCAAGTCCAACCTATTCACCCTCTTTTTTATTTATTTAATTATTTTAACCCTACCTAACAGGGGGAAAAAATTCCTTCCTGACTCCAAACGGCAACCGGAAAGTAATTCTCAATATTTTTTAGTTATAAAAAACTTATCCAGGCCTTTTTTAAAGCTATTTAATTAACTTGCCATTATCGCATCTGCTGGAAGACAGTTCCACATTTTCACCGTTCTCACTGTAAAGAAACCTTTCCTAACCTGAAGATGAAACTTCTTTTCTTCCGACTTTAAAGGAAGTCCACGAGTCCTCTGATTAGTGATTAGACCTATAAGTGAACAATGCACCAGAGAGTTCATTGTATTGCCCATTAATATATTTGTATAAGGTTATCATATCCCCACGCAAACTTCGCTTCTCCAATGTAAACAGCCCTAACTTGTCTAATCTGCCTGCATATTCAAGCCCCTCTATTCCCCTTATTAATTTAGTTGCCCTTCTCTGAACTGCTTCCATTTCCAAGATGTCCCTTTTGCCTTGTAAAGAGGGAGAATAATATCTTTCTCTCTTGAATGCTTGTGAAGGTTCTCAGGTCAGGACTCAGCCGTGTACCTGCATCTTAAGGATAAAGGACATACCTTGTCCTTTATCCTTGTAATGTTAACATATTGGCGAAGGAACGTGACTGGTTCAAAGAGGTGTTAAGGAGGCCATTTATGTGAAAATAAAGAACCAAGTCTAAATAGAGGTGGGGGGGTTCGACACCAACTGTCTGCCATGTACAATGCTGTTTTAACACCTTACTCTGGGCGTTCCTATAACACCTCTTAGCCACTATCCAATCACACCCTTAACACCTGGCTGTGATATGCTAATTGGGATTTTCCAGGGTACAATATTGCCACAGATTCTTGTACAAGTCATTCTGAATTGAGAACCAGTCGGATGACTAGCGAAACGTCTTCAAGACCTACCCATTTTCAAGTCCAGTTGATCTAATTGAATACAACAGATATTCTCTCTTGAATGTATTCCCCTTTTTATTCAAGACAATATCTTGCTAGCTCTAGCCGTTGCTACCTGGCATTGTTTGCTACAGCTAAGTTTATTATCTACCAGTACCCCCAAATCTTTTTCCATTACAGATGCACATAACACAGAGTTATTTATGGTGTAGGTGACACAGGTATTATTAAATCCCAAATGCATCACCTTACATTTATCAACATTGAATCTCATCTGCCATTCTACTGCCCATTTTGATAATCTATCTAGGTCTGCTTGCAACACTTGCACATCATTTGAAGTTTCTAAAGCTCTGCATAGTTTAGTGTCATCAGCAAACACAGAGATCCTTCTCTCAATTCCCCCTTCTAAGTCATTTATAAACAGATTAAACAGAAGCGGCCCCAGTACAGAACCCTGAGGCACGCCGCTTATAACTTTAGCCGAGATAGATGTAGCTCCATTTACCACCACTCTCTGGTTGCGATCCAATAACCAATTCTCTCTCCATGCACAAGTGTTGGCCTTCTTCAAGGCCAACAGTCCTCAGTTTATAAATTAGTCGCCTATGTGGCACAGTATCAAAAGCTTTTGCAAAATTCAAGTATACCACATCCACTGCTGTACCTGAATCCAAATTCTTACTCACTTCTTCATAAAAAACAATTAAATTTGTCTGGCATGATCTATTTCTCATAAATCCATGCTGACTACTACTAATAAGATGAGCTCTGGAGACAAAGTCAAGGATATGATCCCGTAACAAAGTTTCCATCACCTTCCCTACCGCTGATGTTAGGCTTACAGGTCTATAGTTACCAGGCTGTGAATGACTACCTTTTTTGAACATTGGTATTACATTGGCTTGTTTCCAATCCAGCGGCACATCCCCAGACCAAAGGGAATCTTAAAAGATAAGAAACAGTGGTCTAGAAAGAACTGAACTAAGCTATTTTAAAATCCAAGGGTGTATTCCATCCGGTCCTGGGGCTTTATTGATATTAACTTTGTCTAATTGTTTCCATACCATATCCTCCTTCAGCCAATGTGAATACTCCTAATTTCTCCCCTGCGTATTATTAGAATCCCTGCTGTAAGGACTAGGATTCTCAACAGGGAAAACCGATGTAAAAAAATGGTTTAGCAGATCCTCTACAACCATCTCAGCCCCGTTATTTAATGGTCCCACATTCTCAGTCTTTATCTTTTTACCATTTATATACTTAAAAAACATTTTGGGGTTGGACTTGCTTTGTTCGGCAATCCGTATTTCATTTTCTATTTTAGCTAATTTAATTGCTTTCTTGCACTCTTTATTACAGCTTTTATACTCCCTGTAAGACTGTTCTGTTCCCTCTGATTTCAAACTTTTAAAAGCCTTTTTCTTTTTTTCCATTTCCCTTTTTACCTGAGCATTAAGCCATGCAGTAGAGGACCTACTTTTTTTACACTTGTTCCCTAAAGGTACAAATTTAGAAATGCAATAGTTTAATATCCCTTTAAAAGTGGTCCACATCTGCTCTGTATCTTTACCTAGAAACAATTCCCCCCAGTCTATGAACAGGAGTGATTCCTTTAACAGCACAAAATTAGCTTTTCTAAGTCTGCTGGTTGAAAAAAATTGCAGTTTTGGCAACATTTCGTCATGACTAATAAAGCACAGTCAGATCCTTCCTCCTGACCGTTTAGCACTTCCAAATGGTTGACCAGGAGGACAGTTCACCGCAGCCAAGTGTGTAGTCCATAGAGGACCGCATAATCATCTGTTGTTTTCAGACGCATCCAATCGACATTCGTCCCGTACGGACAAACAAATGGTCAGCAGTTGGTCGCAGCCAAACGAAGGGAGCATCCAATATTTTGGCCCAATCGACCAAAACACTGAAATGTGTCTGTTGGGCTGATTATTGAATGTGGTGTACCCAGCTTTACACAGTCTATTGAAGACCACACAATCAGCTAAAATTTACCAATGGGTTTGAACAAACTATAACTGATTTCTGCCTCATACAAGATAATATTTTTGAGTTTAGTTTCGTAATTATCTGAGAAAATTGGTTCAAGCTTGTTACCGAATGTGTTGAAAAATTTGGGTTGCCACAGAATTGTACTATTGCTATTAATATGGGCACGTTCAATGCTACAGGTTTTTTTAGATAAAGTTTGGAACCTGTGTCTCAGTAAAGCTGGTTATTGTTTTTAACAGTTAAATAAATATAACAAATACTTCAAGAACTGATACAAATGTTACATTTTAATTCAACTGTCACTTTATACAGCACAAACATTTGTTACAAAATAGTATTCACTCCCAAGAAGTACTCTTAAAGTCAAAGGCATAAGTACAACAGGAGCATCCACTGCAACAGAGATGCAACCCCTGTAGATGATGTAGGGAAGGGAGATAAGTGCTCTAGTTATGCCACTGCATTTTAAATAAATGTTTTTACACTTCCAAATTGTCAAACTGCAATTTAATAAATTAAAGGGCAATTATACCCTTCCAAACCATCCAATCCTATTTGTAGGCCCTCATCCCTTGGTTTATTTTAGTCTGCATACTTACATTTGTGTCTTCCCATTGGCCAGGTACTTGTCAGTAATCACCATTCCTTATCTTTTCTCTGCTCCTGTGTTGTTCTGTCTTTGTTCTCTTTGTCGCTCACCATTTCTGGCTAACTTCAGGCATCCTTGGCAGTTCAAGTCTTTCCTGACTTTCGTTCAATTTCCTAAACTTTTATTTCTTTCTTCTTTTCCAGGAAACATTTGATTTTTTTTAAAGGGACACTAAACTCCCCTAAAGCCAAAAAAATAACTATTTGCCATTCGTTTGTATTATTCACAGGGAGGTAAGAACGCTTATTCTCACCTCCCTGTGAATAATATTACGCTTGGGGGACCTGGAACTTACTTTACAGCCGATCCACTCGCAGCCGCTCCTTCATTGACAGCCGATCTGTCCCGACCGACTATCTTAGGCGCATGCACGCCAATACAAAAGATAGGGCGCGCGATCGGGAGAGAACAGCTGTTCAGTGAAGAAGCGGCAGCGAGTGGAGCGGCGGTAAGGTAAGTTCCAGGTCCCCCGAGGATAATATTATTCACAGGGAGGTGAGAATAAGCGTTCTCACCTCCCTGTGAATAATACAACTGAATGGCAAATAGTTATTTTTCTGGCTTTAGTGTTCCTTTAATTCTTGATTTACTGGTTCTTGACTCCTGCTATTCTTCCATTTACAATTTTTTTTCCACCTGCCTTGACTTCTGCACAGCCCTCAGCTCCAAATAATTCATACTTGGTACCTCGCTCCTTTGATTGATTTCCTGGGTTTTGACCATTGGCTTTGTCCCTGCTATGACTTGCTTATCTCTTCTGTACTACGCTTGTCTTGTTCTTCAGCTTACAGCTTGTAAGTTTCCAGTCTGCCAGTAGCGCTTCTGTTTTCTTGAGTATCCCCGACCACAGCACAGATACCTTGCACTCTTGGTCCTGGGGGCAACTAAGCCTGGTGAGCCCAGAAAAGGGGGCTTGACTTTAGGTGAAGAGAGTTGTGAAGATTGGGGTATCTGTGCTGAAGGGATACTCTGGGATTCCGGAATGTACCATTATGTAAGTTACGGTAAGAATTACTGGCAGAATAAGGCAAACCCAGGGGTTAAAGGGTATCTCTACTGGGTATTCAGTTTTATTAAAGAATGGGAGGTAAATGAGCTGTATGTTACCTCCCATTCTTCAATAAAACGTCCAGGAACGAAGGTAAGGTACTTACGCAATCACTGCATACAAAAAATGTGTGCACGGCTTATCCTTTGTATAAACACTACTTATTCACACCCAGCGGGTAAGGCTGGGGATGGAGGGAGTCCTACCACCTGTCAGAACTATGATATTCAATTGTTAAACTGCATTATCAATGGACATAATTACAAACATTTATCACAGAAGCACATTTTTAATGATCAGAATTTCAAACTTTTAAGGTGCAGATAGATGATAGTGGTTAAAAATACTTGTAAGGGGGTCCAGGCCCCTCTAGTTACACTACTGTGCACACCCTAGACTGCAGATAAAGAAATGCATAATGCAATTGCAAGGGACACAAGAGAAAAATTAAAGGGACAGTTCAGTGGAAATAATCAATATTTTTTAAATAGTTAGTTTGTGTAATGGATACTTAGTTATTCTACATATTCTCTTCCATTTTGAAAAATCAGTTGATTTCATACCCTTTGCTGTTCCCTGCTGTTGACATTAGTGAGCTGACATTTCAGGTTCTAACGCTCCTTCTCCTTCCCAGGATGCACCACACAGGGCTGCCATCAGAATTTTCAGGGCCCCATACTAGGCCCCATACCGGGCCCCAGCTGCCCACCCCCCCATAGTAATTACCTCCCCACACATAATACCTGCCAGGCCGCCACCACAAGTCTCCTGTTGAAAAAACCTTTGGCCAAAAGCTTTGTAAGCCCTGCTACCACGTCAGGTAGACTCTTTCAGCAGGGCCCTGATTCATGAACATGACACTGGATAAGGCCTACCCGTCCCTCACCCCCCCCCCCCACAAATGGCAAATGAAATGACACACATGGAGATGGATGTATTAAAAAAAATGCATATAGATGGGGTAATGATGCATGGATCATGATGCATGAAACCCCTCAATTGATTGCCCATTTGCCCCTTCCAAGTTTGTGAACAACAAACACAGAGATTGGAACACGGTCACCAGTCCCCACAAGAGACCCCCCCTACCCCCTTTACAGCACCAAGGCCCAAGCACAAGCAGTCAAGCAAGCAAAGTTGGCAAAAGTAAAATCATCAATTTATATATCATAATCTACATACAATTTGTGGATGCCAGGCAGGGCAGTCACTGTGCAAGGGAAAGACCACAACGGTCTCTACTAGGGGTCCTGCAAACAGGAAGTCAGTATTTCGGCTGCATTTATTTACACACAGACACAAAGCTTAATGGGCAGAATAAGTTCATTGGGATGAAAAAAATACTGCTCTTTTTTCTGAAAAGCATATGTATTTGCACTGAACTTCCCCTTTAACAGCAGTAAGCTTTAAAAACATATGTTATTCTTGCTATTAAGTTTCTTTTATAATTATCTATGCACTGAAACATGTGTTGCAATAAATACTAGCATCCAAGAAAGAATTTAACTGGTATATGCATCCTATGATATCCAGTGGTTCTACTGCCTCGTCCTGGCTTTTCTAGCAAAGCCGTCTGCTCAGTTTACAGCACACTGCAGAGTGACACAAGAAAATAATTATAATTATCTCAGAGCAAGGCAGAAAGGATAAGTGCATTTAGCATGAGCACGATTGAGTATTGTTCATTGTTTTGCTTCTATAGCAATGAAATGCTGTAAATTTTCCTTTTTGTTCATATTTTATTATGCTGGGTGAAAGGGAGGGTGGAAAACACAGCTTAGGTACAACTATCCCTCTTGCTGTGACATTTGTGCTGAGCTGTTGGATGTCTTTAGCACAGACTCTCAAGCCTGGGTTAAAAATACTTTTCAGCATAAGGCAAGCACAATCATAATTTGGGTCACTGGCATCTTTAATTAATTTAGATTGAGCACTTTGGAACTCTAGGTGGTAATTAAGGAAGGAGTTGCCATAGGGTCTTTCCAACTCATCTCCCCTCCTGCTTCTAGCTTTAAGCTCTGCAATTTCATGGATGTACTTGGTGTAGATTCTTCCATCAAACTACCAGGAGGCTGGGGCTGAGCTCTTTATTACATTGCTGCTGAATATTACCCTCTGCTGTGTAGTACATTCTAGGATCCTCCAGCTGCTACATGAAAATAAAATTCAGAAATCAATCAAATTTGTAGCTGGGTTTACTTTTAAACCTAATATACTTGGTACATATCCACAAAGGAACTCTTATTATTTGTAGAAAAAAACCTAGTATACTATGTGAAATTTAACAAACACACACATTGGTGCATTCTTTCATTCCTTAGAATATTTTAATTTTTTTTACCCCATCTGTCTTCTCTTTTAATGATCCCAGGATGAGTACTTAAAAAGGCATGTCCACCCATAAAACAAAAAAAAATGCTATTTTTACTAATTTATCATCTGCATTTGTAACCAAATATTTCATCAAAAGTTCTTTGTGTTCTAGAAACAGTGTCTGTCTCCTCCATCTGCTCAATGAGCTTTTTGAAAGCTTGAGCTTGTGCAGATGAAGCAGCAGTGGAATCAGCAGTCAATCATTGGTTGTGGTATCAGCAGTCACAGCCTTGATTAACTGCATAAAGGGAAGAGCCAGCTTACAGTCAGAATGGAGGCAATAATTATACTTAAACTAGCAAACCCCACGCAATCCCCCCATGAACGCAAATTTTATCCAGAACAATTGTTAGTTTAGACCATACACATAACAATGCTATCAGCTCTCTATATATGTTGTATTCAATTAGATCAACTGGACTTGAAGTTTAGTTCTTGAAGACATTTCGCTAGTCATCCGACTGGCTTTCTCAATTCAGAATGACTTGTACAAGAATCTGTGGCAATTATGTACCCTGGAAAATCCCAATTAGCATATCACAGCCAAGTGTTAAGGGCGTGATTGGATAGTGGCTAAGAGGTGTTATAGGAACGCCCAGAGTAAGGTGTCAAAACAGCATTGTACATGGCAGACAGTTGGTGTTGAACCCCCCCACCTCTATTTAGGCTTGGTTTCTTTATTTTCACATAAATGGCCTGCTTGACATCTCTCTTGAACCAGTCACGTTCCTTTGCCAATATGTTAACATAAAGAAACCAAGCCTAAATAGAGGTGGGGGGGTTCGACACCAACTGTCTGCCATGTACAATGCTGTTTTGACACCTTACCCTGGGCGTTCCTATAACACCTCTTAGCCACTATGCATGCCAGTCGGATGACTAGTTAAACGTCTTCAAGAACTAAACTTCAAGTCCAGTTCAAGTCCAAGATCTAATTGAATACAACAGATATACCATGACCTGGATAAATGAGAACCTTCACAAGCATATTAGCTCTCTATTGATAACAATTTTTTTTGCCTGAAAGATCGGCTGCAATGCCAATAGCAGTAGTTGGTTGGCATCGTTGATGATGGTTTTTGCCCCCCCCCTCCCCAACACTTCGGATGGGACACCAAGTCCTTTGCTTCTCATATCATTCCATGCTTTAATGTGGATTTTTCTAAATTTTGGAGATTTCCTGTGTTTTGGTTATGTAGAGGTTACTAATTGGAGCAATTCCAAAAACCACACAAAACCAGTAAAGTTAGGGGTTTGTAACTATGAAGATTTTCAGTCATTGTGTATCTAATAGGAATAAGTAAAAGCCTAAATAAATATGTAGTAGACACTATAGTTATTTTGTTATTGTTAAATTATAGTTGTTTTTACATGATGCAGACCTTTTACAACAACACAATGATATTATATGCAGTGTGTGTTGTAAGAGAATTTGAATATAATCAATATATTAAAAAGAACTACTACTTGTACAATCAGTTTGATACTCACATAAATTTTGCAGTGGCATGTTTAGGGAAATTACAGGTGTCTGGAATCCCCACTTGCTGTCTGCTCTTCCCCTTCTCCTGGTGCCCATAGATTGTTTCATTGTTAATTGAGCTGCGAGTGAGAAGCAGCATTTTTATGTTTCACAAAAAGTATCCAATCTGCCCTGTACAACAACATATAGAACTGTATCAATATTAAAGGGTATTTCCACTGCAAAAATGCACTTTAAAGGGTATGTCCACCCTAAAATCACATTTTTAATATAGCCTTCCTCCTGGTCCCCCAGCCCCAACCGCATAATTTTTATTTTGAGAAAGCTCCCCAAACTCTTACTTACCTCCCCTTTTTCCTCCGCCGCGCTCCCAGCCCTCTGCTTGCGAGAAATGCAAGCAGAGGGGCGGGACCGGCAGCCGCGTCTGTGATTGGCTGAGCGGCAGCCAATCACGGACACGGCTGCCGGCAGCTCATTTCGGCGGAGGAAAGAGGAGAGGTAAATAAGAGTTTGGGGAGCTTTCTTAAAATAAAAATTATGCGGTTGGGGCTGGGGGACCAGGAGGAAGGCTATATTAAATGGGATTAACGCCAGGAGGAGGGAATCCGGAGAGGGAGGGAGAGGGAGGGGGTAGGAGGGGGAGAAGGGCTGCAGTACGCATGCCAAACTTCTCCCGGAGGCCAGGTAGGAGGCAGAGTCCTATATGGACTCTGCTAGCCTCCTGGTGGGCAGTTTTTGGGACTTTGGGGGGGGGGGCTACAGGAGAACCCTATGGAGCTGGGATGTTAGGTAAGTATTAAACTACACTACATGGTGGGGCCAGTAGTTAGGGGGATTATAGTTTTGGGGGTGGACATGCCCTTTAATTGAAGAACAGGAGGTAAAGGAGCTATGTCTTACCTCTCATTCTTCAACTAATCCAACAGGAGCCAGGAAATATTCCTTTAAACTTACCTGCAATTAAATTCCTCTGCTGCTTCCTCTAACAGGTGTGACTATATCCATGGTCCCTTGCAATATATGTGCATGCATGAATAGCACAAGGTAGTGTGGATGTAGTTGGCACCTGTGAGAGGAAGCAGTGGAGGAGCATGATCGTGGATAAGTTTAAAGAATTCCCTCCTGACTGTTGGTTATACTGAAGAACAGGAGGAAAGACATAGCTCCTTCACCTGCTGTTTTTCAATTAAAGGGACACTAATCTGCAAAGAATAACTTGCCCTTATTCTTTTCTATGTTTTTAGTGCTGTCAGTTGCTCTTTTAGTGATGAGTTGCTCTCAGTGCCCCCTGTCACTAGATCTCCTCATGTCCTGTTCAGCTCACTCCTAGTATGCATGTCTCCTCTCTATGTATCCACCCCCTCCCAAAACTGAGGCACAAATGGAGCATGTGCAGTGGAGGTGATCTGTGCCCCACTACAGCCAATAGCATTCACCCAGGGATTTTGTGTTATAGTGAAAGTAAAACTGCTTTGCAATAGGAAGGTAAGCAGCACTGGGAAATGTAATCACTACTTGAATCAAGATTTTTTTTATATCTGTAGGAGTTTGTGTGTGTGGGGGGGGGGGTTGTAATTGATTTCTTTAGGTAAAGAGCTAAATTGGGACTTCAGTAACACAGACAGCAGCCAACTACAGAATTGGGTATTATCTGCACAGGGAAACAGATAATGCTTATTCCTTTTCCTGATCTTAAAGGGGAAGTTCAGTGGAAATACATGTACTTTTCAGAAAAAGGAGCAGTATTTTTTTCATCCTAATGACCTTAAAGGTACAGTTCAGTGGAGATTATCAATATTTGTTAAATTGTTAATTTGTGTAATGCCTTCTTAGTTATTCTACATATTCTCTCCCATTTTGAAAAATCAGTTGATTTCATACCCTTTGCTGTTCCCTGCTGTTGACATTAGTGAGCTGACATTTCAGGTTCTAACGGTCCTTCTTCTTCCCAGAATGCACCACATCCTTGGAATGTTCCTAACAGTTATTTCTACTGATTGGCTGTTGGATGGGTCAAAGATGCTCAGATCTCTACTGAGCAACTGAATCAACCCAGGCGCTGGGTCAAGGGCAAGACCATAACGGTCTCTACTAGGGGTCCTGCAAACAGGAAGTCAGTATTTTGGTTGCATTTATTTATACAGACAAAATGCTGAATTGGCAGATTAGGGTCATTGGGATGAAAAAATACTGCTCTTTTTTTCTAAAAAACATATGTATTTGCATACTTGAACTTTAACCTCCCCATTCAAGTATGCATTACACAAACTAACAATTTAATAAATATTGATAATTTCTACTGAACTGTCCCTTTAATGCTGAATCAATTAGCCATGCAGTGATAGAGAAATAAGTTTTACTTTTATAGAATGTAGTGCACATGTAGTGTGCCAGGGGAGGGGCTGGGTGATTAATAGTTCTTTACTGACCACCTGTGCCTTCCCTCTTTAAAAAGTAAGGGCTGGTACACATATTACAATTCTTCCTCCTGACCAACCATTCAAGACTTTCGACCGGTCAGGCCAGGAGGAAAGACTGCCGGTCATGGAAAAAGCAGCTGCGTCCAACAGTTATCGCAACCGATTGGGCGGTCCACAGAGTACCGCACAATCAGTCATGGTTTTCCAACCCGTCCAATTGTGCTTATGTCCGATTCAGACGAAGGAACAGTCGGCGATCGGATAAAGCCGCCATACAATAATTCGGCCGAAATGTCGGCCGGTCGGGCCGATTTATTGTATGGTGTGTACCCAGTTTAAAACACCCAGAGATAAAAAAAACAATAAAAAAACAAGGGATAAAAAGTTCAGAGGGGGGAAAGATTTAAGATTGGTGGTAATTAATCCTAAATACTGTGTGATTAGTTTAAAAAAATGATTTACCACAGTTTACATGTCCTTAAAAATGAAAAAGGGTAAGTGGAGAGACCATTTAACCCTGCAGCTGCCTGAGGTGATTCCTGAGACTGGGTTTAAATGCAGTACTTA
The DNA here is from genome assembly GCA_019447015.1 of Hymenochirus boettgeri. Lineage (NCBI taxonomy): Eukaryota > Metazoa > Chordata > Amphibia > Anura > Pipidae > Hymenochirus > Hymenochirus boettgeri. The sequence goes on from CM033472.1 coordinate 110,215,086, forward strand.
CTGTAGCTACATCACAATGATGGAGCTTAGTGAGCAGGAAATTCAGGCAGTGGTTGTATAGGTGGTTGGCAGCATTGTAACATGTCAGATAGTCATGGGCACTCTGATCTAGTGTACAGCAATGTGCTGCATGTGTTTGTGTAGAAGTGTATAATGTGTGTATCAATATATGTATGAGCATATGCATAGCTGACCAATTCTTGCAAATACACAGAAACAATCATTTGATACGCCTATACATGGATGATGGTAACAGAAATTTTCCTTCTTGCCCAATAGGTTCTGATATTGATGGTGGTAGTTTGTCACCTTTGAACCTAACCACACATATTCACCATATTCAACAAATTCTGTCAGTGAAGTAAAGATGGTCTGTATTGGTTAACTAGAGAATATATAGAATATATAAAAGTAAAGAATATATACAATATTATATGATCCATAAATAATAGAACCAGATACAAACAACAACAGCAAAAAGGCTCTCGATCCGCACTCCTTGGTTCAATACAAATCGGTCACTTGGCTTATTTTAAAAATTTCAGCTTCTATTAAACAAACATTTTAAAATAAGTACAAATATGCCTGATGCGTTTTGAGCAGCCCGATCGTATTTGTGCTGATTTTAAAATGTTTGTTTAATAGAAGCTGAAGTTTTTAAAATAAGCTGAGTGACCGCTTTCTATTGAACCGAGGAGTGCGTATTGAGAGCCTTCTTGCTGTTGCTGTTTGTATCTGGTACGTTTGGACCAGGTGAAGGGCCCGGGCGGTCCTGCCCTCGGACCACCACAGGAGACGGGTGAGTCCCGGTTTGGGAATTAAAGAGTTACTTTCTCCGATGTGTAACATATGTAATAGCGAGTAGAGGAAATAAGGAGTGGAAGGGGGAATTACGTCTAAAGAGCTTATGGACAATACAGAGATAGATCTGGGGTATATACTTGGAATGTTTGATATATAAAGTAAAAATGCTAACTAAAGGAGCATATGTTAAGAAGAGGATACATAGTGGCAACGAGTTTGCTAATAATCCTTGACAAGAATCTGTACACCGTGCATCTTTAATAGATATGGCATAGATAATAGAATGTATGAATGTATTTGGTCATGAACTTCCTTCTGATAAGAACACTTATTAGTGTTTTAATACTGCTTTTTTTTTTTTTAAAGGGGAAGTTCAGTGCAAATACATGTACTTTTCAGAAAAAAGAGCAGTATTTTTTCATCCCAATGACCTTAATCTGACAATTCAGCATTTTGTCTGTGTATAAATAAATACTTCCAAAATACTGACTTCCTGTTTGCAGGACCCCTAGTAGAGACCTTTATGGTTTTGCCCTTGACCCAGTGCCTTGGTTGATTTAGTTGCTCAGTAGAGATGTGAGCATGTTTGACCCATCCAACAGCCAATCAGTAGTAATAACTGTTAGGAATATTCCCAGGTTGTAGTGCATCCTGGGAAGAAGAAGGACCGTTAGAACATGAAATGGCAGCTTACTAATGGGAACAGCAGGTAATAGCAAAGTATATGAAATCAACTGATTTTTCAAAATGGAAGAGCCTATGATAGAATACTAGAAGGCTTACACAAACTAAACATTTTAATATGATCCTTTCCACTGACCGTCCCTTTAGCTTCTTCTCAAAAAAGGCAATTTTTGTATGAAATCAATTGATTTATAAAATGGGAGAAAATATTTAGAATAACTAAGTATGCATTATACAATCTAACAATATTAACAAATATTGATCATTTCCACTGAACTGTCCCTTTAAGCTATCCCAAAAAAAGGCAATTGGTTTATCATATTTTTCAAGTTTCCTGCTATCAAATGATTTTTAAAGGATTAAGAAATTAATGAAATATGAAAAGGTCTGGAAGGTCTGGATCACATTAAAGTCTCCCAGGGGATCTTTAAATCTTCAACCCTTAAAATTTTGCAATTGAACACACCCTGCAGGTAACAACACACCGAACTGCATGTTTCCAGCCCCTGTACGCTGCAAGGTGTCAATGTCACGGCAGGAGCTGTCTCATTAATCAATGTTACGTGACTCATATAGTATACCACACATCAAGGCTGCATGCAGATCCAACTTTCTATCCATGAACATATTTAACCTATTGCCTTTGTAGGTATTACCAGTATTTTATTGGTTGAAGTAATTACAATGGCACCTGTATGATCTGAGCAAATCAGACAGTCATATGTTAAAAAATCCCAGCAGTATTTACAAATGCTCTTCTTTCCATGACAGATCAAATGTAGACAAAACAGATAATTATAGAACATAGAAAAAACCTGTAGAACATTTGGGATAAACACACCATTAAATAATCTCTATTTTCTTGCTGGTGTAAGGAAATATGTTAAGCTTCAGTACATATTTTAAGCGAAATACCCATTGCATTCATATGCAAAAAATTTAGATTTTTTTTTTTAAACTTTTTTTTTTTTTTTTACAAAAGATAGATCAGACCTAGCAGATATTTTCAGCTGGTCACATGGTTTTAAATTTGGCAGTGCCAGTTAGATTCCCAAGTGGATGTACTGATCAGAAGTCTGTCTGATGGAAAAATTGCATAATGAGTACACAGCCTTAAAGGAGCCAGCCACAGAATAATACTAGGGGTTGGGGCATCAGAATAATAATAATAATAAATAATGTGTAATGATTAATCAATAAAAGAAGGAAATACATGAAAAAATTTCATCTGCAATCGTCCCATAAAACACCCAATTCATCATTTGTTGGCAGGGACACTGCATCTGCATCTCATCAGCATGCAGTGCCCAATGGAAATGTTCAAACATGTCAGAGTGACTAATGCCAGCTATAAACCGGTTTCTTACATTCCGACATTTCCACAATGTTCTTGCATCTTTGCGATAATCTTTGCGATAATCGGTTTAGTGACCGGATGGCAAACCATCTGGCTTTGGCAGGTAATGCTGGGTACACACAAGATAATTTTTAGGGCTGAAAGATTTGGGGCCGGCCATAATTGGTGCTGGTCGTCTTTTTGTCCGGATTAGGCATGCTGGTAAATCACAGCAAATCATGCGGCCTCCTATGGACAGTATGATCCATTGCGGCAAACTCCTGTCCATGGCAGTGACTATAGGATGATCATATCTGGTATCTGTTGGTTTGTCATCATTCACAGCAAAATCAGTGTGTGGTGGGCCACCATAACATTCTTTGAACTGCCCAAATGTGTGAAACAATTTTTTTCCTTATTATAACTCAAAATTAGCCAGTGAAACATCAGGAAAAATATATTTTGGGCATAAACTGATGTTGGGTGTGTTTTTTTCTACATTACAAAACATTTTACATTGATAAAAGAATTAAAATAAAATCTGCCCATTTACATCAAAGATCAACGTGATTTCATTTTAATTAATAATTTTATTTCTTAATAAGATTCCCCAAGGTAAAAGAATATCAACACTATACCATACATCTGATAGCACCAATATACAGAAAGAGACTGAATAAGCTAATGTACTAAATCTGCACATATTTTTCTTCCAGCTAATGAGTATACACCATCCCCACTCTCCAGGGAAATCACTTAATTGATTGGAACCTATTGAAAACAAATTATCAGCACTGGATTTGTTAAGATTTCTCCCTAGAGACTGTGCGAGATCAAGAATGAATTCTTATTATTTTATCATCATAAAATAAAAATAGTTTAATGATGCAGTCTCATGTGCCAACCCTAAAATCTGCTTAAGTTTTGTTTCAAGAAAGACAAGTGTGGGTAAATATATACCAGGGCTTCAGTGATCACAATAGACAGTACAGTTGAGAGGTCATAAAAAAAATCATACCATAACATATAAAAACTGAAAATGGAGTAATCACAGTTCCCATGAATACAGCCATTTTTATTTGCAGTTTTGCTTTTAAATATTCAAACAAACTATAATGTCTGCAGTGGACTTTTATGTTTTAGTAAAAAAGTTATCATAATCAGTGATTTCATATAAAATGTATAATTTTCACCTTCAGAAGTTCTTGCAATGTTTAAAGGAGAACTAAAGTCCCAAGACAACATTGTCCCAATAGAGAGAGCACATTCACAAACGAACAACAAGCTGTGTCTCATGTCTCCCTTTGCTCTGGATGCTGGGTGATTTATGAAAATAACCTGTGTGCACTAAGGGTCAGCTCCCATAATTCACCTTATCTGGGAACACCCATCTAAGTGTCCGCCGGACACTTCACAGGAAACTGCAGTCTTGCTTCCTGGAAGCTGACAGCCAATCATGTTACAGCTCAGAGTTCCCTCCCTCTGACACAGAACACAGATACCAGTGCAGTTTTTGTGTAAACACATTAGAAATGCTCCTGTCCCTAACAATGATAAAATTCTTTGGTTTTCATACAAAAAAGAAAAGTAATCTTTGCAGTGTATGTCTTTGCTAGCATGGATGAAAGAAACAGAACATTTAACATTTCAGCAAAAAATAAAAGTAAGTATGGGGAATCGAACCAGCAACCTTCTATTCTGTGTCTTTCTAAAAAGAAAGCTTTCTACCACTTGGCCACAAGGGCTAATAAGTAATGGACTAGTACATGTAGAGTCTTTATCTTTTGCTAGACACATTATAAAAACAAAAAAAGGGAACATGGGGAATCGAACCTGTGTCCCAATAGTCTGATTTTTTCCCAACCCAGCACTTAAGCAGAGCACGCCACAGGTGAACTTTCAATCACTAGAAGTAAATGTCAGTAAAATCAGTACACTGTTTTGTATTGCTACTGGAAGACTGTCAGCAATTCACACTGGTTGGTAAATAAATAACAGAGCTGCTATATATAAAGATTGTACTATGGTAGCAACTTTCAATATTTTTCTAGAAACAAAACAACAAACAAAAAAAGCAACAAACTCAGGCAGACCAGTTATGTTGTTTCATAAGTAAGCTAGGGGATTTGAACTTGTGACTTCTTGGTCTGCTTGTTTCTAAACACCCAGCATCTACATGGTGCGCCACCACAAATCAGCTTGATTCCAGGTACATTTAGAGGCTTTATCTTTCACTAAAGAGAATGCTAGAAACTCTGCACATAAGACAGTGAATGCGGGGTCAGGGGGCGTGGCTCTTTGAAGCCAACATGGCTATGAGTTGTACTGGCAACAAGATGGAAGCCTCCTTTGTTACAGAATCTATTACTCAAATCTACTAAATGCAAATAACTAGAGAAGAATCTTTCAACGTGTAGGTGTTCTGGGGAGAAAAACTTTCACATTAGGATCTGAAAAACTGAAGTTTATTTCTCCTTATGTGATGTAACAACTGCCTAATTCATCAGTCATTTTTGCGATAAGACTTTTTGAATGCATATAAATGCAGCTAAAATCACACAAACACTGCATTCCTTTTTCCGTCACTTTCAGATGTTTTGCTGCATAAAAAAGTTGCATGCTATCTGTTGTGTGAACCTAGCCTAAATCCATAGTGATTTTTGTCAATGGAGCAAAAAATCACTTCCTGGAAAATGCTTTCGGGAAAGTGATTTTTCCGATCCGATTTCAACATTTATGCCAATATTTCAGATTCGTTATAATTCCCAAAGATGATCTTCACTAAAAACAGTGAGAAAAATTAGCTCCTGACATTCTCGTAAACCAGTTCACAATATTTAGCAATGGATGGGGTTTTTTTTGTGAAGAATGACCTATCTACCCAAAACTTAAAGGGCATGTCCACCCCCAAACTATAATCCCCCAACACTGGCCCCACCATGTAGGTAATTAAATCCTTACCTCACATCCCAGCTCCATAGGGTTCTCCTGTAGTCCCCCCCCAAAGTCCCAAAAACTGACACCAGAGGCTAGCAGGTCCATATAGGACACTGCCTGCTACCTGGCCTCCCGGAGATCACTGCCATGCGTACTGCAGCTCTTCTCCCCCCTCCCCTCTCCCTCCCGTTCTGCTATCCCTCCCCCTAGCGTTTATCCCCTTTAACACACCTTCCCCCTGGTCCCCCAGCCCAACCCGCATACTTTTTATTTTTAGAAAGCTCCCCATGTTTTACTTACCTCTCCGCTTTCCTAGCGGAAGTGAGCTGCCGGCAGCCGCGTCCGTGATTGGCTGCCGCTCAGCCAATCACAGGCGGGCGGCCGGTCCCGCCCTCTGCTTGCATTTCCTGGCAAGCAGAGGGCCGGGAGCGCAGCGAAGGAAAGAGGGGAGGTAAGTAAGTTTGGGGGGCTTTCTGAAATTAAAAATTATGCGGTTGGAGGGGGACGAGGGAACATATATACCTTTTAGGGTGGACATAGCCTTAAAGAGTGCAGGCCTAAAATTATCCATTAGTTTCTTCTAAGTTTGAACATTTTTTTCCTGCTTCTTTTTGAAAGTGCAAATTTCTATAAAGAACTATGCAGAATTCTGCATTTATATATTGGCGCTCTTTGGGGCTATTTGCTGACTGTGACCGTGTGCACTGATGCGTTTTATTTAGGACATGCAGAAGATCGATATTCAGTGAGAATATTTTTTTTCAGGAAAATCTGCTAAAATGTAACATTTCTACAAAGAAATGCATGTGGAATTCTGTATATATGAATAAAAGAGGGTAAGGGATGGCTCGAACCCGAGTTTGAGCCGAATTTACTAGTTCGGCAGAACTCGATCTGTTCGAACTTGTTCGTTTTCCAAACTTGCGGCTGTATTTTTGATATTTATCGAATTTACAGGCCGTCTCCTAATTCTCGAACAAAGCGGGTTTTTTTAGTAAACCTCAAATGTATCGTTCGAAAACCCTCGAATGTAGCATTACTTTTGGTAACCCTCGAATGTAGTGTTCGTTTTCATTACCCTCTAATGCAGCATTCGTTTTCGATAATCCTCAAATGTAGCTTTCGTTTTCGGTAACCCTTGAATGTTGCTTTCGTTTTTGGAAACTTTTGAATGTCGCTCGGAAAAACTCTTAAATGTAGTGGTTAATTTCAGTACCCTCGAATTAGCTGAGGAATGTGGCATTTGGTAACCCTAAGAATTGGCTATAACCCTCGAATGTAGCATGCGGAAAACCCAACAAAATCTGGGAAGTAAGTGTTTAAACACTGTTTTAGTAACAGGTTCATGTTCCCCAGACCTTTTTCCAGGTGCTACAGCCATTTACAGTAAGTTACCATTTTTATTTTATCTGTTATTCACCTTAACTTTAAGAATGATTAGTCTTCCATAGACTATAATGGGTTAGTTTCTGAACTACCGAACTTTTACTAACTAAGGGTGAGGCGACACTGCAGCGCACAGGAATCGCGCACAAAATCGCGAGCGTTATTGCACGCAATTGTGAGCACGATTCTTGCGCGTTTCGCGCTCGCGTTCGCAATCGCATTTGCGCCCGCGATTTTCGCTAAAATGGAAATCGCGGGAACGCAAAAATTCCCGCGTTTTCCATTTTAGCGAAAATCGCGGGCGCAAACGCGCTAGTGTGGCCTAGCCCTAACTGAACTTCGACCATCTCTACTGAAGGGGTGTAGGTTCTAAAAGTGTATATTTTGTGTATATTTTTGTGGGGGGGGGCGTATTTTAAAGTTTTTTGAGGGGTGTTTTTTTTTTAACATTTCTGTCTGGCTATTTGTATTTTGATCAAAACTAGCCCCACTTATAACAACCGGGGGGTACGCAGTTTCTAAAAAATCTTTTATGGGGTCCATACATGCACCAACCCCAGTTGTACAATATTGGAATATTGTCAATCAATCATACATCAAGGATTTGTTAGTGTATGGGCCCCATTACTTATGCAGATGTTTTAGTTAATTTGTCAGTTATTCTATGTTAACTGTCAGAAGTGCTTATAAATTTTAATCTGGACAGGAAAAGTGAGTTACCTACATGCATCTGGTATTGTTGTACTCAGAAGAGCCAGAGATTTTAGAAAAAAACTAAATAAAATGCAAAAAAATCAACTAAATGGCAAAAAAATCAATGACATTTAACAAAAAAGTTTTTAAAAACATTTTTTTTTTTTTACATATTTTACCCAAACATCCAGTAAAATATCCAGAAAAGCTACAAAATCCTGTTCTTGTTAATGTACACATTGTGCTAAAAAAAGAAAATGTATAGTTTTCTCTATATACTGGGGGGGGGTCCTACTGTCTAAACATATTGAAATTCTTCTGGCAAAGTGGGAAATTCTGCTGGCAGTGAAAGGGTTAAGACAACAAAGGATTAGAATCTGTTAACCTACACGGGTAATTAAAAAAAGGCTTAATGATAGTATAAAAAGGTTTACAAGGTAAAACATTAGTTACTTTAAATAAAATTATACCAAAAATCCATCTAAGAATGTTATACACTCTGTAAGCCTGAGCTTCAATAGCTTCAGGCATTGACTCTGCTGCTGATGAGTTTCACCTCTAGGCTAATGATACGACCTCACTCTCTGAACCTGACCAGCGTTAATTTACCCAAACACACATGGGCTAATCAGCAGCAAACCATGGCACCCTGGTTCAATCCAAATTGATTTACAAAGACTAGTAATGGATACAAATGGGATTAGTGCTTTACATTTTATTATTTTCTCTTGTAGAGGATCTGTAGAAATTTTTAAATCAATTGCTGGTAGGGATGATTTCTGTAGTATAGCAGCTCTTAGCGTGGTAATGTAAGTGGTGTCACCTGTAAGTCATTCCAGGTTCATGATCAAAGCACTCCTTATAAGTTAGTTTCATAGGATCCCATGTCAGCTTTGCAGACACCTTTCACCACCACCTACTGCAGATGTGCGAGGTACTGGCCAATCATTACTTACTTATTACTACCCTCCATGCAGTTATTGGACATTATTTTTCATACTCCAGCTTAGGAATAGTTCACTTCAATAGTGAACTATTACTTTTCTACATTGATTGAAGCCCGGGAGGTTAAGGACTATGCCTTACCTCCTGTTCTTCAATCAATTTTTAGATAGCCAGGAACGAACCTAAGAAGAGCTTACCTTTCACGCAATCCAGCGGGGACGCTCTTACATATAACGCTCATGCACGATAATGCGCGTTATGTATAACAGAAGCAATAGCAGTCGGGAATTTCAGAGCGGCCCCTCTGGATCGTGTGAAAGGTAGATCTTCTGAAGTTTGTTCCTGCTATCTAAACATTAATTGAAGAACGGGAGGTAAGGGATAGCTCCTTAACCTCCCTGGCTTTAATCAATGTAGAAAAGGGATAGTTCACTATTGCAGTGAACTATTCTTTTAACTTTCAGATAAGACCAATCAGGTTAAAGGGCAACTATAGTGAAAAAAAAACTTTGTCTGTATACAATGTATAGATCACTTAGTATAAGCTGCCTTACTTTCATGTTTCTGTGTGGCTTCGTTCTTCACACTGCAGAAGTTTGTACCAAGCTGTGTAGTCCCCCTCCCCTCTCTGTCTACTCCCCCCAAGCAGTGACGGGCTGTATCAGAGTCCTAGCATTGTCAGTTGAAAGGACTTTAAATGAAGTGCTGACATCCTGTTGACCTACCCTCCCTTCCAGAGCTAGACTGCAAGCAATCAAAGTGTGGAATAAAGTAGCAATATGCTGAAGGGAGGGGCAGAGGGGGAGAGAGGAGGACAAGTGGTGCTGAGATTCTTTACAAGTAAGTTAGAACTCTGCCGGTTCTCTAACTTTGCTAATTGTTATTTACTTTTTACCTTAAGTTCATATCTCTCCCCCTGCTTAGCTGAGATCATAATCACTGAAGAGAGAGTCAGTGTAACAGCAGCTATAGTGAGAGACCTTCACAAACCAGTGACACTGCTTGTTGTCCTGTTACATTTCAGTTCTTTAGTCTATATATTTCATAGATTGCACTGTGTGTCTTGTTTGGTATATAGTGTCTATTACTGTATTATATATACTGTATTAGTGTTCCATTTGAGTCACTGGTTTTGTATGTATATAAGATTTTTTTGGGGGGAGGGGCTGTTTTATAGTGTGTTATGCTCATATTGCTGGGTGAATGGTTTATTGATTGTGTTTAGCACTCACGCATTTGACTATATGTTGCACATGGTACTATAGTGTGGGTGAGAGAGTGTGTGACAGTAGTGCATGGGAGCTTTGGATTGTGTGGGTGTGTGCCTTTGAGTGACAGAGTAGGTGTAGCAGCTCCTACAAATCACAGCATATTCAAGGCTTATATCTCGGGGACTATGTAGAATTTAAAAAAAAACTAAAGGTACCCTGGTGGATGGATGACTTATAGGATACATTAGAAGAAATTAAAAAAAAACTATTTTCTCACTATATTGCCCTTTAACAAAGCAAACTCACCACACCACTCTGGTAAACTTTGTGCATTCATTTACTCCTTTAATACACTGTGCTAAATTGTAATACTCTTAGAGAGTTTTTTTTTTCTAGCACAAAAAGCTCACATGCCCCATTCTTTAGTTATCAAACTATGATGGCTAAAGGACAACTAAAGCCATAGACAACACTGACAGAAGGCAAACACCTTGATAAAAACCAGTAATCTTTGTCTTACCTGTCTTTTGATTCGGGTGCTGGGAATTTACCTAATAAACATAGGTTTGTGCTTTCCTTCACAGCATTCTAGTATCACGCAGTTTGGTCAACGACCATTATGTTCTGCACATGCTTAGTCCTTAGCTATGCCAGAAACGTGTTACAGTTGGTCCCACTTATTAATAATCTCTAGCCAATACTTTTACAGGATAGATAAAGCAAGGAAGCATGTGACTGAGGTCAGAGGTGTTGGTCGTCTGACACTGCACATACCACAGATATTTCATCCAGTTCTTAACAGGTTACATTTACTTTAATACAGTGTATTTTTATATGTTAATGGTGTTTTTATGGTGGTTGTTTTCAGATTCTTGGATATAAAAATTGGGTTTAGTTCTCCTTTAAGCATGGTACACATCATGCAATATTCTGGGCCGATCGACCGATAGTTCAGTGTATTGGTTGATCGGCCCCAAAATAATTGCATGGTATTTCAGACACGACTGACCCTTCATTCATTTGAATTGGGCGAACGCACATCAGACATGTCCGAAAACCACGGCCGATCACGCGGTCCTCTGTGGACCGTACGCTCGGTCACGAAAAGTGTCGCCGCTATTGCCATGACCTAGAGTCCTTCCTCCTGCCGAACGGTCAGTTAGGAGGAAATATTGCACGGTGTGTACCATGCTTTAGATTGAGATTCTGATAAAGAACAGGTGAGCGTTTGAAGCTATTTTAAGAATAGGTAACCAGTAGCTTATTAGATGTTTTAATATCCACTATCAAGCACAAAATAATGTAAAGGAGAACATGTGTGAAATACTGGAATGTAAATCGACAGTAAGTGAAAACAGGAGCCCCCACATACAGACTATCAGCCAAAAAAAGCCATTAATTAGCCAGTTCAGACACATTATCTAATGTGAGTAAGCTGGTTATCAGCCTGGGGTTATACACCCAGCCTAAGGGTTGGGTCCCACTATGTGCGTTGCATTCTGCTTGCGAATTGCAGTTTAATTTAGAATGTAACAGAAATCGCAAAAATCAGTTCTAACTGTACAATTTGCTTTCTGAATCTATGTGGTCCGTTTTCTTATCTACATGAGGCAACACTACAATGCACCAAATCACCACACACAGTCCTTAGCGTCGGCGATTTCTGTGCATGTTGTGCATCATTCCGTCATGCATTTTTGCAATTTAACATTATAAAAACACATATTTTGCATACAAAAATGGTGCATGCAAAAGCAAACGGATGCGCAATGGCATATGCATCGGAAATCCGTGAATTTTTGTGTTCATGCGCAAACGCGTAAAATGCGTTAGTTTGGCCTAGCCCTTTGTGCACGACTTTTGGTCCGTGTGTGTGTCAGAATCGCACTTTAACAATAGTCATGGGAATGCATTTTTTGCCTTTTTTCCAGTATTTCCTGTTGATTTTCCAAAAACTGCAAACAAACGCAAATGGACTGGAAACACAGACATGTGCAGACAAAAGCATAGAAAATCACATGTCTGTTAATCGCAAATGGAGAAGTTCATGACCAAACACATTTAAATATTCTATTATATATGAGATCATATAATAATATTACATATTCCCTCCTTGTTATGATTATGATCAAATTAACCAATACAGATATCACCTTTAGTTCACTTTTAAAAAAAAAAAGTAGTATATTCATTTAACCTTCGTTTCTACTTTCTATCCAAACCTGGTACAAACTTTAAAGGGCATGTTCACTGGCATAACTTATTTTACATTCTGCTTAAACCCCCTCCCACACACCACACACGATCAAGGAGATTCAATAAAAGTTCTATTGTTAGGCTTATCTGTATGGGTACTTAAGGAAGCCCCTGTGATATAATGAGGGGCGAAACGCATCTGCCCGGATGCCCAATTAGACCGGACCGCTTATGGGACCCCTTATTCTCCATTAAGGGATTCACACTGAGCATGCTGGACAGAATTGAGATACCTGTTACCTTGGGACTTTTGGAGATGGTTAGCTATACCCTTCCACTTCTGCAATTTAGGTATCTGATTGGGACTCCCATGATAATAATGTCTGTCTACTCTGCCTATTTAAATTATCAGCACTGCACTTATAATTATATGGTGTCTTTTGGGGAATGGTCGTTGTAGTTTTTATATAATTACCCTGTGGTACTAATAAAGGTTGTTTTCTAATGGCCCTGTTGTTTGCCTTTCTATTTGATATTTAGATGGCCTTTGTGCACCCCCCCCACTGTATGGACTATATGCTTTGTGCTTTGTCAATTTGTGTCTTATTATTAGGCTGGGTACACGCGTAGTAGATATTTTTGGCCGACCAACTGACCGATTCACGGCACTTTCGTGTCGGTCGGGCACGACCTACCTCGATCGGACGAATGGACATGTTGGAAAATGGCAATTATCTTGCGTACCCTATAGGACTGCATGGACGATCGTTCGCAAATTCGCCATGACCGGCGGACATTTGTCCCGGCCGAGCACTCGCCCGGGACAATAGTCCCTCCATATGTACCCAGCCTTAACATGGTGCTAATTTTGCCCCAATCAATCGATATAGCTCTCAAATGTTAAATAAGATCGTTGTGGTTGGGCAAAATTAGCACCATTTTTACAATAAGACCTTTTATTGAATCTCCCTGATGTTCACTATATTTACCAAAGTTCAGAGACCATAAGCACTCTTCCACCAATACTACCAGGTGCCTCCAGGTTGAGTATTGTACAGATTCTGTCATCTTTCAAGATTGGTCACTTGCGTACCTACTTTACCAGCTTAAAGGAAACTAAACCCATTTTTATATTCCAAAATCTGAAAACAACCCCCCTAAACACCAATAAGCTATAAAATCCCACTTCAGTAAATGTATTTAATAAATGTAAGACTGTTGAGAACTGGATGAAGTATCTGTGTGTATGTGCAGTCTCAGACCACACCTCCTGACCTCAGTCACATGCTTCCTTGCTTTATCTGTCCTGTAAAAGGATTGGCTAAAGATTATTAATGGTGTGTGACCACTGCAACAGTTTGTTGCCATAGCTAGAAAGCATGTGCAGAACATAATAGTGTTGACCCTATTGTGTGATTCTAGAATGCTGTACGTAAAGCACAAACCATAAGTTATTATGTAAACTTCCCAGCACCCGTATCAAAATTAAGTTTAACACAGATTACTGGTTTTATATCAAGGTGTTTCTGCCCTCTGGTTCAGTGATGTTCGGGGGCTTTAGTTGTCCTTTAACTAGCAATGTAACAATCTTTGGAATAGTATGTACAATCACTAGGAAATAAAGTAGCAGACTGAACTTTTCAGCAAGCAAAAAGGGGGAAATTCCGAGCCTGGTATCGCCCTAACGCGCTACTTTGTAGTGTTTGAAAATCCCGTGGCAGCTCATGCCACGCTGCAATAATTTTTGGAGCGAATTCGATGGCCATATTTTTTCCAATGTTGCACGTATTATCAAAATCGCAGCGCAAATGCACGGTATGCACGTCGTTGAGTTTTCTTTCAAATTTGTTACCATACAATGTAGTTTGGCCGCATACCTAAAACCTTTTTTCTAATAGACACCTATAAATATAAAAAAAATACGTCTGTGGATTTAAAAAGGTTTAGCATTTGAGTGTAAGGCTCCTTAGTAAGGTAACGATTAAAGATCATAAAGGGCATGTCCTCCCTTAAAACAAAACCTGGTCACTTGTCAGTTACTTACTCCTTGCCTCACGCAATCATCAAAGCTGTGAATGCTGACATCACAGCTAATGACCGCACTGCCATTTTTCCTGCGTTCCTCCTCTGCACATTGCTCAAGCTTATAAAAAGCTCTCGAGCAAAGGGATGAGGCAAATACCTATTCCATTATTATTAAATATCTGGTTAAAAATGTACGTAATAATCTGGGAAAATAGCAGTTGGGGTTGTTGGCAGATAACAAGTCACCAGTTTTTTAGTTTTCAGGGTGGACTGCCTTTAAACAAACCGTCTATACAAATATTGGATCTGTATATACAGCTTGAATGACCAGCACAACAGGCACAAGTCCATACAATTTGCATTTAGAATATACAGTAAAGATGCAGAAAGGGATGGCTGAACCCAAGACTAAATGCTGGAAGAACATGTTCAAACTGTCTCCAAGAGTAAGATGCAATTATGAGAACAGTATAGAAACGATGCCAGCTATCCTCAATGTTAAAATGAAGATGACAAAGCAAGCATCAGCAGCTTTTTAGTAATTTGTGGAACCTCTGAATTGTTGACAATTTTGAATGACTCTAGTTATTCCGTCTGTCTTCATTGCACCATACAGCCAAGATGGAGGAACCAAAGATGTCTTAATAACGAAAAGCTAAAAGTGATGTTCTAAACTTTACTGAGCTCAAAACCAATAATACAATTTATGACTTGCCTGTAAAGACTGTGCACCTTGCTTCCATTCCACACTGATACTCTCCACCAAAACACAAAACATGAGAGAGGGGGAGGAATCCTCAGGCAAGTTATTGCTGTAAGTCCACACTCATTAGGATTACGTTCCATGGGGAATTCATGGTATGTAAGGCATGTCATTTTTTTCTAGCATATTTTAATTTCTCTAAAAGATCATTTGTATAATTATTATATAAACTAGGAGTTCCATGAAAATCTACAGTCAATGGACACTTAAGCTGGGTACACATGATGAGATATTCGGTCTGATCGACCGTAGTTTCAGTATATCGGTCATGATACCAAATGGACCGAATTATCGCATCCGAATGTGCCCATGTCCGATCGACTGTTCGTCCGAATCGGACGAAGGGATCGGACAGGGTGGAAAACCTCGTCCGATCATGCGGTCCTCTATACCGCACGATCGTTCGCGGTGACTATCGGACGCGGCTGCTTTTGCCGCGACAGACAGTCCTTCCTCCTGGCCGACCGGTCGAAGTATCGACACGTCGTCAAGAAAATTGCTAGGTGTGTACCTAGCTTTAATTGGGTACACCTGAACAATTGCTCATTAACACAAACGCTTTAATAAGTCAATCACATTGTTGAATTTAGACCCTAGACGTGAATACAGTTTGCTGAAGTTGCTGATGTTTGCGAGCATAAAATGAGAGATTAGAGGACTGGTTCGAGAAAATCGCTGAAAGAAAAGCTCAAATAACCATTAAAGGGTTTGTGCACTCCAAAAATGATGCATACGTGCACAATATAGTCTAGTTTAACGAGGAATCAGAAGACTGGTCAAGAAAAGTCTGCAGTGGATTGCACTTGTGGGTAAGTTTTGAATCTTCATTCCTGGCTGCTGTAACAGTAATTGAAGAATGGAGGTAAGACATAGTTCTTACATCCCATTCTTAAATTAATAAGGGAAAAAGTTCACTTTTTGAGTGAACTATCGGGGTTATTCAATAAGTTCTTATCGTATAAAATGGTGCTAAATTTGCCCCCCAACCAATCAGAACTTATTTAACTTTGAAAGCTAACATCTGATTGTTTGGGCAAAATTAGCACCATTTTATACGATAAGAACTTATTGAATCTCCTTTATATCTTTAGTACAACCAGGTGTACCTCTAATGAGGCAGGTTAAAACATTTGGCTCAGGGCAGAAAGTGTCCTGATATCTGAGAGGGGCAGCAGGTTGTGCAGCAAAAAAAAAAGCGTACATCCTATGGAACTCAAACAGTTATATATAATTAATTATACTTATACCACCTTCCCATGATATATCCCTCCCATGAAAATCCTGTGCTTGCCCCGATATCCTTACTTAGCCCCACAAAATGTAAATGAAAAATAAATTGAATATAAATTGTAGACAATTCTGCTGTTTGCACTCAACCAAAATAGGATAGCTGATAAAGACAGAGAGCAGCGCTGATGGGAGAACAGGACATATGGGGTACCAGCAGACGTGTGAAAATAAAACCAAAGGAACGTCTGACAACATGCTCTGCTCTATATCATCACATAGGATGTGATCCATTGCCCCTTACTACCTTCATATTTGGCATCATTTATAAAAGAGCTCCTATAACTCTCCCCAGTCACACCGTGTATTTGCTCTACTGCCAGTTGCCTTCGTTAAGAACATTACTGTGTCCTCTATAATCTATGATGCTGTCACATCTGTGCGGCAGTTGCGTCAGAAAACAGAACAGAAATGGAACAGCAGATAGAAATTCCATCTTTTGAAGGAGAGACACACTGGCAGCAGATCAAAGCGTATTACACTGAGGGTTATGTGCACTCGTTGTTCTTCAATTATATCAGGCATAATTGCACCTTTATTTAAAGGCTGCTCTTGCAAAATCATGTAGCAGGATGCCAGGAACGGAGCTCTGCTACACTTAACGCAAGAAAAGACTTTTTATATTGCAAAGTTAGGGCACTAATTAGGTGGATGCATTAGTTAGCATGTTATCAGGTGTGCTGCCACCCATGACAACGCTGGGCCCTTTGTCGTCACCTCTCTGCACATTTATTGAAGTAAGGAATGGGGAGGTGAACAGAATACGTGTAACATGAGAAGCTGTAAAGTATAACACCACCACAGGCATAATGTGTTGCAGACCCCTCCAGACTAGAGGTGTTAATTGATCTTGTTACAACTGCATGTTTCTATGGAATGAGTTTCACAAGTCCTATTCATGGTCATTTATCTCACAGTTCCTTTACTAACCCTTTCATTGCCAAACCAGCATCAGAAACCAACCTAATAATTTCAGCCCCTTTATAATAGGGTCTTTAAAGGGCATGTCCACCCTTAAAAATTACTTTTGATATGCTCTCCCCCATGTCTGGTAGCCCAACCGCATGGTTAGTATTTTCCAAAAGCCCCCCAAACTCTTACTTACCTCCCCTCGTTCCTCCGCTGCACTGCCGGCCCTCTGCTTGCGAGAATGCAAGCAGGGGGCGGGGCCGGCAGTCGCGTCTGTGATGTGCTGAACGGCAGCCAATCACGGACGCCTTGCCGGTCATTCATGTCAGCGGAGGAAAGGAAAGGCAAGTAAGAGTTTGGGGGAGCTTTTGGAAAATACTAACCATGCGGTTGGGGCTACCAGACATGGGGGAGCAGCATATTAAAGGCTTTTACGCTAGGGGAGGGTAGTAGAACGGGAGGGAGGGGAGGGATAGTAGAACGGAAGGGAGAGGGAGGGAGAGGGAGGGGGAGGGAGGGGGGAGAAGGCTGCAGTACGCATGACAAAAATCTACCGGAGGCAAGGTAGCAGGCAGAGCCCTGCTAGCCTCCTGGTGGACTGTTTTTGGGACTTTAGGGGGGTCTACAGGAGAACCCTATTGAGGGCAAGTTCATATCTCTCCCCCTGCTTAGCTGAGATCATAATCACTGAAGAGAGAGTCAGTGTAACAGCAGCTATAGTGAGAGACCTTCACAAACACAGTGACACTGCTTGTTGTCCTGTTACATTTCAGTTGCTTTAGTCTATATATTTCATAGATTGCACTGTGTGTCTTGTTTGGTATATAGTCTGTATTACTGTATTATATATACTGTATTAGTGTTCCATTTGAGTCACTGGTTTTGTATGTATATAAGATTTTTTTGGGGGGGAGGGGCTGTTTTATAGTGTGTTATGCTCATATTGCTGGGTGAATGGTTTATTGATTGTGTTTAGCACTACAGCATTTGACTATATGTTGCACATGGTACATATAGTGTGGGTGAGAGAGTGTGTGACAGTAGTGCATGGGAGCTTTGGATTGTGTGGGTGTGTGCCTTTGAGTGACAGATGAGGTGTAGCAGCTCCTACAAATCACAGCATATTCAAAGGCTTATATCTCGGGGACTATGTAGAATTTAAAAAAAAACTAAAGGTACCCTGGTGGATGGGATGACTTATAGGATACATTAGAAGAAATTAAAAAAAAACTATTTTCTCACTATAATTGCCCTTTAACAAAGCAAACTCACCACACCACTCTGGTAAACTTTGTGCATTCATTTACATCCATTGAATACACTGTGCTAAATTGTAATACTCTTAAGAGAGTTTTTTTTTTCTAGCACAAAAAGCTCACATGCTCCCATTCTTTAGTTATCAAACTATGATGGCATTAAAGGACAACTAAAGCCATAGAACAACACTGAACCAGAAGGCAGAACACCTTGATATAAAACCAGTAATCTTTGTCTTACCTGTCATTTTGATTCGGGTGCTGGGAAATTTACCTAAATAACATATGGTTTGTGCTTTCCTTCACAGCATTCTAGTATCACGCAGTTTGGTCAACGACCATTATGTTCTGCACATGCTTAGTCCTTAGCTATGGCAGAAACGTGTTACAGTTGGTCACACTTATTAATAATCTCTAGCCAATACTTTTACAGGATAGATAAAGCAAGGAAGCATGTGACTGAGGTCAGGAGGTGTGGTCGTCTGACACTGCACATACACACAGATATTTCATCCAGTTCTTAACAGGCTTACATTTACTTTAATACAAGTTGTATTTTATATGTTAATGGTGTTTTTATGGTGGTTGTTTTCAGATTCTTGGATATAAAAAATTGGGTTTAGTTCTCCTTTAAGCATGGTACACATCATGCAATATTCTGGGCCGATCGACCGATAGTTCAGTGTATTGGTTGATCGGCCCCAAAATAATTGCATGGTATTTCAGACACGACTGACCCTTCATTCATTTGAATTGGGCGAACGCACGATCAGACATGTCCGAAAACCACGGCCGATCACGCGGTCCTCTGTGGACCGTACGCTCGGTCACGGAAAAGTGTCGGCCGCTATTGCCATGACCTAGAGTCCTTCCTCCTGGCCGAACGGTCAGTTAGGAGGAAATATTGCACGGTGTGTACCATGCTTTAGATTGAGATTCTGATAAAGAACAGGTGAGCGTTTGAAGCTATTTTAAGAATAGGTAACCAGTAGCTTATTAGATGTTTTAATATCCACTATCAAGCACAAAATAAATGTAAAGGAGAACATTGTGGAAATACTGGAATGTAATATCGACAGTAAGTGAAAACAGGAGCCCCCACATACAGACTATCAGCCAAAAAAAGCCATTAATTAGCCAGTTCAGACAACAATTATCTAATGTGAGTAAGGCTGGTTATACAGCCTGGGGTTATACACCCAGCCTAAGGGTTGGGTCCCACTATGTGCGTTGCATTCTGCTTTGCGAATTGCAGTGTAATTTAGAATGTAACAGAAATCGCAAAAATCAGTTCTAACTGTACAATTTGCTTTCTGAATCTATGTGGTCCGTTTTCTTATCTACATGAGGCAACACTACAATGCACCAAATCACACACACACAGTCCTTAGCGTCTGCGATTTCTGTGCATTGTTGTGCATCATTCCGTCATGCATTTTTGCAATTTAACATTATAAAAACACATATATTTGCATACAAAAATGGTGCATGCAAAACGCAAACGGATGCGCAATGGCATATGCATCGGAAATCACGTGAATTTTTGTGTTCATGCGCAAACGCGTAAAAATGCGTTAGTTTGGCCTAGCCCTTTGTGCACGACTTTTGGTCCGTGTGTGTGTCAGAATCGCACTTTAACAATAGTCAATGGGAATGCATTTTTTGCCTTTTTTCCAGTATTTCCTGTTGATTTTCCAAAAACTGCAAACAAACGCAAATGGACTGGAAACACAGACATGTGCAGACAAAAGCATAGAAAATCACATGTCTGTTAATCCGCAAATGGAGAAGTTCATGACCAAACACATTTAAATATTCTATTATATATGGATCATATAATAATATTATACATATTCCCTCCTTGTTATGATTATGATCAAAATTAACCAATACAGATATCACCTTTAGTTCACTTTTTAAAAAAAAAAAAGTAGTATATTCATTTAACCTTCGTTTCTACTTTCTATCCAAACCTGGTACAAACTTTAAAGGGCATGTTCACTGGCATAACTTAATTTTACATTCTGCTTAAACCCCCTCCACACACACACACACGATCAAGGAGATTCAATAAAAGTTCTTATTGTTAGGCTTATCTGTATGGGTACTTAAGGAAGCCCCCGTGATATAATAGGGGCGAAACGCATCTGCCCGGATGCCCAATTAGACCGGACCGCTTATTGGACCCCTTATTCTCCATTAAGGGATTCACACTGAGCATGACTGGACAGAATTGAGATACCTGTTACCTATGGGACTTTTGGAGATGGTAGCTATACCCTTTCCACTTCTGCAATTTAGGTATCTGATTGGGACTCCCATGATATAAATGTCTGTCTACTCTGCCTATTTATAATTATCAGCACTGCACTTTATAATTTATATGGTGTCTTTTGGGGAATGGTCAGTTGTAGTTTTTAATATAATTACCCTGTGTACTAATAAAGGTTGTTTTCTAATTGCCCTGAGTGTTTGCCTTTCTATTTGATATTTAGATGGCCTTTGTGCACCTCCCCTCACTGTATGGACTATATGCTTGTGCTTTGTCAATTTGTGTCTTATTATTAGGCTGGGTACACGCTAGTAGATATTTTTGGCCGACCAACTGACCGATTCACGGCACTTTCGGTCGGTCGGGCACGACCTACCTCGATCGGACGAATGGACATGTTGGAAAATGGCAATTGATCTTGCGGTACCCTATAGGACTGCATGGACGATCGTTCGCAAATTCGGCCATGACCGGCGGACATTTGTCCCGGCCGAGCACTCGCCCGGGACAAATAGTCCCTCCATATGTACCCAGCCTTAAACATGGTGCTAATTTTGCCCCAATCAATCAGATATTAGCTCTCAAATGTTAAATAAGATCTGATTGGTTGGGGCAAAATTAGCACCATTTTTAACAATAAGACCTTTTATTGAATCTCCCTGAATGTTCACTATATTTACCAAAGTTCAGAGACCATAAGCACTCTTCCACCAATACTACCAGGTGCCTCCAGGTTGAGTATTGTACAGATTCTGTCATCTTTCAAAGATTGGTACATTGCGTACCTAGCTTTACCAGGGCTTAAAGGAGAACTAAACCCAATTTTTTATATTCCAAAATCTGAAAACAACCCCCCTAAAAACACCAATAAGCTATAAAATCCCACTTCAGTAAATTGTATTTAAGTAAATGTAAGACTGTTGAGAACTGGATGAAGTATCTGTGTGTATGTGCAGTCTCAGACCACACCTCCTGACCTCAGTCACATGCTTCCTTGCTTTATCTGTCCTGTAAAAGGATTGGCTAAAGATTATTAATGGGTGTGACCAACTGCAACAAGTTTGTGCCATAGCTAAGAAAGCATGTGCAGAACATAATAGTTGTTGACCCTATTGTGTGATTCTAGAATGCTGTGACGTAAAGCACAAACCATAAGTTATTTAGGTAAACTTCCCAGCACCCGTATCAAAATTAGAGTTTAGACACAGATTACTGGTTTTATATCAAGGTGTTCTGCCCTCTGGTTCAGTGATGTTCTGTGGCTTTAGTTGTCCTTTAACTAGCAATGTAACAATCTTTGGAATAGTATGTAACAATCACTAGGAAAAATAAAGTAGCAGACTGAAACTTTTCAGCAAGCAAAAAGGGGGAAATTCCGAGCACTGGTAATCGCCCCTAAACGCGCTACTTTGTTAGTGTTTGAAAATCCCGTGGCAGCTCATGGCCACGCTGCAATAATTTTTTGGAGCGAATTCGATGGCCATATTTTTTCCAATGGTGCACGTATTATCAAAATCGCAGCGCAAATGCACGGTAATGCACGTCGTTGAGTTTTCATTTCAAATTTGTTACCATACAATGTAGTTTGGCCGCATACCTAAAACCTTTTTTCTAATAGACACCTATAAATATATAAAAAAAATACTGTGGATTTAAAAAGGTTTAGCATTTGATGTAAGGCTCCTTAGTAAGGTAACGATTAAAGTATTCCATTAAAGGGCATGTCCTCCCTTAAAACAAAAACCTGGTCACTTGTCAGTTACTTACTCCTTGCCTCACGCAATCAATCAAAGCTGTGAATGCTGACATCACAGCTAATGACCGACTGCCATTTTTCCTGCTGTCTCCTCTGCACATGCTCAAGCTTATAAAAAGCTCTCTGAGCAAAGGGATGAGGCAAATACCTATTCCATTATTATTAAATATCTGGTTAAAAATGTACGTAATAATCTGGGAAAAATAGCAGTTGGGGTTGTTGGCAGATAACAAGTCACCAGTTTTTAGTTTTCAGGGTGGACATGCCTTTTAAACAACAGTCTATACAAATATTGGATCTGTATATACAGCTCTGAATGACCAGCACAACAGGCACAAGTCCATACAATTTGCATTTAGAAATATACAGTAAAGATGCAGAAAGGGATGGCTGAACCCAAGACATTAAATGCTGGAAGAACATGTTCAAACTGTCTCCAGAGAGTAAGATGCAATTATGAGAACAGTTATAGAAACGATGCCAGCTATCCTCAAATGTTAAAATGAAGAGTGACAAAGCAGAGCATCAGCAGCTTTTTAAGTAATGTGTGGAAACCTCTGAAGTGTTGACAATTTTGAATGACTCATTAAGTGTATTCCGTCTGTCTTCATTGCACCATACAGCCAAGATGGAGGAACCAAAGGATGTCTTAATAACGAAAAGCTAAAAGTGATGTTCTAAACTTTACTGAGCTCAAAACCAATAATACAATTTATGACTTGCCTGTAAAGACTTGCACCTTGCTTCCATTCCACACTGATAACTCTCCACCAAAACACAAAACAATGAGAGAGGGGGAGGAATCCTCAGGCAAGTTATTGCTGTAAGTCCAACTCATTAGGATTACGTTCCATTGGGGAATTCAGGTAATGTAAGGCATGTCATTTTTTTCTAGCATATTTTAATTTCTCTTAAAAGATCATTTGTATAATTATTATATAACTAGGAGGTTCAATGAAAATCTACAGTCAATGGACACTTAAGCTGGGTACACATGATGAGATATTTCGGTCTGATCGACCGATAGTTCAGTATATCGGTCGATTGGACCGAAATTATCGCATCCGAATGTGCCCATGTCCGATCGACTGTTCGTCCGAATCGGACGAAAGGACGATCGGACAGGGTGGAAAACCTCGTCCGATCATGCGGTCCTCTATGGACCGCACGATCGGTCGCGGTGACTATCGGACGCGGCTGCTTTTGCCGCGACAGACAGTCCTTCCTCCTGGCCGACCGGTCGAAAGTATCGAACGGTCGGTCAGGAGGAAAAATTGCTAGGTGTGTACCTAGCTTTAATTGGGTACACCTGAACAATTGCTCATTAACACAAACCTTTAATAAGTCAATCACATTGTTGAATTTAGACACCTAGACGTGAATACAAGTTGCTGAAGTTGCTGATGTTGCGAGCATAAAAATGAGAGATTAGAGGACTGGTTCGAGAAAATCGCTGAAAGAAAAAGCTCAAATAACCATTAAAGGGTTTGTGCACTCCAAAAATGATGCATACGTGCACAATATAGTCTAGTTTAACGAGGAATCAGAAGACTGGTCAAGAAAAGTCTGCAGTGGATTGCACTTGTGGGTAAGTTTTGAATCTTCATTCCTGGCTGCTGTAACAGTAATTGAAGAATGGGAGGTAAGACATAGTTCTTACATCCCATTCTTAAATTAATAAGGGAAAAAGTTCACTTTTTGAGTGAACTATCGGGGTTATTCAATAAAAGTTCTTATCGTATAAAATGGTGCTAAATTTGCCCCAACCAATCAGAACTTATTTAACATTTGAAAGCTAACATCTGATTGGTTTGGGCAAAATTAGCACCATTTTATACGATAAGAACTTATTGAATCTCCCTGTATATCTTTAAGTACAACCAAGGGTGTACCTCTAATGAGGCAGGTTAAAACATTTGGCTCAGGGCAGAAAGTGTCCTGATATCTGAGAGGGGCAGCAGGTTGTGCAGCAAAAAAAAAAAAGCGTACATCCTATGGAACTCAAACAGTTATATATAATTAAGTTATACTTTATACCACCTTCCCATGATAATCCCTCCCATGAAAATCCTGTGCTTGCCCCGATATCCTTACTTTAGCCCCACAAAAATGTAAATGAAAAATAAATTGAATATAAATTGTAGACAATTCTGCTGTTTGCACTCACCAAAATAGGATAGCTGATAAGAGACAGAGAGCAGCAGCTGATGGGAGAACAGGACATATGGGGTACCAGCAGACGTGTGAAAATGAAAACCAAAGGAACGTCTGACAACATGCTCTGCTCTATATCATCACATAGGATGTGATCCATTGCCCCTTACTACCTTCATATTTGGCATCATTTATAAAGAGCTCCTATAACTCTCCCAGGTCACACAGTGTATTTGCTCTACTGCCAGTTGCCTTCGTTAAGAACATTACTGGTCCTCTATAATCTATGATGCTGTCACATCTGTGCGGCAGTTGCAAGTCAGAAGGAACAGAAATGGAACAGCAGATAGAAATTCCATGCTTTTGAAGGAGAGACACACTGGCAGCAGATCAAAGCGTATTACACTGAGGGTTATGTGCACTCGTTGTTCTTCAATTATTCAGGCAATAATTGCACCTTTATTTAAAGGCTGCTCTTGCACAAATCATGTAGCAGGATGCCAGGAACGGAGCTCTGCTACACTTAACGCAAGAAAAGACTTTTTATATTGCAAAGTTAGGCACTAATTAGGTGGATGCATTAGTTAGCATGTTATCAGGTGTGCTGCCACCCATGACACGCTGTGCCCTTTGTCGTCACCTCTCTGGCAACATTTATTGAAGTAAGGAATGGGGAGGGGTGAACAGAATACGTGTAACATGAGAAGCTGTAAAGTATTAACACCACACAGGCATAATGTGTTGCAGACCCCTCCAGACTAGAGGTGTTAATTGATCTTGTTACACTGCAATGTTTCTATGGAATGAGTTTCACAGTCCTATTCATGGTCATTATAAATCTCACAGTTCCTTTACTAACCCTTTCATTGCCAAAAACCAGCATCAGAAACCAACCTAATAATTTCAGCCCCCTTTATAATAGGGTTCTTTAAAGGGCATGTCCACCCTTAAAAATTACTTTTGATATGCTGCTCCCCCATGTCTGGTAGCCCCAACCGCATGGTTAGTATTTTCCAAAAGCCCCCCAAACTCTTACTTACCTCCCCTCGTTCCTCCGCTGCACTGCCGGCCCTCTGCTTGCGAGAATGCAAGCAGAGGGGCGGGGCCGGCAGTCGCGTCTGTGATTGGCTGAAGGCAGCCCATCACGGACGCGGCTGCCGGTCATTCAGTGCAGCGGAGGAAAGAGGAAAGGCAGTAAGAGTTTGGGGAGCTTTTGGAAAATACTAACCATGCGGTTGGGGCTACCAGACATGGGGGAGCAGCATATTAAAGGCTTTTACGCTAGGGGGAGGGATATAGAACGGGAGGGAGGGGGAGGGATAGTAGAACGGGAGGGAGAGGGAGGGAGAGGGGGGGGAGGGAGGGGAGAAGGGCGCAGTACGCATGACAAATATCTACCGGAGGCAAGGTAGCAGGCGAGCCTGCTAGCCTCCTGGTGGACTGTTTTTGGGACTTTGGGGGGGTCTACAGGAGAACCCTATGGAGCTGGGATGTGGGTAAGGATTACACTACACTACATGGTGGGGCCAATACTGGGGGGGATTATAGTTTTGGGGGTGACATGCCCTTTAAAGCCAACCCTAGAGTAGTTTAGTGACCCAATATAAGGGTTTACAGCACATGATCTTGTTTTAAACTTGCTAGTAAAAAATATTGTTCCCTGTACAGCAGCGACAATGCAGTGCATGCACATCTCATCCTAAAAAAACACAATCTAAAGATTATCTGGCATCTATGTACAAACACACGATAATCGGCAGAACAAATCTACCAAGCTGATCGTGAAAACCCCCCGATAACAGACGTTAATAGTTGGTCTTAGTTGGACGGTGCAGCTTATTTTTCGCAGGAATGTGACAATTGATTATTCATCAGGTAAATTGTGCAAATATTATTTAACGTGTGTACAAAGCGTTTAGGATGTTTCTAGAAAAGTGCTATAGAGATGCTATAATATTCCAGAAAAATGTGTCAAGTGTAGATAAGTATGCTCCCCCAAAGTTGTTGTGATGACTTTGGAAACACATACTGTACAAGCGCAGGGAGAACATATTAATTCCTTACAGTGTAGCCAATATCATTTTGTTAAAGGGGGAATCAGCGGATCTGTCTTTCATCTTCCAGGTAAGTGTCCAAGACTTTTCTGTGCTGAAGCCAGGAGGAAGACTGGCAGAATCATCTTTCTTTCTGCTGGTCAGGGCCGTCTCTAGACTTTTTGACACCTGAAAAAATTTCCAAAGGCTCCCCCCAGTCTCTGAAAGTGGGGTGTGGCTTATCCAGAAGTGGGAGGGGCTTTATACACATGGCTGGTAAATAATGCCCAACATTGGTTTTTGATCAAATGAATTGCTAGTCAGAAGGGAGGGGGGAGGTGTCATAGCTGCATTCTGTTGTGTGATGAAAGTCACGGCTTCCCCTGCTTTAAAGTCATTTAAAGTGACAGTATCTCCTGAAAATGTGTGTTTTTTACAAACAGCATTTTTTGGCCTCTCAAAAGGAATTTTCTTTTTTTTTCCTGGCATCAACACTGCTGCATCCTTATAGGGTCCTGCTCTGTAATGTGCTTCACCTTGCCTCATTAGAGACAGGGCGTGTTTAGGGGGGGATTAATGGTGCCTGAAATCCCCTCTTTCTGCCTGCTCAGTGCAGTCTGCTTTTCCACTTCTTCTGGTGTCCATAGACTGTTACATAGATTGTTACATTGTCAATTGAGCTGTGAGTGAGAAGCAGCATTTGTATGTTTCAAAAATGTATCCAGTCTTCCTGTGATTGACAGCAGCATAGAGAACTGTATCAACATTAACCCTGCAGCTGCCTGAGGTGATTGCTGAGACTGGGTTTATATACAGAACTTACTGTACCTACTTAGTGAGCAGGAACAGGGACGTTAGAGAATAATGTTAGGAAATAAATCCTGGAGATATATACATATCCTCCAGGACACACACAGGAGTGATTGTTCCATATATCCATCTATTCTTTATACAGAATTATTATTCAAAGTGCCCATATATGGTCCGATGTTATCGGCTCCGTCTACTGTAGTAAAGGGAACCGGTAATGAAAATTCTCCATCTGTCCCGATACTGACAAAATCCTGCAAATTCTGTCAGATCCACTGTCAGTGTCACAGCTCTGACTTTAAAAGACACTAACGGTAATGTAGTGCAAATGTGGATTTATCAGTAAAACAGAACTTTAGGCTGGGCACACAGACAAATTTTCTGTACCGACCATTCGCTGCTATAGATTGGTCGGCCACAGCAAATGTCTCCCATGGACCACAGGATCGGCGATGATTTACCGGCATGTCAAATTGCCTGTTCATCTGACCCAGGCAAATGGGGCCGACAGTGTTCACCGCTGCTTGTTCAGTGTTAACCCATTTAGGAATCCCCCCCTTGAAAATCCTGTGCTTGCCACTGAGAGAGGCGCCCAACAATATTGGGGGGTTAGTATAATCAATCCTACCTACCTGCCCCAGGTACTTTTCCAGAGTGTTATCTGCACTATAGTTCTAAGAATATAGCAGAATAAATCAGGCCACTGGGAGTATAAAAGATAAAAGCCCTAAACTTTATTCAATCATGGTTAATTATTCTCACCTTTTCCCTGTTCAATAGCTGCATAATACCCTGAATGAGGACCTAAATTGCCATGTTCTCACCCTGGGTCCTTACAGCTGTAATGCTTCCCTCGGATGCTTGGTCAGGTGATACAGCCATTCGGTCGGGAATTTTTGATGATCCGCTATGTCAGGTCATCAACAAGGCCTGATTGAGCACCCATACATAAAAACATACTTTGTATGTCTCGGGTCGAATCTAAAACCACTCGTGTGTGGACAAGCTGTATAGTCTTCCCCACATATGTGTGTTTTCTGCATTTGCAAGTACCTAGATAAACTTATAAGTGGATTTGCATTTAAAGTGCCTCTTGGTGTTAGAACTCAAACCTGTGTTGCCCAGAAGATTTTATATACATACACATTTTATGTATATGCTATGCTTAGTTCCAGTTTGCTATTCAAGGTTTTATCAAACAAACTAGGAGAATTTTACCCTTTTTATACACTACCTTGGGAAAATGGTATCACCTAACATGCAGGGATGTTTTTAGGCATAGGCCACTTAGACAAAGAACTAGGACCCCTATGTTAAACCAGGGTGCCCAGTGTTCTCCCTAGCATCTCCCTTTCAGCTTTACTTGCTGTGTTAGAAGTGCTCTCCTTGTTCTGCTGTATTTGCAACATTGTAGTGAGTAGAGAGCGTGAACTTGGAAACAATGTTGCAAATGAACTGAAAGAAGGAAGGGAGAGGATGACCTCATCTAAAAGGACTAAGAGTTCTAAAATGCCAGTTAAAAGCTGCTGCAGACGTTCGTCGCATGTAGCGCTCAGCCATCGGGGGTCGTTCCTCGATCGGAAATCAAGCATGTGTACGAACCTTTAGAGTAGGTGAGGAGTCAACAATTTTATGGAGGAGACATGAAAAGCAGGTACACACTGTATATCATGTCAATGCTAGCAGCTGAAAGGGTTAATGGTAATACTCTGCTGGCACTGAAAGTGTTAATAGCAATACTTTGGGGGAAAATCTGTCACTGAAGGGTTAATGGCAATACTCTGGGAAGGTGCTGGCACTGAAATTATTAATAGGAAAGTCTGCTGGCACTGAAGGGTTAATGGCAATACTCTTGGAGGACTAGGCCACACTACTATGCTTTTAAGTGCGATGGGATTGCGATCTGTTCATGCTAGGGCACCAAGATGTCTAGAAACGGCCCTGCTAACAAGGGATACATCTGTAAGACTCCAATGTTTACACAGAACTCTTTTTAAAGTAGCACTGTCCCTACTATAGGTAGGGAGCTTTTTGAACTATTATTATGCTATGGTCTTTTTTTCTTACCATTCTTATGTAGGGATCCCAATTCTGCTATCTCATATGTACCTCTAACTAGGCCTGGATGATATTTTCTAGCTACTAAGCAATCCCATAATTCCATGGCTTTAGCCTGGAAACCTCCCCATGTTGAACAAATCCTCCTGAGGTGTAAGAATTGGCCACAATGAATGGCTGCATTCACCGAAAGAGGATAAGTGAGAAGACACACAGTTTAGTATTCCTTGTAATGAGTTACAGAATAACCCCATCTCTAATTTGAAATTCTATATTGAAAACTCTATACAATATTTCAGATTTTAAACTATAAGGGTTTTGGGGAGTAATTTACCTGTATAAAGTTTTCGATTGAGGACTGGCCTTGCTCTTTAATAAGATAATGTTTTGTTGCAGGTTACTGATCACTAGAAAACACTGCAAATTTTATTTCTAAAACGATTGTACTTTACTGGCTTAAGTAGTTGTGCCAAAACAGAATTTATTAGCAGGTAAAGCTACATTTCATTCCACAGCAATGTATTCTACCATTAGAAAGCTATTGTTTATCATCCCCCCTGCCCCCCACACCAACCTGTATTCTTAAAATATTTCTTATAACCATTTAAAGAAAATAGAAGCCATAATATAACTAAATGACATGGTAGGTAAGATAAAGACAAATTCAAATTTGATCAAAAAAGGCCATAGATGAGATAAAAGCAGAAACAATGAAGGGGGAGGGGGAGGATTTAAGATAACAAGAGAGGGAGGGATAACAAAGGTAAATGAAAGGGTGAAATAGAAGACATGAATGGGAGGGAGGAAGAAAGAGATAATATGTGAGTAAAAGGCAGCGGGAACAAGATAGGAGGGATAGAAAGACTATGAAGGAGGGGGAAGAGGCCAGTAGAGCAGCCAGAAAGGGGTCAGTTAATTCAGTTGGAAATATTATTGCAAAGGGAGATTTATTGTCAGCAGGCCACATTAGCGCTGGCACAGTGGGGCACTAGGTTTGTGCCCTGACTGAGCTAGCAGATAAATTAAAGACATCTGGAGAAGCAGAATGGAAGGGGGAGATTATTAATACTGAAATTTAGAAGCCAGGGTCTGAGCCACGAATCCATCACTGCAAGCAGTTACCGTTCAATAAATTAGGCTAGATAAGGATTGAAGGATGCTGTATTAAAGGCAGCATTCATTTCCAAGTAGGCGGAAAGAGATTCTTCCCTAGAGCTCTTAACCCTTACATCAAAAGCTATACAGCTGGATTTGTGGATTTTAAAAAAAAAAAGAGAGATTTTATTGATATTGTTACAGAGACATTTTATGATCAAACCTTTTTAGGTGTAAGTTCTACCCAAAAACTGGTATGCTGTCAGAAACATTTACATACTTCCTAATATACACATTAGAATATCGAATATACAATACTGTGTATATCTGTGGTGATTTTACTTGAGGTAACCGGTTCCTTTAAAACAAATCTATATAACTCTTTGGAACAAAATGAACCAATAAAATGAAAAGCAAACAACTTAAAAGCATATTTATGGTGATTCTATTTTTAATCCTCAATTGAAAATTAAAAAAAAATTGTCGCCTTAATATATTAATGCATTAAAGTACTGTGTTGCATGTAAGGTTTCTCAAGAACTGGTATGAGTAACATGATTCACTTTTGGATCTTAGTCTAGGCAAGGGTTTTATGTTATTAGATATCCTTAGTGGTGGCTGTCCAATTTTGCAGTGTAGTTCATTACTACTAGTAACCCCTAGGTACCATAACAACATATCTGCTTTATGGTTCACACCTATATCAACCTAATTTCTATGATTTTGTAGTACTTTGAGCCAGGGTATGGAGAATGACTTTGTGTTAGGGCTTACCTCAATGCAATGGTTGGGCTTTGATCAAACATCTAAGTGCCTAGTTATAGCACAGTGCTTATTTTAAAGAATATAATACAATAAAAAACATGTTTTGTAATGTTTCATAGTATTTGTATTTACCATTAATTGAATATTGTTTATTCCATCCTGTCAGACAACAAGAAGCAAAAAATATTCTCAATTATTGGACCAACTGACTTAAGCAAAGTACATTCAGACACAAGGATCCCTGCATGATGCCCAAATTCTGACTGCCCAATGAATGTCCATCACGTGCGAGAATCAGATCATTTAAGGGCAGTCAGTCTTCGATGATCCAATGGAAGCGCTTAAAACAGGTATAGTCATTTGGAAGTAACTCCATCTTAATTGGTGAATTCTTACTGAAGAAGAGAATAGGTTTAATGTTTCCATCTTTGTATAGGAGAAATAAGCAGTGGTGTCTCCCTACGGTCGCAGAGGATGTTACAATGGTACACCTCAGGTAGGAAAGTTTGCATCAGACAAGGTAGAATATATTTCAGTGAGGGTTATTTAAAAATCTTTTTTTTCCAGCTGTAGAATAAATTGGGATGAAGCTGGGGTACGTTAAATAAGGAGTGGTATCCTGAAACTTCTCTATATTCTATAATTAAGTGGGTTTGTCAGTGTCAGAAGTATGTTGACCATAAATAGGGATATTACATATTCTACATTTTAACACAGACACCTATTATATTGGGGAGTGTGAGTTAATTAAACACATTTATTATCACAGCTAAGTCTATTGTCAAATTGGTTTCTCCCCATCTATCTATATATATTGGACAGATTAGTTTGTAGGAGACTGGTGGAATACTCCATTGTTGGGAAATTAAAACCTTGAAAATAGTAAAACCAGTACCAAGCTTCAACTCTTAAATATTGCAGATCCTCCTGATAAAGCTCTCTAATGGCTCTATGCTTAGAGCTCTTTATCCAAGTGCCGAATAACCAAATCATGTAAGGGAGCAATATGTTTTGGTAGGTCTTATAAGTAAAGGTAGCCAAATTTGACAAATCCTGTTGAATCTGATGAGATTTTCTGAATATCAGCAAGGTGTTGGTGCCAAAAACTACTAGCAACGAATATGATGCAGACAAACTACCATCAGCATCAAGGTTTGTCTTTTTCAACAAAATGTGTCTGTAGGTATCGTCTCCCTTTAATTTAAGTGTGGACACCCGACCAACTAATCCCTATAGAGTGTAGGGGGGGGGGGGGGGGGGTTGCTCTAGGCCCTGTATTTGGTTATAACTGTATGTTTCTGTAATGACCACCTTAAAGGGCATGTCCACCCCCAAAACTGAAATTTAACCCTATACTGGCCCCATTGTGTAGTTTAAAAAATCCTTACCTTACATCTCTGCTCCTTATGGTTCTCCTGCAGTGCCTTTTAAAAGTCCAGGAACGTGAAGTGCAGAAGCAGTCAGTGATGCATCCGGTGCCTGTTTCTTCCTCAACCTTAACAAGGTCTGAGACATGCGCAGAGGGGTGGGGTACTGAATTAAAACTGCTCCGTTGCAGGGCTGGTAATTTTGCCTATTTATCATCTTTATCTCTTTTCTGTTAGTTGTATGCAACATCCCCTTATGACCACTGTATGTGCATCCCATAATCTCATATGCGGACTGAGCCTTCATTGTTCTGGAAGTATCAGTGAATATATAATTTTATAGGAGATAATAGCAAGAATTCCTACCACCAAACCCCACCCGATTTTGCTTTTATATTAAAGTAATTAACTTTATAAGCTTTTTCACTGAGTGTATGCAGCTTTCAGTCTCCCTGGCTGAGTTATATAAAATATTGCTTCAAATATTGTTTCAAGTCAGGAAAGAAAATTCCCTGCCTTACATCCTACTTGTAAAAAAATGATTCATTGACTTCACTAAAGGAAGGGAGCCTGAAAGCTGCAAGCACTGTAAAATGTGTACCTACGTCTCATAGGCTTACAGATAATTAGATTTTTTAGGGTTTATTTACCCTTTAAAATAAAAATTATATCATTAACCATACAATAAAAAATTACCTTTATTTTACAGTACATAATATATTGCACTTTTTATTTTATTCATGATACACCCAAGACCCATAAGGTTGCCAGTTAATGTTCCCACCTCTCTCTTCTTCTTTATTTCTGCTCTGGTTTGTTTCCATACCCAGGGACCACATTAAGGACAGGGCAAGAGAGTAATGAGATTTATGTGCTCTCAAAAGATTTTGACGCCTTCTTTTCTCTAAACAATATGGCAATTAAAAAAAAATTGGCAGTGTTTCCAGTGCTTAATTAAAATATGCATGGCTTTCCAGGAGGAAGAGGGAGGATAAAAGAGAAACAACATAGGAAATAAAGACAGAAAGAAACAGATGATCAAAGCAGGTAAACGTAAAAACTGCAGAGAAAAAAGAATGAGATAGATTTTGGAAAAGGAAACACATATAAATAAAGAATGTACAGATAATAAACCAGGATAAAGTATGATGGTAATCCATAACTAAGAGAGTGGGGGAAGGAAATACATTCTTGAAAGAAAAACAACAGCAATAAAGATTAGATGAACAAGGAAGCAAAAAAGAAAAATGATTGTGCCAGGCAAATTGATGGTATGGATATGAGAAAATTGAGCAATGAGTACTTGTGAGTAGAAAGGATGAGACAGGTGAAAGTCAATGCAAGAAAAATATTAATTATCTGTCTGGAAAGTTTAAACAAGGGCAAAAAGGAGTAATGAAAGGCTGATTTACAAAGTAGATGGATTGCTCTTAAAGGAGAAGGTGAGAAAGGATGAGAATATAAACCAAATGAGTTGTTAGACACCAGTTTATCTCAAGCACAAGAATGGTAAAATTCAGCCAAGTCAGACACAAACACAGACAACAAGGCTTTGCTTGGGACCAAATGCTGTTTAACACTCCTACTAAAAAATATAATAGCATTAAAGTTCTGTTAGTCATCACAGGTTCCCTAGCCACTAAATCTTCAACAACAATTATAAACCAGCTCTGTATTTCTTTGCCAAGGCAGTGAACGTGACATACAACCTGCTCCAGTGTTCTACACACAAGCTATAAAAAGTTTAGGATAAGAAAATGCCATGGTTGGCAGACAGAATGATGACAAGGGTCAGACAAGTCTTAGGGCCCCAAAACAGCCCCACTAGCCGTTTTGGTGTGCGTTGTGCGCTGCTATAGCACAACGCAAAGCGCACACCAATAGAAGAAGATGGGGATGGCCCATCATAGGGATGACCTAACTGCAACCTCCAAATTCTTTCATATAGCTCACTAGTGAAATGTCTTATTGTGTTTAGCATAGTGAGGAAAAGAGCATTTACTTCTGGCAGACAGGTTGCCAGAAGTATTAAAAAGATTACAATAGATTGCACAGAAACCAACATAGACAAGAAGGCAGTGGAATAAATCTGTGGGTTCATTTTTCCGTTCTCTCAGCATACTGTATTTTTTTTTTTAATCAATTGCTTTTCCAACAACAATTGGCATTAGATCGACCAAAAGTACAAAATTAATCCAGCCTTGATTAAGAAAATTTTATTAGATTGTACAAGTATCTGAAAGTGTTTGAAGGCATCCTGTCCTTTCCTATTAAAGGGGAAAGAAAAACTAGTTAAATCACCCGCTCCAAACCCCATAAAACTGCAATAGTTAGAAATCTGAGAGATACAAGTCTGACTTGAATTGCTGACTGCTTTTCTATTACCATTCTTTCTGCTTCCTGATTATTTTTATGGTTAGCAACCGTCTGTCATGGCTGATACAGTTAACATCACAACAAATGACTGAATGCTATTCCCCTAGTTTCCTCCTCTGAGTGAGTGTTAAGTTCATAACAAGCTTGCACTGCTTTAAGAAGAGGCGGCTACAATCCGATACAAATGGTTCGATATGTTGGCCTGATCAGCCTCCTGGTGCACATTACAGTTGATTGTGCCAAAAGTAATATGTAATATCTGTAGATCTGAATCAGGCATTAGTTGGCCCATAGCCTTATAATCTTTTGCTGCTTGAAGTGCTTCTTGATTTGGATTAGTAAGCCTTTAAGAGAAGCCTAGTGGTAGTAACTCTGTTAACACTGATAACACCACACAGGCACCATGTCTCTGTACTGTACTAGGTCTGATAAAGCTGTCATTATGTTCATGTAGCACTTACAGAGGAGCATCAATAGCTCCTGTCAGTGAGACACTGATGACCACTGTACTCTGGGAGGTTTTCGAGTAACGATTTCTTTGATTACTATTATCTATTTAAACACTTTCAATTATTTCTCAGAATTGAACTGTCTTATCTCCTCAGATCCCATTAATATACTATGAAAGGAACTAATACTGTGAATGTGATACTTCCCCTTGAAATTTGAATTTGTTTAGTGTCTAATCTGCTGGTAATGGAGAATAAAACTCTTGTAACATCTCATAGAAAGGGAACTGCTGAGCAACCAAACCAAGGGCTACCTTTAGCACATGGTACTTGGTGCAGTTTTTCTGTAAAGGCTGTATATGTTCTTAGTTAATTCTTCTTAAAAATTTTAGGGACCATGATGCTATTTTAAAGATAGACGTCTCAGCTCTGTTTTGAACTGCAGCTATGGCTGAAGAAAGTGATTATTTTTTTATTACAAAATTATGTGAGACAAGATAGGGAGGTGATTGGCTTCAGCTCTCCTGCTTAGTATGCAAATAAGTATCATACAGAGACGATGTTCTATGCAAATCCCATGTTTGTATATTGCTTGTGAGAAATGAGTTGTTGTCCCAAAGTTGATGGTTTAAATTATGTATCCAGCTTAGGAACAATATGTGGAAGGTCGAACACCAAGAGCGTAAAGTGTGAAGTCATTTATTGACCCATCAAACACACGTTTCGGGGGTTCCACCCCCTTCATCAGGTGAAGACCTTGATGAAGGGGGTGGAACCCCCTGAAAACGTTGTATGTTTGATGGTTCAATAAAAGACTTTACATTTTACGCTCTTAGTGTTCGACCTTCCACATTTTGTTCCTAAGCTGGATACTATTAACCCTATGGGGTAAGGGTTGGAAGGGTCTGCACCCCTGCTTTTGGATGTGCATAGGAATTTTTTCTACTAGGTTTAAATTATGTACCTCAACATATTTTTCCCACACACCTCTGTGATGGCCCTACAGCCAAACCTGCCCTTATCCCGTCACTCAATGAGGTTCACCCTGGAAGAAAAGGGAGGAGCTTTCCATTACGGCATAAAAAAAAACTAAAAAACTAAAAGGTGTAAGTAGCACATTGGTTTAAAGGACCACTATATTGTACATTAATTTTTTAAAAACGGTAAGAGAGAGTATTTCTACCTCCTGTTGTTTCTTATAAGTCTACTCAGCTGTTAAAGAGCATGACTGTTAAAAATGAAAATTGGGAGACAGGGCAAAGGGGCACTAAAACCAAAAGTGGCAGGTATGAAACTGATAACATAAACAGTGAAAGTCCCATAAATGGGAACTTGACATCTTCATGTTTATTTCCTGGTACCAGTGTTATCATGAATGGACTCATGTAACATCTCAATTGCTACCTGCAGTATTGACTACTGAGAATTTACACATTAACTGTGTTTACAGGGACAATAAAGAACAAGTTTCTATACGAGAATATTGTTTTTACTATTGTTAGGTTTGATCTGCAACAAAGTATACTTTAAAAGAAGCGTTTCAGTCTCATATATTAGTATAGTATTTGAGGTTGAATAAAGACATACGTCCATCCAGTCCAACCCATCTAGCAATATCCTCATTTCCTGCCTAACTGTTGATCCAGAGGAAGGCAAAAAAAACCCACCAAATTTATGAAGGGGGAAAAAATTCCTTCCTGACTCCAAGTGGCAATCGGAAATTTCCCTGGATCAACTCTACTTTATGTATCAATACCAGTAACTTGCAACATTCCTTGTTTGCAGAAACTCATCCAGCTTTTTTTTGAAACTGACCAATGAACCTGCCATTACAACGTCCACTGGAAGACAGTTCCATAGCTTTACCGTTCTCACAGTGAAAAACCCTTTGCAAGCTTGAAGCCTAAACCTTTTTTCTTCAAGTCTTAAGGGATGTCCTCGTGTCCTTTGACATGTTCTATTGGTGAACAATGCCCCAGATAGTTTATTGTATGGCCCGTTAATGTATTTATACACAGTAATCATATCCCCACGCAAGCGCCTTTTCTCCAGCATACATAATTGTAACTTTTCCAGTCTCTCTTCATATTCAAGCTCCCCCAATCCCCTTATTAATTTAGTTGCCCTTCTCTGAACCCTTTCCATTTCAAAGATGTCCTTTTTGTACACAGGATTCCAAAATTGCACTGCATATTCCAAATGAGGCCTTACCAATGCTTTGTAAAGAGGGAGAATTACATTTTCCTCCCTTGAATCCATACCTCGCTTTATACAAGACAATACCATGCTGGCTCTGGCTGTTGCCGCCTGGCACTGCTTGCTACCTTTAAGTTTGTTATCCACCAAAACTCCAAGATCCCTTTCCAACAGGGATTCACTTAACACAGAGCCATTTATAGTATAAGTAGCACAAGTATTTTTAAGTCCAAAATGCATCACCTTACATTTATCAACATTGAATTTCATCTGCCACTTAGCAGCCCAATGTGATAATCTATCTAGATCCCCTTGCAACGATTGCACATCCTCTGAAGTTTTTAATGGTCGACAAAGTTTTGTGTCGTCAGCAACCACAGAAACCTTGCTGACAATACCCACTTCCAAATCATTAATAAATAGATTAAATAGAAGCGGCCCCAACACAGAACCCTGTGGCACCCCACTTAGCACTTTAATCCATAATGATGAAGCCCCATTTACAACTACTCTCTGCATCCTATTCATTAACCAATTTTCT
Organism: Hymenochirus boettgeri; assembly: GCA_019447015.1. Lineage (NCBI taxonomy): Eukaryota > Metazoa > Chordata > Amphibia > Anura > Pipidae > Hymenochirus > Hymenochirus boettgeri. Next base: position 110,253,390 of record CM033472.1, read on the forward strand.
ATCCATGTACAAATGTGACTGCCCAGACCAACAGACCTCAGCTTATGCATAAGTCTCCTATGGGGGACTGTATCAAAAGCCTTTGAAAAATCCAAGTAAACTACATCTACTGCTATGCCAGAGTCTTAATTTCTATTACTTCCTCATAAAAGCCAAGCAAGTTAGTTTGACAAGATCTATTCCTCCTAAATCCATGCTGGTTACTACTTATAATGTCAGTCCTTGAAACATACTCTAGAACATGTTCCCTTATTAAACTTTCCAGGATCTTCCCCACCACTGAAGTTAAACTTACAGGCCTGTAATTACCCGGCTGTGAACGACTACCCTTTTTGAATATTGGAATAACATCAGCCTTTTTCCAATCCAGAGGCACACCACCGGACATGAGGGAATCAGCAAAAATAAGAAACAATGGCCTAGATAAAACTGAACTTAGCTCCTTAAGTACCCGAGGATGTATTTTATCCGGTCCAGGAGATTTACTAATATTAACCTTATTTAGTTCTTTCTGTACCATATCCTCGGTTAACCAAAGTGAACTTGAATCTTGTATACCTTTATTGCTACTATACTCTATGATATTTGTACTTGGATCTTCTATAGTGTATACAGAGGAAAAAAAATTATTCAAGACATTTGCTTTATCGCCATCCTCCGTAACTAACTTATCCCCATTAATTAATGGTGCCACATTCTCAGTCCTCATCTTCTTACTATTAATATACTTAAAAAAATGTTTAGGCTTAGTGATGCTTTCTTCAGCTATCCTAACTTCATTATTAATTTTAGCTAGTTTGATTGCTTTCTTACACTCCTTGTTACATGAGGTCTGTTGGTCTGGGGAGTCACATTTGTACATGGATAGAAATTGGTTAAAGAAAAGGATGCAGAGAGTAGTTGTTAATGGGGCTTCATCATTATGGACAAAGTGCTAAGTGGGGTGCCACAGGGTTCTGTGTTGGGGCCGCTTCTATTTAATCTATTTATTAATGATTTGGAAGTGGGTATTGTCAGCAAGGTTTCTGTGGTTGCTGACGACACAAAACTTTGTCGACCATTAAAACTTCAGAGATGTGCAATCGTTGCAAGGGGATCTAGATAGATTATCACATTGGGCTGCTAAGTGGCAGATAAATTCAATGTTGATAAATGTAAGGTGATGCATTTTGGACTTAAAAATACTTGTGCTACTTATACTATAAATGGCTCTGTGTTAAGTAATCCCTGTTGGAAAGGGATCTTGGAGTTTTGGTGGATAACAACTTAAAGGTAAGCAGTGCCAGGCGCAACAGCCAGAGCCAGCATGGTATTGTCTTGTATAAAGCGAGGTATGGATTCAAGGGAGGAAAATGATTCCCTCTTTACAAAGCATTGGTAAGGCCTCATTTGGAATATGCAGTGCAATTTTGGAATCCTGTGTACAAAAAGGACATCTTTGAAATGGAAAGGGTTCAGAAAGGGCAACTAAATTAATAAGGGGATTGGGGGAGCTTGATATGAAGAGAACTGGAAAAGTTACAATTATGTATGCTGGAGAAAAGGCGCTTGCGTGGAAATGATTACTGTGTATAATACATTAACGGGCCATACATAAACTATCTGGGGCATTGTTCACCAATAGAACATGTCAAAGGACACGAGGACATCCCTTAAGACTTGAAGAAAAAAGGTTTAGGCTTCAAGCTTGCAAAGGGTTTTTCACTGTGAGAACGGTAAAGCTATGGAACTGTCTTCCGTGGACGTTGTAATGGCAGGTTCATTGGTCAGTTTCAAAAAAAAGCTGGATGAGTTTCTGCAAACAAGGAATTTGCAAGTTACTGGTATTGATACATAAAGTAGAGTTGATCCAGGGAAATTTCCGATTGCCACTTGGAGTCAGGAAGGAATTTTTTCCCCCTTCATAATTTTGGTGGGTTTTTTTTGCCTTCCTCTGGATCAACAGTTAGGCAGGAAATGAGGTATTGCTAGATGGGTTGGACTGGATGGACGTATGTCTTTATTCAACCTCAATACTATACTAATATAGACTGAAACGCTCTTTTAAAGTATACTTTGTTGCAGATCAAACCTAACAATAGTAAAAACAATATTCTCGTATAGAAACTTGTTCTTTATTGTCCCTGTAAACACAGTTAATGTGTAAATTCTCAGTAGTCAATACTGCAGGTAGAATTGAGATGTTACATGAGTCCATTCATGATAACACGGTACCAGGAAATAAACTGAAGATGTCAAGTTCCCATTTATGGGACTTTCACTGTTTATGTTATCAGTTTCAAGCTTATTCATTAGTCGCCTATGGGGGACTGTATCAAAAGCCTTTGCAAAATCCAAGTAAACTACATCTACTGCTATACCAGAGTCTAAATTTCTACTTACTTCCTCATAAAAGCCAAGCAAGTTAGTTTGACAAGATCTATTCCTCCTAAATCCATGCTGGTTACTACTTATAATGTCAGTCCTTGAAACATACTCTAGAACATGTTCCCTTATTAAACTTTCCAGGATCTTCCCCACCACTGAAGTTAAACTTACAGGCCTGTAATTACCCGGCTGTGAACGACTACCCTTTTTGAATATTGGAATAACATCAGCCTTTTTCCAATCCAGAGGCACACCACCGGACATGAGGGAATCAGCAAAAATAAGAAACAATGGCCTAGATAAAACTGAACTTAGCTCCTTAAGTACCCGAGGATGTATTTTATCCGGTCCAGGAGATTTACTAATATTAACCTTATTTAGTTCTTTCTGTACCATATCCTCGGTTAACCAAAGTGAACTTGAATCTTGTATACCTTTATTGCTACTATACTCTATGATATTTGTACTTGGATCTTCTATAGTGTATACAGAGGAAAAAAAATTATTCAAGACATTTGCTTTATCGCCATCCTCCGTAACTAACTTATCCCCATTAATTAATGGTGCCACATTCTCAGTCCTCATCTTCTTACTATTAATATACTTAAAAAAATGTTTAGGCTTAGTGATGCTTTCTTCAGCTATCCTAACTTCATTATTAATTTTAGCTAGTTTGATTGCTTTCTTACACTCCTTGTTACAATTTTTATACTCCCTAAAGGCCCTTTCCGTTCTCTCGGCCTTAAAGGTTTTAAATGCCTTTTTCTTCCTTACCATTTGCCTCTTTACATCAGAATTCAGCCACATGGGCGCGGATTTATTTTTTTTACATTTATTTCCCAAGGGTATAAATTTAGATGTGAACTGGCTTAAAATCCCCTTGAACACAGTCCACTTCTGTTCAGTACCTTTACCTGATAATACATTATCCCAGTTGACATTCTGAAGAGCTGCTTTTAACCTGGGAAAATTTGCTTTCCTGAAATTAAATGTCTTTGTTAACCCAGCGCACTTTTCCTTTCGATAACAAAGTCCAAATGCCACTATTTCATGGTCACTATTCCCTAAGCCTCCAGTTACCTTTATATCTATAATGCGCTCCACAATGTTAGATATTACCAGATCCAACAGAGCTCCTTTTCTAGTAGGAACCTCAACCACCTGTGAGAGAAAATTATCCTGCAGCAAATTCAGGAACTCATCGCCTTTTTCTGTGATGGCAGTTCCACCACACCAATCAATGTCAGGGTAATTGAAGTCCCCCATAATGAGCACACTCCCCAAACTTGCAGCCCTTGCCAACTGCATATGAAGTTGACTCACCTCCTCTCTGCTAGCATTTGGCGGCTTATAGCAGACACCAACAATGACATTACCCCCTTTCCTGTTGCCTAATTCCACCCATATTGCCTCCACTTTATCATCCATATCACCAGCTATCTCTTCTTTTAAATTTGGCTTCAATTCTTTTTTAACATATACACATACTCCTCCCCCTTTCCTTTTTTTTCTGTCCTGCCTAAACAAGGCATATCCTTCTATATTTACAGCCCAGTCGTGAGAACTGTTCAACCACGTTTCTGCTATACCTATTACATCATACTTTTCATTCAATGCCATCATTTCCAATTCACCCATTTTGTCAGCCAGGCTTCTCGCATTTGCAAACATACATTTTAGATTATGATCCTGTAATTTATTCGTACACTTTGATACACATTCCTCCCTATCCCCTATGCTAGCCCCACCCCCCTTTCCACCCACCACTGGCCTATCTACACCCTGCTTTCCTCCTGGACAATCTATCCCAGTGAGACTGCTAATACCCTCCTCCCCCAAACCTAGTTTAAAATCTCCAACCCTCTAGCCATCTTCTCCCCTAAAACAGCTGCACCACCATCAGTGAGGTGCAACCCATCCCTACTAAAGAGCCTGTAGCCGACAGCAAAGTCTGCCCAGTTCTCAATAAACCCAAACCCTTCTTCCTTACACCACTCTCTTAGCCACGCATTAATGCTCTTAAGCTCCCGCTGTCTCCCTGGCTTCTGAAAACACTACCCTGGAGGTCCTTGCTTTTATCTTGGCCCCTAGTTCTCGGAAATCATGTTTAAGGACCTCACCTCCACCTCTAACTTTGTCATTGGCACCAATGTGAACCAAGACCGCCGGGTCACACCCGGCCCCACCCAATAATCTGTCTACACGATCCACCACATGCCGAACCCTAGCACCAGGCAGGCAACACACAGTTGGGCATGTAGGGTCTTGGCGGCAGATTACCCTATCTACCTTCCTTATAATGGAGTCCCCTACCACTACCACCTGCCTTGCATTCCTGACCCTTCGTTCCTCCTCCCTTGTATCAGAGATGGCAGTGCCCTGGGTGCTCAAGGGACTAGCCCCCTCCATACACGCTAATTCCGAGGTGTCCTCCTCCACTTCATTACCTAAGGCGGCAAATCTGTTGGGATGGACAATCTGGGAAGAAGCCCCCCTACTCTTCCGTCCCCCACTTCCCCTAGTAACCCTAACAAAACTACCTCCTTCCTCATCCTTTCTTGTCCCTCTTCCACCCACCTCTATACTGGCCCCAGCCAGTGCCTGCTGACCCCCCAGTTCTGCCAATCCCCGCAATGCTGCAAGCTGCCCCCTTAGACTCTCCACCTCAGCTTCCAAACGGGCAACCCACTCACACCTGACACAGACATAGGTTCCCCGGAACGTCTGCTCCAGGTTCCTATACATGTGGCACGATGCACATTGCATGGTACTGACAAAACTGTCCCTTCTAATACACCACACCAACACAGTGACGCACAAACCTTGTTTAATTGCCCTTCTTGTTTCAATGTCCTTCTTTTTTTATGTCCTTGAGATCAAGGTCTTAAAGAGAAAGGGCCACTCACAGGAAACTTCCTTTTGTTAGGTCCAAACCACAGGCCCAACAACTGTGAATCCTATTTAACTAATAGGCCCCAACCCCCACACCAATTAGTGCAAGAGCCAGAAAGAGAGGGAAAAAAAAAACAAACACTTATTAACCCTTTTACAGCCTGTTTGTGATTACAACAGGTACAATACTAGAATATAGAAGTCCAGCACACCCCTTTAACTGGAAGAAGAAAGATTAGTCTGCTTACTGCACACTCAATCCTGCACACAGTTTTTAACTGACCCTTTGGAATCCCTTTAAAAGTTTTAAGGTGATGAAAGATACCTGCATTCAATAAATTATTTCTATTGATAGCTTTCCGATATACTGTTGTTTTGATAGCATTGTTTTCAATATTGATCGAAACATCTTAACGAAACGTAAAGGCACCTTTCCCTGTCTAAGCTGTAATTGCTGTGACTCTATCATCGAGGGCAAAGACATATGCCACCCTACCATGGGCTACAAGATTAAATTGACACATACCTCAACCTGTGAATCACATAATGTGATATATATGTTAAAATGCCCATGTGGCAAAGTGTACTTTGGACAAACCAGCCGTGCGGTGAAACTCCGCATACAAGAACACAAGGGTAACATCAGAAATTACAAACAGGACTCTTATACTCCTCTTTCGCCAGACACTTTTTCACACACAAACATAGAGTCTCTCAATTGAAATGGTGCGTAGTGGCACCGGTTAAATTGTCCCAAAGAGGAAGTGACCTTAAACGCAAATTACTCCAAGAGGAGACTATTTGGAACCCAACAGGTCTGACTGAATCATGCTCCATTAAACCATTTTTGTAACAATGTATAAATTATATTGTGTTGAAACATCTTAGTTACCGTAATTAAATTGGCTTGAAAAAGCCAAATTACTGTTCTTTCTATTTCTTCTTCTTTTTCTTCTTCTGTTTTATTCTTCCACTTTTTTGGACTGTATCTCCTCCCACAGTTTTTGAGCTAGAGACATGAAATTCGGTACAGAAGTGCGGGGCTATCTTCTAGCTAAGGAATCCGCGGACGCGTTACGGCATTATCTGCAAATTTCCAGACATTTTTTCCCAAAGACTATAATGGTAACAATCCTCAAATGTGGATATTTCAAAACAGTTAGTAGGTACACACACCTACTAATCTACTAATTCATTATGGTGGTAGCCATACTTAAAGGGTAACTAAAGTCAAAAAAACGTATTTAGATTTATCCTCAATAAAATATAGTTTTATGGTTGTAAACACAAAAAAGACATACCCCCTCAACCAGACCCAGGTACACACACCTACTGATTTACTTATCCATTACTGTGGCAGCCATACTTAAAGGGTAACTAAAGTCAAAAAAATTAATTTTGATTAATAATAAAAAAGGTTTGTTTTTTTTAACCCCCATGTGGCACAGTTACATACACCTACTGACCTACCCCTCCATTACTGTTGCAGCCATACCTAAAGGGTAACCAAAATTTAAAAATTTTTTTAACCAATCATCAAAAAAGTTTGTTTTTTTAACCCCCCAACCCGAAACAGGTACACACACCTATTGATCTACTTATCCATTACTGTGGCAGCCATACTTAAAGGGTAACTAAAGTCAAAAAAACTAATTTTGACCAATCATCAAAAAGATACAGAGAGATTCAATAAAAGTTCTTATAATTGAAAATGGTGCTAATTTTGCCCTATCCAATCAGATGTTAGCTTTCTGATTGATTGGATCAAAATTAGCACCACTTTGGGCTGGGTACACAAAAACGTTTTTTTTGTCCCAAACAAGCGTTCACTACAAACTCATCATTCCCATTATTGAGTTTTAAAATCTGCAGCAAACACACATATTCCCTTCCAAAATGCAGCCCTTCAAGCCAAATTGAAAGTTTATACTTAAACTTTCCCTTTCTAGTTAATTGTTACATTGCTACTTTTGGCTATTTCTTCACAGGACTCCTCGCTTTTGATTAATAGATTTGATAAGGTGCTGATTCTATTCTTTGAATCAATAGCATTGTTTTTATACTACTGTTACTTTGATAGATGTGTAATTTATATCATGCAGTAAAATAGTAGTTTATTAACATGTGTTCATATATGTTTTAATTTTTCATACTGTTTTTAACCATTTATATACTTTTGATATTAACTATAGATGAAGGTATTTTTACAGTTTATTATGTGTTTTTATTATATCTGCATTGGCACTGTGGTTTAATTTTAGATGAAGAATCACTCACCGTTTAACAAGGCACTTTAAGGTAGACTCTATGCACAATACTATTGGACAACCAATTATGGACGCTGTGCTGAAGGGGTGGGGTTTGCTGGGTTGCATGGACTTTCCCTCCCCCAGCCCCAACCGCCATAAAAGATTTTACTAGAATTCCCCCGATCTTTACTTACCTTACCTCACCTCTTTCCCGCGGCATACTAAACCGGCCCTCTCCTTGCATGGAACTGCAAGCAGGGGGCGGGACCGGCAGCCGCGTCCGTGATTGGCTGAAAGGCAGCCCATCACGGACGCGGCTGCCAGCTGCACAGAACGCCGGGGGAGAGAGGTAAGGTAAGTTAAGTTTGGGGGAGTTCCAGTAAAATCTTTTATAGCGGTTGGGGCTGGGGAAAGGATAGCTAATATTGGGCAAATGGGTTTAACACTAGTGGGAGGGATTGCAAAACGGGTGGGAGAGGGAGGCCTGCAGTGTGCATGCCAAACTTCTCCCGGAGGGGAGACAGGAGGCAGAGTCCTATATGGACTCTGCTATCCTCCTGGTGGGCAGTTTTTGGGACTTTGGGGGGGGATTCCAGGAGAACCATTAGGAGCTGGGATGTAAGGTAAGGGATTTTATTGCACTACACGGTGGGGCCAGTAGTGGGGGGAATTATAGTTTTGGAGTTGGAAATGCCCCTTAAATTGTTTTACTTTTCACTTATACAATTGCTTGACAAAGGACTCTTGCTAGTCCCAAACATGTTGCATTAAACTGATTTCAGAATACTTCTGCGTAGTGTCCCCTTCATTTCAAGCTTACTCAAGTATTCCTACATTGCAGGGACGGAGCAGTGTGAAGGTGCGGACCCAATACAAGATATTGCGAACAGGTGTGCACCCTTATCTTTGTTGAACCTTTCTCAAACAGCTTGTTTTGCCACTACCATATTGCTCCTTTCAGGTTTTTATTGATCAAAATAACTTATTTATAGCCTGCACTATATATGTTGGTTCAACTGGTTCACCACGTCATGGTATACTCTTTCAGCAGGGCCTTAACTAGCAAAACTAGACTAACCTTGCCTAACAAACAGAAGTGGAGAAGTGGATTTGAAACAACTTTAAAGTACCATGTATTGGAGTCATGCGGACGGTGCTCACACTTCTTGTGGCTGCCTGTGCACATTTGGCGGTCAAGAGAAAAAAAATCACCACTGCTAGTCAGTTTCCTTTCTTCTTCAGTGCAGGAGTGCTGCCTGAGACAAATGTCTTACTCTGCCTAATGGTAGATGTGGCCCTTATATCGCGATTAAAGGGCATATATATTGGGAAAATTTCTCATTACTGGAATATATAATTCTTCCAAACTATCACTGTATTCTTGTGAAGGTTCTCATTCATCCAGGTCATGGTATATCTGTTGTATTCAATTAGATCAACTGGACTTGAAATGTAGTTCTTGTGAGACGTTTCGCTAGTCATCCGACTGGCTTTCTCAATTCAGATGACTTGTACAAGAATCTGTGGCAATTATGTAACCTGGAAAATCCCAATTAGCATATCACAGCAGGTGTTAAGGGTGTGATTAGATAGTGGCTAAGAGTGTTTATAGGAACGCCCAGAGTAAGGTGTTAAAACAGCATTGTACATGGCAGACAGTGGTGTCGAACCCCCCCACTCTATTTAGGCTTGGTTTCTTTATTTTCACATAAATGGCTCCTTAACACCTCTCTTGAACCAGTCACGTTCCTTCGCCAGTATGTTAACATTACAATCTTCAAAGGTATGTCCTTTATCCTTAAGATGCAGATACCTTTGTCAAAAGAAGTAGAAGGAAAGAAAAAAACACGAATACCAACAGTGAAGGGGAAAAGCAAGACAGGAGGAAGAACATGGTCATCCCATATGTAGCAGGGGTCTCCGAGAAATTAAGAAGAATTTTCAAAAAACATCGTATTCTGTCTGCTTTAAACCGAACAACACACTGAGGCAGCAATTGGTACATCCAAAGACCCAATACCAAAACACAAGAAAAGCGACATCATATATGAGTGCAGTGCAGTGAAGAATGCTCGATTTGTATGTGGGGGAGACCAAACAGCAACTGCATCAACGTATGGCCCAGCACAAGAAGCCAATTCCTCGGGTCAGGACTCAGCCGTGTATCTGCATCTTAAAGGGTATCTCCACTGAAAAATATGACATTGGCTAATATAGCAGATTATATTAACATTAACTCATACCGAATTTCAGCTTAATCTGTGCCATATTTCTTCCGATTGCTGCTTCTGCTGCCTCACACTGTACAGCATCTGATCCCCCTTGACATGCCCGCCTGCCTCTTAATCGCCCGACGCGCGCACTCCCGTTGGACATGCGCGCAAGTCATTTCCTCAGTCGGGACACGCTAACCCTGCTAACTACTGCCGAAGCCAATGGGAACATTAGCGTAGTGTTCCCATGGCTACCAGCACTATCAGAGCCGCACGCAACAAGCACCACTGGATCTTATGTTCTGTTAACCCACCCAGCTAGTAGAAGGTCTGCTGTCCCACTCTCAATATCACGGAGCTTTCCAGTTCACCCCCCTCAGTGATGACAGCCCCCCCTCTGTTACCTCCCCCCCTCTGCCTTGTAGAGGGTCTGCTGTACCTACTTCAGTGTCACGGAGCTTTCCGGTTCACCCCCCTCAGTGGTGAAGCCCCCCTCTGTTAACTCCCCCCCTCTGTCTTGTAGAGGGTCTGCTGCTCCTACTTCAGTGTCACGGAGCTTTCCGGTTCACCCCCCTCAGTGGTGACAGCCCCCCTCTGTTAACTCCCCCCCCTGCCTTGTAGGGGTCTGCTGCTCCTACTTCAGTGTCACGGAGCTTCAGGTTCCCCCCTCAGTGGTGACAGCCCCCCCTCTGTTAACTCACCCCCTCTGTCTTTGTAGAGGGTCTGCTGTCCCTACTCTGTGTCACTGAGCTTTCCGGTTCACTCGACACATAGCGAGACACTCCGCCTCGCGTATGTGCATTAACAAAAGCCGCACACATACGCGGAAAGCTCCGTGACACTGAAGTAGGGACAGCAGACCCTCAACAAGGCAGAGGGGGAGAGTTAACAGAGGGGGGCTGTCACCACTGAGAGGGGTGACCCGGAAAGCTCAGTGACACTGAAGTAGGGACAGCAGACCCTCAACAAAGCAGAGGGGGAGAGTAACAGAGGGGGGGCTGTCACCACTGAGGGGGGTGAACCGGAAAGCTCAGTGACACTAAAGTAGGGACAGCAGACCCTCTACAAGGTAGAGGGGGGGAGTTAACAGAGGGGGGCTGTCATCACTGAGGGGGTGAACCGGAAAGCTCAGTGACACTGAGAGTAGGGACAGCAGACCCTCTACAAGGCAGAGGGGGGGAGTTAACAGAGGGGGGCTGTCACCAGAGAGGAGCTGTCAAAGAGGGGGGGCTGTCAAAGGGGGGGGCTGTCACAGAGGGGAGGCTGACAGAGGAGGGACTGTCACAGAGGGGGGGGTCTGTCACAGGGGGCTGTCAAAAGGGGGGCTGTCACAGAGCGGGGCTGTCATGGGAGGACTGTCACAAAGGGGGGGACTGTCACAGGGGGGGAGGGTTGTCACAGAGGGGGGAATGTCGAGACCCCCACCCACACCACACACAATTTGGTTCCTATGAATTCCATTACTTTTGAAGTTGATTAAAAAAAAAAGCAAGTTCTCCTAGCCTTCTTAATAAAGCTGTGTGGCTGAACCTTATAAATCCCCCTCTCTGTCTCTCCCTGCACTATCAGCTGTGATTCCTGTGAATAGATTATAGAGACAGGAAGGAAAGGCTTTGTTTACATCAGGCATCACTGGGGTCAAGTGGGTGGCAGAAATCATGAATATGCAGTGATGATGCACATTGACTGACAGCCTGCCCAGCACAGTAGCAGAAACGAGCAGAACTTCTCCTGGCTGCTGCAAAGGAACAGAAGTGATTTTTGAGAAAACAAAAGGTAGGGGGGGTTGGGGGAAAGTGAACTTTCATATAGAGAAGAAAAAAAAAACGATTTTCCATCAGTGGAGATACCCTTTAAGGATAAAGGACATACCTTGAAGATTGTAATGTAACATACTGGCGAAGGAACGTGACTGGTTCAAGAGAGGTGTTAAGGAGGCCATTTATGTGAAAATAAAGAAAGAAACCAAGCCTAATAGAGGTGGGGGGGTTCGACACCAACTGTCTGCCATGTACATGCTGTTTAACACCTTACTCTGGGCGTTCCTATAACACCTCTTAGCCACTATCTATCACCACCTAACACCTGGCTGTGATATGCTAATTGGGATTTTCCAGGGTACATAATTGCCACAGAGTCTGTACAAGTCATTCTGAATTGAGAAAGCCAGTCGGATGACTAGCGAACGTCTTTCAAGAACTACATTTCAAGTCCAGTTGATCTAATTGAATACAACAGATATCACTGTATTATTTTTTGTTGATCTTCCTCTTACATTTCAGCTGTCATTTAATTACCTTATTATTATAAAATCTTCTGCTGCGCGCCAAGCTCATCAATATCCGGAATCCCTCCCTTGGAAATCCTGCGCTTGCCTCTAATGCTCCCCAACATTCATTTAAGTAGTTAGACATTGTTTTTTAAAAATTGTGGGGTTTTTTTTTTTTTTTTTACAATAATGTGTGTTTGTTTGAATTCGTACATAGGCTTATGTATATACAGAATAAAAATAATAGCAGTTCCTTTTTTATACAGTTTAAAGCTGACTGGGCCACAGTTAGGTACTACAGCTGTAACTAAATGGGGGCTTCCACCTCCAGCCACTCCCTGCACCCTTTATCCCCAACTGCTATTTACACTGAGACAATGCATTCCCTTTGAAACTACTGTGCAATATTAACCTTGGTCAATCAATAGTAAGGCTAGGCTTGCGTAATATAGTTTTGTTATCATACTAACCTGTCACACATTCCTCAACTGCTTCTTCTGTGGTCTGGTCTACTTGTTTCAGTAGTGGTAGTGTCTTGAGCCATGCAAGCATAAGGGCTCGTTCACACTAAGAACGGACAAAAACTTAAAAACATTTAGTGACGTTTCAAAACATTTTTGTATACTTTGCTGACCGTTATTATCCATTTTTGAGTGTTTCTGTCCGTTGTGTTTTAACACGTTTTTTACCACGTTATTGGGCAGGACCAATGACAACACAGGAACTCCCAGACATCCTATTCCAAAAACGGACACAAACGCAAATGCGTGCATTATTATCCGTTGTACCACGTTTTCATGCATTTTAAATGCGCGCAGCAGTGCGTTTTTAGAAAGGACTGGAATGGAACGGAATACAACGCAGCAAATGTGAACGATTATGAAATCCTATGGAGTTTTACTGTCTCTCAGTTTTTTAAAAACGCATCTGCATTTGAAAAACGGATACAAACTGATTTAGGGTGAGCGAGCCCTAAGCCCTAAATGGCTTACCGTTTTCCCATCCCTTTTATTATTTAACTATAAGGAAACCAGACACTGGACTTTTGGCAAAAAGCAGGGCCCCTAACCTTAGGACCCTGAATTTATTTAAATGTATAAACAAAGTAAAAGACAAGCTTTTTGGCAAAGTCCCAGGAATGCGTCTTATCCACCAATTTGCCATCCTTCCATGAGGGCCCGTGAGAGTCAGTGGAGGAGTGATCGGGACCCCACCTGGCCACACCCAGGGCTTCTCTCCTCCAAACCCTGTGCCCCACAGGAAGGACTGTACCCCGACCTCCAAGGACTGATCGAGGATCATAGCTCCTCAGCCGGGGCACAGCCTTCCAACCCTGGTGCTCCTCCTCCTTGCGCATTCCCCGTCTGCTGCTTTCCATCTGACTGTTCACTATGTTGTGAGAGCTGCAAAGACATTGCTTAAAAAGAAACGTAACGGGTGGGAGGGTTAAAAGGCAAAAAGGTACAGGTTAGTAGTATGCTCCCTATCTGTGCTGCCTGCTTTTATATACAGCTTGCTTGTTATGCTAGCTCCTCCCACTTTTCCCCTGCCGCCTATGAATTCTTGGCTTTCCTTTTGCTATGCCCACCTACTTGCTTCCCCCTCCCTCTTCTGGCTAGCCCTTGAACAATGGGACGAAGGAAGGGAGAGCACTGCAGCCATTAGGCCTTATGTGCCTCCATTTTCAGCATTTCAGCTCTTGGGCACTGTCTCTGTTCTATACTATTTCTGGCAGCATGCCTGCAGTGTAGATTTTGATTTCTTATTTTTGCCTGAGCTATCAAAGTTCCATTTGCAAGTCGGGTAACAATTTTCTGCTAATTGCAATGCATTGGTTTGACTATCTCCCATTAATGATAGATAGGGTAAATAGTGACTCAGTTTGCGCAGAGCGGCGAGCTGTCAGATGCTGCACTAGTGTAACTTTGCCAGCTCAAACTTGTGTTAGCGGCATTCCCAGGAAGGCTGAAATAAGATTTTTGCAAGTTAGAGGCATCTCCGCTACAGTGCTTCATTGACCATTATGTTGTTTACAATGCAACTATGCTGGCTGGTGATTTCTGAAAATTTTTTTGTGTTATTTACTCATTTCTGACGTGGGTTGTTTTTTGCCTGGACAGTGTACATGCCTGTGACTTTGGTTTGATCCCTTAGCACTTTGCCTGGCCAGACTTCTCATTGTGTATGACCTTCGCTCTATTTCCTGACATCAATTCCTGTGTTAGGGCTAGGCCACACTGCTGCGTTTTTTTTGCGTTTGCGCTTGCGTTTGCGATTGCGATTGCGCTTGCGATTTTTCAAAATTATTGAAAACGCGGCAACGCAAAAAAAACGCGCGTTTTTCGATGCGTTTGCGTTTGCGTTTTGCGTTCTGCATTTTTAATCGCAATCGCATGCGATTTCCTATACTTATTGAAGAAATCGCAAGCGCAAACGCAAAAAAATCGCACATGAAATCGCATGCGATTGCGATTGCGTTTGCGTTTGCGTTTCAGTGTGGCCTAGCCCTTACACTTCTGCGATTCTGTGTATTTTCCTGCTTGTTTGCTTTTCCTAACTCCTTGGTGTCCTTGGTCCCAGTCCATGAGTTATGTCAGTGTAGGTTTTCTTTTTAGCTCACGCAATGCTCATCGATCCTGCCCTAACCGCCTCTCCTGTTCTTATATTCGACCGACATGCGATCGCAAAATTAATGGGATTTTACTAATGCATGTCGGTCAAATATATGATCGGGAGAGGCGGTTCCAGCAGGATCGATGAACATCGCGTGAGCGCTCAGTTGGATTAGTAATATCGCACAGATGTATGGACACCTTAAGTGGTGGAGATTGGGATATATGGGCTAAACAAAGACTAGGGAAATACCAGAGAGGTGCAAATCTTTTGCAGCCAATCAGTTGTTATGTATCTGCAGTAACCCAGTTAATCAGATTAATAGCAGAGGCACTGTTTGCACATTTATTATTATTGCATCAACCCCCAGGTCTTTGAAGAACATAAAGTGGCCCAAGACAGAGTGTGTGTTATGTGTACCCTTATATTTAGATTGTATATTGAAACAAAGTAGGTGTGAGAGGGCATTTTCTGTGTGCTTTTTGCAACACATTTTTAAAACATGTTCTCTTTCCTATTTAAATATACATCAATGTCTGTATTTGCGTTGCAACATTGTGGTGCATTCTAACAACGCACTGCAGCATCCATTTTAAATCAAGAACAAACATGGCCAGAAACATGCAAAACAAAGTAAAAATGTATGTTTATGCTGAGCATTGGGGTTGTGTAGAGTGAATTAGCTCTAAATATAGTTTTGCTAGGCTGTAATTTTACTGTTACTGACTAACAATTCATTTTCAATCCTTCAAAGAATATTTAGAACAAATAGAAAATGGCTGAGAACATTAACTGGCAACAGAAAATCTCAGGGGATACTGCTTGCACAAGCCTGGGCTATCCCGAAAGCCCCTGTCCTTTTCTACCATGTTGCTTTTCACAGCCTATCATAGGCTGTGAATGATGAATAATAGGACTGCAAGTGGCAGATGGCAGGCAGTTGCTCAGTGCCCTTGCTTATCAGCTGCTCAGGGTGGCTCTGTGAGGAAAGCAGATTGCTGGCTTGTTATCTCCCCTCTCTCCTGGAATACTAAAGCATCCTGCATTCCCTTCCAGTGATTACACAGAGGGACTTTTACTGCTTCCCTCTATCTGAGCAGCTCACACAAGCAGCCTGCTTCCCCTGACTGCTAATCCTCTGCTGGGGGAAGGAGTGCTACGCATGTAAGAGCGGCTTAATCAGCACCTTTGCTCTGCTAGACACTGCAGGGCAAATCCATCTAGCAGTCCAACGTCACCTTTCCTTACCTCTGCCCCCAAAATGGATGGCGCTACTATCAAGCTGTCCATGTATTAAGTTCCAACTATATTATAGGCCCTTCCTTTACTAAATTCTTTGATACTACGCAAGTACGTTATTCATTATAGAAACATAGAAAGCAACTACTGCCTCATGAAATCTATGGGCTCAAAAATAAATGGGTTATAAATGGCCATAAATTATTTTATTTCAAATCCTGGTTAAGATGGGTTACTGATCAAAAACAGGTGGAAGGAGACAACAGGGATAAAAAGAGTTTTTTTTTTAAACCTAGTGCTCCCTCCAACACACATGCTAAGTTAGACACCTGCAATGCAATAATGATAACTGTCTGCTAGAACAGAGGTGTCACAAAGGTAATTCAAATGATAGTTCAAAAATCCTCTGACCCCTGCTAGATATTTCTGAAAAAGGATAACAAACAGTCTTTAAAGGCCTTAAAGGACAGAGGTCAAAAAATAAAGGGCAGATCCCAAGAGCAGTGGTGTCAGAAGGTCAGGCTTTCTGTAGCTTTAGTGCTTTCAACCCTTCAGTTGCCAAGGAACATTAATTGGGTTACAAGCCAGAGTGCTGAAAGGTCATAGCTATTTGATTTAAACAGCAGTGCTCAAGAAAACATTAGTGATTTTGATTGTTTGTGATGAGTTACTTTTCTGTACCCTCTCTCCATATGAAAGGACTCTCCAAATAAATGCATCATTCCTCTAAGAATCCATAAGGAAGAAAGATTTAAACACATTTGTAGTATTGAAATAATCTTAAATTACATCATGTGATATTTATGGTTAATGTTTTCTTTACAGATATACATCTAATGTAGGTAGGTAACAATCCCGATTTATGTGTATAATATGAAAACAACTGATCGCGGTTCAGCAGTTTCTGAATGAAAATTAGGTGCTACTGTGCTCCTGCTTTAAAGGGTTTCTCCAGTGGTTAAAACCACTTTTTGCTATTCACTTTTATTGAAGAACTGGAGGTAAAGGAGCTGTGTCTTACCTCCCATTCTTCATTAAAATGTTCAGGAGCCATAAATGAAGTTAAGCAACTTGCCCAGTCTCTAGTTCCTCCGATTCAACCTCTGAGAGTTTCCAACTGGCTTAGTAATATATGCGCGTATGCAAAGCTCATAGAATACCGAACTGTTGGGACCTATCAAATGATGCAGCGGTGGAGCGAGAGACCAGGTAAGTAGCTTAACTTCATTCTCGGCTCCTGAATGTTTATTGAAGAACAAGAGGTAAGACACAGCTCCTTTACCTCCATTTTTTCAATAAAAGTGAATAGCAAAAAGTGGTTTTAACTACTGGAGATAAAATGTCTCTAATTTAAATGTCAAAAGCTGCAGATTAAGATTTTGTAACTTTTCTTTGTATGGAATTCCTTAAAAGGGAACTGTGGTCCAAAAATGACTTTAGGTAAATTTATATGAATTGCTCTCCTGAGAATTTTTGCAATTTATTTTCATTGTTTATTTTTCATAGTTTTGAAGATATTTACATTTTTGTGTGTGATATGGCTGCATCATCACCAGGTCCCCTGCAATTCATGCTTCCTGCTCTGAAACCATGTTAGTCAATCTGCCCTGTGTCTCCTCTTCCACTTTGCAGCCCCCCTGGTCCCTCCCACTCATGGACCCCATGGTCCCTCCAGTTGCAGGCCCCACTTGGCCCATTCTCTTACAGCCCCATATAAGCCCGCCCACTCGTGGATGCACAAGCCCCGTCCACTCGCAATTGCATAGGCCCCACCCACAGGTGCACAAGCCCCGCCCACACATGGATGCACAAGTCCCGCCCACTCGCGGGTGTCGTGGGCCACTCAGACACCCCCCCCACAGAAAGCTCTGTTGAAACAGCCTTTTCAGGCAAAGTGAGTGGGAAAGGGCTGTAGATTCCCTTACCTACTCTGTCAGGACTTCACACAGCAGAGAGGAGGAGGGACTTCCTGTCTCCTTCACACACTGAGGGAGTCTGAGGCTGTGCTTGCCGGCGGCACTGTGCAGGAGAAGCCTTAGGAATGTCACATGTCAGCCTCCCACCCATTAACTTTCTGGTCAGTCATTTCTTTATATCTTGGGCTGTGGAGCACGTAGATAGGTGGTTTATGGCTCGTTTTAAAGGTAGGAAACTGCCCTTTCATTTAAACTCAACTTGTTGGGAGACCACAGTTTCCCTTTTAAGGGGAACTGTAGTCTCTATGCAATTTATTAAAAAGGGACACTCCTATCTTTAAAACGACTCCACAATAATGCTTCTAGCTGCAGTCTATCCAGAGAACATCATCAGCTGCATCATAAGCCCCACCCCAAACTTCTAAATCATTTTAAAAGTTAGTCCCAAGCCTGACAAACTATTTTTTTTCTCTCCCTAATGTGTCCATAGGTAGAGGAATGGACAGAGAATGGTTGCAGGTCTGTAACTAGCTTCAGAAAAGAGTGATTTCTGACACGGCTTATAACACATGCCTGTCACAGAGACAGGGTAGTCTGGAAAGTGTAAATTTACAAGTCTATAATTTACGATCCAGAGAAGCTAGATACATCATCATATGCTTGTTTAAAAGGTATGAGAGACGTCTTTTCAAAGATACACGTTTGAATTAAAATATTTCTTTACAGAAGCCACCCCAATTTCACTTCCAATTTGACTCCTCTCCTCCCATTAGCAATAAGAGACACAAGCAAGGTGATGCACAGAAAGCCGCTAACACCAGGGGTGTACCTGCAGGAGCTAGGCATCCCTGCGAGATTGGAGGCCGGGCCACTGGAGTCCCTCTGCCCTTCACGATCGCTGCGGCAACCAGACGTTTTTAAAGGAGTTTTGAAGGAGTTCGGCCTTCGGGTCCGGTCTTTAAAACAGCTGGTCGTGGGTTTGTGGCGGGCCCTACTACCATCCGAGTCCCCCCTGCGGGTGGCAGTAGTTACACCACTGGCTATCTCCATCTTTTGCCCCTGTAATGTGCTGAACCAATTCTTTTAAGAATAGGGGGTTTACTGGTAGTATCAAAACCAGCACCAAACAGGCATTCCCAGGTAAAAAAAAACAGAGCCTACTGGGAGCTTGGTCAGATCACATAACAGTCAGTGTGGAGTTGTCCATGAGGGAGGATTAGCCGATAGGACCGGAATTTGTATGGGTATGCGGTGCATCCAAGTGGAGCAGGTGTCTCATCAGCAAATGTCTTCTAGTGTGCAGAGTGTGGCCATCCATGTACTATATCACTAATACAGACAGGGCTTTTCACGCTAAGTCCTGCTTGGTATGATGCCTACCACTAAGCAGACCCCATTCCCTGATGTCATGCACTGAACTATTCTATTTAATATATTGATTGAAGCCTGGGAGGTTAAGGAACTATGCCTTACCTCCTGTTCTTCAATCAATAACTCAGGAGCCAGGGTCAAAGTGTGTCTAAAATTAATGTGTAATGCTTTGTGAGGAAGCATGGGTTATAAAAAAATTTTTTTGCTAAATTGAAAGAGATTTTTGGATTTCTATCTTGATACTAAATAAAAGCAAGGATCTCTAAAGATACACTGCAAGGTCAAGGGGCCTTTGTCAGATATGCTTAAAATAGCCACATAAGAAAACAGTTTGGACATCAAAAGATGTGCTACTTGCAGAGTGTGTCTTCACATAGGCCAGGCCACAGACAGTACCGGGAAGACTTTAAGTATGCTCTATACAAGAGTATAAGCCGAGGTACCTATTTTTACCTTAAAAAATAAGAAGACCTGATTGACCTGAGTATAAGTCGAGGGTTGAAATTATGACCACTACTGCATTCTGATTCTGTATTGTTTTGAGGCTTTAGTTGCCCTTTAAATGGACAGCAGCATTCCCATACAGTAATAGCCAAATCCAGTATGGGAATTCACAAGGCAACAATAGATACCATCCTCCTGATTCTGTATTGTTTTGATGCTTTAGTTGCCCCTTTAAATGGACAGCAGAACTCTAATACAGTAGTCCCATACAATAATAGGTAAGGTAAGAAGCTGTCACTCACTTTACTCAGTCTGCAATCTGGCTGCTGCTCGCTCTGCATCCATGCCGCTTGATGTCACCTGCTCGGCGTCGGAAGTTAGACAGAGATGCCAAGTAGTGACGTCAGTGGATGCAGAGCGAGGCAGCAGGATTGCAGCAAGTGAGGTGAGTAACTCGAGTATAAGCTGAGGTTCGGTTTCATGCTTTTTATTAAAGTCTGAAAACCTTGGCTTATACTTGAATATATACAGTATGTATTTCTACTATTACAATCCCAGGGATGTGGGCCGAGTGGTTCAGGTTCTCACCCTGGGTGCTTTCATAGGGGGAGGTAAAAAGGGAGCACTGGAGTTGTCTTTTAATTTCCTGGGTTAGTTGTATGGGGTTTTCTTTTTTGGTTATAAGCTGCTGCACATACTCAGTAGTAGCAGCTTATAATCAAAATAACAAAATATACAATTTTATGTCTATAATTTTTAGATCCATTAGCCAATTTTAATCAAACGATCACCTTATTTTTTAATAACATTTTAAGAAATAACCAGCCTGAGACAATCAATTAATGTTTTTCATCTTTTTTTCAGGTACAGGTCTAAAAGCAACAGGCCTGTCAGTGACAGCCATAGGTTGGATGCGGCCCCCACACTGTACTGTGAACAAATTTGCTGTAAAAATACCAAAACCTGCTCAACCAGACTAAGGCTAGGATATTGCTTCATTAGAAACACATATAGTGAGGGAGTGGGAAAGATGTGCCCCTGACCCTAGAAAGTCTAAACAGAAACATAACACATCTAGTATCATCCTCCTGGTTCAAAGGTTAGAGAGGGGTGGATAAAGTTCAGCATTCCAGGGAGTCAGCTGATCTAACAAACACTCATTCATTCTATCACCTTTGCTTTACTACTTCCACCCACCTCCTTGTAGTTCAGCAACACCAGGCCTTTAAATTCTGCTCATAAATACCCTAAAAATCAATACGAAAGAAACAAAGGATATTATATATTTAGCATGAAAGAATTTGCTGAGCCACAGTTTAGCACCCCCAAAATCACATGCTACAAACACAGCATAAATGCACAACAAAACAATACATTTTGCATTCATCAAATAATATAACATTAAACTAAGTACAGGCATTAAAGGGTATGTCCACCCCCAAACAAATTTTTTGTATGTGCTAGGAAAAGGCTGTAAACCTTGACCTGGCAAGATGCCCCCAAATGTACTTACCAGCCTTCGTTCCCCTGACGCCTTCTGCTTAACTTCCGTGCCTTTTCCAAGCATGGAAGTCAAGCAGCAGGGGCTCGACCAGCATCTGCTCCTAAGGCATCGCGCCTTAGCCATGCCGGATGCTGGTCGAGCCCCTCCTGCTTGACTTTCCAAATACACACACACACAAACTAATACCCTAGGTCCTTCACAAGGACAGACGGAGACAGAGTGAGGGATGTAGCTCAGGTCTACCCAGTATGATCATCAAAACAGTGCTTCCCCATGTAATACACCTGCTAATAGTGGGTCGGAAGATACCACTAGACATGACAGCAGAATTTTCCCAGGGGTCCCCAGACCGATTATTCAATTTGCCACAGTAAAAGGGCATGCCCATCCCCGAAATGAAAATTGAAATCTAACCAAATGGCTGTCTTCTGCTGCTGCTCCTTGCCTTTTTAGTGCACGGCAGCAGCTACAGAGATTGACTGAGACATTGCATATTTAGGAGCCTGGTATACACCTTTAAACCTAGCGAGGTCCTGTTTTGGGGGGTAATTAGGTTAGATTTCAATTATGTGAATCACAGCTCGAGTCAATTCAGCAACAGACAATGGCAGCTTCAGGAACCACAGATTCTATGGGAAGCTTTGGAATTTCTTTCACACAAATTTCAGTCAGGGTTATCGTCTTCCACATTAAAATCCTAGGGTTCAGAACTGAGGTTTGTTATCACTGGTTTGACCTCTCATTCACACTGTCAGGTTGTTGAAAGTAGCTTCCCTTTCCTGACCCGCAGTCCCTAGATATACTATTAGCAAGATTAGCTCCCATCCCTATCTCTCCAGGCTGTAGGCATTAAATCAACATGTTTACAGGCCTTAGCCTTTGCAGCTAGTACAGCAGAACTCACATTAATCCATGGGCCTTGGATGTCTTTTAGACCAGAAGGGGCCCACATAATTCTTACAAGAAAAATGTCTTAAGGTGGCCATACACATACTATTTCCATCGCAATGTGCCGACACACCTGTCGGCACGTTATAATGGGAGCCGCACACATGGACTCGACCGATTGCCCAAAAGTGGTATGGAGATCGGTTGGCCATGCGGCCATACACAGGCCAATTGTATAGTATAGAATTTGAGGTCCAACCCATCTAGCAATAACCTAATTTCCAGCCTGGGAAAGAAAGAAGGCAAAAAAAATTTATAAACGGGAAAAAAATTCCTTCCTGACAAGTGGCAATCGTAAAATTCCCTGGATCAACTCTACTTTATGTATCAATACCAGTAACTTGCAACATTCCTTATTTGCAGAAACTCGTCCAGTTTTTTTTTTAAACTATCTAATGAACCCGCCATCACAACATCCAACGGAAGACAGTTCCATAGCTTTACTGTTCTCACAGTGAAAAACCCTTTCCGAACTCGAAGCCTAAACTTCTTTCCTTCAAGTCTCAAGGGATGTCTGCATGTCCTCTGACATGTTCTATTGGTAACTTGCTCACAATTGTAACTTATCCAGTCTTTCTTCATATTCAAGCTCCCCCAATCCCCGTATTAATTTAATTGCCCTTCTCTGAACCCTTTCCATATTAAGTAAATCCCATTGGTCTACGACGGGATTAACCTAACATTGCTAATATGTATGGCCACCTTTAAATTTGACCAGATCTGGTTGAGATCGACCTCCCAATCAATACGCATGATGCCTCCTTATGTGTGGTTTCCCATTTGAAACAATACCTACAACTATCAACCACATACAGGGGTGATATTACACAATTATTTATAATCTCCAGACCACCCTTTAAACCAGCATGCTCCAAAACTATTAAGGTCTGGATACTACAAGCAATGGTGGCAGCAGGTGTACATATGTCAATATTTCGTCCTTATTCCCTCAGAAGTGCTACATTTTCTAAAGCAACCTTGATAGGGCTACCTTTACAGACTATTTGTAAAGCAGCTATATAGTCATCGGAACATTTGTAAAATACTACTGTGTCCTTCTGAGCCAGAGGTTGGCATTTGCAAGAGCGACAACCAGGTGTGTGCTACTCTGCCTACCAGCTGTTGCTATGTGGCTGCTTCCCATGGGACAAAGAAGAGTTTGCAATAATCTATGACCTGCAAACTGTATTTGTCCTAGGGAATAGGACAGCCACCTAGCAACAGCCTTTCCCTCCCTTATATTCCTGGTTAGGGGGACAGGAAGAAAGCAAGGCTAACAAACAATAGATGACAGCAAAGCTAGGCTGCATAAACATTGTAATTGACACACAATTACTTGATTAAAGGCTATGTCCACCCTAAAAAAATTTTTTTCATATAAGGTCCCCCCTGGGCTCCCAGCCCCAACCGCTATAATTTTTTTTTTAGAAAGCCCCCCAAACTCTACTTACCTCCCCTCGATCCTTCGCCGCGCTCCCGGCCCTCTGCTTGCAAGGAAATGCAGTCAGAGGGGGGACCGGCAGCCGCGTCTGTGATTGGCTGAGCGGCAGCCAATCACAGACGCGGCTGCCGGCAGCTCACTTCGCCGGAGGAAAGAGGAGAGGTAAGTAAGAGTTTGGGAGCTTTCTAAAAAAAATATGCGGTTGGGCTGGGAGACATGGGGGAAATCATTACTGAAGGGGTTTTATGCTAGGGGGAGGGATAGTAGAACGGGAGGGAGAGGGAGGGAGAGGGAGGGGGAGGGAGGGGGGAGAAGGGCTGCAGTACGCATGGCAAAAATCTACCTGAGGCCAGCTAGCAGGCAGTGTCCTATATGGACTCTGCTAGCCTCCTGGTAGTCATTTTTTGGGACTTTGGGGGGGGACTACAGGAGAACCCTATGGAGCTGGGATGTGAGGTAAGGATTAAACTACACTACATGGTGGGGCCAGTAGTTGGGGGGATTATAGTTTTGGGGGTGGACATGCCCTTTAAGTTATATATTCATTTCTCCAGGACATGCGAGATTCCAGCCTCGTAAGAACCAGCATTTCCTTCAAATGCTAAGAAAAAGACTCAAGGAGTATATAAGTTAGTGATAACCAATACTCATATCAAACTACTACATATAACCTTAAGAATAATGAAATAGTAGTAACCATTTCAAATGTATGTTCTATTGTTTATTTCTCCTTATGCCTTGTTATCTTTGGAATTAATGAGTTGAACATTATTTTGTGTCTTCCTTATTCTTCCTAGAATAATTGATATGAGTACTGATCTAAAGTTCTGTGAAATCTCACACAGCCGCAATGAGAGCTGGGTCCTATGGACCTGCTTGCTCTATTGCGTTCAGCAATATGCCCCATCTATGCCCACCAGCTGTTGCTAGATGGCCATCCTATTCCTTAAGACAAATAGAGTTTGCAGGTCATAGATTTTTTTAATTGTTTTGTTTTTCCCTCCATACCTATCCTATAAATCCTCTGATGTATTCCTAGAAGAGTATCTATCTGGCACTTCAAAGACTAATGAATTAAAGCAATATATGCCCTCTGCTGGTTTCAAAGTGCACTGCATGTTTGTGACTGACTTCAACAGCCCCTTTTTACAATAATGCAAATTATATCTAATCATATGCAAATAAACTCTTGCCACTTGTAGCACAGATACCGATAATAAAAAATAAAGATACTTTGACCGCTGTGCCATACATACTAAGTTCTGTCAAGAGAACTAACAATCATTATATATTCTGAGGCTCGTGGTAGGATTCCCACTTTACTGTATCAGAAACTTGACACCTGACCACTCTTTGTTTATGTGTTAACACAAAATGTGATTTAATGTGTCTGTTGCAGACACATATATTATGAAGACCTATGGCAGCAAAGGTGCAATTTCAATTCAGTGCAATTCTATTCCATTCAGCAAGGAGGAGGTTGTATCAGTCTCCCTTCCCCCAAACTTTCAGCTTGCAGCAGCCATCCAGTATGGAAATGAGGCCTCACATAAAACACTGAATTTACATATGGCTGTTTATCGTGGTCACAATAGATTACAGATTTTCCTTTTTTAAGCCCTGAATGATTTAAATGTTTTGTTCCACTTCCTGTGAATAGAACAGCGTATTCCATTAACCTATGGCTAGACATCTTATATAGACTTTTTGCTTTGCTTAGTTGACCCAGAGGACACCCACGAGGAAAAACCCAATTCATTCAGTATTTTGCGTCTAAGAAGCACTCTGTTGCATGTGTGTATATTTTTATGTATTAATTACCAATTGTGTACATAGAGTGAACACTTATACAAGCAATTATACAGACAAATAAAAAAATAATTCCTAAAAATTGGCAACAAATACCTATATAAATTAAGGATAAATAGATATTACAAGAGAAAAGGTGCCTTGACACATAAAGAGTGAGGTTTTTAAAGTAATCCTGGCCATACACTTACTCAACATTTCTGCCATTATGACAGTCAATCCAATATTGACATTGAATCGGTATAACATTGGGTGCATGGTCATTTATTATCATTGAACGTTTTGCGCATTGATCATGGTTTGCGATCAATGTTATAACTTTAATGTCTGTCTCAAAATTATCATGCAATTTTTTGGGCCAACTGTTTTAGAAAATCACAGCTGATCATGTGTGGTCGTGGCGCATGCTCAGAAGAGGCAGACAGGGGATTAACATTCAGTCATTGGCTGTGATGTCAACTGTCAAATCCATAACTGACAGTTGCTAACTGGAAGAACCAGGAAGCAGAAAAAGTGGAAACAGGACATTGTGCAGGATTTCAGGTTATACTTAAATATTTCAGATTTCAAACTATTACCGTTAAGGGTTTTGGGGGGCGATTTACCTGTATGTAAGTTTTTATTTTGGGGCTGGACTAAATATGGACCCTTTAAATATGGCTGTCACATAAATTAAAGGTAGGTCAATTCAGTTGGTGTGTGTACTTTGATGATTGGTCAAAATGTGTTCTTTTTTTTTTTTACTATACTATCCTTTAAATATGGTTTCCACATGTATGAATGGGTAGCTCAGTTGGTGCGTACCTGCATCAGGTTGGAAGTAAAAAAACACAAACTTTTTTGATTATTGATAAAAAAATATATATTTTTGACTATAGTTACCATTTAAGTATGGCTGCCACAGTAATGGAGGGATAGGTCAGTAAGTGTGTGTACCTGTATCACGTTGGGGGTTAAAAAAACTAACTTTTTGGATTATTGGTCAAAATTTGTTTTTTTGAATTTAGTTACCCATTAAGTATGCTGCCACAGAAATGGAAGGGTAGGTCCGTAGTTGTGTGTACCTGGGTCAGGTTGGGGGTTAACAAAAAACAAACTTTATTGATGATTAGTCATAATATATTTATTTCTTTTACTATAGTTACCCTTTAAATATGTCTGCCATGGAAATGGAATTGTAGGTCAGTAGGTGTGTGTACCTGGATTAGGTTGGAAGTTAAAAAACAAACTTTTTTGATTATTGATAAAAAAAAAATATTTTTGACTATAGTTACCATTTAAGTATGGCTGCCACAGTAATGGAGGGGTAGGTCAGTAAGTGTGTGTACCTGTACCACGTTGGGGGTTAAAAAAACTAACTTTTTGGATTATTGGTCAAAATTTGTTTTTTGAATTGAGTTACCCATTAAGTATGCTGGCACAGAAATGGAAGGGTAGGTCCGTAGTTGTGTGTACCTGGGTCAGGTTGGGGGTTAAAAAAAAAACAAACTTTATTGATGATTAGTCATAATATATTTATTTCTTTTACTATAGTTACCCTTTAAATATGTCTGCCATGGAAATGGAATTGTAGGTCAGTAGGTGTGTGTACCTGGATTAGGTTGGAAGTTAAAAAACAAACTTTTTTGATTATTGATAAAAAAAAAATATTTTTGACTATAGTTACCATTTAAGTATGGCTGCCACAGTAATGGAGGGGTAGGTCAGTAAGTGTGTGTACCTGTACCACGTTGGGGGTTAAAAAAACTAACTTTTTGGATTATTGGTCAAAATTTGTTTTTTGAATTGAGTTACCCATTAAGTATGCTGGCACAGAAATGGAAGGGTAGGTCCGTAGTTGTGGGGTACTTGTGTCGGGTTGGGGGTTTAAAAAAAAAAAAACTTTTTTGATTATTGGTCAAAACTTGTTTTTTTTTTTTTTTTTACTTTAGCTATCTGGATCAGGTTGGAGGTTGAAAAACCAACTTTTTTGATTATTGATCAAAATGTGTTTTTTTTTAAATTTTAGTTACCCTTTAAGTATGGCTGCCACAGTAATGGATAAGTAGATCAGTAGGTGTGTGTACCTGTGTCGGGTTGGGGGATAAAAAAAAAATATTTTGATGATTGGTCAAAATTAGTTTTCTTGACTTTAGTAACCCTTTAGGTATGGCTAAAACAGTAATGGAGGGGTAGGTCAGTAGGCATGTATAGATTTGTTATGTTTCGAGTTAAAAAAACAAACTTTTTTGATTATTGATCAAAATTTGTTTATTTTTTTTTTAACTTTAGTTACCTGAATCAGGTTGGAAGTTAAAAAAAAAAAACTTTTTTGATTATTGATCAAAATTTTTTTTTTTAATTTACTTTAGTTACCCTTTAAGTATGGCTGCCACAGTAATGGATAAGTAGATCAGTAGGTGTGTGTACCTGTGTCGGGGTGGGGGTTAAAAAAACAAACTTTGATGAATATTAGTCAAAATGTTGTTTTTTTTTACTATAGTTACCCTTTAAATATAGCAGCCATGCAAACCACAAAACTATCTTTTATTAAGGATATATCAATTTTTCAAACTTTATTTACCCTTTAAGGATGGCTGCAACAGGAATGGAAGGGTAGGTCAGTAGTTGTGTGTACCTGTGTGAGGTTGGGGGTATGTGTTTTTGCATTTAAGACCATAAAACTATTTATTGATGATTGATCAAAATTAGTTTTTTGACTATAGTATCAGCGTTTGTGTTTATGACCATGAAACAAACAATTTTCAAATATTCACATTTGAGGATTGTTACCATACGGGAAAAAAATATCCCGTAATTCGCCGATAATGCCATAATGCTTCCACTGATTCCTTAGCTAGGTAATAGCACACTTCTACTATATGCTCTGCACGTCTGTACCGAATTTCATGTCTCTAGCTCAAAAACTGTGGTAGGAGATACAGTCCAAAAAAGGGGAAGAATAAAATGGAAGAAGAAGAAATAGAAAGAACAGTAATTTGGCTCTTCAAGCCAAATTAATTACCGTATATACTCAAATTTTATCGTCGAATTTTTCAGGCTTTAAAGTTAGCCTGAAAACCTAACCTCGACTTATACTCGGGTCAAGTCCTAATTTAGATCAAAATTCTGCAATTGCAGATAGTAACAGTAGGTGGCGCTGTGTTAACCTATTTAGAAAGTTACAGGAGCTGTTCTTACCTTTACAATCGTTCCTGCTTCCTGTAGTCTGACTGCTGGACTCACTCAGCACTGTCACTGCTCATCTGGATGCTGTAAATCTGATGGGTCTCCTTAATTCATGGCATAAAACAGCTGCTAGTTCAGTGCAAATGACAGCTTGAAACTACAATTCTCAGGTGACATTTTTAACTATTGGGATCAGAGAGTCCTTTACTATATGTGGGTCAGAGGTCCCTTTACTATATGGGGGTCAGAGGTCCCTTTACTATATGGGGGTCAGAGGTCCCTTTACTATATGGGGCCAGAGGGCCCTTTACAATATGGGGTTCAGGAGAATTGTAAATGATGGTAAGCTTAATTAAAAATTTACTGAACCTTGCCACTCCACATGTTTAGAAACTGAAACTCCCAGCAACAAAGCATGCTGAGAGTTGTAGTTTCAAAACATCTGGAGTGCCAAGGAATTGGGGGTTACTGGTACTGGATTTGGCTATTACTGTATGGGATTCATGTATGGGAATTCTGCTGTCCATTTAAAGGGCAAATAATTTGCTTTGTTTTTGCAAATTTTTCAGGTAAAAATAGGTACCTAAACTTATACACGGATCGACTTATACTCAAGTATATAGATAGTAAAACAGATTGGAAAAAACATGATAAAAAGGTCAATAGATTAGTGTATAGCAGAAGAAAAAATATAAAATCAAAACAGACATGATAAGATACTGGGGCTGGGGAGAGAAGGTATAGAAATAAACAGGGACAGGTTAAGTAAAATAAATTAAAGGGCATGTCCACCAACCAAAACTAGAATTTCACCCACTACTGGCCCACTCTGTAGTGTATAAAAATCCTTACCTTACATCCCTGCTCCAAATGGCTGCCCTGCAATGTCCCCCCAAAGTCCCAAAAACTGTCCCTCCCCCCCACCTCCCATTTTCCTCTCCTTCCCCCTAGCATAAATCCCCTTTTCTGTAGTGTAGGGCTCCCTGCCCCAGCCCAAACCGCCATAGTCCTTTTTGCAGAAACTCCCCCGAACTCTACTTACATTACCTCTTTCCCCCGGCATTCTGGATAGCTGGAAGCCGCGTCCGTGATTGGCTGCATCTCAGCCAATCACGGACGAGGCTGCCATTCCAGCCCCCTGCTTGCAGTTTCATGCAAGCAGAGGGCCGTGACAGTACCCCGGAGGAGAGAGGTAAGGTAAGTACAATTCAGGGGAGTTTCTGCAAAAAGGACTATGGAGGTTGGGGCTGGGGGAGGGAGGCCTGCACTACAGCAAAAGCTATAAAAAGGGGTGGACATGCCCTTTAAGAGAAATGCATGGAAGACATTAGAGAAAGTTCCGAAAACAAAGTCCGAGCACACGGATGAAAGGGGGGCTATTTACATCTGAAACGGCCATTTGTTGTGTGTGTGCACAAGCTCGGGGGGTTGGTCGTCCAATCATATGTGCGAGGCTTAATACTATCAACAGAAGGGTGCAAATACACAACTTAAAAAAAGGAGGATGGAGTTTCAAGATGGTATTCTCTCCTCTTTGTCCAATATGTGTTGGCAACTTTACTTGATCAGAATCGGAAAAGATCAACAAAGCTCAATGCTTGATCATAGTTCATTTTCTCAAGGAATTTCTCAGATAGGAAGCAGTTGCATCCTTAACAATTTTCTTAACAGGTTAGTAATGCAATCTAAATATAAAAGCCTACAGATGTATGTTACAAGTCTCTTGCCTGGTTTTGTATATTGGTACTTTAAAATCGTGATCAGAAGAGAACTCCTGCAGCTAAAGCATGACAACTCACGCTGCAGGTCCCTGGCTGAGAAGAACTGACCGCAGACAGCAGCACTGGGCTGGAACAGATGCCTGTCATTAGCACCCTGCCAAAACCCATCCTGGCTGCTCCCAAGCTGCAATCCAATAAAAGTATTCCATGTCTATTTATCATCCTATGGGCTTTTAATCACTGTACAGATGGCAAACACCTTCCTGGTTATATTCAAATACCCTGGGTTGCTTGATTGCATGCATGTTATTGGTAAATTAGACAGCATTATGTCCAGGAAATGAGACTCCTGACTCATGGGCAGTTGCTCAGCCATACTGGCCCCTCAAAGTAAGAGCCAGTGCAGATAGCTCCTAGCACACGGAGTGTTCCTCCAACCTGCCAAAATCCACCAAGAATCAGGGAAAAAGCACCTCCTGCAAATTTTATGGTGTGGTCGTAGTTTCATGTCTTTGGCAACTGTTGGTTTGCATTATTGTAAATGTTCATTTATCATTCCCTTGCCAGCTTCGGTCAGTGTGGTTATTGGCATCCCCGAGTTTGTGATCTGCATTTCCAATACAATGCAATTGGATCTGCCCAGCTACAGTATCTGAGGGAGATGCCGGCTTTTACGTGGCAAATGAGCTTCAGTGACCGCAGAGAGGTAAGTAATTAAAGCAATCCTGTTGTGGGCTGGGGAAGGTAACTAAAGGTTTTTGTGGGGCTTGGGGGCGTTGACCTGCCTTTCAAAGGGAATCTCCACTCATATTAACAAATTTTGGCCATTTAGTTTTATTGAAAAACGGGTGGTAAAGGAGCTGTGGCTTACCTACCATTCTCCAGTTCTTAAATAAAACAAAATGTTAAAAATTTGTTAATACGAGTAGAGATAACCTCCAGAAGTGGAGAAGTAGGGCCTCACCCTAGCTGGTGCCACTGATGAGTAATTATTGAGTGAATATTGTCTATTATCTAACAGGGGGGTATGTGCCTTTGCCGCCGTGGGCAGGGTGGGTCTGGGGGGAAAGGGTGGGATGCATGTCTGGCATAGTGAAGCATGATTAGACAATGTCACCAAAGAATCAAGTAAGTTAGCAAGAGTTCAGGCAATAGCTCCTGAAGGGAAATCTTCTTTAATTCAGGTTAAACTGATGCTGTTACCTCAAAGCCTCAAAGTCAATGTCTTGTTATTTGTTGACACATCTGTTTTGGCTTCTGGGAGATATACCTTAAAATGAGGTATTTAAACATACAGCATTACCATTTTTCAGAAAATTACTGCTTATTCCCAAAAGAAAGACGTTTCTTCTATTATCTAAAAATCCTTTTTGACGGAACCTTTTAACATAAGCAGCAAATGAATGTGTCAAACTGTGCATTCTCCCTCAAATATCAAGTAAGCTTGGAGAAAGTGTAGGAGCTCAACCTACTCCAATTATTAATCAATGTAACTTTAATGCTGAATAATCTTCCAACGGTCTTCAAACTTCTTACTAATTTTACAATTATTTACTCTTGGAAACAGATGTCCGAGACAATGGAATTGCTCTTTAGAGCAAGGCTCGTAAGCTATCTTATATAGTGACAGTTTAATCCTGACTTCCTAGCTGACTGTGATGGCATCTATCATGTTTTCCACAAGACTGCTGCTCAGACAAAAAAGTTCACTTGGCTCAATAAGCACAAACTATTGTATGAGAAACATCAGCCCCCATGCAAAGAATAAAGTCTAGCCAATGTTATCAAAAATAATAATGTACAACTGCCCCGACTTTCTTCTATAATAGCCGACTAAAAGCAAACTGTAAAGAGAACAAAATATTTTTATTAAAAAAAAAAAAATACGGTAGATTAAAAAGTTAAATTTTTAAAATCCCAAAAAAACCAAAAAAGTTAAATGAGCGTAAACCCAAAATAATACTTATAATACATTAAAGATATTGCTCAGATGGTAAAATTTATTAAAAAAATTGAAAAAAATTGTATTGAAAAATGATACAGGCTTTAGTAGTATTATAAGTGAGAAGTTCAATTTATTTCAGGAAGCCTCAAACCCTGAAAACATATTGTCACCGAGTATTATCATACAACAAAATCAAATTTATACTGTAACAGGAATGTATACATGTCAGAATTGCCAGCTATGACGTTATGTACAGATAATGAAAGAACAAAATATGAGACCAAACTATTAAACCACTAAGGGAAATATTTAACTGAAAATCAAAAGGGGAGGTTTATGGAGTATTTTCCAATGTGGTTTCATTTATATGGGGAAATAGAAGCATTAAACATACATAGGGAATATAAAACGACAATCCAACAATGTCAGAAGCTTGTAGAAAATGTAATACCTATGCCTGCTATTTATAACCATTACGCTCTAGTACACAAGGGGTGTTTTTAATGCAACACCTGGTTGAGTACTGGATTTTCTAATAAAACATACATAGGTTTAAATGATTGCATTGTACTAGGTAAATTTTTTGGAAAAATATATAAGAATAATATGCTAATATATAAAGAATAATATCATTTTAAGTATTTATGTATTGGGGCTCACTTTCTATGCTTAATATTTTTTGATTGCTATAAGCAAAACAGCAAAAATTCAGCAGTGGGATCTAGGCCTTAAAAAAGTGAGTAAATTAAAGGACAACTAAAGCCATAGAACAACACTGATTCAAAAAGCAGAACATCTTGACATAAAAGCAGGAACCTTGCTCTCACCTTTAATTTTGGGTGATGGAAAATTGACCTTGCTTTCATAAGGATTTGTACCTTATATGCCTGCATTCCAGTACCACAATTTGATCAAGGATTATAATGTTGTTCGCACATGCCCAGTCATAAGCTATTGCAGGAACTTGTTGCAGCAGGTCCCACCCACTAGGAGTCTCTAGCCAATCCAGATTAGGAAAGGTAGCATGTGACTGAGTTCAAGAGGCATGTCCTGATAGTGCACATATACAGTTATCTTATTTAGCTCTTCAGGGTCTAACCTTTACTTTTATGCCATTATCTGGAGTGGTACCTTATATTTTCTTGAGGGGTATTTTCAGATTATGAAGTATAACCCCATAGGATTTCATATTGCGCTGTATTCCGTTCCGTTCCAGTCCGTTTAAAAAACTTACTGATGCATGCATTTATGTCCATCTAAAATGCATGAAACCGCGGTACAACGGATAACAACGCACACATAGCGTTTCTCTCCATTTTTCGAAGGATGCCTGGGAGTTCCTGTGATGTAATTCCAGTGTTTTTTGGTCCTGCCCCCTTAAATTTGAAAAAATGCATTCAAACGCAACAGACAGAAATGCATAAAAAAACAGATACAAACGGATGATAACGCTTGCGCAAAGGGTTAGCAACGGATCCCAAAACGTGTTAAAACGTTGTGTTTTAACAGGTTGCTTTAAGTTGTGTTTTTGTCTGCTCCTAGTGTGAACGAACCCTAAATTTACTATTTTGCATGTTTATTATTAATTTGTTGATTTCTGCTGTAAATTATTCTCTTTAAAACCCTTTAAAGGGCAAGTCCAGCTCAGAAATGAAAACTTATACACAGATAAATCACCCCCCAAAACCCTAAACGGTAATAGTTTGAAATCTGAAATATAGAAGTCTAACCTGAAATCCTGCACAATGTCCTGTTGTACCTGTTTCTGCTTCCTGGTTCTTCGAGTTTAACAACAGTCAGTTGACATCGCAGCCAATGACTGAATGTTAATCCCCTAGCTGCCTCTTCTGAGCATGCTCAGACTCAGTACAGGTTTCTAAATTTCTCAGTTTCCATGAGGCATCCAGAAGCATAGCAGGCATACAGTAATGAATTCATAGGACAATGTAGATACATCAACATAATGTATTTTAAAGAGGCCATTCTTTCTAAAATATGTTATTATGAGGGTGGAGTTGTCCTTTAAGTCTTTGCTATTAAAGAGTAGGTTTACTCTGAGAAAATTAACATACCCTTTTTCACATTATTTGAAGAACAGTAGGTAGATTTTTTCAGCCTCCTATGTAAATTTGTTTATGGGACATTGGGAATTTGTGTATATTTTTGGCCCTTTGAATATGTACGGTAAGAATATTGTTGAGTATTATCGTTTTATAGATAAAAAAATCATTACCGGTATTTGGAATGATCTATCACTAGGTCCAATGGTTGCAGATCAATTTTTGGATTACTGTAATTCCACTCAATGGGGTATACTATTTACAGACCATAGAGATCGGGAGAAGATTGAATTCCTGGATATAGAATTTGAAGTGGTGAATAATTACATTACAACCGATATTTATCAGAAACCGACATCTAGGAATACTCTTTTGAGGGCAGATAGTTGCCACCCCCCTACCGTTATACGGGCCATCCCCTATGGACA
The DNA here is from genome assembly GCA_019447015.1 of Hymenochirus boettgeri. NCBI lineage: Eukaryota > Metazoa > Chordata > Amphibia > Anura > Pipidae > Hymenochirus > Hymenochirus boettgeri. The sequence continues at coordinate 110,287,987 of CM033472.1, forward strand.
GTTTTTGAGATATAGGAGGGTATGCTCTACTTGGGAAAAATTCCAAGAGAAGGCCATAATACTTTGGGATCGTCTATTGTAAAGAGGTTACCTGACTGAGATGATAAGAAGGGCGTATGAGAGGGCAGTAGGGGCCAACCGCCGTACACTCCTTATCGATAAACCCCGACATATTTGAAAGAATCAATATGAATATGGTAATGAGGGTGATACTCCACCGCTGATTATCAAGTATTCTAGGGACAGTTTTTAAATTACCAGATTATAGATCATGTTAAATGGGCTGTGAGGAAGGGAGACAGAAACAAAAGCCTCCTAAAGAGGGAGGCTTTTTGGATATATACTCTGGAAACCAGTATCCCTGTGGGTTTGAATAAAGAATTTGAACACAAATGCTTTTGTGATTGATTGAGAAATTTTCTAACTACTACCTATATTCCCATGTGTTTCTATTATCTGTTTACTGGCCAGTAGGTTATTAATAGCTTTGTTTAGAAAGCCTAGGTATATTGTATTGTACATAGTTATTTATAAGCTGGATTTGCAACAATGTATTTAGTATGTGGAATTTGTAATAAGAGCTACTTAGTTTATGTAATGATTACTACTGTTTCTGAATTGACAATTACACATGAGTGGTTCACTCGATTATATATGGATACTAGCTGCTCTTTTACTACTCACCTGTATGTGATCGATTTAATTCGTTTTGTGATGTTTTTATTACACGACCATGTGGATGTGTGTGTGTGTTTTTTTACCTGAGCTGTAAGGGTTAATACTCACTTGCTTATAATGGAGGGTGTAGGTTGAGAGCTCCGTGTCCCTGAGGAAGTGACGAGTTAGTCACAAAACATGTTGGGCGGAGCTTTCAGGTGAGGGTGATTGAAGACGTCCACCGATCTAAGGGTTTTTGCTTTTATACGAGAAATAAAGTGAATTTTACTTAATTGGAATATAGTCTGCCCGCCTCTTTCTTCAGTGTATCGGACAAAGAACGGTAGATAATTTAATTCACGTTCTTCAATTAATCAAACAAGAGCCAGCAGAGAAATTGTTAAACTTACCAGCGATCACGTGCATCCTCTGCTTGCTCTTACAGATCTGGACTGCATCCACAATATATAGAGCCAGTGGCGTAACTACCACCCAAGTGACCGAGGGGGGGCCCTGACAGTAAGAGGGCCTGTTTAAAAGGCTGGAACTGAACTTCTGGAACCGAACCGGAAGTTCGGGTCAGCTCTTTTAAACAGCTGATCGCGCATATGGGCCATACAATGAACTCTCTGGTGCATTTTTCACTAATAGGTCATATCAGAGGACACGTGGACATCCTCTAAGGTTGGAAGAAAAGAAGTTTCATCTTCAGGTTAGGAAGGGTTTCTTTACAGTGAGTACGGTGAAATTGTGGAACTGTCTTCCGGCAGATGTGGTAATGGCAAGTTCATTGAATAGCTTTAAAAAAGGCCTGGATAAGTTTCTAAAACTAAAAAATATTGAGAATTACTGGTATTAATACATATAGATCTGGTTGATCCAGGGATACATTCCGATTGCCGTTTGGAGTCAGGAAGGAATTTTTCCCCCCTTTTTAGCTGGGGTTTTTTGCCTTCCTCTGGATCAACTGTTAGGTAGGGTTACAAAAAAAAAAAAAAATATAAAGAGGGGGAATAGGTTGGACTTGATGGCAGATGTTTTTATTCAACCTTAATTCCTATGTTACTATGTTACTATGTACATACGTGCGATCAGCTGTTTGGTGGTGGGTCAGTACCCCGGGCCCTCTCACTAAAAAAATAGCCCTCTCACTGTAAAAAAAAAACAACCTTTCCTAGCCTGAAGATAAAACCTTTTTTCCTTCTAATCTAAAAGTATACCCACAAGTCCCCTGAAATTACCTACTGGTGAACAATGACCAGAGAGTTTAATATATGGACCATTAACATGTAATCATATCCCCAAAGTGTTCTCCAATGTAGCCAAGTGGTCTTATCTGCCTGCATAGTCAAACCCCTCCATTTCCCTGCACTGCACCACATATTCCAAATGAGGCCTTACCAATGTTTTTTAAAGAGTATGAATAATATTTATTTCCCTCTTTAGGCCAAGGCTACACTAAACGATTTGTGCGGGTTGATGCCTGCTTGCACTGCGATCCGTATGATATTCCGGTATTGGAGCAAATGCGAATCACACTAAAAATGGTGATCGCATACGCTGTGATAAACTGATCACAGCACAATGGGCACCAGGCCCCCTGAGTTTGGCCACAGATTTCCAACACTAGCATTCGCTTTTTAACATGCAATCTGTTTGCAATCGCTATTGGGTCGTGTGTTAAACATGCAAGTGTGACGCAGCCTTTATACAAGAAAATTTCTTGCTTGCTCTAGCTGTTATCTGGCACAGTTTTATACAGCTACATCTGTTATATACTAGAACACCAAACAGAGATTCAATTAGCACAAAGCCATTTATGGTTTAGGTGGCTCAAGGATTGTTAAACCCCAAATGCATCACTGTAGCCTACAGGTCCTAACATCATCAACGCTCCCTTACAATGTACGCACATGTGCATACATTGTAAAGGAGCGTGGATGATGTTGGGGCCTGTCTGTGGAATTGAGAAGCGTGTTCACGGGTAAGTTTCCTCTGTTCCCTCCTGGCTCCTGATGGATTGAAGAACTGGAGGTAAGACATAGCTCCAAAAGCAATCCAATTCTGTTCAGTATCTTTACCTAAGAACATATCACCCCTGTCTATAGAGGGGATTCATTTAATAGCATAAAATTTGCTTTCTAAAAGTTAAATGTCTTAAACTTTATTCCTTTACTATACTATTTACTACTTTACTATTTCCTAAGCTTCCCATTACCTTCATCTGCATTATGAGCTCAGGGTTATTTCCGGAAAAAATTGAAAATCCGTAAATTTTGCCATTATAGTCAATGGGGATTTTTCCACCGAAAATAAGGGATTAAATAGCAGTTGTAACTTACTGTAAATGGCTCTGGGACCTGGGAAATGGTCCGAGGAACATGTCCCTGCAGGAAGAACATCAAAAAAATGTGTGTGCTACTTCCAGTTTCTGTGGGCCATTTTGAGTAACCCTTGAATAGCTGATTCAATAATCCCCAAGCGTTCAAGGATTCTCGAAATGGCCGGTCGAGTATTCCCTAACGTCTGTCAGTGCCGCAAGAGCCCTTCCAAGGGCCACTAGGGCACTTTTAAGTGCCGGGGAGGGGGGTCCCAGTTCGAGCTGCAGGACCCCTTAAAAGATCGTTCTTTATGATATTCAGGGAGCTTTTATGTAAGTGTGTATCTGGGTCCATTGTTGCTCATCTAGTTCACAACTGAATCTGGATTCCCAGGCAAATGCATATTAATAAATATATAGTAGAGATCCTTCCTTGCATACAAATAGTTAGTGTATTAGTCTTTTCATTGTTTTGTTTTTTTTGGCTTTTTTCTAGGAAAGTTTGGGCATAGTATATCACTCTAGTGTATGTATAACAAAAGTTAGTAGGAATATGGAATTGTGATATTGCCTCTTCCCATGTCATCAGTGAACCCCATTAGTTTCATAGATAATTAATGGTATGTATGCCTACCTGGGCCCAGTATGTTATCTCATTTGAAAGTAGACCCACAGTGGATATTAGGCAGTATAAGATTAGGCAGTGTCAAAGGCCTTTTCTAAAATAAATGACAAAGTGATAAGATAGCAGATGGTAAGTTAGTGGAGGTCCCATATTGCTTAATGTTATAGCTTTTCCAGGGCGTAACTGCAGGGGCTTGGGGGCACCCCGGGGAGATTGGATGCCGGGCCCCCTTCCCGATCAGCCATTTTTTAACAGGTGATCACGTGTATAAAGGAAACATACATGCTATCATCTGCTTAAAAGACCGGAAGCAAACTTTCGGTTCGGTCCGGTCTTTTAAACAGCTGATCAGCAATAGCTGATCACGGAGGTTGTGGCGTGCACTCCTAAACACCCCCCCCCCCAGGGGTGTTAGTTACGCCACTGAGCTTTCGGATATTGTCTGTGGTTTGTCTTCCCAGGAGATCATAATGGATTAATGTGGGGACAATCAGTTTCAGTCGGTTTGCTAGCAATTTAGTCATTATTTTTAGATCAGATGATAATTAAAAGGGGTTGTGTAGTGTCCCTATCCGGTTGAGGAATAGACTCAAGTCTCCTCTTAAGTCCGGGGTGGTCTCGCGGGAGTGCGGGAAACCAGCCCAGAATGAGGGAAACTCCCGGACAATCCAGGAGGGGTGTGATACCTGACAAGGTAACCAAGGCATGTAAAATGAAATCTCCTGTGTTTCTCTTCAGTAACAGACAGAACTTCTCTAACTAAATTAACCCTTCCTTTACCAGATCAGTAGTAGTTAGTGAGAGAGAGGGTGCACTGCTAAACACAAACACTGGAGATCACTCATACAAACAACTCACTTAATTATGTTTCCTCCCTGCAGACATGAGAGTGTTGGCTGTTCCCCTGTACACCTGGCTATGGCACTGTTACCTTGGTGTGAGGGGGTTGGCTGTCCCCCTGTACACCTGGTTATGGCAGTGTTACCTTGGTGTGAGGGGGTTGGCTGTGCCCCTGTACACCTAGTTATGGCAGTGTTACCTTGGTGTGAGGGAGTTGGCTGTCTCCCTGTACCTAGTACCTAGTTATGGCAGTGTTATCTTGCTGTGAGGGTGTTGGCTGTCCCCCCCCGTACCTGGTTATAGCAGTGTTACCTTGGTGTGAGGCGGTTGGCTGTCCCCCTTTACACCTGGTTATGGCAGTGTTACCTTGGTGTGAGGGGGTTGGCTGTGCCCCTCTACACCTAGTTATGGCAGTGTTACCTTGTTGTGAGGGGGTTGGCTGTCTCCCCGTACCTGGTTATGGCAGTATTACCTTGGTGTGAGGGGGCTGGCTATTCCCCTGTACCTGGTTATGGCAGTGTTACCTTGGTGTGGGGGGGTTGGCTGTCCCCCTGTACACCTGGTTATGGCAGTGTTACCTTGGTGTGAGGGGGTTGGCTGTCCCCTGTACCTGGTTATGGCAGTATTACCTTGGTGTGAGGGGGTTGGTTGTCCACCTGTACCTGGTTATGGCAGTGTTACCTTGGTGTGAGGGGGTTGGCTGTACCCCTGTACACCTAGTTGTGGCAGGGTTACCTTTGTGTGAGGGAGTTGACTGTCCCCCTGTACACCTAGTTATGGCAGTGTTACCTTGGTGTGAGGGGATTGGCTGTCTCCCTGTACCTAGTTATGGCAGTGTTACCTTGGTGTGAGGGGGTTGGCTGTCTCCCTGTACCTAGTTATGGCAGTGTTATCTTGATGTGAGGGCGTTGGCTGTCCCCCTGTACCTGGTTATGGCAGTGTTACCTTGGTGTTAGGGGGTTGGCTGTTCCCCTGTACACCTGGTTATGGCAGTGTTACCTTGGTGTGAGGGGGTTGGCTGTCCCCCTGTACACCTAGTTATGGCAGTTTATCTAGTATCGACCAGTCAGTGTGGGCATCCTGTGTATTAACCAGTCAATGTACGCATCATATAATAGTCACTGTGAGCATTTTATATTGACCAGTTACTGTTTGCATAATTTACCAGTCCCACTGTGGGAATAATTGTATGTACCAGTCTCTGCTTGAGGGTACTCTGTGGCATATATCTGATGAACTGGAGGGCTGATCTAAGAGTGTCCGATGAACTGAAAGGCTGATCTAACAGCATCTGTTGAAATGGAGGGTTGACCTAAAAGTGAATGGTGATCTGAAAGGCTGACTTTACAGCCTCTGATGAACTGGACGGCTGACCTAACAGCATCTGATGAACTGGAGGGCTGACCAGTGTCTGTTGAACTGAAGGACTGGCCTAACAGCGTCTTTTGAACTGGAGGGCTGGCCTAACAGTGTCTGCTAAACTGGAGGGCTGGCCTAACAGTGTCTGCTAAACTGGAGGGCTGGTCTAACAGTGTCTGCTGTACTGGAGGGCTGGTCTAACAGTGCCTGCTGAACTGGAGGACTGTAAGGTTCAGCAGCCACTGTTAGTACAGCCCTGCAGTTCACCAGCCAATGTCAAGTCAGCCCTCCAATTCACCAGCCAGTTAGACCACCACACCCACCTCCACAAGCCACATCTACTTTTTTTTTAGCTGGAGCACAGTACAACATTAATAAATAAGTATAGCGGTGTGTACAGCATGTACAGAAATGAATAATACAGGAGTAAACTTTATTTGTGTTTTAGGGGAACTTAATGAGTCACTGTCTTTATTAAAGGGAAGCTCATGAACAAAGGGGGACCCAAAACTCATCATTTTCCTTCAGTGTTTTTTTTTATGGCAGCAACAACAAAGCAGAATACTTGTAAATTAAGAGGGATATATTTATGATTTTATTTAGATTTTTGTGCAACATTTTGCAGGTGCAAACATTTGTCTGTGGTGTAAATTTGCCTCAATATATTATTATTGTGGATTTATATATATAACGCCAACATCTTCCATAGCGCTTTACAATATCTGGCCCTGCCACGAAGAGCTAACAATCTTTATTTATTTGACACATACAACTTATTACGGGGAGAACATACAAACTCCTTAAAAATGTACCCAGGGGTGGAATCAAACTCAGGACTTCAGCATTGCAAGATATCAGTGCTAACCACTTATTAAATAAGCCTCTATATAGAATGTATATGCAATCAATTTTAGAACACTTAGGAATTTGTGAAGGTCACAAAATCAGTTCAAAATGCTTTTCAGATTCTGCGTGTGTCTGGGATTATTTCTGTTGTTAGAACAAAATCCTGCTGACTTTACAGAGCTTGTTAAAGGTTAGTGTGCTCACCACCTACTGTGGTGGCAGCATCAATTGAAGCTCTTTATCCTTTTCATCTCTCAGACATCTTGATGCGGTGTATTGATTGGAAAACCCGCATGCCTCTCAGGAGGATCAGTATACAAGCTTTTCTGATAAGCTACATGGAAGCTAATCATTTAAAAGGAAGTCTGTGATTATAATCCTTCTGGAGAGTTGAGACCATTCAATTTGGATGATCCTGAAAAAATGCATTTAAAATATAACCAATACTTTGCAGCATTGTGGATAAATCACATGCAATTCTGCAGGTTTCTGGCATTTTCTGAGTTCTGCAGTTCTTTATCCTAGTGTAGATTAATTAGTTATTTTTAAGACACATTACTTACTTGTCAGATAGTAGTTACACCTCTGGCAAAGGGGCAGCGGTAGTGAGTGATGGGGCTAGATAATTAACTGAGGATGTCACGTTGCCTTGACTGTGGTCTACACTGAAAAATTAATGCTGTCCATACACTAGGAAACTTACCTGCAAATGTTCCTGCAATGTTCATACAACTGCCCAGCATGATCATTTTGTAGTCGACATCAATCGCAAAATAAATGGGCCAGCATGGAGAAACATTGCTGGAACCTTAGGATGGTCTTTTTATATATAAGACCTAAACCACTTGGTCCTCACCCCTGGGTTTGCCTTTAATAACAATTTTTAATTGAAAGTTTATAGCACTGAGTGATTATAGCTCTGCCCAAATTTAAGGGAGCCTCAAAAATACCCTATAAACTCTTTGCCACTAACTGCCCTACAATAAAACCACAGCACTTTAATGAAGGGTTAAAGTCATGCTGAACAATTCAAGATCTGTTAGAGAGTGTTGCAAGAGATACTCTGACAGCTGCCACAGCCTATAAACCAGAGGCAGCACGGCTCTTAGATAGTAAGTATTTAACACCAACAGATACTTACGTTGGCAGATTCACCCAGAATCACACGCACAGCCTCTGGTGAATCTTTTCTGGGGTTTCTATGCTGTTTTTTTTATGCACTTGTATATGCCTTAATGTGACTTTGCCTTGCTTCATTTTGGACTGACAAAGCCGGGTGGTCTGGGAGACCAGGACAGACCCTTCAGATCGTGCCTTTCCAAAAAAACATAATGGAGGGTGGTGGTGGTAATGGATTAGAGTATTAGAGTGTGATCCAGAGAGAAAAGAACCAAAATGGTGATCGCATGCATTTAAAAACACAACAGATCAGAAGGCACTTAGTAAATGTTATTGTGGATCACAAAACACAAACAGGTGTCAGGGCCTTACAAGGTTTGCTTAACGGCCAGTCTCTTCAGAGACGACTAGGTACACCACCAACTGGTCTCCCGCTTCAATAGGAGATGATGGGACGTGCGCAAACTGGGTAGTGATGTCTGCCCACTGGGTGAAGTCAATCCTGGAAGTGCACCTTTATCGGGTGATCGCTTTTCCCAGCTGCCCCTGGTCTCCTGTTGCAGTGCAACACTTCCACAAGAGTTCTGGATTTCTTATCGCAGTGTATACCAACATCTCATCCTTATCTGGTCTCTTGCTCCCACACATCCTCTCTTCCGATTACCCAGTGACTAATTTAAGTACCACTTATTGGCACTCTTACCCTACTGAGGCCTGGGACATGTGTCACCTATATCTGCATGTACCCAGGCTCAGAAAAATGCCGCTATTTCCCCCATTGAGGCTCCACCTCCAGATCCAAAAATGTAGCACTGGGTACGCCTTAACAGAGGGTGGTCACTCTGGATGTTAATTACCGATGGCAAATATAAATACTTTCATCAATCCATAATTCAGGGGGGTGCAGTTAAATTCAGAAAAAAATAGTAAAAAATTACAAGGTGAAATATTTTTTTTCTGTTTCTTTTAATTAATCATTTACCACATTCCTCTATTAGACATGCTAAAATTAAACTGTTGATCATTCAAAAAAACAAAAAGTCAGTGTTTTTATCTTTTTCCTAATGTGTTTCCCCACTTACATCACTGACATATACACAGACAGAAAAGAGTCACCATTTATCCAGACAAGTAAATATCATGATCCATCTGCATAATAAGGAGGAGGTGAGAGAAGATTTGTCAGTTATCACCAAGTGTGACAGCTGTGTGTGGAATATTAGAGAAGAGAGGAAGAATCTGAATGTGTTCTGCATAACTCATGATACAGGGCAGCAGCATCTGCTGGTTAAAGGGCATATGTGGGAAAAAAATGGTGTTACACATTTGCAGAGCTAATGAACCAGGTGTACAGAAACAGCATGCTCTCAAAATAAATTTGTATCAGCAACCTTTTGGTATTTTATATTCACCAGAAAATGGTGAAAAGCTGCAGGTAATCTTGGCAAAGTGGCAATAGTATATGGCTGGCAACTTGCTAGTACAAAGACACCGGTGAAAAGCAGCAGGTACTTTACATACCAACCATTTGCGTTTTGTTATTGGAGACAAAGCAGCAAAGCACTGTCAGCATGTAGCAGAAGCAGGAAGCAGCCGTACAATGTAACGTCCCATCTTCTGCTGGCGTGCGGCTAGATTATCTGGCGCTTTTGCGGGCCCCCAGGTACATTGCCAGGTTGCTATTGCGACCGTTGCAACCCTGGTACCTATGCCAGTGCCAAGCATAGAGAAAACACCAAGCTGATTGATATTTCTGAATTAATAGCACTACCACAAACAACTCTTGAAACATTCTTTCCTGGAATAATTTTTTTTAAAATTTAAAATACATGGCAAAATAGTATTTTAGTCTTTACATTAGGGCTAAATTGTGACTGATGTACTTGTGGTGTCTTTCAGTGTATACTACCTCTACCCAGGGGCAAGTGCAGGATCTTCAAGGAGGGGATTCCTAAATGGGTTACCACTAAACAAGCCCAGAAGGAGGTTCATGACGCATACATCCATGTTTTCTTAATATATTAGCAAATCCCACGGAGCACGCACCTCCCACGCCCCCCTGCGTGCGGTGCTTAAATAACGTCACGTGGTGCGCACAAATGGGTCCATCGTCCGTGACACAAAACTATTGTTTATAAGATAAAGATCATATAATAATATTATATATATTCTCTACTTGCCATGATTAATATTCTGTAACAAAGTATATTCATTATGGCTGGGTACACACAGTTTTTCGGGCCAACCGACCGATATTTCCATGTATCAGTCAATCCAAACAATCTAAGGTGATTTCGGCTGCGGCGGTGAATGATGTCGGCCACCCATTTGCCTGGATCTAATAAATGGGCAGAACGCTAAATCACAGCCGAACATGTGGTCCATTTGCTGCGTACAACACTCCCAGCCAAATGATATTGGGGAACGCTCGGGACGAATTTGTTGTCCATGTGTACCTAGCTTAACATTCTGTTTTACTGAGAAATCCACATTTGCACTTCATATTCTTTAATGTCTTTCAAAGTCAGAGCTGTGACACTGAAAGCGGATATGACAGAAATTGCTGAATATTGTTGGTATCGGGACCTTTTGGGCAACACAGAAAATTTCCATTCCACTCCCTTTACTACAGTAGGGGAAGCCGATAACATCAGACCATGTATGTGCACATTAAACAATCATTCTGTAGAAAGAATATATGGAACAATCATTCATGTGTATATATAATATAATGTTGACTGTCAGCTATACAACCACCTCCAGGATTTCTATTCCTGTTCACTAAGCTCAATTACATTGAAGTAGGTACAGTTAAACACTGTATATAGTCAATCTCAGAAATCCCCTCAGGGTGAAGTTCAGGGGAAATACATATGCTTTTCAGAAAAAAAAGCAGTATTTTTCCATCCTATAACCTTACCCTGCCCATTCAGCATTGTGTCTGTGTATAAATAAATGCAACCAAAATATTGACTTCCTGTTTGCAGGACCCCTAGTTGAGACAGTTATGGTTTTGCCCTTGGCCCAGTGCCTGGGTTGATTCAGTTGCCCAGTAGAGATCTGAGGATCTTTGACCCATCCAACAGCCAATCAGTAGAAATTTCTGTTAGGAACATTCCAAGGAAGTGGTGCATCCTGGGAAGAAGAAGGACCGTTAGATCCTGAAATATCAGCTCACTAATGTCAACAGCAGGGAACAGCAAAGGGTAAGAAATCAACTGATTTTTCAAAATGGGAGAGAATATGTAGAATAACTAAGTATGCATTACACAAACTAACAATTTAACAAATATTGATAATTTCCACTGAACTGTCCCTTTAATGTTCTCTATGCTGCTGTCAATCACAGGGCAGACTGCATACATTTTTGAAACAAACAAAAAATGCTGCTTCTCACTCACAGCTCAATTAACAATGTAACAATTTATGTAACAGTCTATGTAACAAACTATTTAACAGTCTATGTAACATTCTGTGGACACCCGGAGAAGTGGAACAGCAGACTACAGTGAGCAGGCAGAATGGAGGGATTCCAGGCACCAATAACCCCCCCTAAACACGCACCCCTGCTTTACACTGTAACTTCCTATTCTAAAATTGACACAAGTCTGCTTTGTATTATAAGCTCTTTGACCGCTGGCATACAATACATCTCTCTGCAAAGTTAAGATACAGAAAAACTGTTTCTATTTGAAAAGTAGATATAAAGTTTCTAAACCATCCCTTCCCTTTAAATGCACCTATATCCTCATCCCTGTGTTTGCTGAAGGTCAACCACATCACAGAACTGAAGTTTTAGCTCCTCATTTGCTCCTGAATGCCATCACCTCCCTCAGGTCGGTGAGCCACAGGATAAACCTCCTATGAGAGGACACATATCTTGCAATGCATGCCTTCCCATAGGTAAGCAGTCTGCTCATTGAAGGGGGAATTTAGATTAAGGACCAGGGAGCAATGTTTCCTGTAATTTTATTGGCTGCAAGTGGACACAATGTAAACTTTTGTGTGCTGCATACCGTATTACCTATATTCACCAATATATGTGTGCACAGGCCTGCCGAAAAACACTGAAAATGCCAAATTTTCCAACGGTGGAGCCTGGTTTTTGTGAGTGAAGTTGTCCTTTAAGGTTTTTCAAAGTACAGTATATGTTTCTTCTTTATAGGAGATTCATGCATTAAAGGAGTTAAATTGTGATTCCATGATTATAGCTTTAATGGAAAACCCTTGGTTGTTAACCCTTCAGTAGGAGTGAGTAAGAATTTCGATTCTGGTATAGCAGTAGATGTAGTATACTTGGATTTTGCTAAACCTTTTGATACTGTGTACTAATGTATAAAATGAGGACTGTTGGCTTAGAAAAAAACATTTGTACTTGAATATAGAATTGTTTTTTGGATCTCAAACAGAGAGTGGTGGTCAATGGAGCTACATCTATATGGACTAACGTTCTTGGAGAGCATCAGGGTTCTGTACTGGGGCCCACTTCTTTTTATAAATGACTTGGAAGGGAGCATTGAGAGCAAGGTCTCTGTCTTTGTTGATGACACTAAACTATGTAGATTATCAAAATGGGCATCGGAATGGCAGATAAGATTCAGTGCTGATAAATGTAAGGTGATTTTGGGGGTTTAACAATCCTGGTGCCACCTACACAATAAATAACTCTGTGTTAATTGAATCTCGACCGGGAAAATATATGGGGGTTCTAGTAGATAACAGTAACTGTAACAATGGCAGACAGCAACGGCTAGAGCAAGATATTGTCTTGTATAAAGAGGGGAATGGATTCAAGAAAAAAAAAATATTATTCTCCCTCTTTTCAAGGCACTGGTAAGGCCTCATTTGAAATATGCAGTTTTGGAATCCCATTTACAAAAGGGACATCTTGGAAATGGAAGCGGTTCAGAGAAGGACAACTAAAATAATAAAGTTAGGGCTGTTTACATTAGAGAAGCGACGTTTGCATGGGGATATTGATCACTTTATGCATATATATTAATGGGCCATACAGTAAACTCTCTGGTGCATTGTTTACTAATCGGTGATATCAAAGGACACAAGGACAATCCTTTAAGATTGGAAGAAAGGAAGTTTCATCTTCAGGTAATAAAATGTTTCTTTACATTGAGAACAATGAAACTGTGGAACTGTCTTCCAGCAGATGTGATAATGGCAAGTTCATTTAATAGCTTTAAAAGTGGGCTAGATTAGTTTCTAAAACTAAAGATTTTTGAGAATTACTGGTATTAATATTGATCCAGGGTTATTTTTCGATTGCCATTTTGGAGTCAAGAATTAAAACCCCCCCCTTTGGATAAACGGTTAGGTAGGGTTAAAAAGGAGGGTGAAAAGGTTGGACCTGATCGATGGATGTCTTTATTCAACCTCAATTACTATGTTACTATGGAAGTACAATGTTTTTCAGCAGCCAATGTACTTATTTTTTTCTTTGCTTAGAATAGTATGAATGGAATGTATTAACAACGCAGGTAACTACAAAATTACCCAAACACCCATGATGACCTGTTATATATTTTCACTCATTGAGGTGATAACGCCCTTTATTTCATCACCTCTTTGTGCTAATATTACAGTAATGAAGAAGTTGCATTCTTTATCTCATGATTCCCTGTTGTTCAACAATAGTAGACTCACTGGCAAACAGTGATCTTTCTTCTAGACAGAAATACCACAATTTTTAAAACCTCTGTCTGCATCAGTTTTTGATGTATTGGCATAAATGTGTATCTGGCAGCCCTCCAAGGTCTCATGGCCTGGTTGACACACTCACAAAGCCTAGACCCAACTGCACAAGAAAGTAATTTTACAACTCCAGAGGGTATGTACATGCTTCTCAGCAGTGTGTAACTGACTAGATGCTAATAAGAGGGTCCTTTGTGCTTTGAAGAAAAATTCTCCTGAATCAAAGGCTTCATCTATTTCTATCAAGAAGACAATCAATTATTTTTTAATGTTAACAAACATATCTCTCACATGTCACACACATCACACTTAAAAATGTTTAGGGACTCAAAATATTCCTCTCTCCTGAAAATTGCATTTGAGGATTTTTTACAATTTTTATCTATGATCCATCCCCTCCCATGGATAGCTATGGGATCAAAATTTACAAATAATGTTATGATTGGCACGTTGTAGTAGCAAGACGATTATAACCTAGAACATACCTGCCGACATACAAGCAGGGTGGTGAGTTTGGTGTGAACTCCTCTATTGTGCTGGAGCTGTACAGCATTATTGGGGGGATGCACTGCGGCTTGCAAAAAAGACCAGAGATGAGTTATTTTCCAATGGGAGGGACTGTGGGTTTATTGTATCTGACCCAGATTACAGGATGCAAAACTTTTAGATCTCAGTGCTTTCTAGATCTCTCTGCTCCATGTCACGGCTGTTTCTAGCCATCTTTGTGCCCTAGGTGCGTTCCCTACCATGAGCACCCCCCACCCACCCAAAAAAGAAAAAAAAATACATTGGCCACACAAACTGTTGCAGCTGTATTTCCCCACTCAATTCCTTCTAACAGACTGTCAATGATTCTGTGGATGTTTCTTTATAGTGCAACAGCTTTAGTAGTTAGTAAGAGGAGCAAGCTGTGCCAGGTGGGCATGTATACATATGTTTGTGCATATGCAGCATGACTGACCACCTGTAAAATACCAATTGGAAGGTTGGGATGGGTTTTCAAGGGATGAATGGCAAGGTGCCAGTGTTCTCCCCAGGAATTGTTTCCAGCCAAGTGGGGCAGAACATGGATTTTTTGTGAGATCTGAGATCTTTAACTCTTTCAGTGCCAGCAGATTTTCCTAGATTGTGCAACCGCTACTGTGCAGTTTGGTGTCCACTTGCACGTGCGATTTGAGAAATCTGCCCCTATTGGAGCGCATGCAAATCTTACCAAAACTGCGATAAGCAGATCGCAGCATAGTGGACAACAATGGAGGTGATTTGGCCACCCCTATTGGCCAAAAATACTGTGCGCTTTTAAAAGCGCAATTGGATTGCAATTTAAAGTGCAGTAGTAGTATACGCCAAGAGTATTGGCATTAACAATTTCAGTTCCAGCACTTTCCCCAGAGTATTTCTATTATCCCAGTGACAGCAGACTTCCCCAGAGTATTTCCATAACCACTTTCAGGGCCAGCAGAATATTACCATTAACCCTTCAGTGACAGCACCTTCCCAGAGTATTGCTATTAACACTTTCAGAGCCAGCAGAGTATTACCTTTAATCCTTTCAGCTGCCAGCATTAACATGATATTCAGTATGTACCTGCTTTCCATGTCTCCTCATTATTCACTCCTCACCTACTCTAATTCTAATTGTGATCTCATGGCTGTCAGTCACAGAGGCCACTGGAAGTCAAGGTTCTGGTGCATGGGGTGTTGCCATTACATTACTTCTTTAAATGAGACGGAAGGAGTAGATTATAATGGATAATGCACCCCCTACTGTAAATTAAAGGGATATCAAAAGTGACATTTATAAAGCACGAGGCCGCAAGGCAATGGAACACCTCTGTGACTTATTTTCAGTAGGGGGTGCATTCTCAATAATATCATTTACAGTAGGGGTTCACACAAAAAACCACCAAGCAAAAAAAAACTGGTCATTAGCAATAATGCACATCTACAAGAAAGGAACATTCTCCTAACTATAGATGTGATTGCAGCTTCTGGTTAATAAGTTCATGAAATATCTATCCATCTGTCTTTTTAGTATTCCAGGTGTATACTTAAGTCTGTGTAGAAAATGTGTCTTAGCAGGTTCTGACTTTTACAATATGCATTTTAGAACCACAAGCAGCATACAAGTAAATATAACCCAGACAGCAAGAAAAAACTTTATTGTATTAACAAGTATATTTTCATAAATATTTTAAGAAAGACCTCAGGAAGATTAAAAAAAAACCAGAAAACAAAATCTGCCAATAGAAATAAGGTTTTGATGCTCTGTCTAATAGGCTAGACCCCATAGGAGTGAAGCTCTTAAACCTCTCGTTGGCAGTCGTTTACAGCCAGCCTTCTAATGCGCCTGTACTTGGGAGCTAGTGACAGCTATTCCTAGCAGTGTTCATCTTTTATTCATGCCAATATTCTCAGTGTTATTGCCTCTGGAGCAAATTTAACTCTTTGGAGAAAAATGTATTCAGCCTCCAGAATGCAACATAATCACATGTTCTAAATATATACCTTCATAAACAGCTTAAATGTGATTAGCCTAAGTCTAAATTGTAAAAGTAAGAATATCGAGACGTGTATATTATTCTTTTAATTTAGCAACTACAACTCTAAACAACCTTGTATATAACATGTGTATAACAAGTGAATGCTATGGCATTACAAGTGAATGCTATGGCATTAAGGAAATAAATAACAGGGAGGTGCATCAAAATTTAGGCACTAAACACCAAATCAAGCAAAGATTACTGGAAATTAATGGCTCATGATAAATAGCTGAACAATACATCATTAGTGTGAGTTAATGATTGCCATACACATGTAATAATCACACGTGTGTGCCCGCTTAGTCAGGCATCATTGGTGGTTTGACCCGCAAGATCAATCGATGGTGTATACTAAGCTTAAGCAATATACAATTTTACACACACACACATATATATCCTAAGTTATATAAAATCATTAATAAGTTTATAGGAGTTTGCACAGTCTAAATGATAAAATGGGGGTGAGTGATTTAGTGCTGTGTCACACATACAGAAGTTTTTAAAGGGTGAAATGCTGTACAGGCACAATAGTCTAAGTGGATGGGTGACACATATCTACAAAACATCCTCACACATACATGTATAGTTCACCACCTATATATAAATACTTCTGGTAATGGTGTCTGTACACATATCTATATAAATACCCTCCCCACACACACACAAATGTCTCTGCCCATATGTAAATATTGTTGGTAATGGCGTCATATAATGTCCCATATGTTACAGAAGGTACAAATATTAATCTTTGGATACCAATTTCCAAATACAAACACAAGTTTAAATAACAAGCTCCAAGGTTTCACTCAGCAGTTCAGGCAACCAAATGCTTCCAGTAATACAAATATAAGCCAAATAATTATCTCCATTAATAAATATACCCAAATAAATAGCCCCACTCACACAAGTCTAAATATATTTGCCAATACATTAATATCTTTAGTATTAAGGTGTCTAATAATGTCATTACATAGAGTGCACTAATGTTTGACATTGTGGAACTATAACAGAATACTAGTTCAGTAATACCAACACAAGTTTAAATGACTAGATCCAGGATTCTAACCAGCAGTACAGGATGAGGCAACCAAGTGTTTCCATAATAAATGAAGCCAAATCACACACACACACACACACACACAATAATATTAATAAAAACTTTCCCCATACACAAGTCCAAATGTCTCTGCCTATATTAATAAAAACTTCCCCCAAATACAAGTACAAATGTCTCTGCCCATACATAAATATCTTTAGTAATGGTGTCATACAGTGGTTGTTTGAATTCACAATAAACATATACATTTTGCAATAACACATGTGATTGCTTGAATTCATCAGGTAACTAATACTACTATATTTAGAATGACAAGAGTTGAGGTGTTTGGGGGCAGTCACAGGTATAAATATGACTTTCTATCTAGGAATACTGAATACCATAACTTACTAAGCAAAGATATCCCACCCTGACAAAACTTACTATCAGTTAATAACACTAAAGCTTGCCATACAAGATGGAATTTGATTGTGAATTTGCCTGATTTACAAATACACACTAATGATCAAACCATTTCTACTTTCTACAGAACAATCATTTGATGTGGCCATGCTTGGTCCAATGTAATTGGCTCCCTCTTCTCTAGCAAACGGAAATTTTCCATTTGGACTGATAGGTCACAATGCCAATGGTGATAGTTTGACAGCTTTATGACCTATCCAAAAAACTGCAGATTTTCTGAATATCAGCTAGGTGTATGTCTACCTTTAAGAGGTGAGGGCAGCTTAAGGGGGTGAGGATGTGTAACTTTGATTAGGAATTACCTAGACGGACAATAAACAGTTTCTGGATTATAAATCAGAAAAAATGTGTTTTAGGGTGAGCTTCATCTTTGAAACGTATTTTATTCTTCATTCACATATTTGTGATTTGACAGACTTTTCTATAGTCAGATTTGCTAAAAGCTTTACATTTATGTCAAAATTGTTAGACCAATTTGGAACTGACGTCATAGGCTGCCTTAAAAAGAGCTTTGACAGTTCCCGGCTATAGTGCATTTTTTTTCAATGAATGAACAAACAGATAGGTTCAGATTTTGAGTGTAGTTGTCCTTTAAGCTATACCTCTTATAACAATGTACAGACATTCCTTCTATATTGCATGTAGTATATTTCAAAAACTAGCAGCACATTTCCCTGCCTGTTCTCACTTAAAAGACATAGGATTCACCTCTTGGCATTCTTGCTTCATCAGTTTTCATACAGCAAGTGGGAGAGGTTAAGGCTCCAGATATATGTTGTACATCCCATCTATTTTTAACATGAAAGCACTTTGCCTCCCCAATAATAGCAAAGCACTTCCTGTTCTATAAATAATGCAGAGTTCTTATTTACTGACAGGTTGTAGGAGTACTGACTAGAATAATGTGAAATCAGGGCTAATAAATAATACATGATAGTGGCTTGACTTTAGCTTTCCTTTCTAGGTCTGTGTATTTTTCTTTCTATTTGACTCTTAACTATTGTTCAGTACCTCCAAATAGTCCATGGCTACCAGTACAAACACTGCTTTAAACATAAATATAGGTATATCTTGCAAGGTCTGCAGATACATTTCTGGTACAGATGATTTGTCTCAATGTCTACGAAACCAATTCATTTGCCCATATATCTCAGTAATATTGTAAATCCAACCATAAGAGTAGATCTAGAAAATATTTTAACAACTTCCTTTCTCACCTCGTTAAGTGAATGGTAGGTATGTGAACTATCTTTCTAATTGCTATTTGTTATTAACTTGAAAGTGAACCTAATTGAGAGAACAAGCTCATAGTGGGAGGTCATTATATATTAAGCTCTTACTCTTTGCACCAATAAGCTGCTCAATTGGTCAGATTCCTACACTCGCTGCAGATCTGCTTTAGACTGTTACAAGCATTAACTAGCCATGCCACTTGGGGATCTCCTTAGAGGAATTAACTTAATTAAAGCATTCAGCTAGGTATTGTATTGGTATCTATCCTCCTCCTTGCAAGTTGTTTCCAGGCTCTAAACAGGTGAAATGAAGAATGTGAGTTGAATACAGTCAAAAAGAAAGAGCAAGCAGGTGAAAATAGAACTTCACAATTAAAGGGGAACTGTGGTCTCCAAACAAGTTGAGTTTAAATGAAAGGCCAGTTTCCTACCTTTAAAACCAGCCATCAACCACCTCTCTACGTGCTCCACATCCCAAGATATACAGAAATGACTGACCAGAAAGTTAATGGGTGGGAGACTGACACGTGACATTACTAAGGTTTCTCCTGCACAGTGCCGCCGGCGAGCACAGCCTGTGTGAGGGAGACAGGAAGTCCAGACACTGAAGGAAAGGGAATCTACAGCTCTTCTCTTTCAGTGTGTAAAAACAGCATTTTCAGGCAGAGTTCTCACTCTGCCTGAAAAGGCTGATTCCACAGAGTTTTCTGTGGGGGGGAGGGGATCCTGAGTAACCCACGGCACCCACGAGTGGGCAGGGCCACGGCACCCGTGAGTGGTCGGGGCCACACGGGGCTGTAAAATAATGGACCATGGAGGGCCTGCAACTGGAGGGACCATGGGGTCCATGAATGGGAGGGACCAGGGGGGCTGCATAGGGGGGGAGGAGACACAGGACAGATTGACTGACAGTTTCAGAGCAGGAAGCAGGAAGTGCAGAGGACCTGGTGATGCTGCTGCCATATCACACATAAAAATGTAAATATCTTCAAAACTATGCAAAATAAACAATGGAAATAGATTGCAAAAATTCTCAGGGGAGCAATTACTATCAATTTACCTCAATTTACCTAAAGTCATTTTTGGACCACAGTTCCGCTTTAATGATTAGCAAAGTATACTAAAATAAAGAATCATAATATTATCCTCAAAGTTTCATTTTAGGGTCACAAATTCTACATGTGCAGTCCTAGTCTCACCAGCTTGCTCTCGTCTTTTTGTCTGTTTAAAAACAAATTCTTCATTCCAGCTGTTTCTTGCTAAATGAATGCAACCCAGGAACAGGTACAGTGGTGTAACTAGAAATCCCTTGCCCCCCCAGCAAAACTGTGATTGGGCTCCTATCTGTGCTTCATCTACAGTAGTTTTCTTTGAAGAGACTATATTTGTCATTGTAAAAATAACATGGGGCCCCCTGGCGGTTGCAGGGTTTGCCCCCTGGTAGTTATGTCCTTGCACAGGTAAGTGTATCACCACAGAAAGGAGAGTAATGCATCAGCACCCTTTCAGCCCCAGCATACAACATGATTTGCTTTCTGTACTATAACAGACACTTTACATTTGAACTGCAGTATAATAGAAACCACCTGTTTTTAACTGGAAAATAGTAGTTCATTTTATACTGCACACTCTGTGGCAAACTTGACAAAGCTTTCTTTATTTCTCATTTAGAGAAGTGAAATATGACTGAAAACTAGAAGTGGCATATGCTTGTATTTTTTAAAGATAAGCAAGGGTACAGGAGATGTCCAATCAGTATTCATTGTTAAATATAAAAGGTCACTGGAACAAGTACTGAGGAAATACCTGCTAAGGATACTATTCCTTTGCAAATTTTGTTTTTATATTATTTAAGCTTTAAAAAAAAGAAACAAAATAACTAAGGCTAGTGCAAAGCGAACATCCATGTTAATAATGTAAGGAGGTTAGCATGGTAAACACTCACTATCTTCCGCGTTAAATGGCGACTAAACCTTAATTGTAATTTAATATTTAATGCAGCCATCACAGCGATATTATTCAGCCCACTGACAGCCAAACACCTTGGGACTTCATCTGACACGCACACGGGAGAAAAAGCCTGGCCCTTAAATTATCACACAGACTACGGGCTAGGCCACACTAGTGCGTTTCTCACACGCTTCCAATTGTGATTTGCAATCTATTTGTGCATGAGAAGCGCAGAACAGTGCATGTGAATGGGAGTGGCCACATTGCATGCCCTTTTCTGCCTTCCTTTTTTGGAGCGCATGCGGTTACTTTTTTATGAATTGTGTGTGCTCCATTTACAAAACATTGCGTGTATCGCAGCACAAGTAGACGGTAACATGCGGGAAAATGTTGCCGTGCACCATAGTGTGGCCTCAGCCCTACTTCTTAAACACTTGTGTGAGGCTTCCACTAAAGAACACACATGTAATGACATTATCAGGTGATCTACCAATAATTGTAATTGAGGTTGAATAAAGACCTACGTCCATCAAGTCCAAACTTTTTTCACCCTCCTTTCTAACCCTACCTAACAGTTGATCCAGAGGAAGGCAAAAAACCCCAGCTGAAAAGGCAATGGTAATCGGAAAGTATATGTATTAAAGGGCAACTATAGTGAAAAAAAAACTTTGTCTGTATACAATGTATAGATCACTTAGTATAAGCTGCCTTACTTTCATGTTTCTGTGTGGCTTCGTTTCTTCACACTGGCAGAAGTTTGTACCAAGCTGTGTAGTCCCCCTCCCCTCTCTGTCTACTCCCCCTCAAGCAGTGACGGGCTGTATACAGAGTCCTAGCATTGTCAGTTGAAAGGACTTTAAATGAAGTGCTGACATCCTGTTGACCCCTCCCTTCCAGAGCTAGACTGCAAGCAATCAAAGTGTGGAATAAAGTAGCAATATGCTGAAGGGAGGGGCAGAGGGGGAGAGAGGAGGACAAGTGGTGCTGAGATTCTTTACAAGTAAGTTACTGAACTCTGCCTGTTCTCTAACTTTGCTAATTGTTATTTACTTTTTACCTAAAGTTCATATCTCTCCCCCTGCTTAGCTGAGATCATAATCACTGAAGAGAGAGTCAGTGTAACAGCAGCTATAGTGAGAGACCTTCACAAACACAGTGACACTGCTTGTTGTCCTGTTACATTTCAGTTGCTTTAGTCTATATATTTCATAGATTGCACTGTGTGTCTTGTTTGGTATATAGTCTGTATTACTGTATTATATATACTGTATTAGTGTTCCATTTGAGTCACTGGTTTTGTATGTATATAAGATTTTTTTGGGGGGAGGGGCTGTTTTATAGTGTGTTATGCTCATATTGCTGGGTGAATGGTTTATTGATTGTGTTTAGCACTACAGCATTTGACTATATGTTGCACATGGTACATATAGTGTGGGTGAGAGAGTGTGTGACAGTACTGCATGAGAGCTTTGGATTGTGTGGGTGTATGCCTTTGAGTGACAGATGAGGTGTAGCAGCTCCTACAAATCACAGCATATTCAAAGGCTTATATCTCGGGGACTATGTAGAATTTAAAGAAACTAAAGGTACCCTGGTGGATGGGATGACTTATAGGATACATTAGAAGAAATTAAAAAAAAACAATTTTCTCACTATAATTGCCCTTTAATACCAGTAAATCTTAATGTTTTTTAGTTTTTTAAACTAATCTAGCCCACTTTTAAAGCTATTCAATGAACTTGCCATTACCACATCTGCTGGAAGACAGTTCCACCTTTCCTAACCTGAAGATGAAACTTCTTTTCTTCCAATCTAAAAGGATGTCAATGTGTCCTCTGATATTAATGAACAATGCACCAGAGAGTTTATTTTATGGCCCATTAATATATTTGTAAGTGATCATGTCCCTGCGCAAATGTTGCTTCTTCAGTGTAAACAGCACTAACTTGTCTAAACTGCCTGCATAGTCAAACTCTCCATTCCCTTATTATTTTAGTTGCTCTTCTTTGAACTGTTTCCATTTTCAAGATGTCCTTTTTGTATATGGGATTCCAAAACTGCACCGCATATTCCAAATGAAGCCTTACCAGTGCCTTGTAAAGAGGGAGCCCATTGTTTGCTACAGCCAAATCTACCAGAACCCCCAAATCTTTTTTCATTAGAGATTCACTTAACACAGAGTTATTTATGGTGTAGGTGGCACAGGGATTATTAAATCCTAAATGCATCACCTTACATTTATCTACATTGAAACTCATCTGCCATTCTGCTGCCCATTTTGATAATCTATCTAGGTCAGCTTGCAGCAATTGCACATCATTTGAAGTTTCCAAAGCTCTGCATAGTTTAGTGTTATCCGCAAACACAGATACCTTGCTCTCAATGCCCCCTTCGAAGTCGTTTATAAACAGATTAAAAAGAAGTGGTCCCAGTACGGAACCCTGAGGCACTCTACTTTAGCCCACATAGATGTAGCTCTATTGACCACCACTCTCGGTTTGCAATCCAATAACCAATTATCTATCCACGTACAAATGTTTTTTTCTAGACTTGGTTCAAAATCATTACGTGTGTACGTACCTTTAAGATCCAAGGATGTATTTCATCCGGTACTGGAGCTTCATTGATATTAATTAACATACTCTACTTGTTTTCATACCATTTCTCATCAACCAGAGTGAATATCCCTCATTTATACCCTTTATATTATTACAATTTCTGCTATAAGGACTAGGATTCTCTATAGTGAATATAGAGGGGAAAAAATTGTTTAGCACATTAGCCTTTTTGGCATCCTCTATAACCATCTCAGCCCCATTATGTAATGGTCCCACATTCTCGTTCCTTATTTTTTTACTATTCCTATTGATATATTTAAAAAACGTTTTGGGGTTAAACTTTGTTAGCTTTGTTCTGCTATTCATATTAAATTTTATATTTTAGCTAGTTTAATTGCTTTTTTGTACTCTTTATTACAGCTTTTATTCTTCGATTTAAAATTTTTTAAAGCCTTTTTCTTTTTTTCCATTTCCCTTGGGGGCATTAAGCTAGGCAGGAGAGGACCTCATTTTTTTACACTTGTTCCCTAAAGGCATACATTTAGAAATGTAATTGTTTAATATCCCTTTAAAAGCGGTCCACTTCTTCATCTTTACCTAGGAACAAATCCCCTCAGTCTATGAACATGAGTGATTCCTTTAACAACATAAAATTAGCTTTCCTAAAGTAAAGTTTTTGTTAACCCAGTTCACTTTTGTTTTTTGCAACCTATATTAAATCACACTATATCATAACCACTAAGCTTCCTATTACCTACATCTCCAAAATGATCTAAGGGTTATTAGATATCACCAGATCCAACAACGCATCCTGTCTATTCTTCTACCATCTGTGAAAGAAAATGCAGTAAGATTTAAGAACTTACTACCTTTTGAGGTGCTGGCAGTTCCCTTACGCTAATCTAAAATGTCAGGGTAATTACAGTGGGGTAGCTACAGACCTAAGGGCCCCTGTACACAGTTTTTCCCCTCTACAATCAGCTATAATCATAAAATAATAGAGTGCCAAGTTGGCATACAGACAATGATAAAATAGTTGGCATATTGGCAGTGGTAAAATGGCACTTGATACACAGACAATGCTAACTATTTTGCCAATTTGCCAACCATTTTGATTTATGTTGACAAATTGGCAGTGATAAATGGTTGGCATTGTCTGTGCATCAAGACTTGATGCACAGATAATGCCAACCGTTTACCACTGCCAATTTTCAACCATTTTACCAATGTTGGTATGCCAACTTGGCATACAGACTTTGGTAAATAATTGACAGTGGCAGTGGTAAATGATAACAAGAGATGGCTGGCACAGTAGAGTGGGGAAAAAAGCACAGGCAGCAGCAGGTACTCACCACTGTCTTCCCATATACACAGAACTGTTTTTGTAGCAAGTAGGGGTCAGTCTTCTCCCCCCCCACCTTACGCTGAGGTTTTCTCTGATCTGATACTGAGCTTCTATTCCAGGCAGAGGCAGCTTGTCCGCTCCATGTTCCCCCGGGCAGGCTCCAGTGGTTCTTATCCTGCGAGCGTCGCGCACCAGCCCTGCACATAATTCCTGTATTAGACGCGCATGCTCTGGCCACTAATGGATGCAGAATTCATGAACAGAGACAGAATGCTTCCTGAGGCCATGTCGGGCAGGCCCCCAAGGTACACGGACTCAGTCGCAAGTGCGACCTTGGCAACCCCGGTACCTACGCCATTGGGTAATTAAAATCACCCATAACCAGAACATGCTTACACGAGTGGCGTAACTACTTCCCCCCTACCCCCGCGATCACGGGGGGTTCAGGCGGTAGTGGGGCCCACCACAAGCCCAAGATCTATGCAGCGACCAGGCATTTTAAAAAGCCTGTTTTTAAACAGAATTGAACCCGGAAGTTCAGGTTCGGTCTTTTAAACTGCTGATCGCTTGTAAGCTTCCTTCAAACCGCCAGTCGCTGAAGAGATCTTGGTGGGAAGAGAGGGTCAGGCCCCGCCTTCAATCTCGCGGAGGGGCGGCAGACTCCTGCAGGTACGCTCCTGGCTTACACATGTTTATTTTAATAAATATTTTGCCCTATGTCCAATAATGAAAAGATGGCCTCCTCAATGTTGGTTTTCTGCCTTTGCTTGTATTCTTATCCTTAATAATAAACCAAAGCAATACATTGATATCATGTATGGGCAGCACGGTGGCTCAGTGGTTAGCACTGATGCCTTGCAGCGACTGAGTTCGATTCCACCCTTGGACACATCTGCAAGGAGTTAGTATGTTCTCCCCGTGCTTGCATAGGTTTCCTCAGGGCACTTCGGTTTCCCCCACAATCATAAAAACATACTGATAAGTTGTATGTGTCAAATAAATGTGCTTAGATTGTAAGCTCTATGGGGCAGGGCCTGATGTAAAATGTATACATGTAATTGTAAAGGGCTACGGAAGATGTTGGTGCTATATAAATCCACAATAATAATAATAATAATAATGTAGCTGTGCTGAGGTAAAAAAACTTTTCTGTGAAATTATATACATTTTCCCCCAAAAAACATACCGTATATACGCAGGTATCCCTCTCTTCCCGCATCTCGCAGGAGTCTCCCTCATTATTGGGTGGTCTCCCGCACAGTACCAGCAGCACCGCATATAACAGCCATGCCCTCAGGCACTTTGTGAGACTCCTCTATCTCTGCATCCTGCAATTTCAGTGCAGTCCTAAAGCCCTGCTCCTGCACTTCTGGTTTGACGCTTTTTGGCTTTTAAACGTAATTTTCTTTTTACATGCCTTAGTTACCTTGTCAGGTATCACACCCCTCCCGGATCGTCCGGGAGTCTCCCTCATTCTGGGCTGGTTTCCCGCACTCCCGCGTGACCACCCCAGACTCCCGGACTTGAGAGGAGACTTGAGTCTCCTCCCAAGTCACGCCCCCTTTCAGTGGCCACACCCCTAGAATGCCCCTAACTCCTCCCTAACCCTGCCTCCCACCACCCCTAGAATGGTGTCCCTGCCTCCACGTGACATCACGCCCCGCTCGCCACGCCCCCTTCTCCACCCTGCCCGGAAGCCTGAAAGGGCAGGGTGGGATGTCTGTATATGAGTATAAACAGAGATATTTTACCTTTAAAATCATCCTGAAAGTCTCCCTTGGTTTATACTCGGGTCTGTGCTGATCTGGATATTGCTAGACAAAAACACATAGCCCTAGTAAAACAAAAGCTGTACCCAGTAACACAGAGAATCCTCTTGATTTCAGCGGGTTAGGATTGTTGTGATCAGCCCAGACTGCAAGGAGATGGGGGAAAAATTATCTTTAAAGTGTATTTATACTGAAAAAATTACTTTGCGTTATCTTAATCTATAAATAAATACATGTAAGTAGCACTTACTCTGAGGTGTGCGTGTTGCTACATGCCTTCAATAAAGTACTTTTTTTGCTCTGACCACTGACCTGACTATTTTCCCACATACCAACTGTCAAAACTGCATAAAGCATACAGCACACCAACTGTCAAACCATTCCAGCTACAGCAAAACTGCTTACAGAAATGCTAAAATGTAAGATGTTTCAGATTGGATATCTAAAGAAATAGGGGGCAGATCAATGAAAAAATGACACAGTGACAGAGAAGGCCTAAAAAAAGGAAAGTCACTATGTGGGAGATGCAATAAATTTTACATTCACAACCTTGAATGCTTGCGCTGTGCAAAATTTAAAAAAATTGCGACATGGTGCAGGCAATGCAAAACGTTTGCTAACACGTCAGTACATAAGTTAGCACAGGATATTGCATCTCCCTGCAAGACTGCAAAATTAGCACAAAAAAAGGTAGTTTCCCTATGTCATGCATAGGTCACATATAGGTATAAAGAGAGTCGGTTGTGATGGTAGAGAGTATGGCAGTCATGAACGTTCTCCCTATACTTAATATAGGTAGACCGATCGTGAGAACGTGTGCTCCCATCT
The DNA here is from genome assembly GCA_019447015.1 of Hymenochirus boettgeri. Lineage (NCBI taxonomy): Eukaryota > Metazoa > Chordata > Amphibia > Anura > Pipidae > Hymenochirus > Hymenochirus boettgeri. The sequence continues at coordinate 110,315,203 of CM033472.1, forward strand.
GTCAAAGATGACAGACAGAATCTTGCAGATTTTGTCTGTCATCTTGGACAGATTGGTACTGTATGTACCCATCTTTAGATGTAACTGGATTGTGCTTTTTAATTTGGCCAAGGAGAAAAGGAGACTGTAGGACTGTGTCCTACGTGCAAAAGCTTTGTTCCAGACAACATGTATTTCTCCTGTCTTTCATTATCTGCTTTTTGCTGCTAGTTTCCATATTACTTGAAGGCTGCTTGCTTCCCACAGCTGGTTCCCATTATGTTTCCAGGAAGAGACCAAAGTGTGCCATGTCCAATTGGGGTGATACTGCACAGAGCAAACTTCTGAGCTTACCCAATAAAACTGATTTTATCACAAGAAGTAAAGCAGACAAGGATGATCTCACAATTCAATAACAGCATATATACTAGATAACCTAATTAATTATTTCAGCAAAAATTATATTAAGATTTTCCCTCCAGGTCTATGATAATTAGTGTCTATGAGACTGAAGGGAAAGCAACTACTTTACACATGGTGGACAATTGTATGTATGTATAAGCACCACTTGGGGACGCAGCGCTATACAATAGTAAAACACAATAAAGTCATACAAGGGGGATAAATACACAGCACAGTGCATGAGGTACTGTTGGGTTCACATCTTAGTGACACTAAAGAAACACAGGGTACATTAAGGTGGCTTAAAAAAATGAGCCTTTGGAGGCAAACCTTTAAAGGGACACTATACTGAAAAAATGACTTTGCCTCATTCTAATCTATAATTGAATATATGTAAGTAGTGCCGAGGTGTGTGTGTGCCGCCTTCAATCCAGCACACATTTTGTTTAGGAGCAGTATCCCCCCTCCCTCTTTTAACCACTCCCACTTCCATCCGATCTGACTTTTTCCCCACAAACCAACTGCCAAGTCTGCACACAGCATACAGCATTCCAACTGTCAAAACGCTATCACCATTCCAGCTACAGTAAAACTACTCACAGAAGAATAGTTTTTAAGAGCAAGGAACTTGATTGACAGCTGAAATATAAGAAGTTTTAGATTGGATACCTAAAGAAATAGGGGGCAGATCAACAAAAAAATTATACAGTGGTGGTTAGGAAGAATTATAGTTTCCAGTTATGGTCATTTTGAAATAAACTATTTTTCGGTATAGATGCCCTTTAAGCAGTTAGTATTGCTTTCTTCAACATAAAGAACTGACCTCCCACGTGTACTGCTTCCTCTCACCTTAAACCTTTCTCTCTCGTGGCTCCCATCCTCTGGATTTCTATTCCCCTCTCTCTACATTAAGAAAAAGGCCACAAGGGGGTGGAGCAACAACTGTACAGTTTGTCATTTAGGTTAGATCAAGACTTGAAGTTTAGTTCTTGAAAACGTTTCATCCGACTGGCTTCCTCAATTCAGAATGACTTGGTAATAAAATAAATAATGCTGATAAATGGCAGACAATTTGTGTCAACTCCAGTCATGTGAAAGTAGCCTAAAGTAGGAAAATTTACAATGCACCATTGCAACAAGCAGGGCAAATTTCTGGAGAGAATTTTAGCGTAAATACAAACAACCATAACTTTTAGTGCACACCCTAAATCTAACAAGGGAAGCCAGGACATATCAAACAGGACATGTTAGAAAGAAGAAGAAAATAAATGTCATCTTCAGGTGGAAATTTACAGTGAGAACGGTCTGTGGAACTGTCTTCTAGCAGATGTGGTAATGGCAAGTTCACTGAATAGCTTGGATACGTTTCTAAAACTAAAAAATATTGTAAATCACTGGAATTAATACATATACTACAGTTCTGGTTAATCCAGGGATACTTTACGATTGCCTTTGGAGTCAGGAAGGAATTTTTATCCTGAAATTAGTTTATTTCCTCTCTTAAAAACGTGTTGCATTATGATTGCACTTTTCATGTGCATTACTGTTATTTAAAACCCTGGATTTAAATTAAAAGATATTTAAATCCAGGTTTTTGAGAGATGGCCAAACTGCTAAAATTTTAGAAAATAAGAATTTTAAAGGAATTTTTGAAAATGTTGTAACAATGATACAGTAACTTACTGTAAATGGCTCTGGGGCCTGGGAAATGGTCTGTGGAACAGATAATCAGATTCTTTCAAATCAGGATTGGTTATAATTAGATTTGTTTCAGAAATAAACTGATTGGTATACTAACCAATCAGATTCTTTCTGAAAGAATCTACTTGTAACCAATTCTAATTGGAAAAGAATCTGATAAGTACACCAACCAAGCAGAATCTTTCTGAAATAATCTGAATGTAACAAATTCTGTTTAGAAAATAATCTGATTGGTTAGTATACCAATCAGAATTGGTTACAATCAGATACTTTCAGAAATAATCTTATTGGTATGCTTTCTGGAAGAATCTGATTGTAACCAATTTTGATTGGAAAAGAATCTGATTGGTATACTAACCAATCAGATTGTTTCTGAAAGATTCGTATTGTAACCAATTCTGATTGGAAAATAATCTGATTGGTATACCAATAAGATTATTTCTAAAAAGAAAAAAAAAGAAAAAAAAATCTGATTGTAACCAATTAGAATTGGTTAGTCAGATTCTTTCAGAAACAATCTGATAGGTATTCAGATCAGATTCTTTTCTAATCAGAATTGGTTACAATCAGATTTTTTCAGAAAGAATCAAATTGTCTTCTCCCCAGGCCATTTTCCAGGTCCCAAAACTATTTACAGTAAGTTACTGTATAATTTTTACAAAATTTTCAAAAATTCCTTGAAATTTTCTATGAATTTTCGAACACGTCTTCTGCAAAGTGGTATTCCTGAAAAATCCATGAATAACAGAAATTTTGTTGCGGAACTAGGTTCAGATCTGCAATCCGGTCCATCTCTATTCTTGATATATTAATTGTAACATTGTATAGAGTGTTATAGTGCAGTAGAAAGACCACAGTGAAATACAACTGTTGTGCAGAGCTTTATTTATGCTCTATTCAGCTGACACGTTTCATGTCTCTAAGAACACTTCATCAGTTTTATTGAAGCAGTACGAGTGGTTGCAGAGTCTTCTACTTTACATTTGAATTAGTTATACACATTGCCTGGTTGTTAATCCAAAAGATCATAAGCAAACTTGGTCCACTTAAACTCCTCCACTTTCTTCCTGTACTGTGTGATCTTCTGCTCCAATTCATTCCTCATGGCTTCAAACTCAGCCAAGGACATGGCATCTCTCAACTCCACTTCCAGCATGGTAATCATGTATTTAGGAGATCCAGTTCTGTGGTAATGAATTATATATTTAGCATCATGATGTCGAAGAAAATTAAGATTTGCGTGTACTTCTTAAAGGCATCATTTTTGGCAAACAAAGTGGTTCTGAGGTTCACCCTCAAACCACGTTGGATCTGATTCTGCCTACTCATCTGCTCGATGGGAAATAAATATACAAGATTGATTGAAATGACCTGACTGCTGCCTTATAGTTTTTCTTTAGGCTACTTTCTGGCTACTTTCTGGCTACTTTCAAGCAAGCATCTGACGGTTCTTTTTTTTTAACGTTTTTAGCGTTGATACACTGTCAATAAAATGTCTGCCCATTGTAATCTATGGAAGCGCCGTGTTCCAAAAAAGTGAGCGTTCAAGTGGCATGTATACAGTGTTACAGTTCTCTTGCTTTCTAAAACGCTGCATGCAGTGTTTCTTCAGCGGCAGACAATGAAAAACCGCTAACCAAACGCTTCATAAACTTGCACCTTTGTAGTTTTTTTACAGTTCAGGTGGTAAAACACACAGGAACTGGCCCAGAATTCTCAAGGGAACAGACAAGAAGTGAAGTTTTCAGAAATGGTGCAGTTTGCAGACCCAGCACTTCTAATCCATGAAATGGAGAGTAGGCCAATTCTATATGATCTATCCCACCCTTCCTACTGTGTCAAGCACCGCAAGGACAAAGCATGGGAGGTGACCTCAATTTTGTGCTGATCTGTAGGACCTGTCACCAAAAGGCAAAGATAAGCAGGGAAAGTATTTTTTTTGGCTGACTACATTGATTGATGTGTATATGTTGGGTTAATACATGACACTTTATCTTCCCTGTGTTGTCACATGTGCAAACATGACTTTGCCTTAAAGAGGCACAGGTTTGCCATTGCTTACACATATTGTTGCTCATTGTATTTCTTATTTTTGTTTTAAATTGTAGTTTCTACAATCTGAACAAAATAGAAATCTTTAAGACACAGGCTCAAGAAGGACCATCAAAAGTTTTCCGATATGGGGAGTTGACAAAAACAGGGACTCCTGCCCTTTTTTGAGGAGACAAATTTGTTTCTCAAAACTCAACAGTGGAAATAAGCTTTTGTTGTAATTTGACAAACTGTCCAAAAATGGAAAACTACATTTGTTAACATGCTAGTCAAGTTATAATGTGATGTTTGTAATGTATGTATGTTCCTTACTTTATAAGGAATGTATAAGAAACTAGGGATGAGCCATCCTTAAGGAAATTACCACAAAAAAACGGGTGATAGCCTGGATCCCAACTCGACTATCCAATACCGTGCTCCTAAAAGGAACACGTTGAATAAAAAGTCTTACTAAACCCAACAAAAAACGAAAAAAGTATTAAAAGAGGGGAATACAGTTTTATTCATAGACTCCTCAAAATTACACCATCTACATAAAATTAAACAAAATATTGTAATAATGTCAAATTAATGTATGGGTTGTGGCTGGCCAGCCAATGTGAGAACTATGTTAATATAAGGTTTATGTAGTTGGTATAATTTTGAGGAGTCTATGAATAAAACTGTATTGCCCTCTTTTAATACTTTTTTCGGTTTTTGTTGGGTTTAGTAAGACTATATTTTGTAATGTCACAGAAATGTCACATGTCGCAGAGATCAGGATACAGAACAATCCTCTGACAGCATACATGAATCTCAATTAGAAACCAAACTACTAACATGTATATCCATATACAGAAAAACATGCACCTTAACATTCATTGGTGTATCCACACTCACACCCATATGCCTTTCTAAATTCTTGTTCCCCACCTAATTCTCCTGCCCATTCCACTTCCTATTCCCATTCCAAAAGTGCAAACTATTTGATAAGCCATAGTACAGCCTCTTCCTATCAAATACCAAACCCCATCCTAAATTTCAAACCCACCACCTACCCCCAACATACCACCCTCCCCGATTCTTCTCCTATCTGACATCTATAGAAAACATGGTTCCTACATCCATACCCTTAACAAGGATTGAAAATGTTTTATTATGAACTGAGCATCATGGGAAATTGAAAGATACTGAGCAAGCCTATAGCTGAAAAATTGAAGTCCCCAACTGTTTAACTTTAGAAAAAAAAAACTTTAGATGGATATATTATCACTATGAAACATTCAATGAATCTATATGGCAGTAAATACAATTTAATGTGTTATGTTCAGCATTTTTAGCCTAAAGGTAATACTTCTACTGTAGATTCCCTTTAAGTCCAAATGTCAGAAAATAAACCACACATCATTGTCTATAAATGACTTATATTATACAAAACTGTAGGGATGTTAGAAGCCCAAAGTGAATTCCTGTGGACTGCAAGCAGTTTCCACCTTCTGATAAATTTGCTCAGCAATATCATGGAAGGTTGTATATCTTGATTTATGAAGCACAATAAAATCGAGGCACCATCCAGTGAGCTTGCATGTCTGCCCTGCAAGTTAAGACTTCACAGCTTGACCCTGGTCTTACACATTATCATACAGCTACTTTCAAAACACACAAGGGTCCTTTCTCTCTCATCCACCTCCAAAGCCAGCTTTCCTGCTGCTGCTAAGAAAGATGTGCACTTTGCATATAAAATACATCAGTTACATTTTTGCATTCTGGCATCACAGATAACTTGTTCCCTTAAAGCACTTACCGTAAGCCTCACCTGCCTTAAAATGTGCCTCCTGTATCTTTGAGCACATCTTTGTTTGGCTCTCATTAGTGCCCCTTTTGTGTTAAGTACAGAATAGTACCCTAGTGAATAAAAAAATCCTGGAATCTTAACAAAAGTCCAAGTGTATTTCTCTAGTTATATATTCCAAAGGATTATTACATTTTGGGTTTAAATCTTTCATATGATAAGTAAAACTTGCTGTTACAATTGTTTCTAAAGAATAAAACAAAATACCGTAATACTATGGCTAATGCAGCAGAAAAGAAAATTTATTAAGATATCCCCATCTCCTTAAAGGCTATGTCCACCCTAAAAATTAAAATTTTATATGTTGTTCCCCCATGTCCCCCAGCCCCAACCGCGTAATTTTTAATTTCAGAAAGCCCCCCAAACTCTACTTACCTCCCCTCTTTCCTTCGCTGCGCTCCCGCCCCTCTGCTTGCGAGGAAATGCAAAGCAGAGGGCGGGAACCGCAGCCGCGTCTGTGATTGGCTGAGCGGCAGCCAATCACGGACGCGGCTGCCGGCAACTCACTTCCGCGTAGGAAGCGGAGAGGTAAGTAAAACATTGGGGAGCTTTCTAAAATAAAAAGTATGCGGTTGGGGCTGGGGGACATGGGGGAAGGCTGTGTTAAAGGGAAATAACGCTAGGGGGAGGGATAGAAGAACGGGAGGGAGAGGGAGGGGGGAGAAGGGCTGCAGCACGCATGGCAGAAATCTTCGGGAGGCTCAGCAGGCAGTGTCCTATAACCGGCTAGCCTCCTGGTGGTCAGTTTTTGGGACTTTGGGGGGGGACTACAGGAGAACCAGATGGGCTGGGATGTGAGGTAAGGATTAAACTACACTACATGGTGGGGCCAGTAGTTGGGGGGATTATAGTTTTGGGGGTGGACATGCCCTTTAAGATCCTTAAACCTGTCAATTTGAATGGTGGGTACACACAATACAGATTTATAGCCAATGGCAGAGAGATTCCATTAGAAGAGGTCTGTCACTGGCTATAGATCTCAAGATATCAAGTTTTTTCCTATACTTTGTATAGCCAGATAGTTCTGTTTTCCAGCTCCCACTATTGTCTCCCTACACTGAAGAAGTCGATAGAATTTTCAAACAACCTCTGCTGGATGCAGGAATATCTGTTTTTCCCCCCACACATGCAGCCTGCTGGACTCAACAGGTTCGGCCTTTTATCAGTACTATGTGTACCCAGATTAAAGCAAAAGTCTGTATATCAAAAACCACATACTTTAAAGGGCATGTCCACCCCCAAAACTAAAATTTAACCCCTTACTGGACACATCAAGTAGTTTAAAACAATCCTTACCTTACATTCCTGCTCAAAATAGTTCCCCTGCTGTGCCCCTCCAAAGTCCAGGAAACTGCTGTGTAGGAGCAGTGTGTGACTCATGCTGTTCCTGAGACTTCCTCAACCTCATCAGGTTGAGGCATGCTCAGTGCAGCCCCTCCTGCCTCTCAGCCAATCACAGACGCGGCTGCCAGTCCCGCCCCCTGCTTGCAATTCCATGGTAAGTAAGTAAGAATCGGGGGACTTTCTAACAATTATATTAATGCGGTTGGGGCTGGGGGAGCATGCCCTACCACATATCAAAAGTTAAATTTCGGGGTGGACATGCCCTTTAAGGCAAATAAAACAATATTCAATTAATGACTATAAAGCTAGGTACACACAGTACAGATTTCTGAAAGATGACAGACAGGATCTGCAAGATCCTGTCTGCCATCTTTCAAAGATCTGCATACACACGTCCCGAGCGTTCTCCCTATAGGGAGAACGCTCGGACTGTGTGTTTCCATCGGCCGCGCTAGGCCTATGGAAATTTTCGCTTTCCCGAACGAGCGTACGGCCGACCCGATTGTTCCGGCCCGCGCGCTCGTTCGGGAAACGAACGTACACACAGTAACGATAAAGCCCCTACCGTCGGATCGACGGTATCGGGCTTTATCGTTACTGTGTGTACCCAGCTTAATCTACAATAATTATTTTCAAATCTAAGTTTTATAACTACACCCAAAAAATAAAAAATAATCAAGAAATCTATTTACTGTAAAATAAGCACTTAAAGATTTTATTTTATTGGTAATATAGTAATATAAAGTGCCAATTATGTCCCGATTTACCTTATTCACTATCTTGGAGTTGGTGAAATTATATTGTTAATTTTTTATGTTAAAAATAACTTTTCAATGCTTTATAAACACCTGATATTTTGCAGAGTATTTTAAAATGTTTGCAGAAGTTTTTCACCCCACAAAGCGCTTTAAACAAAAAAATCCTTGAGAAATACAGAAACATTATGCAACAAAATAGCTTTATAAATATGACTTTGTGTCTTAAATCTTCTGCAAGAATGGGAATTTATCATGGAATATTTTTCAACAGCAACAGTACATTACATTCTTAAAGGGTATGTCCACCCTTGAAATAAATTTTTGTTATATCAATCCCCCTGTCCCCCCAGCCCCACCGCTATATTTTTTTTTATAGAAAGTCCCAACTTACTTACCTCCCTCTCCTCTTTCCTCCGCCGCACTGCCGGCCCTCTGCTTGAAAAATGCAAGCAGAGGGGCGGGACCGGCAGTCGCGCTCTGTGATTGGCTGAGCGGCAGCCAATCACGGACGCGGCTGCCGGTCATTCAGTGCGTGGAGGAAAGAGGGAGGTAAGTAATGTTTGCACTTTCTAATAAAATAAACATAGCGGTTGGGGGGGGGACAGGGGGATTATTCTAGCAAAAGGGATTTACACTAGGGGAGGAATCTTATCGGAGAGAGAGGGAGAGGGGGGAAGGGGGGAGGAGGCTGCAGTACACATGCCAAACTTCTCCCGGAGGCCAGGTAGGAGGCAGAGTCCTATATGGACTCTGCTATCCTCCTGGTGGGCAGTTTTTGGGACTTGGGGGGGGACTACAGGAAAACCTTATGGAGCTGGGATGTGAGGTGGGTTTTACTACACTACATGGTGGGCAGTAATAGGGGTGGATTATAGTTTTGGGGGTGGACATGCCCTTTAAAATAAATAAGCGCAATAAATAAACTTGCCAAACTATGCCAAAAAAACTCACAGATGTTTGCTTTCTTCCTAAATGCAGCAATCAGTTACTACCATGACAATTATGTCATGGACAATGACATACTGATTTTACCCAAAAAAGTTAGAATCATCAAACATGACGGTAAATTACAGTCAAACCTGCAAATCTGCAAATATGGTTGATTATCGTTGGACAGATCTGTTTGATCTAGACGCTGTGTACCAGGCCTTATAGAGAATGGATAAATAGATGAATGGAATACCACAGGAACAAGGTGTGGATCCTTAAAGGAACTGTAAACCTAAAAAATAAGTGTTTGCCAATCGTTTCTATTATTCACAGGGAGGTGAGAACGCTTATTCTCACCTCCCTGTGAATAATAGTTTGCTCAGGGGACACAGCCGAACTTACCTTACCTGGCGCTCCACTCGCTCCTTCTGATCTGACAGCCGCGTTGCCCCTGTCTCCCGACCACGCGCCTATCTTTGGCGCATGTGCGCCAATACAAAAGATAGGCATGTGATCGGGAGAGCAGGACAGCGCGGCTGTCAGTTCAGAAGGACCTGCGAGTGGAGCGCCAGGTAAGATAAGTTCGCGTGTGTCCCTGAGCAAACTATTACTCACAGGGAGGAGAGAATAAGCATTCTCACCTCCCTGTGAATAATAGAAACGATTGGCAAACACTTATTTTTTTTAAGTTTACAGTTCCTTTAAGGTTAAAGCAGAGCAAGGAATCGCAAACATAACAGGATAGGGACAGGAAGATACATGCCCTGTTAATCAGTGGGGGGGGCTAAAAAAAAAAGAAATTTATATTACAACCATTGATTTTTACTCTGGCAACCTCTAAAAAATACAGTAAACCTCATTAGCAAATTTCCTACCCACGTATTATCCTGTCTTTCAAGAAGAATAACATAGATTAGTTGAGTATTATATTCATAGCTGTATTTGTATAAAAGGGTTAAATAAATAATTTGATTTCAATATTTTCTATCCAGACCGACAATCTTGCATAATTACCAAATACCAAACTGCAAATGAAAACTTAAAGGGTAACTGTGGTCTTGAATTCTTCCAAACTAGTAAGAATTATATAAAAAGCCTTCCATCGTACCTTCAAAATAAAATCTAAATCACATCTCTAGATAAAATTTGTGAGAAGTTATTGCTGGAAAGCTTCCGCAATATTACTTCCTGCTTGAACACTTCCTGTTTTCAGCAATGTGACCAGCTTGTAGTCATGTGACCAGCCTGCCTACATTAATAGGCTCCTCTTCTCAACTGTCAATTTTTCCCCCCAGGTACTTCCTGATTTCCAACCTTTTTAGTAGAGAGCATCTTAGAAAGGGAGGTAGGATTGAGTAATCCTGACCCTAAGTTTTCTTTATTTACAGAGCAGCAGTGTGTTGAAAATAATTTTGTGGGCTTTTCTTTTACATCTGCCAACTTTCTGTCCAGTACATTATTATTCTACTGACACAGCAGAAACAGGAATATAGATGTTAATTAGAATAATATTTGAAGTTGAATAAAGACATATTTCCATCTAGTCCAACCTACTCAGAAATACACACATTTTTCCTGCCTAACGGTTTATCCAGAGGAAGGCAAAAAAAATGGTTATGGGAAATATCCCTGTATCCACTTTATGTATCAATTAGACATTAAGCCTGTTACATTACCGAGCACTAGTGTCCCAGTGTCCCAAGGCCATAGCCCCCCTCCTCCATGTCCCCTTAGTGTCCCAAGGCTAGGGCCCCCCCCCTCTGCCCCAAATCCAAACATCACTCTGTCCCAAAGCCAGAGTCCCCCCCCAGTCCAAATGCCAGAGTCCCCCCTCTGTCCCAAAAGGCAGAGACCCCCCTCTGTCCCAAAAGGCAGAGTTCCCCTCCCCTCTGTACCAAAGGAGTCTACTTTTTCTGCCGTCTGTTTCCATGCCTCCATGTGTGTTTCTTGCGTTTCTCACTTTAGTGGTGAATCAATTGTTTAAAATTAGCACCATTTTAAACAATAAGAACTTTTATTGAATAACCCCGTTTATTTTTAGAAACTCATCCTGCTTTTTTTTTTAACTATTCAGTGAACCTGCCATCACCATGTCCAATGCAAGACAATTCCATAGTTTTCCGAACCCTTCACGAACTTGAAGACTAACAGGGAGATGTAATAAAAGTTCTTATTGTTAAAAATGGTGCCAATTTTGTCCCAACCAATCAGATGTTAGCTTTCAAATGGTAAATAAAATCTGATGGTTGGGGCAAAATTAGCACCATTTTTAACGATAAGAATTTTTATTACATCTCCCTGTAAAAGTCTTTTCTTCCAGTCTTCAGTGATGTCCATAGGGCCTTTTCTAGCCATCTTAGTTACTTATTGAGATTCTACATTCCCCTATTTTCAACAGTAATGCCTAGAAACCACTACCACATTTTGTTGCAATTTCTGCATTTCAATGCAGAAATCGCAACCATTAAATCCCTTCGCTCTGCTGCTCCTCTTTATATTTCCTCTCTACTGTCCCCATTTGTTCCTGCCCATACCCTCCGCTCATCGCCAGCTTCTGTACAGACCTCCCACACCTAATGCTTCCTTACTCCTAAACCTTTCTCTCTCGTGGCTCCCATCTTCTGGAATTCTATTCCCCTCTCTCTACACCAAGAAACCTCAATTAGCAGGTTTAAATCTAGCCTCACGTCCTACCTATCTGGTAACCAGCACAGTATATGATTGTTTTATTTGCACTGCATATGTCTTACTCCAGCACTTATACCCATTCCATATTATTTGTATGTTACCCACATAACTACATTGTAAGCTCTACAGGGCAGGGATCTCCATTCCTCTTGTCGCAAAGCTCTAGCACTTATATTTATATAATTTATATATTTATGTACTGAACTATCTATGCATTTATCCCCCTTGTATGACTTTATTGTATTTTGTAACTGTAGAACGCTGCGTCCCCAAGTGGCACTTTATAAACAAACTATGCATACATTCATACAATTCAATGGGTGTTCCCCCCAGATGTGCCCAATCATGACAGGCTTCACAAAGTGAGGACTCTTATTGATAGCCTGTCTCAGCACTTTGCAAAGGTTTTCACCCCTTTACAGAACATCTGCATAGATGAGTCCCTTCAGCTTTTCAAAATGCAGCTATAATTACGGCAGTATATATAGCAATATATATTCCTAATGTGTCAAGGCTTGTTGCACTTATATCCATTTATACATATTTTATATATATGCTTTCTTAACCGATGTATGAAATTGTATTTAACTTAATTTAATTTTTATCTATCTGTATAATGGCTTGCACTTATCCCCTTGTTTGTATACTATACCCAAGTGGCGCTTTATGAATAAAATTAAACATACATACATACATAGTAAGCGTTTTTACTATGGGATAAAGTTCTATAAGCTCTGTGATAGAGAGCTTATAGGGTCCACATGTTAGTTTATGATTTATGAGGGCAAGGATTCACAATTGGAACCCCCTTATTGTCCACCAGATTTTACGGTTAGTGGCAAGATATTTTGGTAGCTCATTACTCCACTCTACTATACCCTTTTGTAGATAACTTTTATTCTAGTATCCCCTTATTCTGAGTCCTCTGCTGTTTAGACACCCCAGCCTGTGGCACCGTAAATCGTACTCGAAATGGGTTGCCCATACCTTTGCTGGACAAGAAATTGAAGCGAGAAGAGTCTTATGCTCTAAGAATCAAACAAACTCCTGGATATAAATTGTGTAATATCAAGCCTGTATTTATGCTAACTACAATCCATTATAAGTCAGTAATTGTAGAGTACAGAAGTGGTGGTAGACCTCCTAAAATCAAGCCACACTGTAGGAAAGAATACAGCAAATACATGTGTGGTGTAGACAAAACGGATCAAATCCAACATTTTTACAACGCCACCCGAAACTTAATGGCCTGGATCAAACAATGATCCATTTATCTTATGCAAATGGCCCTTTATAATTCATGTTATTTACAGGACATTGAGCCAGGGCCTGCATTGTCCTATTATAATTTCCAGTTGCAGCTTCTTCCTGCATTGTTGTTCGGTGATGTAGAGGAGGTTCTGGAGATGCCTGGCACTAATAACGTATCAAGATTGATAGGTAAGAATTTTATTCATCAGATTCCACCGACACCTAACAAACAACATCCCCAGAGATTTTAGGTGTTGTAGGCATACTTTCTACTGATGTATGGCAGGTTAGGTCCCTTTCCTTTTATGGTTGTAGTTATATTTGCTGTAATACACCAGTAACAGGGTGATGCGCTATGATGTATCTGCATGTATAACGTAGTTTGTGTAATAGTTTTTTATATGTGTTAAAATACACCAGTAACAGGTTGATGCGTTATAGTGTATGTGCATGTAAAACCTTTTTTTTTATATATGTGTTAACATCTGATTTATATCTTTGAGCAGTGCCACTATCCATTGCAGAGAAGAAGGAACGTCTCTTGAGCTGATGATAGACCTAAGTGAGGTAATGTATTAGGGCGCATGATATACTCTGTGGTGCGTAATGATACAGAGAATGAATTGATCACTTGATTTCTTCACTGATGCTACAATATCTCTTCCACCACATCAAAAGCTCAATTTCTAGCTCAGGCACGGAGGCACATACATTTTCTCTGGAAGGCACACGTATTGAGAAAAAGATAAACAATGGGGTGTTAAAAGATGAGATACAATAAGGAAAGGTGTGATGCACAATCCTCCAAGGGGTGATAAGTGGAGGGGAAATGGGGATAGTAAGATACACAATTGATCAGAAAGAAAGAGAGTATCGTCCTCTAGATTGTGAAGTGAAAATAATTAAAACATTATAATTTATTGGGTATACATTAAAAGTTATACAATACCCAAAATCACACTATTTTAAAAATTGAAATGGTGTACCACAACATAGGGTTTAAGATCAAGGGTATGAGACGAGTAAGGACTATCCAATATTTGTATATACTAGTCCTAAAACTCCGAAAGGGATGGGAGAAATCTTATTGGGTTATCTGGGGGTGGAGAGATTTCTCCCATCCCTTTTGTCTTTTAAGACATGCTGTTACATAGCTGAAGGTATGCAGATTCCAAAAATGTATAGTTTGCGGGAGGTATTTCCCAGGAAAGGGGGTGTTTAGTATTTAAAAAAATGCAAACATAGCCCAGAAGTTATGCATTGTCTACCTTTCAGGCTATTTGCTGGCCATATGTCTGTGTTCACTGATCTTTTTACATAGAACTGTGTCCAGAATTCTGCAGATATGAATAAAATAATTGCATAGTTACATAGCTAAAAGTGTGTAGAATCAAAAAATATATAGTTTGATGGTATTGTCTCCAAGGTGAAGTAGTAGCCTGAAAACATGAATAGTTGCCCTTAGAGACCCAACGTTATACTCTTGGTCCATTTGGGGCTAAATGCTGGTCAATTCTCCGTGTACACACACACGTGACCTACCATTTGATTCAGGACATTTGGGAGAATGATATTTAGTTTTTTTGCTTGTCAAGTGGGTTTACATGTGATTTCTAACTTTGAATTATCTTTTTCTTTCATTTTTTCCCAAAATCTTTTAGAAGCATTAAGTTCTATGGATTACTGCATCCAGAAATCTGCATATCTGTATGAAAGAATGGCACTGTTACATAGCTGAAGGTGTGTAGATGCCAAAAATATATAGTTTTTGGGAGGTATTTACAATTTTGGGGGTGTTTTGTTTAAAAAAAAGTAGAGCTTGTTCAAATTACTTCAAATTTTCACTTGGAATTACCATTGTGCAATGTGCACACATCTCATTTAGAGCAAATTGGTGGCCATGTCTCTGCACACCCACATATCTAACATACCGTTTGATTCAGGACATGTGGGAGTATGATATTTTACTTGCCAGGTAGGTTTAGGTATGATTTCTAACTCAGAATCATCTTTTTCTTTCATTTTTCCCCCAAAATCTTCTAGAAGCATTAAGTTCTATAGATTACTGCATCCAGAAATCAACATCCAGCCTGATGAAGTGGGCTTAGGACTCCCGAAAGCTTGCTATTTTTGTTTTCTAGTTAGCCAATAAAAGGTATCACAACTTCACTTTTATTCTCTTACTTAAGGCTAACATGGTACAAACCTCAACTATTGCATGTATGTATGAAAGAATGGAACCGTTACATAGCTGAGGTTGTGTAGATTCCAAAAATATTTAGTTTTTGAGAGTATTTCCAAGTTTCGGGGTGTTTTGTTTGAAAAAGGGTAGGCTGTTCAAAGTACAGAGCACTTTAGATTTTTCACTTGGAATTGCACTTATGCGCACATCCCATTTGGAGCTAATTGGTGGCTATGTCTCTGTGTACACCCACATGTGACATACCGTTTGATTCAGGACATGTGGGAGAATGATATTTAGGTTTTGTTTTTTTACTTGCCAAGTAGGTTTAGGTTTGATTTCTAACTTTGAATCATCTTTTCTTTCATTTTTCAGCAGTGTACATATTTAAAAGGGGAATGTTGGAGCGTATGAATAAAGGATGATGGGACCTGTAGTTCAGGTGGTAAAGGATGATGGGACCTGTAGTTCAGCCATTAGTAGTTCAAATATGAGCTTTTCATTATTAAAAAGTAAATAACTTTTTCGTGTAAAGGATGCTGGGATTAGTAGTCAATATCTACTCAGGTAAAACTACACCACCCATCATCCATTATCAAACAAAGTGATATAAAAATTGCAATACTAAGGGCAGCAATGAATGCCACAAGAATGCATGATTAATATTACCCTGGTTGATGGTTAAACTACACCACCCAGTATCCCTAAAGGTTCAGACACACGTGCGATCGCGGGTGCCGACCCGTGACACATGATGAACAACCGTTTTGCCCGATAATCGGCCCGTGTATGGGCACTTTATTAGCTGGAACGGAAGTTCGTTCGGAGATCGTTGCACGAACCGCTGGGCGGATCTCCGAACGAGCGACCGTTTTGCCCAATAAAGTGCCCATACACGGGTCAGCCCCCGCGATTGCATGTGTGTACGAACATTTAGGCTGTGGCCACACTATCAATGGACAGCAATGCATGTTTTCTGTAACCCACAATTTTTGTAAAAATCTGTTTGATCTGCCACACATTAAAATGAACTTGCGTGTGAGTGCATGCTGTTGGAAGCATGTAACAATAGTGCCAGTGTGGCCTAGCCCATACTAAACAAAGTAATTAGCAATCACCATTTTTGGTGCAAATAGCATGGGCTTCGATTCCCAAAAATAACAGGGATCGCAGTGCAAGTGGGCATCAATGCCCACAATGCCTCAGATTAAATGTACCTTTTGAATGGGGAATACTGTACAATATTGAATATGTTGCATATGTGATATTAATTTGACATAATTTATCCTTTTACATACACATTAACATCCCCCTAAAAACTAAATAATGCACCTAGCGTGAAATGCTTTTAATATGGTGTAGCTAACACCTGCCCACCCCCAGCCGCCACACTAGTTCTTTAAAAAAAGAAGCCAACTCATACTTACAGACCTTCTCTCCCGTGGCATATCCATTGCCATCAGCTGCGTCTGTGATTGGCTGCCTCTCAGCCAATCACAGAGGCGGCTGCCGGTCTGGCCCATTTGTGACTTCTTCCAAAGAGGGAGCCGTGGGAGAGAAGGGCTGTAAGTATGATTCTTTTTTTTTTTTTTAAAGAACTAATGCAACGGTTGGGGGTGGGCAGGGGTTAGCTACACCATATTAAAAGTTAAAAATTAGGATGGACATGCCCTTTAACCATTTCTCCATATACTATTAATTAAAGGGTATGTCCACCCTTTAAACCAACTTTCCCCATAATATAGATATTAGTCCCCCAGCCCCAACCGCATTACTATTATTGCAAAAAAATCCCCCCACCTTTCTCCTTCGCCGCACAATCCCGGCCCTCTGCTTGCATAGAACTGCAAGCAGGGGGTGGGACCGGCAGCCACGTCTGTGATTGGCTGAGAGGCAGCCAATCACAGACGGGGCTGCCGGTAGTGTAGAATGGCGAAGGAGAGAGGTAAGGTATGTTAAAATCGGGGGACTTTCTTGCTATAATAGTAATGCGGTTGGGGGACCAATAACTATATTATGGGAAAGGGTTTTAATGCTAGGGGGAGGGAGACCAAATTTGGATCGAGAGGGAGGGAGAGGGAGGGCTCTTCTGCGCATGGTAAAATTCTCCCGGAGGGGAGACAGGAGGCAGAGTCCTATATGGACTCTGCAGTACTCCTGGTGGCCAGTTTTTGTGACTTTGGGGAGGGATTACAGGGCAACCATTTGGATCTGGGATGTAAGGTAAGGATTTTTATACACTACAGAGTGGGGCCAGTAGTGGGGGGATTATAGTTTTGGGGGTGGACATGCCCTTTGTCTTATTCCCTTCCCTTCCACCAAGGACTCCTGCCCTCTCATCTGCTTGGGTTAAGCTAAACTTTATAAATATAACCTCCTAACCTCCTGCAACATGCAGAAAATTTACTGCAAAATGAATGGGCTTGGACAGGAAACATTGCAGAAATGTCAGGAGGTAAAACTGCTGAGCTTTTTAGAAATGAAGCTCTGTACATACACACGCTGAATTTCGCAAATGTATGGGCGCTCATCAGTTGATCTGTCCTGGTGGATCAAAAAACCTTATTCCTTTTATGTAAATTCTTACTGGTGTGATGTATGGAGCCTACTACACTATAGAAGGATTATTTCAAAACTGGAAAGACAGAACACATGGAGTTTTGGATACCTATCAGGACAGCCTGGGTGTTAATCCTTAGTTGATCATGAGACACATGAAACCACACAATGCCACCAGTGTTGGACTGGCCAACAGAGTTACAGGGGTTTTAGAAAACCACTAAAATTTTGCAACAGGACAGTAGGAAATGCATTTCAATAAACAACAAGAGTAAGATAGACATGTAAATAAGTGGTAATAGAGATTTGAAATTTTAGATGGGCCCCTAAACTCATCCTGGTGTGCCCCTGGTGTCCGATTTCCTGAGGGGCCCCAACAGTGCAGTCTGACACTGGAAGCCACAAAACTCAGAAGTTAAAAAACAACTGTATTGTCCAAGCTCCTATATATGTTAATTAATGGATTACATTAAAATACAAAAGCCTGGCCCGTTTCAAATGTTGCAAACCTGCAATTAATTATAGGCTTACATGTTTCCAGATCGGGTCAAACCTTTATGCATCAGACTTTCCAGGACTTGCCCCAGTCATGTGTGTATTAATTAACACAATTAAAGGGCACGTCCACCCCCAAAACTAAAATTTAACCCTATACTGGCCCCACTGTGTAGTGTAATAAATCCTTACCTTACATCTCTGCTCCAAATGGCTCTCCTGTAGTGCTTTCCCAAAGTCCAGGAAAGTGAAGAGCAGGAGCCTGTCTGCCTATGTAAAGGTCTCTGCCTATTCTGTGTCCTCTGGGAGGTTTGGAGACATGCGCAGGGGAGCAGATTCCCCCTCCTTCCATCCATCCACAACCATCGCGCTGGTATCTATTTCCTTCCTTAAAACCCCTTTTCTGTAGTGCAGCCTCCCCCATCCCAGCCCCAACCTCCCCCATCCCAGCCCCAACCGCATTGTCAGTTTTTAAAATAAATAGGCGATTACTTGCTTATCAGCCGTCTTTCCAGCGGCGTTCTCCATACCTGGCAGCCACGTCTGTGATTGGCTGCGTCTGTGACGCGGCTGCCGGTCCAGTCCCTAATGTTACTTCCCTTGCGCAAGTAACATTACGGGCCGAGGCCACGGAAACAAAGGCTGGTAAGTAAGTGATCTGATATTTTTTTTAAAAAAGGACAATGCGGTTGGGGCTGGGGGGAGGGTACACTACAGAAAAATATGGGTTTTAGGGTGGACATACCCTTTAATGTTAAAAACATAGTAAAGGGCATCAACTCTTACTTACACCTAATAACCCTTTACAAATATAATAGTAGTATAGTATAGCATTAAAGAAAGAATATTTAAGCTCAGAAACCATGTTCAAATACAATGTATCACATCAAACTCGATTTAGTGGTATACAAAGTAAATTTCTCTTAAAAGGTGTAACAGTTACTCAGTTAACTTCTACATGAAACTTCTCATAAATGTTCCCATTAATGTTGGATATGAGTTCATGATAAATAGTTAATACTTTTCATTCTTTAATAATATTACAATATATAATTAATTCACAATATATCCATGTATAGGGAGTCAATTTCAGTACAGATGATCATCATAAATTAACACATAATTATGGATAAATTTAGCCTACATAACCCGTTACAACAAATACTGAATTTAGTCCATTTGTAATTCGTATATGCAATTTCAAAATCCAGAATTCTTTTTGTTGTAACATTACTAAATAATATTAGTAAAGGGGTGTATCTAAGTCCTTAGAGAAAAAAGTATGAGAACAGAAATATTAATATGAAACATTAATAAATACAGTGGGGGTATAGACAGTAGTCTATATATAATAATATGAAAACGGCAAAAATAGAGTTAATATAAGAAAGGGGACAGTACCGGGAAAATTTGATGATATTAGAATGTAATTGCTAATGGAGCATGGGGTTGATATTTTGAGCAATTTGGCAAATTCAATCAAATTGTTCAAAATATTGAAAACCAACCACTCAACAATATCGAGCGGTTTATTGGAAAAATTAAGATAAGGCCAGATGGAAATTTTCTGCAGACCCCATTTCCTTGTCTCTTCACAGATTTCATCTGTGGAAAGATTGGCGGCTCAAGGAGGAGAGTTTCGAGCGGTTCTTATGGTCACATTTTCTTTTTCTAACATCTGCTTGTGTATGGCTAGCTTAAGATGTTTAGTCTGAACCTTAATAAGATGGAGAGATTGAGAGAGTCTGTTACCAAAGGTGTGAAGAGAAGCTAGAGACAAAACAGACAATAGGTAAAAGGAAGCTAATTACACAGAGGCAGAGATATAAAAGGAAGCTACAGATGCAGAAGCAAAGAGATCATAGGAATAGCCAACGTCTAATGAGGGGAAATGTGACAAAAGATGTATGAGGATCTATTTTTTTGAATACATGAAAAAATAGAAAAGCAATCAAAATGACAATGACCTTTTAAGACAGGCTTATATATTTCTGCCCCCCAATGCAAATTATGCATTACATAAGGTATTATGCACTTTTTTCAGTCTAATTCTATATAAATATATGATAATGTATCCGTGTAAAATAAGAATGATAGTCACAGAGGAATGCCGTGTCCATAAAAAAATGCGAGGCTGGGGCAAAGTGCCTTTATACAATTCATAGAACTCTAATGACACAAAGCTAAGTGACTTTCTTATTCTCCCTGTATTATGTTTTTGTGAGACATACAAAACAGCATCCCCTCCCCAGAGGGGAGGACCCAGAGCCGCTCCGCCCACAAATCTTTGCAGACTGCTGGTGACTGGGAGGGAGGGGAGGAGTCAGAGTGAGAGTTCCGTAGCTGCAGCCTGTGTGAGATTGTGACGTAAGCTCTGCTCTGCTTCTAACAGTGAGTCAGAAACCTCCTGCTCAGGACACACACACACGGACACAGGGACGCACACTTGCATTTTATTATATAGGCTGGGTTGTGGGATCGGTTGCACCGACAGGTCAATAGCACCAAACAGTCAGACTGAAATACCCATCAATAAATGGTTTTATCACTCCAAAGCTAATTTGATCAAAAGATAATCTGGGTACACAATGGCTGATATTTCAGACTAATTGATCATACATCCCAATATTTTAGTCTATACTTTCAAAGCATTCATCACCCTGGTGTTTGGACAAGTTAGTACATCAAAGGCGATTGTACACATTTTAAAATGCTGCATACGTGGTTGGGCATAAATATCAGTGCTACCACTTTAATTCCGACTAACAGAATAACAATCGATTAACCTGCAGAATAGAATTATTAGATTTAATTCATCCCATGTGTACCACACCTAATATATAATCAACTAACTTTTTGAGAAGAGTAAATATACATTATGAGATATCTTATTACAATCATACCTTACCAGTACACATTTATATTGCATTTTTTAAAATTGCTTTTACTATGCACTATTAGAAGTTTCCTCTGCTTAATTCAAAGCAGTAAGAAGTAGCTAAGCCTTAAGGTGCCCATACATACAGCTTACCTGCCAGATCAATCATGCCACACACAATCAACCGCCTTGCCAGATATTCTTTGCGACCCACATACGATTGCAAAATGAATAAATACAGGCAGGACTTTACAATTGTATGTCGGCCGCAAAGAAGATCCGGCAAAGCGGTTCTGGTGCATTTGATTGTGTGACGCATGATCGGTCTGGCAGGGAAGCTGTATATATGGGCACCTTAAGGTTGAAAACCCCAGCTATAAAATGAACTGAGGGAATGCAATAAAGTACTCTGTAGGCAGAAATCTACCGAACACGGTTAATTTTAAGTTTAAAGTTTTGATTGGTGAGTGCAGTAAAAAGTTTTGATTGGTCAGTGTACTATAAAATAACCCTTGGCTAGAACTGGAGTGACCAGGGCCGTTTTTAGGCATAGGTCACCTAGGCAAAGAACTAGGGTGCCTACGTTGATCCAGGGCACCTATTCTTCTTCCTGGCATCTCCCTGTCAGCTTTTACTTGCTGTGTTTATCTGCTCTCCTTGTTCTGCTGTAATCTGCAACATTGTATCTAGTACAGAGCCTGAACTCCACACACTCTACATAGCAACAAATGTTGCAATTTGCAAATGAACTGAAGGTGAAGGAAGCAGGGGGGAGGATGAGCTCAGCTAATAACAGGAGAACAGTTCTAAAAGGGCAAGTAAAAGCTGCTGCAGACTTTATAACAGTGGCCCCTGTGACTAGCAGCCATGAGATCCCTATCCCTGTCTCTTCCTTCCTTCCATCCAACTCTCCAATTAGAACTTAGAGTAGGTGAGGAGTGAACAATTAAATGGAGGTGGAAAGCAGGTACATAATGTATATTATGTCAATGCTGGCAGCTGAAAGGGTTAAAGGTAATACTGGGCTGGCACTGAAGTGTTAATAGGAAAGTCTGTTGGAATTGAATGGTTCATGGTAATACTCTTCTGGCACTGAAAGTGTTAATGGCAATACTATGGGGAAGTCTGTTGGCACTGAAGGGTTAATAGCAATTCTCTGGAAAGGTGCTGGCACTTAAAGTATTAATAGTAAAGTCTGCTGGCACTAAAGGGTTAATGGTAATGTTCTGCTGGCACTGAAATTATTAATGCCAATATTCTTGGAAAAGCACTGAAAGAGTAAAACATCTTAGATCTCACCAAATTTTCCCTGTTCTGCCCTACCCAGCTGGAAACAATTTCTGGGGAGAACACTGGTGCCACATACCGCACATCCACTGAAACCTATCCTGTCCTTCCTATCAGTATTTCATTGGTGGCCAGTGTCGCTGCATTCATACAAAAGTATGTATACACGCCCGCCTCACCTGGTACAGCGTGTGCCTCTTACCAACTAGTAAAGCGGTTCCACTAAAGAACAGTCGCAGCAGATGGTGTCAGAAGCAGAAGGAGGAAACCCAGCTGTAGTTTTACAGGCTAAGATTTTAGGGTTTTTTTTTTTTTTTTGGGGGGGGGGGTGTCTCACGAAGGTGGGAGGGCGCCTAGGGCACTAAAATGGCTAGAAACTGGAAGTGACTAAGCATTTCTTAGAAAGTGGTCTGTAATTGGGGTTACCTTGTTAACGAAGACACTAAGCAGGAAGAAACCCGATATGATGGAGCTATAACACTAATCCCTGCTTCCCCTGACATATCTACTGTTTCAAGTGGGAATAGCAGGGGTGGCATCCTGACCCTACTGCTCAGGCACCTCACGTCATACAGCCTGCTGTTCTTAAAGGGCATGTCCAGCCTAAAATGAAGTCAGCTTAGAAATGTTTATCAACCCCCCAAACCTAGGTTTCTCATTATCCTTAAGTTTGAAAGATTCCCCTAAAGTTTGTTACCTAACCTAGTCCCTCAACGCTCCTCCTCTGCTCTGCGGCTGATAGTAAACTTCCTTATTGCGGCTGTTAGTAAAGGCGCAACGTGCAGTCATGCCTAATTGTCTGATAGCTGCAACCAGGAAGTCGCTGTTAGTGCAGAAGCCCTCTGCTCCTGATTTTGCTCAAACAACTTTAAAGGGCATGTCCACCCCCAAAACTATAATCCCCCCAACTACTGGCCCCACCATGTAGTGTAGTCTAATCCTTACCTCACATAACAGCCTCCATAGGGTTCTCCTGTAGTCCAGCCCCAAGTCCCAAAAACTGCCCACCAGGAGGCTAGCAGAGTCCATATAGGACTCTGCCTCCTACTGGCCTCCGGGAGAAGTTTGGCATGCGTACTGCAGCCCTTCTCCCCCTCCCTCCCCCTTCCTCTCCCTCTCCCGATTCCCTCCCCCTAGCGTAATGTCTTTATATATAAGATTCCCCAGGGCTCCCAGCCCCAACCGCAATATTTGTATCTTCAGAAAGCTCCCCAAACTTTACTTACCTCTCCTCTTTCTCCGGCGAAGTGAGCTGCCGGCAGCCGCGTCCGTGATTGGCTGCCGCTCAGCCAATCACAGACGCGGCTGCCGGTCCCGCCCCTCTGCTTGCATTTTCTCGCAAGCAGAGGGCCGGGAGCGCGGTGGAGGAAAGAGGGGAGGTAAGTAGAGTTTGGGGGGCTTTCTGAAGATACAAGTATAGCGGTTGGGGCTGGGAGCCCTTGGGGAAACTTATGCAAAAAAATCTTTTTTTGGGTGGACATAGCCTTTAATACAGGAGCAGGGGGCTGGGTTAGCTAAGTCACTTCAGGGGAATCTTTAGAACTTATGGATAATGCGAAACCTAGGTTTGGGGGAGGGGGGTGTTAAACATTTCTAAGCAAACTTTATTTTAGGCTGATCTTGCCCTTTAAAGGGCAAGTCCAGCCCCAAAATTAAAACTTACATACAGGTAAATGGGTTAGCTAAGTCACTTCAGGGGAATCTTTAGAACTTATGGTAATGCGAAACCTAGGTTTGGGGAGGGGGGTGTTAAACATTTCTAAGCAAACTTTATTTTAGGCTGATCTTGCCCCTGTTTAAAAAAACATAGAAGCTTGTTCAAATTACTTCAAATTTTCACTTGGAATTACCATTGTGCAATGTGCACACATCTCATTTAGAGCATTGTGGCCCATGTCTGCACACCCACATATCTAACATACCGTTTGATTCAGGACATGTGGGAGTATATATTTACTTGCCAGTAGGTTTAGGTATGATTTCTAACTCAGAATCATCTTTTTCTTTCATTTTTCCCCCCAAAATCTTCTAGAAGCTTAATTCTATAGATTACTGCATCCAGAATCAACATCCAGCCTGATGAAGTGGGCTTAGGACTCCCGAAAGCTTGCTATTTTTGTTTTCTAGTTAGCCAATAGTATCAACACTTCACTTTTATTCTCTTCCTTAAGGCTAACATGGTACAAACCTCAACTATTGCATGATGTATGAAAGAATGGAACCGTTACATAGCTGGGTTTGTAGATTCCAAAATATTTAGTTTTTGAGAGTATTTCCAAGTTTCGGGGTTTTGTTGAAAAGGGTAGGCTGTTCAAAGTACGAGCACTTTAGATTTTTCACTTGGAATTGCACTTATGCGCACATCCCATTTGGAGCTAATTGGTGGCTATGTCTCTGTGTACACCCACATGTGACATACCGTTTGATTCAGGACATGTGGGAGAATGATATTTAGGTTTGTTTTTTTACTTGCCAAGTAGGTTTAGGTTTGATTTCTAACTTTGAATCATCTTTTCTTTCATTTTTCAGCAGTGTAATATTAAAAGGGAATGTTGGAGCGTATGAATAAAGGATGATGGGACCTTGTAGTTCAGGTGGTAAAGGATGATGGGACCTGTAGTTCAGCCATTAGTAGTTCAAATATGAGCTTTTCATTTTAAAAAGTAATAACTTTTTCGTGTAAGGATGCTGGGATTTAGTCAATATCTACTCAGTAAAACTACACCACCCATCATCCATTATCAAACAAAGTGATATAAAAATTGCATACTAAGGGCAGCAATGAATGCCACAAGAATGCATGATTAATATTACCCTTGTTGATGGTTAACTACACACCCACCCAGTATCCCTAAAGGTTCAGACACACGTGCGATCGCGGTGCCGACCCGTGACACATGATGAACACACCGTTTTTCGCCCGATAATCGGCCCGTGTATGGGCACTTTATTAGCTGGAACGGAAGTTCTTTCGAGATCGTTGCACGAACCGCTGGGCGGATCTCCGAACGAGCGACCGTTTTGCCCAATAAAGTGCCCATACCCGGGTCAGCCCCCGCGATTGCATGTGTGTACGAACATTTAGGCTTGGCCACACTATCAATGGACGCAATGCATGTTTTCTGTAACCCACATTTTTGTAAAAATCTGTTTGATCTGCCACACATTAAAATGAACTTGCGTGTGAGTGCATCTGCTGTTGGAAGCATGTAACAATAGTGCCAGTGTGGCCTAGCCCATACTAAACAAAGTAATTAGCAATCACCATTTTTGGTGCAAATAGCATGGGCTCTTCGATTCCCAAAATAACAGGGATCGCAGTGCAAGTGGCATCATGCCCACAATGCCTCAGATTAAATGTACCTTTTGAATGGGGAATACTGTCACAATATTGAATATGTTTGCATATGTGATATTAATTTGACATAATTTATCCTTTTACATACACATTAACATCCCCCTAAAACTAAATAATGCACCTAGCGTGAAATGCTTTTAATATGGTGTAGCTAACACCTGCCCACCCCACGCCGCCACACTAGTTCTTTAAAAAAAGAAGCCAACTCATACTTACAGACCTTCTCTCCCTGGAATATCCATTGCCATCAGCTGCGTCTGTGATTGGCTGCCTCCAGCCATCACAGAGGCGGCTGCCGGTCTGGCCCATTTGTGACTTCTTCCAAAGAGGGAGCCGTGGGAGAGAAGGGCTGTAAGTATGATTCTTTTTTTTTTTTTAAAGAACTAATCCAACGGTTGGGGTGGGCAGGGGTTAGCTACACCATATTAAGTTAAAAATTAGGATGGAATGCCCTTTAACCATTTCTCCATATACTATTAATTAAAGGGTATGTCCACCCTTTAAACCAACTTTCCCAATAATATAGATATTAGTCCCCCAGCCCCAACCGCATTACTATTATTGCAAAAAATCCCCCCACCTTTCTCCTTCGCCGCACAATCCCGGCCCTCTGCTTGCATAGAACTGCAAGCAGGGGGTGGGACCGGCAGCCACGTCTGTGATTGGCTGAGAGGCAGCCAATCACAGACGGGGCTGCCGGTAGTGTAGAATGGCGAAGGAGAGAGGTAAGTATGTTAAAATCGGGGGACTTTCTTGCTATAATAGTAATGCGGTTGGGGGGACCAATAACTATATTATGGGAAAGGGTTTTAATGCTAGGGGGAGGGAGACACAATTTGGATCGAAGGGAGGAAGAGGAGGGCTCTTCTGCGCATGGTAAAATTCTCCCGAGGGGAGACAGGAGGCAGAGTCCTATATGGACTCTGCAGTACTCCTTGTGCCAGTTTTTGTGACTTTGGGGAGGGATACAGGGCAACCATTTGGATCTGGATGTAAGGTAAGGATTTTTATACACTACAGAGTGGGGCCAGTAGTGGGGGGATTATAGTTTTGGGGGTGACATGCCCCTTTGTCTTATTCCCTTCCCTTCCACCAAGGACTCCTGCCCTCTCATCTGCTTGGGTTACTAAACTTTATAATATAACCTCCTAACCTCCTGCAACATGCAGAAAATTTACTGCAAAATGAATGGGCTTGGACAGGAAACATGCAGAATGTCAGGAGGTAAAACTGCTGAGCTTTTTAGAAATGAAGCTCGGTACATCCAAACCTGATTCTGCGCATGTATGGGCGCTCATCAGTTGATCTTCCGGTGGTCAAAAAACCTATTCCTTTTATGTAAATCTTACTGGTGTAGGAGGAGCCTACTACACATAGAAGGATTTTTCAAAACTAAAGACAGAACACGGAGTTTTGGTATACCACAGGACGTCCGTGTGAATCCTTAGTGATCATGAGACACATGAACCACACAATGCCACCAGGGTTGGACGCCAACAGAGTTACAGGGGTTTATAGAAAACCACTAAATTTTGCAACAGGACATTAGGAATTCATGTCTAATCTCGTAACATAGAGTGATAGACTGTAAAAAGTGGTAAAGAGATTGAAATTTTAGATGGGCCCCTAAACTCATCCTGGGTGCCCTGGTGTCGATTTCCTGAGGGGCCCCAACAGTGCAGTCTGACACTGGAAGCCACAAACTCAGAAGTTAAAAAACACTGTATTGTCCAGCTCCTTATATGTTAATTAATGGATTACATTAAAATACAAAGCCTGGCCCGTTTCAAATGTTGCAAACCTGCAATTAATTATAGGCTTACATGTTTCCAGATCGGGTCAACCTTTATGCATCAGACTTTCCAGGACTTGCCCCAGTCTGTGTGTATTAATTAACACAATTAAGGCACGTCCACCCCCAAAACTAAATTTAACCCTATACTGCCCCACTGTGTAGTGTAAAAATCCTTACCTTACATCTCTGCTCCAAATGGCTCTCCTGTAGTGCTTTCCCAAAGTCCAGGAAAGTGAAGAGCAGGAGCCTGTCTGCCTATGTAAAGGTCTCTGCCTATTCTGTGTCCTCTGGGAGGTTTGGAGACATGCGCAGGGGAGCAGATTCCCCTCCTTCCATCCATCCACAACCATCGCGCTGGTATCTATTTCCTTCCTTAAACCCCTTTTCTGTAGTGCAGCCTCCCCCATCCCAGCCCCAACCTCCCCCATCCCAGCCCCAACCGCATTGTCAGTTTTTAAAATAAATAGGCGATTACTTGCTTATCAGCCGTCTTTCCAGCGGCGTTCTCCATACCTGGCAGCCACGTCTGTGATTGCTGCGTCTGTGACGCGGCTGCCGGTCCAGTCCCTAATGTTACTATCCCTTGCGCAAGTAACATTACGGGCCGAGGCCACGGAAACAAAGGCTGGTAAGTAAGTGATCTGAATTTTTTTTTAAAAAGGACAATGCGGTTGGGGCTGGGGGAGGTACACTACAGAAAATATGGGTTTTAGGTGGACAACCCTTTAATGTTAAAAACATAGTAAAGGGCATCAACTCTTACTTACACCTAATAACCCTTTACAAATATAATAGTAGTATAGTATAGCATTAAAGAAAGAATATTTAAGCTCAAAAACCATGTTCAAATACAATGTATCACATCAAACTCGATTTAGTGTATACAAAGTAAATTTCTCTTAAAAGGTGTACATTTACTCGTTAACTTCTACATGACTTCTCATAAATGTTCCCATTAATGTTGATATGAGTTCATGATAAATAGTTAATACTTTTCATTCTTAATAATATTACAAATATAATTAATTCACAATATATCCATGTATAGGGAGTCATTTCAGTACAGTGATCATCATAAATTAAACACATAATTATGGATAAATTTAGCCTACATAACCCGTTACAACAAATACTGAATTTATCCATTTGTAATTCGTATATGCAATTTCAAAATCCAGAATTCTTTTTGTTGTAACATTACTAAATAATATTAGTAAGGGGTGTATCTAAGTCCTTAAGAAAAAAAGTATGAGAACAGAAATATTAATATGAAAACATTAATAAATACAGTGGGGGTATAGACAGTAGTCTATATATAATAATATGAAAACGGCAAAAATAAGTTAATATAAGAAAGGGGACAGTACCGGAAAATTTGATGATATTAGAATGTAATTGCTATGGAGCATGGGGTTGATATTTTGAGCAATTTGGCAAATTCAATCAAATTGTTCAAAATATTGAAAACCAACCACTCACACAATATCGAGCGGTTTATTGGAAAAATTAGATAAGGCCAGATGGAAATTTTCTGCAGACCCCATTTCCTTGTCTCTTCACAGATTTCATCTGGGAAAGATTGGCGGCTCAAGGAGGAGAGTTTCGAGCGGTTCTTATGGTCACATTTTCTTTTTCTAACATCTGCTTGTTATGGCTAGCTTAAGATGTTTAGTCTGAACTTAATAAGATGGAGAGATTGTGAGAGTCTGTTACCAAAGGTGTGAAGAGAAGAGACAAAAACAGACAATAGGTAAAAGGAAGCTAATTACACAGAGGCGAGATTAAAAGGAAGCTACAGATGCAGAGCAAAGAGATCATAGGAATAGCCACCGTCTAATGAGGGGAAATGTGACAAGATGTATGAGGATCTATTTTTTTGAATACATGAAAATAGAAAAAAGCAATCAAAATGACAATGACCTTTTAAGACAGCCTTTATATTTCTGCCCCCCAATGCAAATTATGCATACATAAGGTATTATGCACTTTTTTCAGTCTAATCTATATAA
Organism: Hymenochirus boettgeri; assembly: GCA_019447015.1. Taxonomy (NCBI): domain Eukaryota; kingdom Metazoa; phylum Chordata; class Amphibia; order Anura; family Pipidae; genus Hymenochirus; species Hymenochirus boettgeri. The sequence continues at coordinate 110,344,702 of CM033472.1, forward strand.
ATATATGATAATGTATCCGTGTAAATAAGAATGATAGTCACAGAGAATGGCCGTGTTCCATAAAAAAATGCGAGGCTGGGGCAAAGTGCCTTTACATTCATAAACTCTAATGACACAAGCTAAGTGACTTCTTATTCTCCCTGTATATGTTTTTGTGAGACATACAAAACAGCATCCCCTCCCCAGAGGGAGGACCCCCGAGCCGCTCCGCCCACAAATCTTTGCAGACTGCTGGTGACGGGAGGGAGGGGAGGAGTCAGAGTGAGAGTTCCGTAGCTGCAGCCTGTGTGAGATTGTGACGTAAGCTCTGCTCTGCTTCTAACAGTGAGTCAGAAACCTCCTGCTCAGACAACACACACACGGACCAGGGACGCACACTTGCATTTTATTATATAGGCTGGGTTGTGGGATCGGTTGCACCGACAGGTCAATAGCACCAACAGTCAGACTGAAATACCCATCAATAAATGGTTTTATCACCACTCCAAAGCTAATTTGATCAAAAGATAATCTGGGTACACAATGGCTGATATTTCAGACTAATGATCATACATCCCAATATTTTAGTCTATACTTTCAAGCATTCATCACCCTGGTGTTTGGACAAGTATTACAATCAAAGGCGATTGTACACACATTTTAAAATGCTGCATACGTGGTTGGCATAAATATCAGTGCTACCACTTTAATTCCGACTAACAGATAACAATCGATTAACCTGCAGAATAGAATTATTAGATTTAATTCATCCCATGTGTACCACACCTAATATATAATCACCTAACTTTTGAGAAGAGTAAATATACATTATGAATATCTTATTACAATCATACCTTACCAGTCCATTTATATTGCATTTTTTAAAATTGCTTTTACTATGCACTATTAGAGTTTCCTCTGCTTAATTCAAAGCAGTAGAAGTAGCTAAGCCTTAAGGTGCCCATACATACAGCTTACCTGCCAGATCAATCATGCCACACACAATCAACCGCCTTGCCAATTTCTTGGCGACCCACATACGATTGCAAATGAATAAATACAGGCAGGACTTTACAATTGTATGTCGGCGCGCAAGAAGATCCGGCAAAGCGGTTCTGGTGCATTTGATTGGTGTGACGCATGATCGGTCTGGCAGGGAGCTGTATTATTGGGCACCTTAAGGTTGAAAACCCCAGCTATAAAATGAACTGAGGAATGCAATAAAGTACTCTGTAGGCAGAAATCTACCGAACACGGTTAATTTTAAGTTTAAGTTTTGATTGGTGAGTGCAGTAAAAAGTTTTGATTGGGTTGTACTATAAAATAACCCTTGGCTAGAACTGGAGTGACCAGGGCCGTTTTTAGGCATAGGTCACCTAGGCAAAGAACTAGGGTGCCTACGTTATCCAGGGCACCTATTCTTCTTCCTGGCATCTCCCCTGTCAGCTTTTACTTGCTGTGTTTATCTGCTCTCCTTGTTCTGCTGTAATCTGCAACATTGTATCTAGTACAGAGCCTGAACTCCACACACTCTACATACAACAAATGTTGCAATTTGCAAATGAACTGAAGGTGAGGAAGCAGGGGGGAGGATGAGCTCAGCTAATACAGGAGAACAGTTCTAAAAGGGCAAGTAAAAGCCTGCAGACTTTATAACAGTGGCCCCTGTGACTAGCAGCCATGAGATCCCTATCCCTGTCTCTTCCTTCCTTCCATCCCTCTCCAATTAGAACTTAGAGTAGGTGAGGAGTGAACAATTAATGGAGGAGACATGGAAGCAGGTACATAATGTATATTATGTCAATGCTGGCAGCTGAAAGGGTTAAAGGTAATACTGTGCTGGCACTGAAAGTGTTATAGGAAAGTCTGTTGGCATTGAATGGTTCATGGTAATACTCTTCTGGCACTGAAAGTGTTAATGGCAATACTATGGGGAAGTCTGTTGGCACTGAAGGGTTAATAGCAATTCCTCTGGAAAGGTGCTGGCACTTAAAGTATAATGTAAAGTCTGCTGGCACTAAGGGTTATGGTAATGTTCTGCTGGCACTGAAATTATTAATGCCAATATTCTTAAAAGCACTGAAAGAGTAAAACATCTTAGATCTCACCAAATTTCCCTGTTCTCGCCTACCCAGCTGGAAACAATTTCTGGGAGAACACTGGTGCCACATACCGCACATCCACTGAAACCTATCCTGTCCTTCCTATCAGTATTTCATTGGTGGCCAGTGTCGCTGCATTCATACAAAAGTATGTATACACCGCCCGCCTCACCTGGTACAGCGTGTGCCTCTTACCAACTAGTAAAGCGTCCACTAGACAGTCGCAGCAGATGGTGTCAGAACAGAAGGAGAAACCCAGCTGTAGTTTTCAGGCTAAGATTTTAGGGTTTTTTTTTTTTTGGGGGGGGGGGGTGTCTCACGAAGGTGGGAGGGCGCCTAGGGCACAAAATGGCTAGAAACTGGAAGTGACTAAGCATTTCTTAGAAAGTGGTCTGTAATTGGGGTTACCTTGTTAACGAAGACACTAAGCAGGAAGAAACCCGATATGATGGAGCTATAACACTAATCCCTGCTTCCCCTGACATATCTACTGTTTCAAGTGGGAATAGCGGGGTGGCATCCTGACCCTACTGCTCAGGCACCTCACGTCATACAGCCTGCTGTTCTTAAGGGCATGTCCGCCTAAAATGAAGTCAGCTTAGAAATGTTTATCAACCCCCCAAACCTAGGTTTTCTCATATCCTTAAGTTTGAAAGATTCCCCTAAAGTTGTTACTCACCTAGTCCCTCAACGCTCCTCCTCTGCTCGCGGCTGATAGTAAACTTCCTTATTGCGGCTGTTAGTAAAGGCGCAACGTGCAGTCATGCCTAATTGTCTGATAGCTGCAACCAGGAAGTCGCTGTTAGTGCAGAAGCCCTCTGCTCCTGATTTTGCTCAAACAACTTAAAGGGCATGTCCACCCCCAAAACTATAATCCCCCCAATCCACTACTGGCCCCACCATGTAGTGTAGTCTAATCCTTACCTCACATCCCAGCTCCATAGGGTTCTCCTGTAGTCCAGCCCCAAAGTCCCAAAAACTGCCCCCAGGAGCTAGCAGAGTCCAATAGGACTCTGCCTCCTACCTGGCCTCCGGGAGATTTTGGCATGCGTACTGCAGCCCTTCTCCCCCTCCCCCCCCTCCCTCTCCCTCTCCCTCCTCTCCGATTCCCCCCCCTAGCGTAATGTCTTTATATATAAGATTCCCCAGGGCTCCCAGCCCCAACCGCAATATTTGTATCTTCAGAAAGCTCCCCAAACTTTACTTACCTCCTCTTTCCTCCGGCGAAGTGAGCTGCCGGCAGCCGGGTCCGTGATTGGCTGCCGCTCAGCCAATCCAGACGCGGCTGCCGTCCCGCCCCTCTGCTTGCATTTTCTCGCAAGCAGAGGGCCGGGAGCGCGGTGGAGAAAGAGGGGAGTAAGTAGAGTTTGGGGGCTTTCTGAAGATACAAGTATAGCGGTTGGGCTGGGACCCTTGGGGAAACTTATGCAAAAAAAAAAATCTTTTTTTGGGTGGACATAGCCTTTAATACAGGAGCAGGGGGCTGGGTTAGCTAAGTCACTTCAGGGGAATCTTAGAACTTATGGATAATGCGAAACCTAGTTTGGGGAGGGGGGTGTTAAACATTTCTAAGCAAACTTTATTTTAGGCTGATCTTCGCCCTTTAAAGGGCAGTCCACCCCCCCAAAATTAAACTTACATACAGGTAAATCACACCAACATTAGTTACTTTAAATAAAATTATACCAAAAATCCATCTAAGAAATGTTATACACTCTGTAAGCCTGAGCTTCAATAGCTTCAGGCATTGACTCTGCTGCTGATGAGTTTCACCTCTAGGCTAATGATACTGACCTCACTCTCTGAACCTGACCAGCGTTAATTTACCCAAACACACATGGGCTAATCAGCAGCAAACCATGGCACCCTGGTTCAATCCAAATTGATTTACAAAGACTAGTAATGGATACAAATGGGATTAGATGCTTTTACATTTAATAATTTTCTCTTTGTAGAGGATCTGTAGAAAATTATTTAAATCAATTGCTGGTAGGGATGATTTCTGTAGTATAGCTAGCTCTTAGCGTGGTAATGTAAGTGGTGTCACCTGTAAGTCATTCCAGGTTCATGATCAAAGCACTCCTTATAAGTTAGTTTCATAGTGATTTTCCATGTCAGCTTTGCAGACACCTTTCACCAACCTACTGCAGATGTGCGAGGTACTGGCCAATCATTACTTACTTATTACTACCCTCCATGCAGTTATTGGACATTATTTTTCATACCTCCAGCCTTAAAGGAATAGTTCACTTCAATAGTGAACTATTACTTTTCTACATTGATTGAAGCCCGGGAGGTTAAGGAGCTATGCCTTACCTCCTGTTCTTCAATCAATTTTTAGATAGCCAGGAACGAACCTAAGAAGAGCTTACCTTTCACGCAATCCAGCGGGGACGCTCTTACACTATAACGCTCATGCACGATAATGCGCGTTATTGTATAACAGAAGCAATAAGCAGTCGGGAATTTCAGAGCGGCCCCTCTGGATCGTGTGAAAGGTAAGATCTTCTGAAGTTTGTTCCTGGCTATCTAAACATTAATTGAAGAACGGGAGGTAAGGGATAGCTCCTTAACCTCCCTGGCTTTAATCAATGTAGAAAAGGTAAGTGGTGTCACCTGTAAGTCATTCCAGGTTCATGATCAAAGCACTCCTTATAAGTTAGTTTCATAGTGATTTTCCATGTCAGCTTTGCAGACACCTTTCACCAACCTACTGCAGATGTGCGAGGTACTGGCCAATCATTACTTACTTATTACTACCCTCCATGCAGTTATTGGACATTATTTTTCATACCTCCAGCCTTAAAGGAATAGTTCACTTCAATAGTGAACTATTACTTTTCTACATTGATTGAAGCCCGGGAGGTTAAGGAGCTATGCCTTACCTCCTGTTCTTCAATCAATTTTTAGATAGCCAGGAACGAACCTAAGAAGAGCTTACCTCAGCAATCCAGCGGGGACGCTCTTACACTATAACGCTCATGCCGATAATGCGCGTTATTGTATAACAGAAGCAATAAGCAGTCGGGAATTTCAGAGCGGCCCCTCTGGATCGTGTGAAAGGTAAGATCTTCTGAGTTTGTTCCTGGCTATCTAAACATTATTGAAGAACGGGAGGTAAGGGATAGCTCCTTAACCTCCCTGGCTTTAATCAAGTAGAAAAGGGATAGTTCACTATTGCAGGGAACTATTCTTTAAATTTCAGATAAGACAATCAGGTTAAAGGGCAACTATAGTGAAAAAAAAACTTTGTCTGTATACAATGTATAGATCACTTGTATAAGTGCCTTACTTTCATGTTTCTGTGTGGCTTCGTTTTCTCACACTGGCAGAAGTTTGTACCAAGCTGTGTAGGCCCCCTCCCTCTCTGTCTACTCCCCTCAAGCAGTGACGGGCTGTATACAGAGTCCTAGCATTGTCAGTTGAAAGGACTTTAAATGAAGTGCTGACATCGTTGACCCTCCCTTCCAGAGCTAGATGCAAGCAATCAAAGTGTGGAATAAAGTAGCAATATGCTGAAGGGAGGGGCAGAGGGGAGAGAGGAGGACAAGTGGTGCTGAGATTCTTTACAAGTAAGTTACTGAACTCTGCCTGGTCTCTAACTTTGCTAATTGTTATTTACTTTTTACCTTAGTTTTAAAGGGCAAGTCCAGCCCCAAAATTAAAACTTACATACAGGTAAATCACCCCCCAAAACCTTAAACGGTAATAGTTTGAAATGTGAAATATATAAGCTTAACCTGAAATCCTGCACAATGCCCTTTTTCTGCTTCCTGGTTCTTCCAGTTAGCAATTGTCAGTTATGGATTTGACAGTTGACATCACAGCCAATGACTGAATGTTAATCCCCTATCTGCCTCTTCTGAGCATGCCCAGGCTCAGTACAGGCTCAGTACAGGTTTCTAAATGGCTCAGTTTCCATGAGGCCTCCAGAAGCATAGCAGGCATACAGTAATGAATTCATAGGACAAACTATGATATATCAACATATTTTAAAGAGGCCATTCTTTCTAAAAGATTTTCTTATGAGGTTGGAGTTGCCCTTTAAGCAAGCCCCGGCAGTTACTGGCAGCCATGTAACGGATAAATATACACAATCCAATGTTTTTCATTTAGAAAGGCGATTAAGTTCATACAGTTTTGTTAATTTAGTAAATATTGCTAAGCCTGCAGCTGTTCCTGTTAATATATTGGTTACCATGGCAGCTACAAGGCCTGCTGTCTGTGGTAAATGTTTGGAGGTTAAGTTGAAGTTCAACTACTACTCCAGCCTGCACAACTGTTGACTCAGCTGCATTTAATACTAATGTCTCTTTGTCTAAGCACCTTAGGACAGCTATCAGGGAAAAGATAGCTATTGTTATTTTACGGATAAGCTTTTAAGACAAAATATTCTGATGGAAATAGACCAGTTGCCCACACGTTTTCTAACTGGCTTCCAGCCTTCTCTATATATGAAAATCTACTATACAATAAGCAGGGCCGGTTCTAGCCATTTTTGTGCCCTAAGCAAGTCTCCCCTGGTGCCCCTTCCCAACTGAAACATCCCTAACCACCTCTTGAAATAAGGTTCAATATTATGATCAATCTTACATGCGAGGGGACATTTCCATTAATTGGCCAAAAAATGTTACAATTTCCTAATCTTATTATGCCGATATTAGATCATAAAATTAAATCGTAATATGATCAGTTTTTAGTAGATCAGTTAAAAGGCAACTGTGGTCTCCCAACAAGTTAGGGTTAAATGAAAGCCTGCAGTATTTCCTTTAAAATGAGCTGACAATCACATTTTTGGGTGGCGCCTTTGAGAAAATACTTTGCTGAACAATATGTAAGGTACATCTACATAAAATTAACACTGTATAGTTATATATCAAAATATCAGTTGGGGTTACAATCGCAATAACCATTTGTAGTGTATGGCCATAAGTCTTTATATAGATGATTATATTGTATCCAACTAGAGAGGATACAGGAAACATTTCTTAACAGCTTATTGCTCTATGGCTGATAAAGATGCCTGTCTTTTAAAGTAAAAAAAATTTAATGGTGCGCTCTACATTTAAATATCGGCCTAGCTTTTCACCTAGGTCGCCTATGCCTAGAAATGGCCCTCACAATAAGGACGATCAATCAGACCCACTGCTGTTTAAGCACATATTGCGGATATTGTGCTAGAAACCTACATGGACTTAAGGAGACTGGCCTTGTTATTCTATAAAGGCAAATTTCCACCCTGAAATCAAATAAGGTAAAAGGGATGTTGACTCCTGGACCAAATTTACCCCAGTTTTTTTTTAAGTGAAACTTGAGAAATACCCCCCCCCCCCCCCCCCCACACACACAAACTATATATTTTTGGAATCTACACGCCTTCAGCTACGTAATGGTGCCAAGCTTTCATAACTCTGAAGAATTCCAGACGCAGTAATCCATAGAACTCCATGCTTTTAGAATTCGTGAAAAAATAAGATGATTCAAATCCTACCTAAAACCCACTTGACAAGTAAAAAACACTAAAACTCAATCTCCTACATTTCTTAAATCAATCGGTATGACATATGCATGGGTGCACAGACACATGCCCACCAACTAACTCAAATGGGACGCATGCACAATTGCAATTACATGAAAAAAATCAATTGACTCATTAAAAGCCCAGCATGTCTTAAAAAAAAACTGGGGTAAATTTGGTCCAGGAGTCAACATCCCTTTTACCTTATTTGATTTCAGGGTGGAAATTTGCCTTTATAGAATAACAAGGCCAGTCTCCTTAAGTCCATGTAGGTTTCTAGCACAATATCCGCAATATGTGCTTAAACACGCAGTGGGTCTGATTGATCGTCCTTTTTGTGAGGCCATTTCTAGGCATAGGCGACCTAGTGAAAAGCTAGGCCGATTTTAAATGTAGAGCGCACCATTAAATTTTTTTTACTTTAAAAGACAGGCATCTTTATCAGCCATAGAGCAATAAGCTGTTAAGAAAGTTTCCTGTATCCTCTCTAGTTGGATACAATATAATCATCTATATAAAGACTTATGCCATACACTACAAATGGTTATTGCGATTGTAACCCCAACTGATATTTTGATATATACTAACAGTGTTAATTTTATGTAGATGTACCTTACAATTGTTCAGCAAAGTATTTTCTCAAAGGCGCCACCCAAAAATGTGATTGTCAGCTCATTTTAAAGGAAATACTCAGGCTTTCATTTAACCCTAACTGTGGGAGACCACTTTGCCTTTACTGATCTACTAAACTGAACATATTACGATTTAATTTTATGATCTAATATCGGCATAATAAGATTAGGAAATTGTAACATTTTTTGGCCAATTAATGGAAATGTCCCCTCGCATGTAAGATTGATCATAATATTGAACCTTATTTCAAGAGGTGGTTAGGGATGTCAGTTGGGAAGGGGCACCAGGGGAGACTTGCTTAGGGCACAAAAATGGCTAGAACCGGCCCTGCTTATTGTATAGTAGATTTTCATATATAGAGAAGGCTGGAAGCCAGTTAGAAAACGTGTGGGCAACTGTCTATTTCCATCAATATTTTGTCTTAAAGCTTATCCGAAAATAACAATAGCTATCTTTTCCCTGATAGCTGTCCTAAGGTGCTTAGACAAAGAGACTTAGTATTAAATGCAGCTGAGTCAACAGTTGTGCAGGCTGGAGTAGTGTTGAACTTCAACTTAACCTCCAAACATTTACCCAGACAGCAGGCCTTGTAGCTGCCATGGTAACCAATATATTACAGGAACAGCTGCAGGCTTAGCAATATTTACTAAATTACAAAACTGTATGATTAATCGCCTTTCTAATGAAACAATTGGATTGTGTATATTTATCCGTTACACTGGCTGCCAGTAACTGCCGGGGCTTGCTTAAAGGGCAACTCCAACCTCATAAGAAAATCTTTTAGAAAGAATGGCCTCTTTAAAATATGTTGATATATCATAGTTTGCTATGAATTCATTACGTATGCCTGCTATGCTTCTGGAGGCCTCATGGAAACTGAGCCATTTAGAAACCTTACTGAGCCTGTACTGAGCCTGGGCATGCTCAAGAGGCAGATAGGGATTAACATTCAGTCATTGGCTTGTGATGTCAACTGTCATCCATAACTGACAATTGCTAACTGAAGAACCAGGAAGCAGAAAAAGGGCATTGTGCAGGATTTCAGGTTAAGCTTATATATTTCACATTTCAAACTATTACCGTTTAAGTTTTGGGGGGTGATTTACCTGTATGTAAGTTTTAATTTGGGGCTGGACTTGCCCTTTAAAGGGCAGACGCCAAAATAAAGTTTGCTTAGAAATGTTTACACCCCCCTCCCCCAAACCTAGGTTTCGCATTATCCATAAGTTCTAAGATTCCCCTGAAGTGACTTAGCTAACCCAGCCCCCTGCTCCTGAATTAAGCTATGTCCACCCAAAAAAAGATTTTTTTGCATAAGTTTCCCACGGGCTCCCAGCCCCAACCGCTTACGTTCTTCAGAAAGCCCCCCAAACTCTACTTACCTCCCCTCTTTCCTCCACCGCGCTCCCGGCCCTCTGCTTGCAAGAAAATGCAAGCAGAGGGGCGGGACCGCAGCCGCGTCTGTGATTGGCTGAGCGGCAGCCAATCACGACGCGGCTGCCGGCAGCTCACTTCGCCGGAAAGAGGAGAGGTAAGTAAATTTGAGCTTTCTGAGATACAATTGCGGTTGGGGCTGGGAGCCCTTGGGAATCTTATATTTAAAGACATTACGCTAGGGGGAGGGAATCGGGAGAGGGGGGGAGAGGGAGGGGGAGGAGGGGGAGAAGGGCTGCAGTACGCATGCCAACTTCTCCCGAGCCAGGTAGGAGGCAGAGTCTATATGGACTCTGCTAGCCTCCTGGTGGGAGTTTTTGGGACTTTGGGGCTGGACTACAGGAGAACCCTTGGAGCTGGGATGTGAGGTAAGGATTAGACTACACTACATGGTGGGGCCAGTAGTTGGGGGATTATAGTTTTGGGGGTGGACATGCCCTTTAAAGTTGTTTAGCAAAATCAGGAGCAGGGGCTTCTGCACTAACAGCGACTTCCTGGTTGCAGCTATCAGACAATTGGCATGACTGCACGTTGCGCCTTTACTAACAGCCGCAATAGGAAGTTTACTATCAGCCGCAGAGCAGAGGAGGAGCGTTGAGGGACTAGGTTAGGTAACAAACTTTAGGGGAATCTTTCAAACTTAAGGATAATGAGAAACCTAGTTTGGGGGGTTGATAAACATTTCTAGCTGACTTCATTTTAGGCTGGACATGCCCTTTAAGAACAGCAGGCTGTATGACGTGAGGTGCCTGAGCAGTTAGGGTCAGGATGCCACCCTGCTATTCCCTTGAAACAGTAGATATGTCAGGGACAGGGATTAGTGTTATAGCTCCATCATATCGGGTTTCTTCCTGCTTAGTGTCTTCGTTAACAAGGTAACCCCAATTACAGACCACTTTCTAAGAAATGCTTAGTCACTTCCAGTTTTCTAGCCATTTTAGTGCCCTAGCGCCCTCCCACCTTCGTGAGACACCCCCCCCCCCAAAAAAAAAAAAACCCTAAAATCTTAGCCTGTAAAACTACAGCTGGGTTTCCTCCTTTCGCTTCTGACACCATCTGCTGCGACTGTTCTTTAGTGGAACCGCTTTACTAGTTGGAGAGGCACACGCTGTACCAGGTGAGGCGGGCGTGTATACATACTTTTGTATGAATGCAGCGACACTGGCCACCAATGAAATACTGATAGGAAGGACAGGATAGGTTTCAGTGGATGTGCGGTATGTTGGCCCCAGTGTTCTCCCCAGAAATTGTTTCCAGCTGGGTAGGGCAGAACAGGGAAATTTGGTGAGATCTAAGATGTTTTACTCTTTCAGTGCTTTTCCAAGATAGGGCATTAATAATTTCAGTGCCAGCAGAACATTACCATTAACCCTTAGTGCCAGCAGACTTTACTATTAATACTTTAAGTGCCAGCACCTTTCCAGAGAATTGCTATTAACCCTTCAGTGCCAACAGACTTCCCCATAGTATTGCCATTACACTTTCAGTGCCAGAAGAGTATTACCATAACCATTCAATGCCAACAGACTTTCCTATTACACTTTCGTGCCAGCACAGTATTACCTTTAACCCTTTCAGCTGCCAGCATTGACATAATATACATTATGTACCTGCTTTCCATGTCTCCCTCATTTAATTGTTCATCCTCACCTACTCTAAGTTCTAATTGGAGAGTTGATAAGGAGGAAAGAACAGGGATAGGGATCTCATGGCTGCTAGTCACAGGGGCCACTGTTATAAATCGCAGCAGCTTTTACTTGCCCTTTTAGAACTGTTCTCCTGTTATTAGCTGAGCTCATCCTCCCCCCTGCTTCCTTCACCTTCGTTCATTTGCAAATTGCAACATTTGTTGCTATGTAGAGTGGTGGAGTTCAGCTCTGTACTAGATACAATGTTGCAGATTACAGCAGAACAAGGAAGCAGATAAACACAGCAAGTAAAAGCTGACAGGGAGATGCCAGGAAGAAGAATAGGTGCCCTGGATCAACGTAGGCACCCTAGTTCTTTGCCTAGGTGACCTATGCCATAAAACGGCCCTGGTCACTCCAGTTCTAGCCAAGGGTTATTTTATAGTACACTGACCAATCAAAACTTTTTACTGCACTCACCACAAACTTTAAACTTAAAATTAACCGTGTCGGTAGATTTCTGCCTACAGAGTACTTTATGCATTCCCTCAGTTCATTTTATAGCTGGGGTTTTCAACCTTAAGGTGCCCATATATACAGCTTCCCTGCCAGACCGATCATGCGTCACACAATCAAATGCACCAGAACCGCTTTGCCGGATCTTCTTGCGGCCGACTACAATTGTAAAGTCCTGCCTGTATTTATTTTCTTGCAATCGTATGTGGGTCGCAAAGAAATCTGCAAGGCGGTTGATTGTGTGTGGCATGATTGATCTGGCAGGTAAGCTGTATGTATGGGCACCTTAAGGCTTAGCTACTTCTTACTGCTTTGAATTACAGAGGAAACTTCTAATAGTGCATAGTAAAAGCAATTTTAAAAAATGCAATATAAATGTGTACTGGTAAGGTATGATTGTAATAAGATATCTCATAATGTATATTTACTCTTCTCAAAATTAGTTGATTATATATAGGTGTGGTACCAATGGGATGAATTAAATAATCTAAATTCTATTCTGCAGGTTAATCGTTGTTATTCTGTTAGTCGGAATTAAAGTGGTAGCACGATATTTATGCCCAACCACGTATGCAGCATTTTAAATGTGTACAATCGCCTTTGATGTACAACTTGTCCAAACACCAGGGTGATGAATGCTTTGAAAGTATAGACTAAATATTGGGATGTAGACAATTAGTCTGAAATATCAGCCATTGTGTACCCAGATTATCTTTTGATCAATTAGCTTTGGAGTGATAAAACCATTTATTGATGGGTATTTCAGTCTGACTGTTTGGTGCTATTGACCTGTCGGTGCAACCGATCCCACACCCCGCCTTATAATAAAATGCAAGTGTGCGTCCTGTGTCCGGGTGTGTGTGTCCTGAGCAGGAGGTTTCTGACTCACTGTTAGAAGCAGAGCGAGCTTACGTCACAATCTCACACAGGCTGCAGCTACGGAACTCTCACTCTGACCCTCCCCCCCTCCCTCCACCCAGCAGTCTGCAAAATTTGTGGGCGGAGCGGCTCTGGGTCCTCCCCTCTGGGGAGGGGATGCTGTTTTTATGTCTCACAAAACATTACACAGGGAGAATAAAAAGTCACTAGCTTTGTGTCATTAGAGTTCTATGAATTGTATAAAGGCACTTTGCCCCAGCCTCGCATTTTTTTATGGACACGGCATCCTCTGTGACTATCATTCTTATTTTACACGGATACTTATCATATATTTATTAGAATTAGACTGAAAAAAGTGCATAATACCTTATGTAATGCATATTTGCTTGGGGGGCAGAAATATATAAGCCGTTCTTAAAAGGTCATTGTCATTTTGATTGCTTTCTATTTTTCATGTATTCAAAAAAATAGATCCTCATACATCTTTGGTCACATTTCCCCTCATTAGACGTTGGCTATTCCTATGATCTCTTTGCTTCTGCATCTGTAGCTTCCTTTTATATCTCTGCCTCGTGTAATTAGCTTCCTTTTACCTATTGTCTGTTTTGTCTCTAGCTTCTCTTCACCCTTTGGTAACAGACTCCTCAATCTCTCCATCTTATTAAGGTTCAGACTAAACACTCTAACTAGCCATACACAGCAGATGTTAGAAAAAGAAATGTGACCATAAGAACCGCTCGAAACTCTCCTCCTTGAGCGCCAATCTTTCCACGATGAAATCTGTGAAGAGACAAGGAAATGGGGTCTGCAGAAAATTCCATCTGGCCTTATCTTAATTTCCAATAAACCGCTCGATATGTGTGAGTGGTGGTTTTCAATATTTTGAACAATTTGATTGAATTTGCCAAATTGCTCAAAATATCAACCCCATGCTCCTATAGCAATTACATTCTAATATCATCAAATTTCCCGTACTGTCCCCTTCTTATATTAACTCATTTTTGCCGTTTTCATATTATTATTTAGACTACTGTCTATACCCCACTGTATTTATTAATGTTTCATATATATTTCTGTTCTCATACTTTTTTCTCTAAGGACTTAGATACACCCCTTTACTAATATTATTTAGTAATGTTACAACAAAAAGAATTCTGGATTTGAAATTGCATATACGAATTACAATGGACTAAATTCAGTATTTGTTGTAGGTTATGTAGGCTAATTTATCCATAATTATGTGTTAATTTATGATGATCATCTGTACTGAAATTGACTCCCTATACATGGATATATTGTGAATTAATTATATATTGTAATATTATTAAAGAATAAAGTATTAACTATTTATCATGAACTCATATCCAACATTAATGGGAACATTTATGAGAAGTTTCATGTAGAAGTTAACTGAGTAACTGTTACACCTTTTAAGAAATTTACTTTGTATACCACTAAATCGAGTTTGATGTGATACATTGTATTTGAACATGGTTTCTGAGCTTAAATATTCTTTCTTTAATGCTTATACTATACTACATTATATTGTAAAGGGTATTAGGTGTAAGTAAGAGTTGATGCCCTTTACTATGTTTTTAACATTAAAGGGTATGTCCACCCTAAAACCCATATTTTCTGTAGTGTACCCCTCCCCCGCACCCCAACCGCATTGTCCTTTTTAAAAAAAATATCAGATCACTTACTTACCAGCCTTTGTTTCCGTGGCCTCGGCCCGTAATGTTACTTGCGCAAGGGAAGTAACATTAGGGACTGGACCGGCAGCCGCGTCACAGACGCAGCCAATCACAGACGTGGCTGCCAGGTATGGAGAACGCCGCTGGAAAAACGGCTGATAAGCAAGTATCGCCTATTTATTTTAAAAACTGACAATGCGGTTGGGGCTGGGATGGGGGAGGTTGGGCTGGGATGGGGGAGGCTGCACTACAGAAAAGGGGTTTTAAGAGGAAATAGATACCAGCGCGATGGTTGTGGATGGATGGAAGGAGGGGGAATCTGCTCCCCTGCGCATGTCTCCAAACCTCCCAGGACACAGAATAGGCAGAGACCTTTACATAGGCAGACAGGCTCCTGCTCTTCACTTTCCTGGACTTTGGGAAAGCACTACAGGAGAGCCATTTGGAGCAGAGATGTAAGGTAAGGATTTATTACACTACACAGTGGGGCCAGTATAGGGTTAAATTTTAGTTTTGGGGGTGGACGTGCCTTTAATTGTGTTAATTAATACACACATGACTGGGGCAAGTCCGGGAAGTCTGATGCATAAAGGTTTGACCCGATCTGGAAACATGTAAGCCTATAATTAATTGCAGGTTTGCAACATTTGAAACGGGCCAGGCTTTTGTATTTAATGTAATCCATTAATTAACATATTAGGAGCTTGGACAATACAGTTGTTTTTTAACTTCTGAGTTTTGTGCTTCCAGTGTCAGACTGCACTGTTGGGGCCCCTCAGGAAATCGGACACCAGGGCACCCAGGATGAGTTTAGGGGCCCATCTAAAATTTCAAATCTCTATTACCACTTATTTACATGTCTATCTTACTCTTGTTGTTTATGAAATGCATTTCCTACTGTCCTGTTGCAAAATTTTAGTTGGTTTTCTAAAACCCTGTCTCTGTTGGCCAGTCCAACACTGGTGGCATTGTGTGGTTTCATGTGTCTCATGATCAACTAAGGATTAACACCCAGGCTGTCCTGATAGGTATCCAAAACTCCATGTGTTCTGTCTCCAGTTTTGAAATAATCCTTCATAGTGTAGTAGGCTCCATACATCAACCAGTAAGAATTTACATAAAAGGAATAAGGTTTTTGATCCACCAGGACAGATCAACTGATGAGCGCCCTACATTTGCGAAATTCAGCGTGTGTATGTACAGAGCTTCATTTCTAAAAAGCTCAGCAGTTTTACCTCCTACATTTCTGCAATGTTTCCTGTCCAAGCCCATTCATTTTGCAGTAAATTTTCGCATGTTGAGGAGGTTAGGAGGTTATATTTATAAAGTTTAGTCTAACCCAAGCAGATGAGAGGGCAGGAGTCCTTGGTGGAAGGAAGGGAATAAGACAAAGGGCATGTCCACCCCCAAAACTATAAATCCCCCACACTGGCCCCACTCTGTAGTGTATAAAAATCCTTACCTTACATCCCAGATCCAAATGGTTGCCCTGTAATCCCTCCCCAAGTCACAAAAACTGGCCACCAGGAGTACTGCAGAGTCCATATAGGACTCTGCCTCCTGTCTCCCCTCCGGGAGAATTTTACCATGCGCAGAAGAGCCCTCCCTCTCCCTCCCTCTCGATCCAAATTTGGTCTCCCTCCCCTATCATTAAAACCCTTTCCCATAATAGTTATTGGTCCCCCAACCGCATTACTATTATAGCAAGAAAGTCCCCCGATTTTAACATACCTTACCTCTCTCCTCGCCATTCTACACTACCGGCAGCCCCTTCGTGATTGGCTGCCTCTCAGCCAATCACAGACGTGGCTGCCGGTCCCCACCCCTGCTTGCAGTTCTATGGCAAGCAGAGGGCGGATTGTGCGGCGAAGGAGAAAGGTGGGGGGATTTTTTGCAATAATAGTAATGCGGTTGGGGCTGGGGGACTAATATCTATATTATGGGGAAAGTTGTTTTAAGGGTGGACATACCCTTTAATTAATAGTATATGGAGAAATGGTTAAAGGCATGTCCATCCTAATTTTTAACTTTTAATATGGTGTAGCTAACCCCTGCCCACCCCCAACCGTTGCATTGTTCTTTAAAAAAAAAAAAAGAATCATACTTACAAGCCCTTCTCTCCCACGGCTCCCTCTTGGAGAAGTCACAAAGGGGCCAGACCGGCAGCCGCCTCTGTGATTGGCTGAGAGGCAGCCATCACAGACGCAGCTGATGGCAATGGATATGCCACGGGAGAGAAGGTCTGTAAGTATGAGTTGGCTTCTTTTTTAAGAACTAGTGTGGCGGCTGGGGTGGGCAGGTGTTGCTACACCATATTAAAGCATTTCACGCTAGGTGCATTATTTAGTTTTTAGGGGGATGTTAATGTGTATGTAAAAGGATAATTATGTCAAATTAATATCACATATGCAACATATTCAATATTGTACAGTATTCCCATTCAAAAGGTACATTAATCTGAGGCATTGTGGGCATTGATGCCACTTGCACTGCGATCCCTGTTATTTTGGGAATCGAAGCCCATGCTATTTGCACCAAAAATGGTGATGCTAATTACTTTGTTTAGTATGGGCTAGGCCACACTGGCACTATTGTTACATGCTTCCAACAGCATGCACTCACACGCAAGTTATTTTATGTGTGGCAGATCAAACAGATTTTTACAAAAATTGTGGGTTACAGAAAACATGCATTGCTGTCCATTGATAGTGTGGCCACAGCCTAAATGTTCGTACACACATGCAATCGCGGGGGCTGTGACCCGTGTATGGGCACTTTATTGGGCAAACGGTCGCTCGTTCGGAGATCCGCCCAGCGGTTCGTGCAACGATCTCCGAACGAACTTCCGTTCCAGCTAATAAAGTGCCCATACACGGCCGATTATCGGGCAAAACGGTTGTTCATCATGTGTCACGGGTCGGCACCCGCGATCGCACGTGTGGTCTGAACCTTTAGGATACTGGGTGGTGTAGTTTAACCATCAACCGGGTAATATTATAATGCATTCTTGTGGCATTCATTGCTGCCCTTAGTATTGCAATTTTTATATCACTTTGTTTGATAATGGATGATGGGTGTGGTTTTACTGAGTAGATATTGACTACTAATCCCAGCATCCTTTACACGAAAAAGTTATTACTTTTTAATATGAAAAGCTCATATTTGAACTACTAATGGCTGAACTACAGGTCCCATCATCCTTTACCACCTGAACTACAGGTCCCATCATCCTTTATTCATACGCTCCAACATTCCCCTTTTAAATATGTACACTGCTGAAAAATGAAAGAAAAGATGATTCAAAGTTAGAAATCAAACCTAAACCTACTTGGCAAGTAAAAAACAAAACCTAAATATCATTCTCCCACATGTCCTGAATCAAACGGTATGTCACATGTGGGTGTACACAGAGACATAGCCACCATTAGCTCCAAATGGGATGTGCGCATAAGTGCAATTCCAAGTGAAAAATCTAAAGTGCTCTGTACTTTGAACAGCCTACCCTTTTCAACAAACACCCCGAAACTTGGAAATACTCTCAAAACTAAATATTTTTGGATCTACACAACCTCAGCTATGTAACGGTTCCATTCTTTCATACATACATGCATAGTTGAGGTTTGTACCATGTTAGCCTTAAGTAAGAGAATAAAAGTGAAGTTGTGATACCTTTTATTGGCTAACTAGAAAACAAAAATAGCAAGCTTTCGGGAGTCCTAAGCCCACTTCATCAGGCTGGTGTTGATTTGGATGCAGTAATCTATAGAACTTAATGCTTCTAGAAGATTTTGGGGGAAAAATGAAAGAAAAAGATGATTCTGAGTTGAAAATCATACCTAAACCTACCTGGCAAGTAAAATATCATACTCCCACATGTCCTGAATCAAACGGTATGTTAGATAGTGTGGTGTGCAGAGACATGGCCACCAATTTGCTCTAAATGATTGTGCACATTGCACAATGGATTCCAAGTGAAAATTTGAAGTAATTTGAACAAGCTCTACTTTTTTTAAACAAAACACCCCCAAAATTGTAAATACCTCCCAAAAACTATATATTTTTGGCATCTACACACCCTTCAGCTATGTAACAGTGCCATCTTTCATACAGATATGCAGATTTCTGGATGCAGTAATCCATAGAACTTAATGCTTCTAAAAGATTTTGGGAAAAAATGAAAGAAAAGATAATTCAAGTTAGAAATCACATGTAAACCCACTTGACGCAAAAAACTAAATATCATTCTCCCAAATGTCCTGAATCAAATGGTAGGTCACGTGTGTGTGTACACGGAGAATTGACCAGCATTTAGCCCCAAATGGACCAAGATTAACTTGGGTCTCTAAGGGCAACTTTCTGTTTCAGTGCTACTACTTCACCTTGGAGACAATACCATCAAACTATATATTTTTTGATTCTACACACTTTTAGCTATGTAACTATGCAATTTTTATTCATATCTGCAGAATTCTGGACACAGTTCTATGTAAAAAGATCAGTGAACACAGACATATGGCCAGCAAATAGCCTGAAAGGTAGACAATCATAACTTCTGGGCTATGTTTGCATTTTTTTAAATACTAAACACCCCCTTTCCTGGGAATACCTCCCGCAAACTATACATTTTTGGATCTGCATACCTTCGAGCTATGTACAGCATGTCTTAAAAGACAAAAGGGATGGGAGAAATCTCTCCACCCCAGAATAACCCAATAAGATTTCTCCCATCCCTTTCGGAGTTTTAGGACTAGTATATACAATATGGATAGTCCTTACTCGTCTCATACCCTTGATCTTAAACCCTATGTTGTGGTACACCATTTCAATTTTTAAAATAGTGTGATTTTGGGTATTGTTAACTTTTAATGTATACCCAATAAATTATAATGTTTTATTATTTTCACTTCACAATCTGAGGACGATACTCTCTTTCTTTCTGATCAATTGTGTATCTTACTATCCCCATTTCCCCTCCACTTATCCCCCCTTGGAGGATTGTGCATCACACCTTTCCTTATTGTATCTCATCTTTACACCCCATTGTTTATCTTTTTCTCAATACGTGTGCCTTCCAAGAGAAAATGTATGTGCCTCCGTGCCTGAGCTAGAAATTGAGCTTTTGATGTGGTGGAAGAGATATTGTAGCATCAGTGAAGAAATCAAGTGATCAATTCATTCTCTGTATCATTACGCACCACAGAGTATACATGCGCCCTAATACATTACCTCACTTAGGTCTATCATCAGCTCAAGAGACGTTCCTTCTTCTCTGCAATGGATAGTGGCACTGCTCAAAGATATAAATCAGATGTTAACACATATATAAAAAAAAGGTTTTACATGCACATACACTATAACGCATCAACCGTTACTGGTGTATTTTAACACATATAAAAAACTATTACACAAACTACTACGTTATACATGCAGATCATCATACGGCATCACCCTGTTACTGGTGTTTACGCAAATATAACTACAACCATAAAAGGAAAGGGACCTAACCTCCATACATCAGTAGAAAGTATGCCTACAACACCTAAAATCTCTGGGGATGTTGTTTGTTGGTGTCGGTGGAATCTGATGAATAAAATTCTTACCTATCAATCTGATACGTTATTAGTGCCAGGCATCTCCAGAACCTCCTCTACATCACCGAACAACAATGCAGGAAGAAGCTGCAACTGGAAATTATAATAGGACAATGCAGGCCCTGGCTCAATGTCCTGTAAATAACATGAATTATAAAGGGCCATTTGCATAAGATAAATGGATCATTGTTTGATCCAGGCCATTAAGTTTCGGGTGGCGTTGATAAAAGTTGGATTTGATCCGTTTTGTCTACACCACACATGTATTTGCTGTATTTTCCTACAGTGTGGCTTGATTTTAGGAGGTCTACCACCACTTCTGTACTCTACAATTACTGACTTATAATGGTTGTAGTTAGCATAAATACAGGCTTGATATTACACA
Organism: Hymenochirus boettgeri; assembly: GCA_019447015.1. Classification (NCBI taxonomy): domain Eukaryota; kingdom Metazoa; phylum Chordata; class Amphibia; order Anura; family Pipidae; genus Hymenochirus; species Hymenochirus boettgeri. The sequence continues at coordinate 110,365,061 of CM033472.1, forward strand.
ATTTATATCCAGGAGTTTGTTTGATTCTTAAGCATAAGACTCTTCTCGCTTCAATTTCTTGTCCAGCAAAGGTATGGGCAACCCATTTCGAGTACGATTTACGGTGCCACAGGCTGGGGTGTCTAAACAGCAGAGGACTCAGAATAAGGGGATACTAGAATAAAAGTTATCTACAAAAGGGTATAGTAGAGTGGAGTAATGAGCTACCAAAATATCTTGCCACTAACCGTAAAATCTGGTGGAACATAAGTGGTTCCAATTGTGAATCCTTGCCCTCATAAATCATAAACTAAACTGTGGACCCTATAAGCTCTCTATCACAGAGCTTATAGAACTTTATCCCATAGTAAAAACGCTTACTATGTATGTATGTATGTTTAATTTTATTCATAAAGCGCCACTTGGGATATATACAAACAAGGGGATAAGTGCAAGCCAATTACAGATAGTAAAAATATTAAGTTAAATACAATTTCATACATCGGTTAAGAAGCATATATATAAAATATGTATAAATGGATATAAGTGCAACACAGCCTTGACACATTAGGAATATATATGCTATATATACTGCCGTATTATAGCTGCATTTTGAAAAGCTGAAGGGACTCATCTATGCAGATGTTCTTAAGGGGTGAAAACCTTTGCAAAGTGCTGAGACAGGCTATCAATAAGAGTCCTCACTTGTGTGAAGCCTGTCATGATTGGGCACATCTGGGGGGAACACCCATTGAATTGTATGAATGTATGCATAGTTTGTTTATAAAGTGCCACTTGGGACGCAGCGTTCTACAGTTACAAATACAATAAAGTCATACAAGGGGGATAAATGCTAGATAGTTCAGTACATAAATATATAAATTATATAAATATAAGTGCTAGAGCTTTGCGACAGAGAATGGAGATCCCTGCCCTGTGAGAGCTTACATGTAGTTATGTGGGTAACATACAAATAATATGGAATGGGTATAAGTGCTGGAGTAAGACTATGCTGCAAATAAAACAATCATATACTGGTCTGGTTACCAGATAGGTAGGACGTGAGGCTAGATTTAAACCTGCTATTGAGGTTTCTTGTGTTAGAGAGAGGGGATAGAATTCCAGAAGATGGGAGCCACGAGAGAGAAAGGTTTAGGAGTAAGGAAGCATTAGGTGTGGGGGTCTTACAGAAGCTGGCGATGAGCGGAGGGTATGGGCAGGAACAAATGGGGACAGTAGAGAGGAATATAAAGAGGAGCAGCAGAGCGAAGGATTTAATGGTTGCGATTTCTGCATTGAAATGCAGAATTGCAACAAAATGTGGTAGTGGTTTCTAGGCATTACTGTTGAAAATAGGGGAATGTAGATCTCAATAAGTAACTAAGATGTAGAAAAGGCCCTATGGACATCACTGAAGACTGGGAAAAGACTTTTACAGGGAGATGTAATAAAAATTCTTATCGTTAAAATGGTGCTAATTTTGCCCCAACCATCAGATTTTATTTACCTTTGAAACTAACATCTGATTGTTGGGACAAATTGGCACCATTTTTAACAATAGAACTTTTATTACATCTCCCTGTTAGTCTTCAAGTGTGAAGGGTTCGGAAAACTATGGAATTGTCTTGCATTGGACATGGTGATGGCGTTCACTGAATGTTAAAAAAGCAGGATGAGTTTCTAAAATAAACGGGGTTATTCAATAAAAGTTCTTATTGTTTAAAATGGTGCTAATTTTAAAAATTGATTCACCACTAATGTAGAAGAAAGGTTAATTTTAAGTTTAAAGTTGATTGGTGATGTCAGTAAAAGTTTTGATTGGTCAGTGTACTATAAAATAACCCTGGCTAGAACTGGAGTGACCAGGGCCGTTTTTAGGCATAGGTCACCTAGGCAAAGAACTAGGGCCACGTTGATCCAGGGCACTATTCTTCTTCCTGGCATCTCCCTGTCAGCTTTTACTTGCTGTGTTATCTGCTCTCCTTGTTCTGCTGTAATCTGCAACATTGTATCTAGTACAGAGCCTGAACTCCACACACTCTACATAGCAACAAATGTTGCAATTTGCAAATGAACTGAAGGTGAAGGAAGCAGGGGGAGGATGAGCTCAGCTAATAACAGGAGAACAGTTCTAAAAGGGCAAGTAAAGCGCTGCAGACTTATAACAGTGGCCCCTGTGACTAGCAGCCATGAGATCCCTATCCCTGTCTCTTCCTTCCTTCCATCCAACTCTCCAATTAGAACTTAGAGTAGGTGAGGAGTGAACAATTAATGGAGGAGACATGGAAAGCAGGTACATAATGTATATTATGTCAATGCTGGCAGCTGAAAGGGTTAAAGGTAATACTGGGCTGGCACTGAAGTGTTAATAGGAAAGTCTGTTGGCATTGAATGGTTCATGGTAATCTCTTCTGGCACTGAAAGTGTTAATGGCAATACTATGGGGAAGTCTTTGTTGCACGAAGGGTTAATAGCAATTCTCTGGAAAGGTGCTGGCACTTAAAGTATTAATAGTAAAGTCTGTGGCACTAAAGGGTTAATGGTAATGTTCTGCTGGCACTGAAATTATTAATGCCAATATTCTGGAAAAGCACTGAAAGAGTAAAACATCTTAGATCTCACCAAATTTCCCTGTTCTGCCCTACCCAGCTGGAAACAATTTCTGGGGAAACACTGGTGCCACATACCGCACATCCACTGAAACCTATCCTGTCCTCCTATCCGTATTTCATTGGTGGCCAGTGTCGCTGCATTCATACAAAAGTATGTATACACGCCCGCCTCACCTGGTACAGGTGTGCCTCTACCAACTAGTAAAGCGGTTCCACTAAAGAACAGTCGCAGCAGAGGTGTCCGAAGCAGAAGGAGGAAACCCAGCTGTAGTTTTACAGGCTAAGATTTTAGGGTTTTTTTTTTGGGGGGGGGGGGTGTCCACGAAGGTGGGGGCGCCTAGGGCACTAAAATGGCTAGAAACTGGAAGTGACTAAGCATTTCTTAGAAAGTGGTCTGTAATTGGGGTTACCTTGTTAACGAAGACCATAAGCAGGAAGAAACCCGATATGTGGAGCTATAACACTAATCCCTGCTTCCCCTGACATATCTACTGTTTCAGGGGAATAGCAGGGGTGGCATCCTGACCCACTGCTCAGGCACCTCACGTCATACAGCCTGCTGTTCTTAAAGGGCATGTCCAGCCTAAAATGAAGTCAGCTTAGAAATGTTTATCAACCCCCCAAACCTAGGTTTCTCATTATCCTTAAGTTTGAAAGATTCCCTAAAGTTTGTTACCAACCTAGTCCCTCAACGCTCCTCCTCTGCTCTGCGGTGATAGAAACTTCCTTATTGCGGTGTTAGTAAAGGCGCAACGTGCAGTCATGCTCAATTGTCTGATAGCTGCAACCAGGAAGTCGCTGTTAGTGCAGAAGCCCTCTGCTCCTGATTTTGCTCAAACAACTTTAAAGGGCAGTCCACCCCCAAAACTATAATCCCCCACACTACTGCCCCCACCATGTAGTGTAGTCTAATCCTTACCTACATCCCAGCTCCATAGGGTTCTCCTGTAGTCCCCCAAAGTCCCAAAAACTGCCCACCAGGAGGCAGCAGAGTCCATAAGGACCTGCCTCACTGGCTCGGAGAAGTTTGGCATGCGTACTGCAGCCCTTCCCTCCCTCCCCCTCCCCTCTCCCTCCCTCCCCGATTCCCTCCCCTAGCGTAATGTCTTTAATATATAGATTCCCAAGGGCTCCCAGCCCCAACCGCAATATTTGTATCTTCAGAAAGCTCCCAAACTACTTACCTCTCCTCTTCCTCCGGCGAAGTGGAGCTGCCGGCAGCCGCGTCCGTGATTGGCTGCCGCTCAGCCAATCACAGACGGGGCCGGTCCCGCCCCTCTGCTGCATTTTCTCGCAAGCAGAGGGCCGGGAGCGCGGTGGAGGAAAGAGGGGAGGTAAGTAGAGTTTGGGGGGCTTTCTGAAGATACAAGTATAGCGGTTGGGGCTGGGAGCCCTTGGGGAAACTTATGCAAAAAAATCTTTTTTGGTGGGACATAGCTTTAATACAGGAGGCGGGTGGGTTAGCAAAGTCACTTCAGGGGATCTTTGAACTTATGGATAATGCGAAACCAGGTTTGGGGGAGGGGGGTGTTAAACATTTCTAAGCAAACTTTATTTAGGGATCTGCCCTTTAAGGGCAAGTCCAGCCCCAAATTAAAACTTACATACAGGTAAATCACCCCCCAAAACCTTAAACGGTAATAGTTGTGAATGTGAAATATATAGCTTAACCTGAAATCCTGCACAATGCCCTTTTTCTGCTTCCTGGTTCTTCCAGTAGCAATTGTCAGTTATGGATTTGACAGTTGACATCACAGCCAATGACTGAATGTTAATCCCCTATCTGCCTCTTCTGAGCATGCCCAGGCTCAGTCAGGCTCAGTACAGGTTTCTAAATGGCTCAGTTTCCATGAGGCCTCCAGAAGCATAGCAGGCATACAGTAATGAATTCATAGGACAAACTATGATATATCCACATTTTAAAGAGGCCATTTTTCTAAAGATTTTCTTATGAGTTGGAGTTGCCCTTTAAGCAGCCCCGGCAGTTACTGGCAGCATGTACGGATAATATCACAATCCAATGTTTTTCATTTAGAAAGGCGATTAAGTTATTCTACAGTTTTGTTAATTTAGTAAATATTGCTTAAGCCTGCAGCTGGTCCTGTTAATATATTGGTTACCATGGCAGCTACAAGGCCTGCTGTCTGTGGTAATGTTTGGAGGTTAGTGTGAAGTTCAACTACTACTCCAGCCTGCACAACTGTTGACTCAGCTGCATTTAATATAAATGTCTCTTTGTCTAAGACCTTAGGACAGCTATCAGGGAAAAGATAGCTATTGTTATTTTACGGATAAGCTTTTAAGACAAAATATTCTGATGGAATAGACCGTTGCCCCACACGTTTTCTAACTGGTTCCAGCCTTCTATATATGAAAATCTACTATACAATAAGCAGGGCCGGTTCTAGCCATTTTGTGCCCTAAGCAAGTCTCCCCTGGTGCCCCTTCCCAACTGAAACATCCCTAACCACTCTTGAAATAAGGTTCAATATTATGATCAATCTTACATGCGAGGGGACATTTCCATTATTGGCCAAAAAATGTTACAATTTCCTAATCTTATTATGCCGATATTAGATCATAAAATTAAATCGTAATATGATCAGTTTTTAGTAGTCGTTAAAAGGCAACTGTGGTCTCCCAACAAGTTAGGGTTAAATGAAGCCTGCGTATTTCCTAAAATGAGTGACAACTCCATTTTTGGGTGGCGCCTTTGAGAAATACTTTGCTGAACAATATGTAAGGTCACTCTACCTAAATTAACACTGTATAGTTATATATCAACACGTTGGGTTACAATCGCAATAACCATTTGTAGTGTATGGCCATAGTCTTTATATAGATGATTATATGTATCCAACTAGAGAGGATACAGGAAACATTTCTTAACAGCTTATTGCTCTATGGCTGATAAAGATGCCTGTCTTTAAAGTAAAAAAATTTAATGGTGCGCTCTACATTTAAATTCGGCCTAGCTTTTCACCTAGGTCGCCTTGCCTAGAAATGGCCCTCACAATAAGGACGATCAATCAGACCCACTGCTGTTTAAGCACATATTGCGGATATTGTGCTAGAAACCTACATGGACTTAAGGAGACTGGGCTTGTTATTCTATAAAGGAAATTTCCACCCTGAAATCAAATAAGGTAAAAGGGATGTTGATCCTGGACCAAATTTACCCCAGTTTTTTTTTAAGAATGCTGGGCTTTATGAGTCAATTGATTTTTTTCAGTAATTGCAATTGTGCATGCGTCCATTTGAGTTAGTTGGTGGGCATGTGTCTGTGTGCACCCATGCATATGTCTACCGATTGATTTAAGAAATGTAGGAGATTGAGTTTTAGTGTTTTTTTTACTTCAAGTGGGTTTAGGTAGGATTTGAATCATCTTATTTTTTCACGAATTCTAAAAGCATGGAGTTCTATGGATTATGCGTCTGGAATTCTTCATGTATGTATGAAAGCTTGGCACCATTACGTAGCTGAAGGCGTGTAGATTCCAAAAATATATAGTTTGGGTGTGTGGGGGGGGGGGGGGGGTATTTCCAAGTTTCAGGCGTTACTTTGAAAAAGGATACCGGTAGGATGTTCAATTACAGGAACTTTTAACTATTTTCTTGTAATTGCACTTGTGCATGTGTCCATTTGAGCTAGTTGGTGGCCACATCTCTGTGTGCACCCACGCAAATGGCATACCATTTGATTCAGGACATGTGGGAGATTGACATAATGTTTTTTTTTACTTGTCAAGTGGATTTAGTAGGATTATAGTTTGTTGGGGTATTTCAAAGTTTCAAGGCTGTTTCCTTTGAAAAAGGTAGGCTGTTCAAATTACAGAGGAGCTTTCTTGTAATTTTTTTTCTTGTAATTGCACTTGTGCATGCGTCTCATTTGAGTTAGTTGGTGGCCATGTCCTCGTGTGCACCCATACAGAGTATACCGTTGGATATGTGAGCGATTAGTGGGTGCACACAGAGACATGGCCACCAACTAACTCAAATGAGACGCATGCACAAGTGCAATTACAAGAAAAAAAATTACAAGAAAGCTCCTCTGTAATTTGAACAGCCTACACTTTTTCAAAGGAAACAGCCTTGAAACTTTGAAATACCCCAACAAACTATAAATCCTACCTAAATCCACTTGACAAGTAAAAAAAAACATTAAATGTCAATCTCCCACATGTCCTGAATCAAATGGTATGCCATTTGCGTGGGTGCACACAGAGATGTGGCCACCAACTAGCTCAAATGGGACACATGCACAAGTGCAATTACAAGAAAATAGTTAAAAGTTCTCTGTAATTTGAACATCCTACCGGTATCCTTTTTCAAAGTAAACAGCCGTTAATAAGACATGCTGGGCTTTTAAGAGTCATTGATTTTTTTCATGTAATTGCAATTGTGCATGCTTCCCATTTGAGTTAGTTGGTGGGCATGTGTCTGTGTGCACCATGCATAGTCATACCGATTGATTTAAGAAATGTAGGAGATTGAGTTTTAGTGTTTTTTTTTACTTGTCAAGTGGGTTTAGGTAGGATTTGAATCATCTTATTTTTTCACGAATTCTAAAAGCATGGAGTTTCTTGGATTACTGCGTCTGGAATTCTTCATGTATGTATGAAAGCTTGGCACCATTACGTAGCTGAAGGCGTGTAGATTCCAAAAATATAAGTTTGTGTGTGTGGGGGGGGGGGGGGTATTTCCAAGTTTCAGGCTGTTTACTTTGAAAAAGGATACCGGTAGGATGTTCAAATTACAGAGAACTTTTAACTATTTTCTTGTAATTGCACTTGTGCATGTGTCCCATTTGAGCAGTTGGTGGCCACATCTCTGTGGGCACCCACGCAAATGGCATACCATTTGATCAGGACATGTGGGAGATTGACATTTAATGTTTTTTACTTGTCAAGTGGATTTAGGTAGGATTTATAGTTGTTGGGGTATTTCAAAGTTTCAAGGCTGTTCCTTTGAAAGTGTAGGCTGTTCAAATTACAGAGGAGCTTTCTTGTAATTTTTTTTCTTGTAATTGCACTGTGCATGCGTCTCATTTGAGTTAGTTGGTGGCCATGTCTCTGTGTGCACCCATACAGAGTTACCGTCTGGATATTGTGAGAGACTTATATTTGGTAACTTTTTTTCATTCCTTAGAGTTTTGGCATGATTTTTAACTTTGACACTTGTTTTCCTTTTTTATAGAAAATCTGCTAAAGCAAAATGCTGCAAGATCGGCGCCACATCATTGATTGTATAAATGAAAAAATGTCATTGTTGCTTAGCTGAAGGTGTGTATTGGGTGATATTTTTGAGATAGAGGAGTGCTTAGTTTGAAAAATCTGGAAAGTTAGGGGTTTAGTCATAAAAGTTCTTATCGTTTAAAATGGTGCTAATTTTGCCCCAACCAATCAGATGTTAGCTTTCAAATGTTACATAAGTTCTGATTGGTTGGGCAAAATTAGCACCATTTTAAACGATAAGAACTTTTATTGAATCCCCTATTAGTGTTAATGGCCACTGCGCATTTGTGGCTTCCACGTCCATGTGTGTAGCCATGTATATGGAACAGTTTGATTCAAGGTATTTGGGAGATTGATATTTGACAAGTTTTTTTTACATTACATGGGAATTTGCAATGCTTTTTAACTGAATTTATTTTTTAACATTTTCCAGAAAATCTAGAAAAGAGCAAAATTCTATGAAGAACTGCGCCACACCATTGTGGTAAGCATAAAAGAATGGCATCGTTGTTTAGCTGAAGGTGTATAGATTGCAAGAATATATATTTTTTGGTGGTATTTCTAATTAGTGGTGTTTTTAGTGTGACAAATCTGAGAAGTTGCTGCAATTGGGCCACTGTGCATTGGCTCACTTTGTGGCTAGTCGATTCCATGTCTGCATGTGTAACCATGCACAAGACATAACGTTTAATTCTGCCGTTAAAGTGTTTTTTTTGTTAATTTTTTTCAGAAAATCTGCTAAAAGTGCAAACTTCTACGAAGAGCAAACTACAGCGTTACATAGCTGAAGGTGTGTAGATTCAAAAATATATAGTTTGTGGGGGGGTATTTCTGAGTTTTTTTTCTGAGTTTTGTTTTGTGGGAAAACTGCAGACTGTTCAAATTCGAAGTTGGCTGAATATTTTTGCTGTTTTGAGCCATAGTGCATTCTCTCACTTATCTGTCTTCCATGTCTGCGTGTGTAACCATGCATATGGCTTAGCGTTTGATTCAGGTTAGTTGGTGGACCGTTTCAAGACATGTGGGAGATTGAAATTTAGTGGGTTTTTTTCAACTTTTTTTTTATTAAGGCATGTCACCCCCCAAACTATAACCCCCCCAACTACTGCCCCACCATGTAGTGTAGTTTAATCCTTACCTCACATCCCAGCTCCATAGGGTTCTCCTGTAGTCCCCCCCCAAAGTCCCAAAAAATGACTACCAGGAGGCTAGCAGAGTCCTATAGGACACTGCCTGCTAGCTGGCCTCAGGTAGATTTTTGCCATGCGTACTGCAGCCCTTCTCCCCCCTCCCTCCCCTCCTCTCCCTCCTCTCCCTCCCGTCCTACTATCCCTCCCCCTAGCATAAAACCCTTCAGTAATGATTCCCCCATGTCTCCCAGCCCCAACCGCAATTTTTTTTTTTTTAGAAAGCTCCCCAAACTCTTACTTACCTCTCCTCTTTCTCCGGCGAGTGCTGCCGGCAGCCGCGTCTGTGATTGGCTGCCGCTCAGACAATCACAGACGCGGCTGCCGGTCCCGCCCCTCTGCTTGCATTTCCTTGCAAGCAGAGGCCGGGCGCGGCGGAGGATCGAGGGGAGGTAAGTAGAGTTTGGGCTTTCTAAAAAAAAAAATGTAGGCGTTGGGGCTGGGAGCCCAGGGGGAATCTTATATAAAAAAATGTTTTTTGGGTGGACATAGCCTTTAAGGGCTAACGCCCCACTAGCCTATTTTGGTGTGTGCTCTGAGTGCTGCTTTTTTTGCGTTGCGATAGGGTACATCACGCACATTGCGATTCTTAGTGGGGCCTTGCCCTTAGGCTTTCATAATTTAGGTGTTTTTGAACTTTCCTCTACAGTTTTTAGCTTAAATTCACATTTGAATTGTCTCCGATTTACATATTAGGAAAAAGGGAAAATGTGAGAATGGGATGAAGAGCTGCTCCCAGATATCTGCATTTTGATTCAAACTTACCTCACTCAAAAATCCTGCGGTATAGTTTCCAAAAATATCTCACTTGTGGGATATTTTAGTTCATTTGTAGATATTCTATGTGAACCGTCAAAAGTGGTTAACATTTCAATTTGGTGTAATATTGTTGAAGGTGCAGATTTAGTTTGGGGGGGTCTCCTGTACAGGAATTGTGGGGTACATATATCTGGTGTTGTTGTTCAGAGCTTTTAGAAACAGTAAGTTTTTTGTGCGCATCCTAAGTTAACTAAAAGTAATAATGGTAAAATCCATGAAAATTTCTAAACCAATGATGGAAAATCCTGAAAATTCTACTGGCACTGAATGCAAAAATGTTTATTCAGCTGGCACTGAAAGGGTTAATACGCTCTTTTGGTCTGTCTTGGTAAATATGAAACTGTTATTCAATCCTATTTATACTATATAGTACTAGGGAAGCAATTTTCCAATCCAGGATGGCTGAAGGTTAAGGATGTTATTTGACAGGGCAAGAAATACATTTTAAGATCTTTCAAAACAGACAAATATGTAGAGGCTTAAGGTTCTTACACCTGAAGATTTTGACCAGACCCCCAAGCCCCGACCAACCACAACGAAATGGCCTAAACGGCCGATAGTCGACGTGTGTATGCGTTCGGTCAGGGTTGTTTGGCTGGAAACTTGCTAAAGGGCACATTATGCAGATGAAGATGATTTACTACAATGGGTCTGGCAAACAAGCATTATTTTATGTGTGGCCCCAGCTTTAAATTTAATTCTCTTTTACCAATAAATGGTAAATGTTCAAAACCAGAAATATTTATACTCAACTGAATAATTAACTTTAATGGTTCCTTGCTATTCAATTCTTGGGAATTTGTTTGAAGTACAAATCTTTGGCAGTCCTTTTTTTCAATGACTATAGTCTATTAAGCAAAGTACTGCATAGTCTATAACTATGTATACTGAGTATTTCCTCTTGTCATTTTTCAGACTGATAATAGCTATAGGAAGTCCTTTTGTACAGTCCCCTGCAGTACAACTTGGCATCTTTCTAACACCCTGGGAGTCACCAAAACATTGCCACCCATTCTAGAATTTTTTTATAGAAAACTTATTATTTTAAATGTAGATAGATACATTAACTAAAAGGACAAGTACAAGTAAGGATTTGCCTGATGGATCATCAATGAGGCCCACCGAAAGTTCCTTTCAGCTGACAAAGTGCCCACACACGGCACATATGTAGGCCGAAAACGGACTCTCATACACTCGTGGGCGCTCCCCCGCTATCGCACGTATGTATGAACCCTAACTAAGCCCACACAGAGAACTTGCAGTATTTCAGATTCAGCTTCCCTCCCTCTCTTTCCAAAAGATTCATTCAGACAACTTCCTGACCGCCTGTCTGCCTGGCACTGCCCTGACTCACACACAGCAAAAGCTAATTTATTGACTGTAAATTAGGGTCATTATCCTCCTCTAGCCAAATGGGAGGAGTGGTAGGGGAGGACATGACATGAAATAAGCAGACAGTCTGCTATCGCACTGTGGTAGAATGCTTCTGCCTTTGTAAGCTAGAGCTGTGTCAGAGGAGATATCAGTTTAAAATCAGCTGCTGCAGCACTGTATCCTGGTTTACACTCTCTTAATAGGGCTGCACTCACATATTATGTGGTTTTCACTAACTCGGTTACTTAGCTGAAAAGACAGCATATCTTGACAATACTTAGTTCTACTTACAATGTATAGCAACATCCAAATGCGGAGAGTTAGTCTATTAGCCAGCAGATTTTCTGGTTAAACATGCAGTGAAGTTCTTTGTTAATGAGACCCAGAAACCTCTATTTCTCTCATAGTGCCTTGTAAATACACTGCTAATCTAAGTTGAATTTCCAGGCGTCAGCAGTCTTCAACTGGTCAGCAAGCTGTTAATTTCCAAAAAGAGATATTACAATTATGCATAAAGAAAAACATTCCGCTGCTGTAAAATACACACACATATTCACAAATAATATGTACAAATGTCACAGTGCTTGATATATGTCATATGATATAAAAAAATCACAGTAGATCCCGGTGTCTAGGGTGAAAGTGTTGTCACCATTTTTCTTATTCTTTATAGAATGTTGTGGCTGAACAGGACATCTGTTATATCTTCAAGTAAAGTACAGTTACAGATGGATATATCTAAGTGTAATCACACCTCAATGATTAGGGAGAGAAATAGAGACACCTCTGGGGTGTTGGTAATCCCTTGCCATCTCTCCCAGTGTCCCATATTTTCTAAGATGCACTGCTGCATTAATAAACAATGTCATAATTAAATGCTGGTTTTAAGGGTGTTGTTCCTTTAGAACACCCATTAAATAACAAATACCACCACTATGTGCAGGGGATCAAGTTGATATGTGTTTACAGGAAAGCTGCATAGCGATAAGGGTTTTATCGTGCGTTTAAACTAGCACTACATTTATTTATTTGTTTTAATAATTGCCAAGAGGTTATGACTAAAGCTGCGTACACACAGTACAAATTATTCAAAGACGACAGACAGAATCTACAGTTCTTAATGAGCGGTTCTGATGCCGATGCCGAACTTTCATCGGCAACGTTACTATGTACACTCATTATCGTATAAAGGCCAATCACGTTGGTACCGACAGAATTGTCCCTTTATCGCTAATGTGTGTACCCAGATTAACTATAAAGCTATAGTGGGATAAAAGGAAACAGTATTCTCTTGATACCAGATATGAGTATGTACTATTTTTGCAAAGAAATTAGAAGCCAGGTTACATAGAGTCAACATATTAAACACTTTCACCAGATAAAAATCACAGTACAGTATTGTAAGGGTAAGAAATATATTGTTATTCTCTACACAAGCTTTTCAAAATAATCAAATCTAAAATAAGCGCAGCTGCACTAAACAACCTGAAATATATTTTTGTATAAGATTTATAAACCTTTAAGATTCCTAGAAAAAAGGCTATTTGGTTGAACCCTGACCCAGAATTTGTTACATCCTAAGGGTATGTACACTGGAATTTATTTTTTTAAATCGCCCTTGAAACTATAATTCATCCCAACTATCACTGTACCGTTTTTTTTGTTGATTTGCCCCCTATTTAGATATCCAATCTGAAACATCTTATGTTATAGCATTTCTGTGAGCAGTTTTGCTGTAGCTGGAATGGTTTGACAGTTGTGCTGTGATGCTGTATTCAGTTTGACAGTTAGTATGTGAGAAAATAAGTCAGGTGGACAGTAATAGTACACTGGTATAAAAAAAAGCAAATGGAAAAAAATCTTAAATTGTTCAGGCTGCACAAAAGGTATACAGGGCACATCGGTGTAGGGGGCTTTGTATGGGACTTTCTATGAGGCTGTGTATGGGACTTTCTATGGGGTTGTGTACGGGACTTTCTATGGGGCTGTGTATGGGACTTTCTATGGGCTGTGTATGGGACTTTCTATGGAGCTGTGTATGGGACTTTCTATTGGGCTGTGTATGGGACTTTCTATGGGGCTGTGTATGGGACTTTCTATGGGCTGTGTATGGCTTTTTCTATGGGGCTTGTTATTGGACTTTCTATGGGGCTGTATATGGGACTTGCTAGGGGGCTGTGTATGGGCTTTCATGGGGCTGTGTATGGAACTTTCTATAGGACTGTTTGTGGAACTATCTATGGGGCTGCCTATGGGAGAAAGTCACCCTCGGTTTATACTCGAGTCAAGCAGTTTTTCTAGTTTATAGTTAAAAGTAAGTACTTCGGTTTATATACGGATGGTTTGTACTCGATTATATATGGATGTGGAAGATGCTCAGGTCAGTGTCAGAGCCTAGCAAAACAATACTGTATTGAAGTGGGTTAGGCTCACTAAGATCAGACCAGACTGCAAAGCAAATAGGAAAAAAATCTTTAAATTGTTCAGGCTGCACAGAAGGTATACATGGCACATCTGTGTAGGGGGCTGTGTATGGACTTTCTAAGGGACGGTGTATGGGACTTTCTAGGGGCTTGTATGGGACTTTCTATGGGGCTTGTAGGGACTTATGAGCTGGTAGACTTTCTATGGGCTGTTATGGACTTTCATGGGCTGTGTAGGGACTTTCTATGGGGCTGGTATGGGACTTTCTATGGGGCTGTGATTGGACTTTTCTATGGGGCTCTATGGGGCTGTGTATGGAAAGCATACACACGTCCGACTATCGGCCGTTTAGGCCATTTCGTTGTGGTTGGTCGGGGCTTGGGGGTCTGGTACAAATCTTCAGGTGTAAGAACCTTAAGCCTCTACATATTTTGTCTGTTTTGAAAGATCTTAAAATGTATTCAATCTGCCCTAGATCAAAGTAACATCCTTAACCTTCAGCCATCCTGGATTGAAAATTGCTTCACTAAGTAACTATAATAAATAGGAAATTGAATAACAGTTTCATATTTACCAAGACAGACCAAAAGAGGTATTAACCCTTTCAGTGCCAGCTGAATTAAAACATTTTTGCATTCAGTGCCAGTAGAATTTTCAGGATTTTTCCATCAATTGGTTTAGAAATTTTCATGGATTTTTCCATTATTACTTTTAGTTAACTTAAGGATGCGCACAAAAATCTTACTGTTTCTAAAAGCTCTGATACAACAACACCAGATATATGTACCCACATTCCTGTACAGGAGACCCCCCCAAACTAATCTGCACACTTCAACAATATTACACCAAATTGAAATGTATAACCACTTTTGACGGTTCACATAGAATATCTACCAAATGAACTAAAATATCCCCACAAGTGAGATATTTTTGGAAACTACATACCGGCAGGATTTTGAGTGAGGTAAGTTTGAATCAAAATGCAGATATCTGGGAGCAGCTCTTCATCCAATTCACATTTTCCCTTTTTTCCTAAATTGTAAAATCGGAGACAAATTCAAATGTGAATTTAAGCTAAAAACTGTAGAGGAAAGTTCAAAATCACCTAAATTATGAAAGCCTAAGGGCAAGGCCCCACTAAGAACGCAATGTTGCGTGATGTTACCCCTATCGCAACGCAAAAAAAGACAGACTCAGAGCACAAACCAAAATAGGCTAGTGGGGCGTTAGCCCTTAAAGGCTATGTCCACCCAAAAAACATTTTTTTATATAAGATTCCCCCTGGGCTCCCAGCCCCAACCGCTACATTTTTTTTTTTAGAAAGCCCCAAACTCTACTTACCTCCCCTCGATCCTCCGCCGCGCTCCCGGCCCTCTGTTGCAAGGAAATGAAGCAGAGGGGCGGGACCGGCAGCCGCGTCTGTGATTGGCTGAGCGGCAGCCCATCACAGACGCGGCTGCCGGCAGCTCACTCGCCGGAGGAAGAGGAGAGGTAAGTAAGAGTTTGGGGGCTTTCTAAAAAAAAAAATATGCGGTTGGGCTGGGAGACATGGGGGAAATCATTACTGAAGGGGTTTTATGCTAGGGGGAGGGATAGTAGGACGGGAGGGAGAGGGAGGGAGAGGGAGGGGGAGGGAGGGGGGAGAAGGGCGCAGTACGCATGGAAAAATCTACCTGAGGCCAGTAGCAGGCAGTGTCCTATATGGACTCTGCTAGCTCCTGGTAGTCATTTTTTGGGACTTTGGGGGGGGACTACAGGAGAACCTATGGAGCTGGGATGTGAGGTAAGGATAAACTACACTACATGGTGGGGCCAGTATTGGGGGGATTATAGTTTTGGGGGTGGACATGCCCTTTAATAAAAAAAAAGTTGAAAAAAACCCACTAAATTCAATCTCCCACATGTCTTGTAATAAAACGGTACCACCAACTAACCTGAATCAAACGCTAAGCCATATGCATGGTTACACACGCAGACATGGAAGCGACTAGATAAGTGAGAGAATGCACTATGGCTCAAAAACAGCAAAAATATTCAGCCAACTTCGAATTTGAACAGTCTGCAGTTTTCCCCACAAAACAAAACTCAGAAATAAAACTCAGAAATACCCCCCACAAACTATATATTTTTGGAATCTACAAACCTTCAGCTATGTAACGCTGTAGTTTGCTCTTCGTAGAAGTTTGCACTTTTAGCAGATTTTTGAAAAAAATTAACAAAAAAAACACTTTAACGGCAGAATTAAACGTTATGTCTTGTGCATGGTTACACCTGAGACATGGAACGACTAGCCACAAAGTGAGCCAATGCAAGTGGCCCAATTGCAGCAACTTCTCAGATTGCACACTAAACACACCTCTATATTAGAAATACCACCCAAAACTATTATTCTTGCAATCTATACAATTCAGCTAAACAAAGATGCCATTCTTTTATGCGTTACACAATGGTGTGGGCGCAGTTCTTCCTAGAATTTTGCTCTTTACTAGATTTTCTGGAAAAATGTTAAAAAATAAATTTCAGTTAAAAAGCATTGCAAATTCCCATGTAATGTAAAAAAAACTTGTCAAATATCAATCTCCCAAATACCTTGAATCAAACTGAATTCATATACATGGCTACACACATGGACGTGGAAGCCACAAATGCGCAGTGGCCATTAACACTAATAGGGAGATTCAATAAAAGTTCTTATCGTTTAAAATGGTGCTAATTTGCCCCAACCAATCAGAACTTAGTAACATTTGAAAGCTAACATCTGATTGGTTGGGGCAAAATTAGCACCATTTTAAACGATAAGAACTTTTATTGACTAACCCCCTAACTTTCCAGATTTTTCAAACTAAGCACTCCTCTATCTCAAAAATATCACCCAAACTACACACCTTCAGCTAAGCAACAATGACATTTTTTCATTTATACAATCAATGATGTGGGCGCCGATCTTGCAGCATTTGCCTTTTAGCAGATTTTCTATAAAAAAGGAAAAACAAGTGTCAAAGTTAAAAATCATGCCAAACTCTAAGGAATGAAAAAAAAGTTACAAATATAAGTCTCTCACATATCCGACGGTATACTACTGTAATATTTGGTAACTTTTTTTTCATTCCTTAGAGTTTTGGCATGATTTTTAACTTTGACACTTGTTTTTCCTTTTTTATAGAAAATCTGCTAAAAGGCAAAATGCTGCAAAGATCGGCGCCCACATCATTGATTGTATAAATGAAAAAATGTCATTGTTGCTTAGCTGAAGGTGTGTAGTTTGGGTGATATTTTTGAGATAGAGGAGTGCTTAGTTTGAAAAATCTGGAAAGTTAGGGGGTTAGTCAATAAAAGTTCTTATCGTTTAAAATGGTGCTAATTTTGCCCCAACCAATCAGATGTTAGCTTTCAAATGTTACATAAGTTCTGATTGGTTGGGGCAAAATTAGCACCATTTTAAACGATAAGAACTTTTATTGAATCTCCCTATTAGTGTTAATGGGCCACTGCGCATTTGTGGCTTCCACGTCCATGTGTGTAGCCATGTATATGGAATTCAGTTTGATTCAAGGTATTTGGGAGATTGATATTTGACAAGTTTTTTTTACATTACATGGGAATTTGCAATGCTTTTTAACTGAAATTTATTTTTTAACATTTTTCCAGAAAATCTAGTAAAAGAGCAAAATTCTATGAAGAACTGCGCCCACACCATTGGTGTAACGCATAAAAGAATGGCATCGTTGTTTAGCTGAAGGTGTATAGATTGCAAGAATATATAGTTTTGGGTGGTATTTCTAATATAGAGGTGTGTTTAGTGTGACAAATCTGAGAAGTTGCTGCAATTGGGCCACTGTGCATTGGCTCACTTTGTGGCTAGTCGATTCCATGTCTGCATGTGTAACCATGCACAAGACATAACGTTTAATTCTGCCGTTAAAGTGTTTTTTTGTTAATTTTTTTCAGAAAATCTGCTAAAAGTGCAAACTTCTACGAAGAGCAAACTACAGCGTTACATAGCTGAAGGTGTGTAGATTCCAAAAATATATAGTTTGTGGGGGGTATTTCTGAGTTTTATTTCTGAGTTTTGTTTTGTGGGGAAAACTGCAGACTGTTCAAATTCGAAGTTGGCTGAATATTTTTGCTGTTTTTGAGCCATAGTGCATTCTCTCACTTATCTAGTCGCTTCCATGTCTGCGTGTGTAACCATGCATATGGCTTAGCGTTTGATTCAGGTTAGTTGGTGGTACCGTTTTATTCAAGACATGTGGGAGATTGAAATTTAGTGGGTTTTTTTCAACTTTTTTTTTATTAAAGGGCATGTCCACCCCCAAAACTATAATCCCCCCAACTACTGGCCCCACCATGTAGTGTAGTTTAATCCTTACCTCACATCCCAGCTCCATAGGGTTCTCCTGTAGTCCCCCCCCAAAGTCCCAAAAAATGACTACCAGGAGGATAGCAGAGTCCATATAGGACACGCCTGCTAGTGGCCTCAGGTAGATTTTTGCCATGCGTACTGCAGCCCTTCTCCCCCCTCCCTCCCCCTCCCTCTCCCCCCTCTCCCTCCCGTCCTACTATCCCTCCCCCTAGCATAAAACCCTTCAGTAATGATTTCCCCCATGTCTCCCAGCCCCAACCGCATTTTTTTTTTTAGAAAGCTCCCCAACTCTTACTTACCTCTCCTCTTCCTCCGGCGAAGTGAGCTGCCGGCAGCCGCGTCTGTGATTGGCTGCCGCTCAGCCAATCACAGACGCGGCTGCCGGTCCCGCCCCTCTGCTTGCATTTCCTTGCAAGCAGAGGGCCGGGAGGCGCGGAGGATCGAGGGGAGGTAAGTAGAGTTTGGGGGGCTTTCTAAAAAAAAAAATGTAGCGGTTGGGGCTGGGAGCCCAGGGGGAATCTTATATAAAAAAATGTTTTTTTGGGTGGACATAGCCTTTAAGGCTAACGCCCCACTAGCCTATTTTGGTGTGTGCTCTGAGTGCTGCTTTTTTTGCGTTGCGATAGGGGTACATCACGCAACATTGCGATTCTTAGTGGGGCCTTGCCCTTAGGCTTTCATAATTTAGGTGATTTTGAACTTTCCTCTACAGTTTTTAGCTTAAATTCACATTTGAATTTGTCTCCGATTTTACAATTTAGGAAAAAAGGGAAAATGTGAGAATTGGATGAAGAGCTGCTCCCAGATATCTGCATTTTGATTCAAACTTACCTCACTCATAAAATCCTGCCGGTATGTAGTTTCCAAAAATATCTCACTTGTGGGGATATTTTAGTTCATTTGGTAGATATTCTATGTGAACCGTCAAAAGTGGTTATACATTTCAATTTGGTGTAATATTGTTGAAGGTGCAGATTTAGTTTGGGGGGGTCTCCTGTACAGGAAATGTGGGGTACATATATCTGGTGTTGTTGTATCAGAGCTTTTAGAAACAGTAAGATTTTTGTGCGCATCCTTAAGTTAACTAAAAGTAATAATGGTAAAAATCCATGAAAATTTCTAAACCAATTGATGGAAAAATCCTGAAAATTCTACTGGCACTGAATGCAAAAATGTTTTAATTCAGCTGGCACTGAAAGGGTTAATACGCTCTTTTGGTCTGTCTTGGTAAATATGAAACTGTTATTCAATTTCCTATTTATACTTATAGTTACTTAGTGAAGCAATTTTCCAATCCAGGATGGCTGAAGGTTAGGATTTTACTACTAGCTTACTACTGTTTGATCTAGGGCAGATTGAAATACATTTTATAAGATCTTTCAAAACAGACAAAATATGTAGAGGCTTAAGGTTCTTACACCTGAAGATTTGTACCAGACCCCCAAGCCCCGACCAACCACAACGAAATGGCCTAAACGGCCGATAGTCGGACGTGTGTATGCGTTCGGTCAGAGGTTGTTTGGCTGGAAAACACTTGCTAAAGGGCCAATTATGCAGATGAAGATGATTTACTACAATGGGTCTGGCAAACAAGCATTATTTTTATGTGTGGCCCCAGCTTTAAATTTAATTTCTCTTTTACCAATAAATGGTAAATGTTCAAAACCAGAAATATTAATATACTCAACTATGAATAATTAACTTTAATGGTTCCCTTGCTATTCAATTCTTTGGGAATTGTTTGAAGTACAAATCTTTGGCAGTCCTTTTTTTCAATGACTATAGTCTATTAACTGCTAAAGTACTGCATAGTCTATAACTATGTATACATGAGTATTTCCTCTTGTGCCATTTTTCAGACTGATAATAGCTATAGGAAGTCCTTGTTACAGTCCCACTGCCAGTACACTTGGCATCTTTCTAACACCCTGGGAGTCACCAAAACATTGCACAGCCATTCTAGGATTATTTTTATAGAAAACTATATTATTTTAAATGTAGATAGAATACATTAACTAAAAGGACAAGTACAAGTAAGGATTTGCCTGATGGATCATCAATGAGGCCCGACCGAAAGTTCCTTTCAGCTGACAAAGTGCCCACACACGGCACAATTGTAGGCCGAAAACGGACTCTCATACACGTCGTGGGTCGCTCCCGCTATCGCACGTATGTATGAACCTTAACTAAGCCCACACAGAGAACTTGCAGTATTTCAGATTCAGCTTCCCTCCCTCTCTTTCCAAAAGATTCAATTCAGAGACACTTCCTGACCGCCTGTCTGCCTGGCACTGCTCCTGACTCACAGCACAGCAAAAGCTAATTTATTGACTGTAAATTAGGGTCATTATCCTCCTCTTAGCCAAATGGGAGGAGGTGGTAGGGGGAGGACATGACATGAAATAAAGCAGACAGTCTGCTATCGCACTGTGGTAGAAATGCTTCTGCCTTTGTAAGCTAGAGCTGTGTCAGAGGAGATATCAGTTTAAAATCAGCTGCTGCAGCACTGTATCCTGGTTTACACTCTCTTAATAGGGCTGCACTCACATATTTCATGTGGTTTTCACTAACTCGGTTACTTAGCTGAAAAGACTATGCATATCTTGACAATACTATAGTTCTACTTACAATGTAATAGCAACATCCAAATGCTGAGAGTTAAGTCTATTGAGCCAGCAGAATTTTCTGGTTAAACATGCAGTAGGAAGTTTGCTTTGTTAATGAGACCCTAGAAACCTCTATTTCTCTCATAGTGCCTTGTAAAAATACACTGCTAATCTAAGTTGAATTTCCAGGCGTCAGCAGTCTTCAACTGGTACAGAAGCTGTTAATTTCCAAAAAGAGATATTTACAATTATGCATAAAGAAAAACATTCCGCTGCTGTAAAATACACACACATATTCACAAATAATATGTACAAATGTCACAGTGCTTGATATATGTCATATGATATAAAAAAATCACAGTAGATCCCGGTGTCTAGGGTGAAAGTGTTAGTCACCATTTTTCTTATTCTTTATAGAATGTTGTGGCTGAACAGGGACATCTGTTATATCTTCAAGTAAAAGTACAGTTACAGATGGATATATCTAAGTGTAAATCACACCTCAATGATTAGGGAGAGAAAATAGAGACACCTCTGGGGTGTTGGTAATCCCTTGCCATCATCTCCCAGTGTCCCATATTTTCTAAGATGCACTGCTGCATTTAATAAACAATGTCATAATTAAATGCTGGTTTTAAGGGTGTTGTTCCTTTAGAACACCTCATTAAATAACAAATACCACCACTATGTGCAGGGGATCAAGTTGATATGTGTTTACAGGAAAGCTGCATAGCGATAAGGGTTTTACTGTGCGTTTAAACTAGCACTACATTTATTTATTTGTTTTAATAATTGCCAAGAGGTTATGACTAAAGCTGCGTACACACAGTACAAATTATTCAAAGACGACAGACAGAATCTTACAGTTCTTAATGAGCGGTTCTGATGCCGATGCCGAACGTTCATCGGCAACGTTACTGATGTACACTCATTATCGATAAAAGGCCAATCACGTTGGTACCGACAGAATTGTCCCTTTATCGCTAATGTGTGTACCCAGATTAACTATAAAGCTATAGTGGGATAAAAGGAAACAGTATTCTCTTGATACCAGATATGAGTAATGTACTATTTTTGCAAAGAAATTAGAAGCCAGGTTACATAGAGTCAACATATTAAACACTTTCACCAGATAAAAATCACAGTACAGTATTGTAAGGGTAAGAAATATATTGTTATTCTCTAACAAAAGCTTTTCAAAATAATCAAATCTAAAATAAGCGCAGCTGCACTAAACAACCTGAAATATATTTTTGTTATAAGATTTTAAGAAACCTTTAAGATTCCTAGAAAAAAAGGCTATTTGGTTGAACCCTGACCCAGAATTTGTTACATCCTTAAAGGGTATGTACACTGGAATTTATTTTTTTAAATCGCCCATTAGAGGAAACTATAATTCATCCCAACTATCACTGTACCGTTTTTTTGTTGATTTGCCCCCTATTTAGATATCCAATCTGAAACATCTTATGTTATAGCATTTCTGTGAGCAGTTTTGCTGTAGCTGGAATGGTTTGACAGTTGGTGTGCTGTATGCTGTATTCAGTTTTGACAGTTAGTATGTGAGAAAATAAGTCAGGTGGACAGTATATGTACACTGGTATAAAAAAAAAAAGCAAATGGGAAAAAAATCTTTAAATTGTTCAGGCTGCACAGAAAGGTATACAGGGCACATCTGTGTAGGGGGCTGTGTATGGGACTTTCTATGAGGCTGTGTATGGGACTTTCTATGGGGTTGTGTACGGGACTTTCTATGGGGCTGTGTATGGGACTTTCTATGGGGCTGTGTATGGGACTTTCCTTATGGGGCTGTGTATGGGACTTTCTATGGGGCTGTGTATGGTACTTTCTATGGGGCTGTGTATTGGACTTTCTATGGGGCTGTATATGGGACTTGCTATGGGGCTGTGTATGGGGCTTTCTATGGGGCTGTGTATGGAACTTTCTATAGGACTGTTTGTGGAACTATCTATGGGGCTGCCTATGGGAGAAAGTCAACCCTCGGTTTATACTCGAGTCAAGCAGTTTTTCTAGTTTATCAGTTAAAAGTAAGTACTTCGGTTTATATACGGGATGGTTTGTACTCGAGTATATATGGTATGTGGAAGAATGCTCAGGTCAGTAGTCAGAGCCTGAGCAAAACAAATACTGTATTGAAGTGGGTTAGGCTCACTAAGATCAGACCAGACTGCAAAGCAAATAGGAAAAAAATCTTTAAATTGTTCAGGCTGCACAGAAAGGTATACATGGCACATCTGTGTAGGGGGCTGTGTATGGGACTTTCTAAGGGGCTGTGTATGGGACTTTCTAAGGGGCTGTGTATGGGACTTTCTATGGGGCTGTGTATGGGACTTTCTATGGAGCTGTGTATGGGACTTTCTATTGGGCTGTGTATGGGACTTTCTATGGGGCTGTGTATGGGACTTTCTATGGGGCTGTGTATTGGACTTTCTATGGGGCTGTATATGGGGCTGTGTATGGGGCTTTCTATGGGGCTGTGTATGGAACTTTCTATAGGACTGTTTGTAGAACTATCTATGGGGCTGCCTATGGGAGAAAGTCAACCCTCGGTTTATACTCGAGTCAAGCAGTTTTTCTAGTTTATCAGTAGTAAGTACTTCGGTTTATATACGGGACGGTTTGTACTCGAGTATATACGGTATGTGGAAGAATGGTCAGGTCAGTAGTCAGAGCCTGAGCAAAACAAATACTGTATTGAAGTCATGCAACACACACACCTCAGAGTACTTGCAGCAACACACACAACTACTTACACATATTTATTTATAGATTAAGATGATGCAAAGTAATTTTTTCAGTATACATACCATTTAAGGTCATACATTGATGTACACATTTGTAAAACAAAGAGGTAATTCAAAGGTAAAATCAGAAGCCATTTTAGAATTAGAGGGTGACTGGTAAACTTATTTAGCAGACTGCTGCTTACTGCTAAGAATGGTTCAGAAGCAAAAACAACAAGGAAAGTCAATGAAAGCCAAGGGCAGGCCTTGAACTTTTAGAATAATTCAGCAAGATGGAGCATTCAAGGGAAAACTGAAATATAGCCAGTTGGAAATAAATTAATATTTACCATTACCACAGTTTTATAAAAAGGCCTAATGGCCTTTAGAAAATATATATATGAGATACACAAGTGTCATGAATATCCTGTAGATACATTATTATAAATGGTGCCAAGATGTGTATTTAGTTATAATCTAAACTTAAAAAGACATTTCCACCACACCTCTCACAATGGCCTGCAAAGCATCAAAGCACCACGATGGACTAATAAGATACCATCAGAAAATAATATAAGGAAACCGAGGTGCCTAATAGTTCCAGCTTGGTATTGAATTGGGAACAGCTTAAGCCTACTTTCACATGGACAGTTTAAGTTCGTTTTCTGAGGGACCACTCAACAAACTTTCAGAGCAGCAGCATGCTCTCTGTGTGAAAGTAAATTAAAAGGTAGTACATTTAGCTTACTTTCACATGAACGGTATGCTGCCAGGAAAACTGCACTGACATTGGTGTTGTATAACTGGAACCAGTCAAGGAAAGTAAGAGATCTCCCACAGGATCCAATGTCTAAAGCTGCCCATACACTACCTTGACACTACAATTTGACCCAACTTGAATGTCAAATCGATTGTAATGTCGAGTGGAACAGTAAATTTGAATACCAGCATTTCCCAAGTCTGCGATCGATATAACGTTCGTAAAATTATTG
Organism: Hymenochirus boettgeri; assembly: GCA_019447015.1. Taxonomy (NCBI): domain Eukaryota; kingdom Metazoa; phylum Chordata; class Amphibia; order Anura; family Pipidae; genus Hymenochirus; species Hymenochirus boettgeri. Next base: position 110,389,395 of record CM033472.1, read on the forward strand.
GGCTGGGCAGTTGTCAGAATTTCGCATGAATATCATGAGGTGATGCAACATATTTAAGCTTAGCAGGTTAGGATACCTGTTTACTGTATTGCAATATTTAATGCAGTGGGCGCCACCTACCTGCAGTCCCTGTGTCTACACGCTCCACATCCAAGTTGTTTTCCTGACAGTGAACTTGTGTAGTAGTATCTTTTCTTGTTTTAGGGCTCTTCTCAAGTTCTGCCACTAGTGAACCAGTGCGGATAGAGCCAGCACTGCAGCTTTGATGGGAGGTTTCACAGGATAAATATCCAACCTAGAGGGGGAAAAATAAAATGTTTTTGTAGGATTACCCAATTAGTATGAAATTTGGTACTGTCTGAGACAGAAATGTTTATGAACTACAACTTTCAGCAAATGGTTTAACTAGAACACCAGGATAGTCACCAGGATAGTCACTTGTAAGAATGTTAATGTTTACAAATACATCTGTTTCAAATTTCAGGTATTTTAATCCCAGGCTTATGATCTAATACATGGAGTTCTTAGTTCTGCATCAAAAGAAATTCAGAACTTTGCATAAAGATACTTCTCTAGTAAGTTGCATTTATTTACATGTAAGAAGTACGATCGTGGTTGTATAACTGCAAGCCCGTGTGTAGGCGATTGTCTAACTTTGTTTCCTATTGGGCAGGTTAAAAAATATTTTGCCGTCAATTAATACAATCGTACGATCGTGGGACCACATTGTTGCATCTATGGGCACCATAAGGCTAGTTTAGTCTGCCCTGTAAAACAGAGTTCTAATTTTTTAAGTATTGCCAATGCTGTTTCTTCTAGTTTAATTGATACTGTTGTTGTTATGGTTTTAAACTCCAGGCTATATAGAAAATAAAACTTGGTGCCTCTTCCAGTAATTATATGAAACCATACCATATTGCAGCCAGAGTAATGTGTGTATGGGTGATAATCTAAATTATGCAGACCATAAACCAGCATCACTACAAACATCACTGTTTTCTTTAGACTATAAAGCTAGGTACAAACAGTACAAATCTTGACAGATGACAGACAGAATCTGTAAGGCAGGGTACACACAGTAATCATTTTTGGGCAAAAAAAACCTTACCATGTGTACCCTGCCTTACAGATTCTGCTTTTCATCTGCATAAGATTTGTAACTTGTGCACCCAGAATCAGAATCAGAATCGGTCATGGCAAACTGTCAGCTGTGGCTAGTTTTGCCACGACCAACAGCGATTCATCTAAGCTGACTGATTCCTATTGGCAAACGATCACCTGGGACAAAAATCCTAGGAGTTTTGGCACCTGAAACAACTTTTGATTGTCTCCTGTAAGGCTGGCGTGGTTTTGTTGGGGAAAGTAGGGCTTGTATATGGAGGTGGACGTGGCTTGTGGAGATGAGTGTAGTGTGCTGGCTGGTTAACTGGAGGGCTGACATGACACTGGATGGTGGACTGTAGGGCTGACTTAACACAGACCGGTAAACTAGTGCTCTGCACTAACTGCTGCCTTTCTAGTGGACTATAGATGTGCACCCCGAGCAATTGTTTCACATTGCTTCATGGTAGGAGCACCCTTGACCCAAACTTAGATTTCACTTGTTATCTGTAAAAGATATAAAGTATAGAGAAGACTGTTCTGGGCTACCATACACTTATCAATCATGGCTCGCTCCATATACTACATAAAAGACCACAACCAAGGGAAAGTTTATGTCCAAAATGGATGTTCCTGAAAATTATAATTTCACAGGCACACACATGGCCAAAATGCCAAATGCGTATATTCTTTTGCACCCTGATTTAAGAGCATGTAAGTAAAACACAAATAAGAGGGAACAAAGATTTCATGACATTCCTCTTTTCTTCTTTACAACACTGTGAACAACTGTTGTAAAATAATAATAAAAAATAATGAAATAGAGATACATTATTCTTACATTCTACCCAGTGGCGTAACTAGAAATCACTGGGCCCCCCAGCAAAACTATGATGGGGCTCCTATCCGTGCTTCATCCACAGTGGTTTTCTGGGAAGAGGCTTTATCTGTCATAGGAAAAATAAGATTATGCGCCCCCCCCCCGTGCAGTTACTCCCCCTGCTCCCCTGGTAGTTACGCCCATTTCTACCTTCATTTTCACAAAAAGAAATGTATGTGGTATTAATTCTGTTTTCTACATGCATTGCATCTTGACTGGACCTATTATCTAGGTTCAGAGATTCTTTATTGCTTGTAGGCTAAGGGTCAGCCCATGAGTGCAGTGAATAAATAAACTGTGCACACAGTCTTAGCTGATCTTCCCTTTACAACACAGACAGCTGGCCTGTGTGTGGCAAAGTGTTTGTTAATGTCCCTGTGAAATCTGACCCAAATTGCACATTACAGCAAGCTGCTGGTAGAGTAGCCTGTTAACCTTTACCCAGCCGCACTTCCATTTCGATCTAGCAAGCATAAGGTTCCTGGCTCTACTCCGCCTCACTCACTGTGCAGGGGTTAATAAATAAAAGGGAAATAAAGCAGCTGGTAACCTTTGTGCTTTAGCAATTCACTCATTGTGTACATGACTGAAGCACACATAATAGGAAGCATTATCCACACTGAAGAATGTGCTGCACATTGTAAGTAACAGGAACATGACTATTTAAGACTCATTCCCAAAGACAAGTACCACAAATATAAAAAGATTCATTATGGTGCCAGGTCCTCATCCAGGATAAACTCAAAGAAAGTCAAAGCATGGATATCTTGTTCTTGCTAATTCAGGCAAGAACATTTTATTTTGAATTTATAAGCCAGTCAGACAACTCTAAGAATTAATCTAACTTCAAAGGCGTCAATAGAAAACTCTTTAAAATCTTAGTAGCCTCATTTCTAGACTAGCTACCTGGTATCCGTGGTCTGTTCAGTGTGAGCTAAACAATAACAGTTCATAAGTTTCACATAATTTAAAGTCCTGCTCTAAAGCTGGCCATACACTACAAACTTACCTTCAAATGTTCCTGTGACGTTCTGACAGCCTTCTGACTTGATCATTTTGTGATCAATATTACAATCGAAAACATGATCTATCCAGGAAACGTTTTTGGGAATGTGCTCCATTCAACATTATAATCAATAAAATCGATTTGATGTTAATCTTGGATCAAATGTGGAATCAATGTAATGTCAAGCTAGTGTATGGCCATCTTAAACCAATGTCTCATTACTTTATTAATATACATTGCTAATACTTTTCTTCTGTTCATATGCTTATTAAAGGACAACAATATCAAAAACACCAACATCACCCCCCATTACATGTCCACACTTCCAGCAGCTGAAATCGCTCACTCACATCTACAGCCGTGTTGCCCTCCCTTAGATATCACACAGCAAAGATAAGTGCTAAAAGCCCGCCTCCTAAACGGCCCAGGGCCATGATTAACATAACACTTGTAATTGGCTGATGGGAATGTCTGTTACATCCTCTCTCCTCCTCCTCTGCCAGTTGAACAAACTTGAAATGTCCCGTTGCTAGGATACTGCCTACATAATCAAGCTGATTAATGGTGGGTGGAGGAGTGTTTTCGCCCATGCTAGTTTTGAGTGACAGTTAGAGGCAGACAGAATTGTTATGCCCCCTTCACAGCATGGCTAATGGAAGGCTAATTGAAGGCAGAGAGAGGTTGGAAATAAATGTATGGGGAGGGCTGTATACCTTTACTCTTTCTAAAGCAATTTTTTTTAAAAATGCATTGAGGTACTCTTTAAATATCTTCTAGTATAGAATGTTAAAAAAAACGTACCTTCCCTGCTCCCCACGTCTTTTCAACATTATAACTACTCAGGAAGAGGACCTAAACTGCTAAATCCAACCCCTGGATACAGTCTGCACCAGCTGTTATACTTTCTATAACTTTTTCTTGTTGATCCAATCTGGCCAATGGGAAGATGCGCTTCTTGCAGAGCATGTCTTGACATTGGTCAAGTCATAGGGAAGGTGTTAGACCATAGGGAAGGTGTTAGACCTAGACCAGCTAGGGTGATTGATGGGTGGAAATAACAAAACCTGGTCTGCTTTCACGTTTACTATATCATGATTATACATACCCATTTAAAACGAACTTTATTTTGCTACAATTTTATAGGCTAAAACTACCTATACATTTTAAATTATTCATATAATATTTCTATGACTTTTTTTTCATTTTAAAAACACTTAATAAAGCCTCTTAAAAAATTCTGTAGTAAAAGTAAATGATTTTCTGGCTGAAAATTTTTAAAAAGTTATTGTAAATGCACCATGGCAAAAGTAAATTAAAGGGCATTTCTACCCCCAATAAATAAATAATAACAGAAACATAAGGTGCTCAAACTCCACATGTTACACATATAATTTTCATGAAAACGGTGAATTTGTAGACAGACTTACTTATATAGAACAATGGTTCGGGGGCCCATGCCCTGAACCCGCCGCTTGATTATCGATCACAGAATATGCCTTATATATAAACAAAAAATGGCTCACCGTAACAATCAGGTGGCCCGGGTACGGATAGCCCGTCGCTAGACCAATGTAGTATGTATCAATAAATGTGTAAAAGAGGCGTAGCTGCCAGACCACACACGAAAGCTCACATAAAGTATCAAAGTTCTTTATTGTAGTTTGACGTGCCACGCATGGCCACTAATCATAAGCAAGAGAATAACATATAATTTAAAAGTGCCCTTTGTCGGATCAGAGGTGCTTTGTCTTTAGCCAAACAAAATTACTTTTCACTCATATCCTCCCAATCCCATAACCCCAAACAGCTCTTCAAAGTATTCAACTCCCTGCTCTGTTCGCCACCTCCTCCGCCCACCCCGTTTATTATGTCATATTTTACAGAGTAAATCGAAAACATTCGAAGTGGTTTTCCTGTGCGCCCTAGCTCCTACCTACAGCTTCCAACCACGACCATTTCCCTGCCCAACCTCCCTTCGTTGCTCACCCCCTCCGTCTCTACCTCCGTCTCTACCCCCTACCACTTTCCACTTGCCCCCTAACGAGCTTCACACACAACAAAACTGGGAGTTTCATCTCTCCTATCCAGGACAGCCCTTACCTCTCTCTTTAACTTGTCCCTATACACTGGTATTTTTCCCTCTATATTTAAACATGCCGTTGTATCCCCTATACCTAAAAAACCTTCGCTTGACCCGTCTGCTCTCTCCAGCTACCGGCCCATCTCCCTTTCGCATCCAAACTACTATCTCTTTGACCACCTCCAGTCAGGCTTCCGCCCTAACCACTCCACGCAAACTGCCCTCACTAAAGTGACCAATGATCTACTTGCTAAATCTAAAGGTCACTACTTTTGCTCATTCTTCTTGATCTGTCCTCTGCTTTTGATACTGTTGATCACTCTCTACTTCTTCAGATCCTGGCCTCCTTAGGTATCCAGGACACTGCGCTTTCTTGACTATCCTCCTATCTCTCTGGTAGGACCTTTAGTGTTTTTCACTCTAGAATTAGCTCCACTCCTCGCCCCCTCCCTGTGGGGGTCCCGCAAGGCTCGGTACTCAGTCCTCTTCTTTTCTCCATCTACACTTATGGCCTTGGACAACTCAATAGTTCATTTGGGTTTCAGTATAACCTGTATGCGGACAATACCCAAATTTACATCTCTACCCCAGATCTCCCCACGCTGACATCCCAGGTCCCTGACTGCCTTAGTGCCATCTCTACCTTCATGTCCTCCCACTTCCTCAAACTTAACATGGACAAGACTAAATTTGTCCTTTACCCACCCTCACGATCTGTTCCCCTCCCTAGTCTTACTATTAATATTAACAACACACCCATATCCCCATTTCCTCATGTCCGCTGCCTGAGAATAAGGCTAGATTCCGATCTTTCCTTCAAACCTCATGTCAATTTGCTTGCCAACTCCTGTCGGCTTCAACTCAAAAACATCTCCCGCATTCGACCCTTCCTCTTGAAAGAAGCTTCAAAAATCCTAGTCCAAGTCCTAATCATATCCCGGCTAGACTACTGCAACACACTCCTGTGTGGTTTACCAAACAAGCGCCTGGCACCGCTTCAATCCATTCTCAACTCTGCTGCCCGGCTCAACTCGGCAGCCCCTCCATATATCTCAGAGCTGATCCAGCGATACCGTCCCCAGCTCCACCTCCGCTCTGCAAACTATACCCTGCTTTCATCTACCCTAGTCACTTCTTCCCATGCCCGCATTCAGGACTTTGTGTTGCCCCTCTGCTCTGGTACTCCCTTCCTCCATCTGTCTGTTACTCACCATCCCTTAACACCTTCAAACCTTAAAACCCACCTCTTTAGACAAGCATATAACCTGGCCTAAACATTACCCCTCTTACTACCCAATATGATCCAACCCGCCTTTCACGATCCACTGCCAATCTATCTACAGCCTACCGATTCCTGTCACCTTATGTCTCATAAGGTGACAGGAAACTCCACACTCTGTTTACTTATATTATGTATTACCTGTGTATGTAATATGTATGAATTTGTATAACATGTATTACCCTGTAGGTAATGTATAACTATGTAATTGTAAAGCGCCACGGAAGATGTTGGTGCTATATAAATCAATAATAAGATATGGTGATACACATGTTTATATATGTTACAACGTCATTTCCTAGTCATGTGATAATAGACACCCCTTTAGGATAACCAATAGTGATGGAGTGATCGCGACTCCCACCCAAAACCTCCGACTCACACAAAGATGAGAATAAGTGACGTGCATACAGCCACGATTAAAGATCAATTCAAAGTGCTCGTGCTTGTACTTGGATTAAAAAATAAAGCTACATATTAGCATGACTATGTGAAATATCATGAAAAGAAACACGTTACGTCCTAATGGAATATATTAAAAGATAAGTGATAGTGAAAGTAAAATCAGTGGTTAAAAAATGACTTAGAGTAAATCACTAATGAAGAGTGGGTATTATTCCGATATAGAAATAATAAAGTGTCTGGTGCATGTAAACATAGTAACATAAATACAGTAGCTCTGTGTATTAACAATTGGTAACAAATAATAATGAGATGAGCATCAAGAATTCTTTAAATGAACCAGTAGAAGGTTATTCAAACAATAAAAGTTAGTCCAAGGTATATGAATGTTATACCAATAACTATCATATTTTATTAAAAATCATACCTATTGGAAACGAAACAAAAAACAATTGAGCAATGTTCTTACTAACTCCTAAAATAACTATGTTTAAAATCTATAAGTTAAAGAGGAACTGTGGTCCAAAAATGACTTTAGGTAAATTGATAGGAATTGCTCTCCTGAGAGTTTTTGCAATCTATTTCCTTTGTTTATTTTACATAGTTTTGAAGATATTTACATTTTTGTGTGTGATATGGCATCACCAGGTCCCCTGCACTTCCTGCTTCCTGCTCTGAAACCTGTCAGTCAATCTGCCCTGTGTCTCCTCCCCTTTGCAGCCCCCCTAGTCCCTCCCACTCATGGACCCCATGGTCACTCCAGTTGCAGGCCCCCCTTGGCCCATTCCCTTATAGCCCCATGTGGCCCCTCCCACTCACAGGTGCCATGGACCTGCCCACTCGCGGGTGCCTAAGCCCCGTCCACTCGTGGGTGCCTAAGCCCCACCCGCTCACAGGTGCTGTGGGCCACTCTGACACCCCCCTACCCCCCATGTGGCCCCACCCACTCATGGGTGTCATGGCCCCGCCCACTCGCGGGTGCCGTGGCCCCGTCCACTCACGGGTGCCTAAGCCCCACCCGCTCACAGGTGTTGTGGGCCACTCTGACACACCTTACCCCCCCAAAAACTCTGTGGAAACAGCCTTTTCAGGCACAGGGAGAACTCTGCCTGAAAAGGCTGTTTTCACATAGTGAAAGAGAAGGGCTGTAGATTCCCTTACCTTCTCTGCAGCTGCAGGTCCTTCACACAGCAGAGAGGAGGAGGGACTTCCTGTCTCCCTCACACACTGAGGGAGTCTGAGGCTGTGCTTGCCGGCGGCACAGTGCAGGAGAAGCCTTAGGAATGTCACATGTCAGCCTCCTACCCATTAACATTCTGGTCAGTCATTTCTTTATATCTTGGGCTGTGGAGCACGTAGAGAGGTTGTTGATGGCTCGTTTTAAAGGTAGGAAACTGGCCTTTTATTTAAACTCAACTTGTTTGGAGACCACAGTTCCCCTTTAATTTGATTTATATACCGTGAAGCAACTGATATCAAAAATGGAGTTAATATTTTGCGTCTTGTTTAAATAAACTAGTCACACGGTCTTTGTTCCTGTTGTTAGTAGGGATATACTGTATACCCTGTATTTGAAACATATTAGTACATTACATTGTAATAAGTGTCTACCTATAGGGCTAGTAGTATCCTTATTCTTAATAGCTCTAATATGTGTCCTGGCCCTGGATTTAAACATAGGTGTAGAGCAATCCACATATTGTAAAAGACATTTTTTGTAGGTAATCAAGTATATTACATTTTCTGTTGTGCAATTAATATATTTTCTAATGTGATAAGTTTTATTAGTCGTCGTACTGATAAATGTGGATCCGCATTGTATGTAATTGCGTGTAATACACCTCGTATGTCCACATCGATATTTGCCTAAAGTGCGGCACCAATTACTACTTCTTTGTTTAGAAGACTGTCTTTTAAAGTACAGGCCTTTTTAGGAATATAGGAAATATTAGAGGTAAGTATTTCATCTAATTCTCTGTCCATTTTAAAGATAGGTAGATGTCTCTGTATGATTTTGACAATTCCTTTAAATTAAGGACTATAGTTAGATATAAAAGAAACTTCAAGATCTTTTTTATTAACAGGGTTTTTTGTATTCTTAACACCATGTGGATGAAAACAGTCTTGCTTTGGCATGTTTTCTAATCTCGAATTAGTACATAAATAATTAGTATTTTCCTCATTGGTATTTGTTCTAATATTATCATTATTCCTCTGTTTTGGATTTTTTTAGTAAAGGCAATGGAACTATTCTTAATATGATATAGTAAGTCTGATCTTTTCTGATTTAATACCCTGTTAAAGGCTCTATTAATGTCATGCATTCTATATCCTCGAGCGATGAAACATTGTTTCATATCTAAGGATTGTTGAAGGAAGTCAGAGTCTTTGAAATTGGCTGTATGGGATGTCTTTCATGTAAGATCTGGAATGATTCGAGGAAGCATGTAAGATAGAGTTCTTAGTATGAGGTTTCCTATACAAAGTGGTATGGAGGCAACATTGGTCAACATAAATAGATATATCAAGGAAGTGAATAAGGTCATCCCCATATTGCCCTGTAAATTTCAAATTAAATTCATTTTGATTAAGAATATTAATGAATATTTCAAATTGTTTTTTAGTGCCACTCCATAACCATAGAATATCGTCTATATATCGTTTGTGTTCAATCAGACAGTTAAGAGTGGGATGCTTCTGAAGCATTGTGGTTAGGTGGACTTCTTCCCACCACCCAAGATATAAATTTGCATAGGTGGGGGCAAATTTTGCCCCCATAGCGGCTCCACATATTTGAAGGTAGTAACACTTATCAAAGAGAAAATAATTATGAGTTAGCAAATATTCTATAGATGTAAGAATGAAGTTCTTCCATTCAATGGAATAATTGCTATATATCTAAATGCTATCTTACAGCTCAAAGTTCCCATGTGTGTGGGATGCTAGAGTATAAGGAAGTGACATCTATGGTAATCAATTCATAATAAGGGAGCCAATCAAATGTGTCCAAAAATTGTAAAACATAAGTGCTGTCTCTTATATAGGATTCCAGTCTAAGAACTAATGGTTGTAGTAATATGTCTATTAGTAGAGAGAGACATTTTAATGAGTCTATGCCAGATACAATAGGTCTCCATTTTGTGGATATATGTTTTTGTGTATCCTGGGCAGATGATGAAAAATAGGGGTAACAGGGGTACTAGGCAACAATCTGCTTATCATCTTATCTTCTATGATGCCTATAGCTACTCGCTCCTTAACAATAGTCTCTAATTCTGCTCTAAATTTTTGGGTAGGGTCCCCAGGCAACATACAGTAAGTACAGGTGTCTTAAAGTTGAGATATAGCTTCTTTATAGTAATCAGATCGATTTAGTACGACTATAGACCCTCCCTTATCCGCTAACTTAATGATGATGGTTTCATCCATTCTTAAGGACAATAGAGCTTTATATTCTGCAGTTGCAAGATTTTTGAAATTCTTATTAACATGTATAGTGCTATGTAAATCTCTCAAATCTTTTTCAACTAATTCCTGGAAGCGATCGATAGAGTCGTTATACATACCCAGTTTAAGCTAACTTTATTTTGCTACTATTTTTATAGGTTAAAACCACCTATACATTTTAAAATATTTATTTCATTTTAAAAACACTTAATAAAGTCTCTTCCAAAATTCTGTAGTAAAAGTAAATGATTTTCTGGTTGAAAATTTGAAAAAAGTTATTGTAAACGCACTATGGCAAAAGTAAATTAAAGGGCATGTCTACCCCCAAAATTACAGTTTATATTATGGTAGAAAAAAAAACCCCAAACCTCGGGATGAATACCTCACTTATGGGATCTGTAAGCAGAACATAAAAATAAGTGTGCAAAAGTGTGTCAATAAAATTGTTTGCACTTAGGTTAAATAAGGAATTATTCCCTTATCATATCCTACCCTGGACCATTATGCCACTACCCGTTTGTTACTGCAGTTGTTCTCAAACTAACTCTGTTAGTTCCACACTTGGCAATACACATTTTGTTTGCAGCACATCTGTACATGTGCTCCATACATAAGCCCTTTATTTAAAAAAGTACACTTCTACCTTTAAAGGGCATGTCCAGCCCTTTTTTCAACTTTTCATATATTATACATATTGATACCCCAGCCCCAACCGCCGTAATAAAATCCTTAGAAAGTGCCCCAATATGTACTTACCTTCCCTCTATCCTCTGCGGCAGTCTCCAGGCCCTCTGCTTGCACGGAAATGCAAGCAGGGGGGCGGGACCGGCAGCCGCGTCCCTGATTGGCTGAGAGGCAGCCAATCAGGGACGTGGCTGCCGGCTGCTCAGAACGCCGGAGGATAGAGGGAAGGTAAGTAACTATCGGGGCACTTTCTATGAAATCTATTACGGCGGTTAGGGATGGGGGATCAATATATATAATATGTAGTTGGGAATTTACACTAGGGGGAGGGAGAAGAAAACGGGAGGGAGAGGGAGGGGGGGGAGGACTCTCCTGCGCATGCCTCAACCTTGTTGAGGTTGAGGCAGAGACAAGCGCAGGATAAGTCACTGGGAGTTTCTACGCTACAATTATCCTGGCTTTGGAGGGGCACAGCTTGGCAACCATAAGGAGCTGGGATGTAAGGTAAGGATTTTTGTATACTACAGAGTGGGGTCAGTATGGGGTTAAATTTGAGTTTTGGGGGTGGACATGCCCTTTAAAATGTCTCCAAGATCACGCTTCTAGCTGCAATCTATCCAGAATTACCTCAATTGAAGGGGTGATGTTTCCTGCTTTCACTGTGAGCTGTGTTATCACCAGCAACATTGCTGTGCCCCTAAGTCACACCCACTTGTATCCTCCTGCTGGGACAGAGCATAATCAGCTGCATCATAAGCTTCTACCCCAAAACATTTTATAATATTTTTTAAATCTAGCCACAAGCCTGGGGAAAAGTTTTTTTGGGCGTAAAGCTTTTTACACAGCTCATCATGCAGACAGCCCCCGGACTTTTCGAACAACCACCAGGCTCATACACCTGCTACTACTGTCCATTGGAATCTGTTGGTAATGTGCAATGGCACGCACATACATCACTGAACTCCCATTACCTTTAAGGGGATCGATTTCTGTACTGATGGACCACAATGCCAATGGCAGTCTGTATTTTTCACTCCATACATCTTGCCGATATCAGGAAATACTGTTGAATACAATGGGATTTGCCTAATATCAACTAATAACAAGGTGTACAGTCACCTTTACAGGCTAAACTATTATTAGCATCCATCATGTCTTTGATTATCTCTTCGAATTTTTCGATTTTTGCTTCTGGACTGTTTTATCCAAATTTACACAGAGCTGCAGTGGTAATTTATAGAGTTAAAGTCATGCTAATCTGATTTTAGCCCCATGCTTGCAGGGGTTGTGCAGGAGTTAAATTCCATTCGGGATTTACCCAGAGCCGTAAAGCCAGTATTGCATCTGCGGAAAGGAGGTATACCCAAGAGTAACTGAGGCTAAAGTATCTTAACTGGGTGAATAAACATTTTAAATTGTATCCTATCTTGATTTTTACTATGTCTATCTCTATTTGATTGTATTTATTTTACACAACATATTTTTACAAACAACTACAACAAGAACACTACAACAAGAACTAAACTCAAATCTACTCAAAGTATTCAATTCAATCTCCCCAGACTGTCAATTTGCCCCACAGTCAATGAAGGTCCACATAACAGTACTACCCAAGCCCAACAAAGACCCGGCATGCTGTGGTAGCTACAGGCCCATTTTTCCCTTTCAAATGTGGACGTAAAACTATTTGCTAAAATAATTGCTTTATATATAAAGTTTAAGAACATTAATCCCCTACTTCATCCATTACAATCAAGTGGGATTCGTCCCAGGTCGTGGAAGCATGGGATAATACAGTCAGAACCATTTCACTCATCCAACACACAAAATATAATGTCCCTCTACCTTTTGTCTATTGATGCCAAAAGGCCTTTGGCACAATTTGGCCTTTTATAGAGCTAACACTGGAGAATCTGGGACTGGGCCCCTCCATAAATTCAAATATTCTGGCCCTATAATTTAATAACACAAATTAAGGTCAATGGTGTACTGTCCGGTCCATGCCCAATCTACACTAAAACACACCAGGTCTGCCCATAATCACCCCTCTTGTATATATTAAACATGGAACACCTGGCAACATCCCTTAGAAATAATACTGATATAAAAGCAGTCCAGACCCATAAATCGGCTTTATATGCAGCTGATTTGCTTCTATATTTCTAACACCCTCATATAATGCTTCCCATAATCCTCAAGGAGCTGCAGGCCTATGGCAGAATGAGCAACTATAAAATTAATCTATTAAAATCCAAAAGCCTGGATCAACAGTTATACAGGAAATGAGGATATTGCTAGATGGGTTGGACTGGATGTATGTATGTCTTTATTCAACCTCAAATACTATAAGCCTAAACATTTAAATCCCCCAAGAACTTCTGACCCTAAAGGTTCGAATCCTTTCTCCTGTTCGGCTCTTCGATGAAGCACTGATGGCAAAAGTAGCACCATTTGTCATTTTGACACGACTGAGCGTGCAATCCATCAGACAGACTCTTAATTCCTTCATTAACTCCTTTTGTACCCTCCATTTTAAAAATCTGGGACTTTGTGAAAGCCCAATTTCACTTAACACTCCTGGATACATGACTCCAATACTCCATAACACAAAATTCCCACCAGGTATCCAGGGCCAATATTTCATATGGTAAAATACAGGGAAAAACTATAAAATTCATGTCCTGATGGTACTGCTGCCCAGCTATCCTCCACAAAAATGTATCCCCAAACCCTAGCAACATGTTGGAGATGCCAAAAAGACATTGGCACAACCGCCACATATGGTTCTTCTGTCCGGAACTACAGAACTTCTGGAACAATATAATTTCTATACATAACCAACTAACTTAAGAGAATATCCCTTCCAGAAAAGGTATCCTAAGGTTTTATAGCAGGCAGAGCTGTACTACCAAGCTACTGGCGTAAATCACAATGTCCCCCACTAATTGAATAAATCAGAGAGATGAACAATATAATATGAATGGATGAATTGACAGCCTCCCTCTACCATAGAGAAAAACACTTTATACAGATATGGACAATATAGATATTATTCATGGGCACTGATCAATATAAAAATTTGCTATAAGGAGGACCGGGGAATAGCACAGAATATTCAGTGTACAATATAGAGATGAACAATACCTGGGTATTATGCTTACTGTGCAACCAGATTTAGCAAGTAAGAGAGTGGGTCCACTGGTTATCCCTTAGCCAACTCCCTTATCTATTCCTCCCAAAAGTTCCCTTTCCTAAACCCCTTATAATTCATATAATACACCCCTTATATTCATACGGAACACAGTGAATAAAACTCCAGTAATTTCTTTTGAATTTTATTTTATTCATTTGTACTGTTTTAGCATACATATACTGTAGATTAATTCTATTAAATATAAAACCTTGATAATACTATGGAAAAACAATACGGATGTATGTTTATTTGTACACAGTTATTATAATGTTGCTCTGCAAAAAAAATATTGTTACTACTCAGGTTATTACCAGTGCTACAAAGTGTACAGCATGCCATTGCCACCATATTACACAAAGCATACTGTTTAGCAACTGGGTAGCACAACACCCCTTTACTCTCTTCTCCTGAGGTATTGTGTCTGTCAGGAAATCATTTCTCTTTACTAAAATGAGGAATAATTGATTTAAACCAGCCATCTGTTTCTATACAAGACATATCAGTTCAATTAAGAAGGATCTGTTCCTCCTGATAAGAGCTTGTCTCTGCCCTTCTAAGGCAGTTCTCACATCCAGAACACATCCTCAAAGAATCACAACACATTAAAGCCAAGATGAATGATTGTGGTATTAGATTGTTAACCAATGCCCTCAGGCTCTGCAAATAAGAAGGCTGATCATGGATCCCATGCCCTAACTACTGTTTTTTAACCCCCCATTAATATCTACATGCTTGAGAACAAATCTTCAACATGCATTACTGGACTTTGGTGGAGGCTAAGTCCACAAAGGCTGATATTTCCATTGTGTTGTCCAATGTGTAGTTCACACTACACATTGACCAAAATGACCAGTATGTTGAATTTGCCGTTTTGGTCCATTTTTCCTACCCTTTTCCTGAAAGTAGATCAGTTTCAGGGCAGAAATGTGTGCACCAACTCAATCTGATCCATTTTAAAAAAATGCAGTGCTGCTTGCGTTTCTGTCCAAAAGAGACCTAGCGCAAAGGAGCCGTTAGGGCCTTCTCAATCACTTGTCCTTCCGATAGCACAACGTTAGGGAATCGCAGTGCAAAAGCATGACAACGCGCAACATCGTAAACGTGGTAGCAATCGCGAGCTTTAACACACACGATTATTTGGACCCCCTTTTTCTGTTTGATTAGTGCAGTCTGCTTTTTCTTTTCTCCTGGTGCCCATAGAATGGTACCTTGTTATATAGACTGTTAAATAGACTTTCAGGGTAATTCAATAAAAGTTCTTATCGTTTGAAATGGTGCTAATTTTGCCCCAACCAATCAGATGTTAGCTTTCAAATGTTAAATAAGTTCTGATTGGTTGGGGCAAAATAAGCACCATTTTATACCATAAGAACTTTTATTGAATCTCCCTGTTTGTTAATTGAGCTGCAGTGAGAAGCAACATTTTTTGTTTCAAAAATGTATCAAGTCTGCCCTGATATTGACAGCAGCATAGAGAACTGTATCAATATTAAAACCCTGCAGCTGGCTGAGGAAATTGCACTATTGCACGAATCGGAGCGCAAACAGACGATAAAGCGCATGAAGCATGCACACTTTTTTTAAAGGGCATGTCCACCCTTCTGATGAACTTTCAAGATAATGTACTGCTCCCTCCCCCAGCCCCAACTGCATTACTATTATTCACATAAAGTGCCCCTATCTTTACTTACCCTGCCTCTCTCCATCGCCGCACTGACCGGCCCTCTGCTTGCACGGAAATGCAATCACGGACGCGGCTGCCGGGAGTTCAGACCGGCAAAGGAGAAAGGCATGGTAAGTAAAGATCGGGGCACTTTCTGCGATTAATAGTAATGCGGTTGGGGCTGGGGGAGGGGAGCAGTACATTATATTCAAAAGGTTTGCATCTAAGGGGAGGGAGACAAAATCGTGAGGGAGGGGGAGAAAGGCTGCAGTGCGCATACCAAACTTCTCCTGGAGGGGAGACAGGAGGCAGAGTCCTATAACCATTTGGAGCTGGGATGTGAGGTAAGGATTTTTACACACTACATAGTGGGGCCAGTGGTGGGTTAAATTATAGTTTGGGGGTGGACATGCCCTTTAAGCTTCATACACATGTGCGATAGTGGGGGCTGGCCCATGACGCGTATGAGCACCCATTTTGGATGATATTTGTGCCGTGTTTGGGAGCTTCGAAGGCCAAATCAAATGTTTGGTTAAACCTTGCTAAACGATTCGCCTAGCGAATCATCAAGGAGGCACGATCGAACGTTTGTTTCGGCTGACAAAGTGCCCGTACACGGCACAATTATAGTCTGAAATGGGCATTCATACACATTGTGCATTGCTGGTTGAACCTTTACTGTATCTTTTCAACTGTAATGGATCTTCAGGGGCAGGAATTGAGAAATGCCCTTAAAATATTTCAGCAACCTCTTTCCTACTTAAAGGGTATTTACACCCCAAAATATAACTTTTTCTGTAGTGTAGGCTTGCAACCCTAACCACCATGTTTAGAAGTTAAAAAAGTGCACAGAAGCTTACTTACCAACCTTTGTTGCTTCTGCCTCTAATGCTACTTCTGGTAAAAGCAGTAGCATTAGGGACCGGACCAGCAGCCAAATCTGTGATTGGGTGAGACTCAGCGAATCACAGATGCGGTTGGAAGCTGAAGGAAGGTCGATGAGTCTATTTCTGGGCACTTTTTAAACTTAATACTATGACTATTAAGATTGCAGGGGGGTCCCCTACATTACAGAAAATGTATTTTATTTAAAAGATGATTTGCAGCACCGATGGATCCGGACAGCGCATGCCAGAGTCCTCCAGGTGGACAGGAAAGCATCAGATCCGGATTACACACAGGCTCTTCACTTTTCTGGACTTTCAGAAGGCACTGCAGGACATCCACAAGGAGCACAGGAGAAAGGTAAGGATTTTTTTACACTACACAGTGGGGCCAGCTGTGGGTTGAATTTTACTTTGTGGATGGTCATGCCCTTTAATGTGCAAGTTGAACATTTTTACCAGTCCGGGAACTATTTTGTACGATATTGAGGACGTACCATAATTATCAATGGAATGGTCAACTTGAGCCACAGCTTTAGCCAATGCTCTAAAATTAAATTATATGCAGCACTTACCACTGCTTTGAATTAACCACAGAGCACAGCTGTTCTTCTTTCTCAAATGAAAGCACTGGCATAAAGCACCCATAAAATACCAGAAGCCATTTTGTTAGTAATTATGTCAGCTGTTTGTCTACCCCAGAAGAATATCTTTCCTACCAGCAGCCCCAGTAACATGACTTTCAAGTATCACAAAGCATTAGCTTCATCCTTCAGCCCCCTAGCAGTATATACCACCTCCTCGATTAGTATCTATGTTGTGCACCTTGCTCCAATTTTACGATTCTTTTACATTTTTATTTACTCCTTTTGTGTCACTGTTACTAGGACTAAGAACTTAAATTTTAGGTTTTCCCATAACTGCATCTTGTATATATGCACAGAAACTGGTATCCATATTTTTTGCTCCGGCCCAGAATATGGAAATCTAAGGCCCGCTTAGACCTGCATTACAGTACAAGGTTCCAGGGTGTCACTGTGTCTGCACAGGAGGAGCTGATCTGTTTTATGTGATTACTAATGGATGTGAGCGAAGCGTATCTCCCCTCCCATTGCCCAGGGGAAATCTTTTGTGAAAGCCATCTCACCTCTGCTTTCTTGTTGCTGTGCAGCTGTTCTCTGTGTGTTTTGCTTGGGAAGTGTCTGATTATAATAGGCTGTTGCAGGAGGATAGCTACAGGCACAATTACATGCGTGTTACTGTCTGTCATTTCTCTTGCATGAAAAAATAAGAGAGCTGCTTTGGATTTATCAGGATGTTCTCTCCTTAGCAGTCCAGACAGGATAGGTTAACCCTTTGTCTAATCCAGGATATACTGCAATGGTTCTGTAATAGGCTTTGAAAGGTATAAGGTAGAATTCTATAACATTAAACAAGTATGGCTTGGCATTACTTGGCACTCCCCTAGATCAAATTGCTGTGAATAATTTGCCCTTTTTTAGCACTTACATTTACCCACTCCCCACTAAATTTTTTGTTTGTTTTTGTTTGTTCACATATGTGGCGAGACAGGTTGGGTCCTTTTTGGGATCTCCAGCTTTCCCAATTGAACGCTCTCTTGGGACTCCCTGGGGGAGGGTAGTATTGGTGGGCCTCCTAAAGCCTACTGGGCAAGGGAGACCCTATGGATCCCCTCTTGGTAGGTTAATTTACGTCTGGACGACCAATAGGGGAAGACGGTCTCCTCCACTGCACGAGCACTTTGTGTGTTCACTGTGATGATGGGCACGAAAGCACTGACCCCAGACTTTCAATAAACAAAAATTAAGTGTGTTGGGGGTCCACAAAAAATGCATGCTTTTTGTTTTATTTCATGCCTACCTAATAAACTACCAAAAACAAAAAATTATTTTGGATTTGTACTAATCTTGTTTCCCTTCCTCCTTTCTTTTTATAAGCTATCTGACTATATAATAAGATTTTCTGACTTGCAATTTAAACAGTTAAAGTAAATACAAACAGACTAGAGGGTATATAAGCACTTTCAATGCTGTGTTATGATGCTTGGCAGGCTTAACCAGTTTTAACATATATCCTGCTTATTTCTCAAAAGCTTTATAGGAGTTAAGGATACAAAGCCTGTAATGCTCACCAGTAACAGGAGGGTTTCAGCAGAGGGAGGAAGCTGTGGTTTGAGAGAGTTGGTAATTTATATACTTAATGGAGAAAATCAAGGCTTAAGAGCCAATAGGGAAACTGCTGTAATTGCCTTGGAGTAAAAGCTGCATTGTTTTGTTTTGGCATTCTTCCCCGTTCAAGCTGGATGTCACTTGGCAGACAGACCTGGTCAAACATCCAGGAACTGGGTAAACTAAAAAGTGCCAAAGCACCAAACCTCACTCTGGAATGTTAACCCCTTCGAGTGCTAGAAAAATTTACACATTTGTTTTGCTTTAAAATTTGATTTATGTATCTTCTGCATCGAGTATATTCAAAATTCTGTATGTTTTTAGATGCTGCTCCTCTCATGTTTGCCCCAGAATACATAATCCTAAAGTACATAATCCTAACCAAATACCGAAGTTGTGACCTCCAGGGGTACTATTGTTCAGAGGTCTAAGGGAAATCTCTTTACTGGGGCAAAAAATTTTCTTCTTACACAACAGGAAAAAGGTTCTCAATAACAGTATACCGTATATACTCGAGGATAAACTGTCCCAAATATAAACTGAGGTACTTACTTTAAACTGATAAACTAGGAAAACTGCTGGACTCGAGTATAAACCAAGGGTTGACTTTCTCCCGTACACAGCCCCATAGATAGTTCCACAGACAGCCCCATAGAAAGTCCCATACACAACCCCATAGATATTTCCACAGACAGCCCCATTGAAAGTCCATTACATAGTCCCATACGCAGTCCCATACACAGCCCCAGAGAAAGTCCAATACACAGCCCCATAGAAAGTCCCATACACAGCTCCTTAGAAAGTCCCATACACAGCCCCATAGAAAGTCTAATACACAGCCTCATAGAAAGTCCAATACATAGCCCTATAGAAAGTCCCATACACAGCCCTATAGAAAGTCCCATACACAGCCCCATAGAAAGTCCCATACACAGTCCCATAGAAAGTCTAATACACAGCCCCATAGAAAGTCCAATACACAGCCCCATATTTAGTACAATACACAGCCCCATAGAAAGTCCCATACACAGCCCCATAGAAAGTCCCATACACAGCCAGATAGAAAGTCCCATACGCAGACCCATAGAAAGTCCCATACACAGCCCCATAGAAAGTCCCATACACAGCCTCATAGAAAGTCCCATACACAGCCTCATAGAAAGTCCCATACACAGATCCATAGAAAGTCCCATACACAGCCAGATAGAAAGTCCCATACACAGTCCCCACAGAAAGTCCCATAGAAAGTCCCATACACAGCCCCATAGAAAGTCCCATACACAGCCCCATAGAAAGTCCCATGCACAGATGTGCCCTGCATACCTGAACACTTATAGATCGTTTTTATTCCCTGGCAGTCTGGGCTGATCTGAGTGAGCAGGACAACAATTGCCTAACCCATTGTAATCAGGGGGTTTCTCTGTGTTATAGGGTACAGATTTTGTTTATCCAGGGCTATGTGATTTTGTCCAGCAACATCCAGATCAGCACAGACCCGAGTATAAACCATAAACCGAGGGGAGACTTTCAGGATGATTTTAAATGTAAAAAAATTTGGTTTATACTCGTATATACGGTACCTAACAAACAGGTACTTTAATCCCTGTGTTGCCAGTTCAGACACGCTTGAATGTTATTCTACAGTAGATATAAAAAGTCTACACAATCCCTTTTTTTAATTAAAAAAACAAGATAAACCATGTCTGAACTTTTATTGCAAAATTGGCTTCTATACAAAGAAGCCAAAAACAAATCAGAAACAGTTATGTGGTAAAAGAAATGCATGGCAAAACCTGGTTCCATTAGTGCAGAGAACTTGACAGTGATTTTATCATCAAAAGGTATCAGTTGGGAAAGGGATACAAATAAAGCTTACAAAACATTAATGAGTATTGAAGGGTAAATATAGTGCCAGATTAGGGTTCTCCAAATGTATGTAAAGCAAAGTACATTTAGGAGGCAGGAGACCTTACTCCTACTCCCATTTTGACCCCTTTGCGCAGCAGTGGAGAGGGAAGGAGAGATGAGCATTAGCAGCTTTTTTGAATAGCTCAAAAAACATCTAAATCAGCAAAGCAATGGCTTTAACAATAGAGGATCAATGTTCTACAATGGCCCAACCAGAGCCCAGACCTTAATCTGTTTCAAAGTCTTTAAGTTGACCTAAAGAAAGCTGGGTGTAGAAGTTGCCCTCCCAGACAGTCCACATGTGCACAAAACAAAAACACTATTTTCCAGGTGTTTTTATATCTATTTTACCCCTTTATTCCGTTTCAGGTGTACATATTCAACTACACAGATAATGTACAATAGGTAAACCTGATATTTATATTTAGCCATTTTATTAAGAAAAATATTAACAATGGGTAAAAAGTAATTATGCATTTTACATATACAAGAGGATGTAAAACTAGCACAGGGATTTTTGAACTGTGTGCCTCCAGATGCTGAGAGTTGTAGTTTTCAAAACATCTGGAGGCACACAGTTTGAGAATTCTAAACTAGCATCTCTTTGATGCCCCTGCCTTGCCTTTTAAAAGTGAATGGTAAAAAAGAATGCAGCTATTCTTGCTAACCGCATTATATAAACTACTTTACAAGACCTTAAAGATAAATAATAAGAGCAGGTGTAGGGTTGCATTGCTGCATTCTAAAAAGATTCCTAATTACCAAAGAAACCCTAGATATCCCTTTGTCTCTGCCCTGTGGGGAAGGACACATCATGCCCGACACAGCCAGACGGTTATTACAGGTATTCTGAACAATGTCACTAAACCCCTTGGGAGGCTACTAACAAGAAGAACTAGGCAAGATTGATTCAGGGATGCATTGAGACCCAACCTGGAAGCATAAGCCATATCGCTGAGCTTCCAGAGTTGACACCTTGCAGGGAGCGTAAAAGGCTGAGAGGGCAATGAGGCTACAGCTCAGATGAGACAAAAAAAAGAAAAATTGAACAAGGACTCTGGGTCAAATTCAGTACAACTGTGTAAGCAAGATAAACAACTGCAAGCAGTTCCTTGGGAGCTTAAGAAATTCTCAAGCCATAATTTTAACATGATCAGTGCCAGAATTTCTCTAGGTAAGGCATTTTAGGGTAATGCTATAGCTGGAGTACCGAAATTTCACACACAGAGTACACACCTAGTTGTTTTTGATTTGGTGATGTATATTTGATAGAAAAAAATTAGAACAATTCTGTTTCTCTGCATAGTGTTTTATCACCAAAATAATGAAATAAATATACATTTAACCTGAATATCTCTCTCTCTCTCTCTCTCTCTCAGGTAAATACAGGTAAAATCATCTGTATTATTGTAATACATTTGGTATACAATCAAACCCAGGAATGCAACGTTTCGGAGTTCATACTGACTCCATCAGGCAAGGGTTGACATACAACAAAGGGTTGCCTGGGTGCTACCAGATTAAAAACATTAAAGGACAACTCCACTCTCAAAAGAACATCTTTTAGAAAGAATGGCCTCTTGTTGATATATATTGTTGAAATATGTTGATATATCATACTTTGTCCTATGAATTCATTACTGTATACCTGCTGTCCTTCTGGATGCCTGCACTGAGCCTATACTGAGCCTGGGCATGCTCAGAAGAGGCAGCTAGGGGATTAGCATTCAGTCATTGGCTGTGATGTCAACTGTCAAATCCATAACTGACAGTTGCTAACTGGAAGAACCAGGAAGCAGAAACTGGGGAAAGGATTTCAGGTTAGACTTATATATTTCAGATTTCAAACTATTAACGTTTACGGTTTTGGAGAGTGATTTACCTGTATGTAAGTTTTCATTTTGGGGCTGGAGTTGCCCTTTAAAACGTTGTGTCTTATTCAGATTACTTCAAAATGTGTTAAAACAAAGGGGCATATTTATAAACAAGCGATTGAAATGAAATCGCAATGACCTTACTTATAATAATCAATCACCTTATTTATAAAAACACTTGTTTTAGCGGAAAATAACTCTGTGGCGATGTGTGATGGTAATATCGCCTTATTCATTACGTTAAGTCTGGTATTGCGGCAAAAGGAGAAATTGCTTTCTAGCATCGGCCATTACTAGACCAGAGAAGGTGTAATTTCAGAGCTATTTGGGTAATTTTTTTAATTTAAAGGCAAGTCCACCCCTTTTTAAAAAAATGTATATGCTGTAGGGCTAGTTCCCAGGCCCCAACCGCTATATTATATTTATAAGAAAGTCCCCCATTCGTTACTTACCTTCTCTCTCTCCTCCGCCGCAATGCCCGGCCTTCTGCTTGCACAGAACTGCAAGCAGGAGGCCAGAATGGCAGCCGCGTGTGATTGGCTGAGAGGCAGCCAATCACAGACGCGGCTGCCAGCAGTTCAGAACGCAGAGGAGAGAGGGAAGGTAAGTAAAGATCGGGGGACTTTCTTATAAATATTTTATTGTGGTTGGGGCTAGGGGAACTATCCCTAATATATGTACAAGGGGATTTACAGTAGGGGGAGGGAGAGGAAAACGGGTGGGAGAGGGAGGGGGGGGAAGGGAGTGAAGGGCTGCTCTGAGCAAGCCAAAAACCTCTGAGAGGACAGCTCAGAGGCGGAAACAATTTCAATGGTGGCCAGGCTCCTGGTGGACAGTTTTCATAACTTTGGGGGGACATTACAGGAGAACCATTTGGAGCTGGGATGTAAGGTAAGGATTTTTATACACTACAAAGCTATTTGCATTTGAAAATTTGCATTTTGTGACCTTTTCTCCCTTTTGTTGCATTTTTTTGCAGTTTTACCAGAATTTTCGCCAAACATCATTACTTACTGGAATGTTCCATTAACATGATATTTCTTACACAGCACTATGGTATGTACCCATATTGATGTAACTGGTTTGATAATTAGCTGTAGTTTGTTGAGATAATTCACCTGGGTAAGTTTTACTCTATCATATCCTATTAATAAAAAAGAGAAAATTTACCTGGGTGAGTTGTATACTATTTATCATATGTTTTGCTTAATAAAACACCACATGTGTTAGGCTATTTTTAAATAACAAAGATAGGTGTTCAGTGTGTATTAACCAATTTGATAATACTAATGAAAGGGGCAGATCAACAAAAAGGGCAATTTAAAAAAACTAATTTTCCAGTGTACATACCCTTTAAGACATAATTAGCGTTACACTGCACACAGGATTTTACATCCATTTTACAACTTTCTTTTTTACGGTCTTACTGAAGAACAGGGGGTAAATGCACTCTCTCTTAACTCCCATTCTTCAGTAAATATTGCAGGAGAGCAGGAGAAACTTACTTACTTATCATTCAGCTTCTCTGACAGCCTCCGACGCATCCCCAGTCCTTCCCATGACTCATAAACTATCATGGTCATTCGCAGGATTGGCCATTGTATCCAAAAAATAAATACTGTTTGTTTGAGCAGGTGATGTAAAACAGCTTACAATAACATGTAAAAAGCTCTGGGGAAAAATGGACTTTCTCAATTTCTCTTGCCTGAAAACTTGTGTGCCTTTTCTAAGTTCTGCCCCCGGTTACTCCGAATACAACAGAGAGCTCCAGAGGAGGATATCACATTAGAAGGCAATATCCCACACCCAAATGGTTCACACGATGTGTCCGAACGTTCGTTTCGGCCGATAATCGGCCCGTGTATGGGCACTTTATCGTCCAAAACGGCCGTTCGGTTGGGGATCGTTGCCCGACCGACCAGGCGGAACTCCGAACGACCAGCCTTTTCGTTTACACATTTTTTAACACAGCAGAACATTGCATTTGTGATTTTTTTAGCCTGACTGGGTAACTATACTCTAAAAATGTATTTTTTAAAAATGAAAAGTACATGGGACAGTAAGGTAGGTATGATTATTCGTACCTTACAATATCGTTTTTTTAAGGAGCCACAGCATGTACAGTTTTCATTTGCGAGGTTAGTCCTCGACTATTCCTGTACGAAAGATAGTGCTGAAGCCAGGAGGAAGACTGGCAGAATCAGTTTTCTTTGGGCTGGTGCTCCACACAGAAACAATATTAGGAGGTAGGAATTACCAGTCTTATATCCCTGTCCCAAGTACTTTTCATATTAAATGAAAAATTAAAGAAATATTACCCGTGAAAATTTAAAGGGGAAGTAAAAAAGTAATTATTTTTTAAATTCTTAGTATTCTTGTACCTAGTTATGCTACGTATTCACTTCCATTTTGAAAAAACAGTAGATTTCCTATACATTGCTATGGTCAGTAGTCAGCTGCACTTTCATTATATCAATTTGTCATATGATCTGATAGGGATCTCAAATCAGCAGCAGTTTAAACAGCTGACGTTCCTGCGACACTTCCTGCCCAGATCATGTTTCCACTTAAAATAGTAACATTGATTGTACAACGATTGGGCTAGGTGGTTGTCGGATAGTCGAGAGGTAAAGTTTGTAGTGTATGGCCAGCTTTAAAGGGCATGTCCACCCCCAAAACTACAATTTAACCCACAACTGGCCCCACTGTGTAGTGTAATAAAATCCTTACCTTACATCCCAGCTCCAAATGGTTCACCAGTAATCCCCCCCCCCAAAGTCCCAAAAACTGCCCACCAGGAGCACTGCAGAGTCCATATAGGACTCTGCCTCCTGTCTCTCCTCCGGGAGAATTTTGTCATGCTCAGTGCAGACCTCCTCCCTATCCCTCGCTCTCCCTCCCGTTTCTCTCTTCCTCCCCCTAGCACAAAACCCCTTTTCTGTAGTGTAGGGCTCCCTCCCCCAACCCCAAACGGCATAGTAGTTTCACACAAAACACCCCCAATCTGTACTTACATTACCACTTTCCCCCGTCGATGTGCACAGCCGGAAGCCGTGTTCATGATTGGCTGCCTCTCAGCCAATCACAGACTCGGCTGCCGGTCTGGCCCCCTGCTTGCAGTTTCATGCAAGCAGAGGGCCGTGACACATCACTGGGGGAATGAGGTGATGTAAGTAGTGATCAGGGGTGTTTTGTGTGAAACTACTATGGCGTTTGGGGTTGGTGGAGGGAGCCCTACACTACAGAAACAAGTTGTAAAATGGGATGGCAATCTGAGCAACAGAATCAACACAAGGGCAGAGCCCAGGACAAAACCATAATGGGCACTATAAGGTGGTCCTGCAAACAGGAAGTCAGAATGTGAAAATACTGTTTTCTTAAAAGCATATGTATTTGCACTAAACTTCCCCTTTAATTGCAACTAACAGTCTTTATTTCTGTATATTATGGGGTTCTTTTTTAAAAGTCACTATAGTGAAAATACCAGAATGAGCCTGTTTCGTCTACCATACAAAGATATGTCAACTTATTTAGATGATCAGTCTATAAAAAAATGTTATATGTAGACAAGCTTCTCAGCATTAGAAACACCTTTTAGACATTCCTGAAGAAAGGTCTTCAGGAATACAGTAGGGGTGGTGAACACTAAAGCCAAGATCTTTCTTCAGGAACTTCCTAGAGATGGGTAAATAGAGGGTATGTAGAGTGAGAGTGCAGATATTATAGATATCCTTTTCACAGAGATTGTATATAATTTCAGGAAGTCTGGGAGATGCAATTAATATCAGAGGCTCTCAACTTCAGGAATATTTTTTTTTTGGTGGGGGTGTTGGGGGGAGTCATTCTTGCAGCGGGGTAAACATTCACTTTAAAGGATAACTAAACTTAATTTTTTTAAATCCTAAAATGAAAGTTTTTCTCCCCATAACCCCTATACATTGTAAGATTCTTCTCTATTAAAGGATATCTATTTAAAATTAAATGTTTAAAAATGGAAAGTATCTGGGTCAGGGAGGTTGGACTGATTATTCCTGCCTTATAATATCATTTTGTAGAGAAGCTACAGCACCAACTGTTTTCATTTGCCAGGTTAGTCCTGGACTATTAAAAATAGTGCTGAAGCCAGGAGGAAGACTGGCAGAATCAGTTTTCTTTGGGCTGGTTTTCCTCACAGAAACAATATTGGGAGATAGGAATTACCAATCCTATATCCCTGTCCCAAGTACTTTTCAGTTTAACTGTTTTTTTAAATAAACTTTATACACGATCGTGTATAAAAGTGAAGTGAAAGAAGGCTTTCATGTTGTTGCCAGTACAACTCACAGTCCATGTAGTCATCAAAGGAGCCATGTCCCCTGACCCCAAGTATTCACTATCTCTATGCACAGATTATTTCTGTACAGATGTCTCCACACCAATATGGAAGTCCCAGATAAGACGTTGAAAACTGCTTGTTACCCTGCAGTTTATTTACCAGTCATTGTGAGTTGTTGGAATATAAACTGCAGGGTAACAAGCAGCTTTTAAAATCTTAGCAGGGACTTCCATATTTTTATAGTTCTGACCCTAGCAAAAGATAAACATATAGATATACATAGATTCTCTGCTTTTTCAGTGGTGGCGCACCTGGTAAGGCCCCAGATTAGAAGGTCACAAGTTAGAATCCTCAGCCTTACTTTTTGCTGAAATGTTCATATTCTGTTTCTTACATCCATGGTAGCTAAGAAATATACCAGACAGATTACTTTTGTATGAACGGATTATATAATTGTTAGGACAGGAGCATTTAATGTGTTAGAAAACAAAAACACAAAATCCCTGCTCTGTGTCAGTGAGAGGGAGGATCTCTGTGCTATTATGTGATTGGCTGTCAACTTCTAAGACGCAAGGCTGTAACTTCCTTGTTTTGATCTATTTAGCACTACAGAGCATGTGCCTGTATGCAGACACTTAGCTGGAGGTTTACCCAGCAAAGATGGATTATGGGAGCTGACCCCTAGTACTCACAAGTTAATTTCACAAATCACCCAACAGCCACATCAATGGGTGAGACACAGCTTGTGGTATGATTGTGAATGTGCTCTGTCTATTAAGACAATGTTGTCTGGAGGCTCAAATTCTCCTTTAAGACAATCTGCATAAAATATAAGCCTTAACAGCGCGACCCCATATCCCTATTATGCAGCTTTCACCTAATGAGCCAGCTGTGATAGAAACTTAATCTGCATGTACACATTAAAAAAGAAAAACTTTTTAAAGGAGAACTAAACTTGATTGTCACCTATACACTGTAAGATTCTTCTCTAGTAAGTTGCATTTATGAGAGCTAACCCCTTGTACCCACAGGTTAATTTAATATATCACCCAGCAGCCACAGCTGATGTGATACCCAACTGTATTTTTGTGATTGTGTTCTATCAATTGGTGCAATGCTGTCTGGGGACTTTAGTTCCCCTTTAACCCTAACTTTGGTTTAGTGACCACAGTTACTCTTCAATAGACTATGCTACATTGTAAACTTGTTGCTGTGTTAGATCAAAGGAATCTGTCCATATTCCACCTGCTTTTCATTATAATACTGTAATATAAATTACACAGAATATTCCTTTGCAATTGGTCAGTACAACTTCATTTACCCGATTAACATACATATACTCTGCCTTTTGGTTAAATATACATTGTATACATTACTATGATTGCTATTAGCTCTGTTTACTTTAAAGGGCATGTCCACCCTTAAAAAAAATGGTCAATTGTCAGTTACCTGCCCCCAACATCAACTGATATTTCTACGCAGAAAGTTACGCGAACCCAGGGGTGAGGACCTAGCGGTTCAGGTCCTCAACCTGGGTAAGAAGGTAATAACCAAAGAAGAGAAGCGGAGGGATGGTGAGTATAATTGTCCTTTAAAGGACAATAATTGCTTTTATTCTGGCAGAGCAAGCTGGCCCCTCCCACCATGCATTGAATCAAGTCTGTGACAACTGACATTACATCCAATGATTGACTACTGTTTCACCTGCTGCTTTCTATGCACATGCTCAAATTTAGAAAAAGCTCATTGTGCAGAAGGAGGAGGCAGATACCTTTGACAGAAAGGAATAGAGCACATTCTGATTACAAACGCAGGTAGTAGATAATGTACTCACAACAGTAAATTATAAGGATATTAGAAGTCACCAACGGAGTTCCATGACCACATAAAAGCACAATACAGTACCTCAGGATGAGTGCTTTTATAAATGGCACGGAACTCCAAGGTGACTTCTAATATCCAAATACTTTTTTGTAGGGGGTACATTATCTATTATAATCCAGACCCTCATTTAAGTACATTCCCCCTGTTCCACTCACTTTACCCACCTCCGTTTTCACCCCTCTTTAGGCTCACCATCTTTTATATTGCATCCCACTCTGTTCCGCCGTTGCTGCACCACTGTGTCTGCCACTGCTCCTCCTCTTACTTTTACATACTGCACAGAACTGCTCAATCGCGCAAGTCATTCGGAATTCACAGTGGCAAACACAGGAACAGAAGAGAGGCAACCTACTTAAAAATAAAATATGTGGTTTTGGAGAGCTAACTGATAATTCACCAGTTTTTTTAGTCATAAATGAAGTGTAAGAAACAACAGATCTTAGGACCAGCAGCTACGATTATTTAAATCGTAGCTGCTTTATTTAAAATTATTTAAAATTCTACACACAGGCAATGTGATGAACGTGCAGGCAATGAACAACCAGAAACGAACTCGGGCAATGATCGCACTTGTTTAGTGCAGATTGCAGGTGAAATCCCATCAGGTCCCTTCGTAAAAGCAACATATGCAACATGGGTTGTTTGTCAGAGATTTAGACGGTTTGTGCCATTGATATTTAAAGCATTGTGATGTCTAAAATGGACTAAAACCAGTTCATTTATTTATGAAATCCCTTTTTTATATTTTTCCCAATCTACTTTTCATGGTTTTTATCATGAATTGACTCCTCTTAAGCTAGGTACACATGATACAATAATTCGGCCGACTAACCGATATTTCAGTGTTTCGGTCGGTCGGGGCGAATTATTGTATGGCGGCTTTTTGCCGCCTCGATAGACTGCCGACTGTTCGTTCATCCAAATAAATGATCGGACATGTCAGAAAATCAGGATTGGTCGCTCCTAACTGTCGGGCGCGGCTGCTTTTGCCGTGACTGACAGTCCTTCCTCCTGGCCGACCGGTCGAAAGCCTCAAACGGTCGGTCAGGAGGAAGGATTGTATAGTGTGTACCAGCCTTAAGGGCTACCCTCAATATTATGCATCAAGCAATATCATTTTATGTATTTCTAATGGAAATAAAGGGTTAATAAATTTTAACAGCTTGAGCTATCCCCCCACCAGCATGTAGGAAGGTACATAGTCAAAAACAAAATGACACATTGAACCGCAGACATAACAAGGCATTTTTAAGTGTTTACAATGGAAATGAAATAGAGATGTCCCTCTGCTTACTGCATTGTTTGAGACACCTCACCTCCACCATCTCACACTGGGAAAGCATAAATAGGTTTTGTGCCTTTCACTCCCTGGCAATTAAATACTGCGCAGGAAGGTTCAGGATCTGCTTGTTAGGAAAAGGAGCTTTGAGCAAGCGTTTACCTCCAGGGTGCGATGCACAATGGAGAAAAGAGCTGCCGTGCTGCGTTAACAGCTCTACCCACCCCTAGTCCCCTTGTGCTAACGCGCACCCTCCCCATCTCACTTGAACACTAACGTCAAAGAGATTAAATCGGCTTGTGTACAAGTTCAAGTCAAAACCATGGAAGTCTTGTGGGATTTGCTAAACAAGCTTTGTAACACACAGACATGGTGGGTTAGCTAGTGGATAGACTGAAAAATAACACTAAGCAACTAAACTTGAATTTAATATCATTCTACTTTCCATTTGTATGTAATTATATCAGCCATGGCCATATATTGATTGATCAAGGGTAATTTATTAACATTTTACCCACTGAAAAATCTTGTGGTCAGAACATCCCAGTGTTTAGCACTGAGCAGCTAAAAACATTCTGATTAGGTTTTAAAATTATAATGAACTAGTAAGGCAAAATCATTTAATGTAGATGGTACAGGGGCAAAAAAGGGAAATTAAATATATGTATATATGCAATGTATATAGTTTGAGCCTGAAAGAAAAACTAAAATGTAAATGAGACAATAAGGATTCTATCAATGCCGTAATAGCTGTAATTATAACCTCTGAATTCAGCAGTATTACCGTATATACTCGAGTATAAGTCGAGGTTTTCAGGCTATAAAAACAGCCTGAAAACTGAACCTCGACTTATACTCGGGTCAGTCACTAACTTGTTAGAAGAATCCGGCTGCCGCATCTCCCGATCGTCGCATCCACTGGACGTCCACACTTCGGTGCCGGTAGATAAGACAGGCGCCGAGTAGTGATGTCAGTGGATGCGACGATCTGGAGATGCGGCAGCCGGATTCTTCTAACAAATTAGTCCCCATGTCGATCGGGAGATGCGGCAGCCGGATTCTTCTAACAAGTTAGTCCCCATGTACTCCGCACTGGTGTTGGACACTTCTCTAGAACACAGGGGGCTAAGGATAGTAGCGTTTTATTGGCACATAACTTTACTACACTGTGTATATAAAAGTCAGTGCCAAAGTGGTCATATTTTCTACCCTCGACTTATACTCGAGTCAATCACTTTTACTAATTGTTTAGGTAAAAATATGTACCTCGACTTATACTCGAGTATATACGGTAATATTATGCTCTTTTCAAATGTGTGGCCTTGCTTTCTAGTGAGCAACAATTGTTTTTTCTGACTGCTCATTCACACTAGGTCCGTTTTATAGTGCGATTTCAACAGAACAGAATTCAACAGTACCATTCACACAGCACTGCATGCTGCATTTTTGTCTGTTTTTTGCATGTATTTTCTATAGAAAATAAAAAGTACACAAATGCATGGATTTAACTGCATGGGGGGAGGGAGTTAGGGGCATAAATGAGCGGGGGAATGGGCATTCGGGGGGCAGAGCTACCAGGGCCAAGGTTTTTACGGGATTCCTGCCCTGACTGTGGGACTTGAAAATTTGTCCCTGCAGTCGGGACAATTCCGCCTAAATAGGGATGCCTGGCAACCCTGGAAGGAGCCCTTAAAAGTTTTGACTGAGGTCAAGGAAAAGGTCACTCAGTAGTTACTTGACAGCTTTGTCAAGGGGTACTAAAAAGTGCACAAAACTTTCAACTTTCAAACCTCCAACCTCTCATTTTAAAGGGGAAGTTCAGTGCAAATACATATACATGTACATATAACGAAAAAAAGCAGTATTTTTCCATCCGAATGACCTTATACTGCCCAATCAGCATTTTGTCTGTGTATAAATAAATGCTTCCGAAATACTGACTCCCTGTTTGTAGGGCCCCTAATATAAACCATTATAGTCTTGCCCTTGACCCAGCGCCTGTGTTGATTCAGTTGCTCAGTAGAGATCTGAGCAACTTTGACCCAGTCAATCAGTAGAAATTACTGTTAGGAACATTCCAAGGAAGTGGTACATCCTGGGAAGAAGAAGGACTGTTAGAACCTGAAATGGCAACTCACTGATGTTAACAGCAGGGATTAGCAAGGGATATATATTAAACCGATTTTTCAAAATGAAAGAGAATATGTAAAATAAATAGGTATGCATGATATATATACTAAACATTTTAAAAATAATGGTATTTTCCACTGAACTTCCCCTTTAACATTCAAATTCTAAGAACTATTTAAAGATGGCCATTCCTGGTGCAGATGACAGCTTTATGCTCCTCCCCTAGCCTGACACAGGTTACAACTGGAGGTCTGTGTGGGTCTCCTACCTCCTTCAAAAGACACTTTATACTACACTAATCAAC
The DNA here is from genome assembly GCA_019447015.1 of Hymenochirus boettgeri. Classification (NCBI taxonomy): domain Eukaryota; kingdom Metazoa; phylum Chordata; class Amphibia; order Anura; family Pipidae; genus Hymenochirus; species Hymenochirus boettgeri. The sequence continues at coordinate 110,421,897 of CM033472.1, forward strand.
ATATGTGTCAGCAGTGTAATAACAAAAAAATCACAAAGGCTAATTGCTTAAAGGGGCAGTTCAGTGCAAATACATAGGCCTTTCAGAAAAAAGAGCAGTGACCTTAATCTGCCCATTCAGCATGTGCTGTGGATAAATAAATGCAACCAAAATACTGACTTCCTGTTTGCAGGACCCCTATTAGAGACCGTTATGGTCTTGTCCTTGACCCAGCGCCTGGGTTGATTCAGTTGCTAGTAGAATCTGAGCATCTTTGACCCATCAACAGACAATAAAAAAAACGGTAGAAGTTGAGAAAATAGAAAGATAGAATCAGGAGAAAGAAAGTGAAAAGAGAATAGAAAGGGAACAGAAGAGAAAGAGTAGAAAGAAGAAATAGAATAAAAGGGGGAAATAGTTAGAAGCGAGAAGAAGAGAAAGAAATTAGAAGAGAAGTAGAAAGAGGAAAAGAGAAATAGAAGCAGAAAAAAGAGAGACAAGAGAAAAGAAGAAACGAAAGAGAAACGAAAAAGAGATTAGAATAGAGAAGAAGAAGCAGATAGAAAGAAGAAGAGAAGACAGACAGAGCAAGAAAGCGAAAGACAGAGAAATAGAAAATAGCAAGAGAACGAAAAGAAAGAAGAAAGAGAAGAAGAGATAAGAAAGAAAGGCGAGAAAAAAGAAGAAAAGAAAAGAAGATTAGATGTAGGATAGACAGCATAGGAAATATAGAGAAGAGAAATAGAATAGGAAAGAAGAGAGACGAAGAAATAGAAAACAAGACAGGAAAAAAAGGAAACTTTGAAGAACCCCAGGAAAAAGAGTTAGTAAGAGAAGAAAGAGAAAGAGAAATCAGAAATAGAAGAAAGATAGAAAGAATAGAAGACATAGGAACATAGAAAGAAGAAAGAAAGAAAAAGACGACAAGCTAGAATAGACAGAATAGAAAATAGACAGAAAGGAGAAGAGAGAAAGCCAAAAAGAAGAGAATTAGAAACAGAGAAAGCAAGTAGGAATGAAACTGAAGCGAGAAAGAGAATTAGAAGAGATAGAGGAACAGAAAGAAATAATAAAGAAAACAGAAGAGAGAAAATATAGAGAAAGAGAAAAGAAAGAGAAGCTAGAGATAGAAAAGAAGAACGATGAGAAGAAATAGAGAAAGAGAAAACGAAAAGAGAAGATAATATGAAAGAAAGAAAGAGAAAGTAGCTAAAAAGGGAGATAGAAGAAGAAAAAGTAGAGAAATTTAGAAGAGTAGAAATTCAGAGAATAGAAAGAAAGTGAAGAGAGAAGAAAGAAAAATGTATAATAGAAGAAAGAAGATAGAAAAGAGACGGAAAGAGAGAAAACAGAGAAAGAAATACGAAATAAAGGAAAAGATAGAAAAGAAATAGAAAGAAATGAGTAGAAAAGAAAAGAAATGAGAAATGAAGAAAGAATAGAATAGAAGAGAAGAAAGAGAGGAGAGAAGGAGAGAAGAAGAAAATAGAGAAAGGAAGAAGAAAAGAGTAGAAAGAAAGATTAAGAAAAGTAGAAAAGAAGAAAGAAGAAAGAAGAAGAAAAGAGAAATTAGAAAATAGAAGGAGAGATAGAAAGAGATAGAAAGAACTTGAAAGAAAAAGAGAAATTTAGAAGAAAGAAAATAAGAAATTACTGTTAGGAACATTCCAAGGTATAGCGCATCCTGGGAAGAAGAAGGACCGTTAGAACCTAAAACGTCAGCTCACTAATGTCAACAGCAGTGAACAGCAAGGGGTATGAAATCAACAGATTTTTCAAAATGGGAAAGAATATGTAGAATAACTTAGAAGTAATTACACAAACTAACAATTTAACAAATATTGATAATTTCCACTGAACTGCCCCTTTAAGAGGGAACTGTGGTCCAAAAATGACTTTAGGTAAATTGATAGGAATTGCTCTCCTGAGAATCTTTGCATTTTATTTTCATTGTTTATTTTGCATAGTTTTGAAGATATTTACATTTTTTTGTGTGATATGGCAGCAGCATCACCAGGTCCTCTGCACTTCCTGCTCTGAAACCTGTCAGTCAACCTGTGTCTCCTCCCCTTTGCAGCCCCCCTGGTCCCTCCCACTCATGGACCCCATGGTCCCTCCAGTTGCAGGCCCCCCTTGGCCCATTCCCTTACAGCCCTGTGTGCCCCCGCCCACTCGCGGATGCCGTGGTCCCGTCCATTTATGGGTGGCCTAAGCCCTGCCCACCCGTGGGTGCCAAAGTCCCGCCCACTCGTGGGTGCCTAAGCCCCGCCCACTCACGGGTGCCTAAGCCCCACCCACTCACAGGTGCTGTGGGCCACTCTGACACCCCCCCCTCCCCCCCTCCCCTGAGAACTCTGCCTGAAAAGGCTGTTTTCACATAGTGAGAGAGAAGGGCTCTAGATTCCCTTACCTTCTCTGCAGCTGCAGGTCCTTCACACAACAGAGAGGAGGAGGGACTTCCTGTCTCCTCACACACTGAGGGAGTCTGAGGCTGTGCTCACCGGCGGCACTGTGCAGGAGAAGCCTTAGGAATGTCACATGTCAGCCTCCCACCCATTAACTTTCTGGTCAGTCATTTCTTTATATCTTGGGCTGTGGAGAGGTGGTTGATGGCTCGTTTTAAAGGTAGGAAACTGGCCTTTCATTTAAACTCAACTTCTTTGGAGACCACAGTTCCCCTTTAATGATCTGGTCTTCAGTAGAGATAAGACAGAGAGAAACTAGTAAGTTTTGTTCCTAAAGGCTGGTACACACGTTACAATTCTTCCTCCTGAACGACCGTTCGCGACTTATTAGGCCTCGGCCTAAATCTGTCTATACACCATAAGATTTTTTGCCAACCTTATTGAATCTGCCAAAGTTTGCATAGCGATAAGGCTCCCGATCGATTTAAGGCAGTTTATCAATCAGAACAATGACCAGGCTAGGTGAAAAATTTTGGTTTTTGAAATGTTGTGAGAGGAGCTGCGAGGATTAATGTTGCATAGTTTTGTGCCTCATTGAGCAGTACAAAGTGTGTATTAAATTATAGATCAGTTTTCTGATTAAATCTAATCATGATCAGGTAGGACAAGTTGATACATTGACCAATACCACATTAAAGGGACAGTTCAGTGGAAATTATCAATATTTGTTTAATTGTTATTTTGTGTAATGCATTCTTAGTTATTCTACATATTCTCTTCCATTTTGAAAAATCAGTTGATTTCATACACTTTGCTATTACCTGCTGTTGATATTAGCGAGCTGCCATTTCAGGTTCTAACAGCCCTTCTTCTTCCCAGGATGCACTACAACCTGGGAATGTTCCTAACAGTTATTACTACTGATTGTCTGTTGGATGGGTCAAACATGCTCACATCTCTACTGAGCAACTGAATCAACCCAGGCGCTGGGTCAAGGGCAAGACCATAATGGTCTCTACTAGGGGTCCTGCAAACCGGAAGTCAGTATTTTGGAAGCATATATTTATACACAGACAAAATGCTTAATTGGCAGATTAAGGTCATTGGGATGAAAAAATACTGTTCTTTTTTCTGAAAAGTACATGTATTTGCACTGAACTTCCCCTTTAAGCTAGTTGTGAATGTGCAGTCTATGGCCGAGACTCTGAAGATTATATAGTTTGTGGCAGGTGCAATTGAAGATGTCATACAATATACTTGAAAAATAAAGCTAGTAGCTTACAACTCATATGCTGTTTGAAATCTACTATTTAATTTAGATCTTTGATGACTGATTTTCTAAAGCAAAATATAGATGTGACCTAAGTGATCATGCCCAGAAAAGCATTAATGGACTGGGGTCAGACCTATACTCTATAAATATTTTGTAATCTGTCTCAACACACTGTTTTCTTTGTTGATACTGTATACTTGCTTTATCTGTTCCTGTTTGAAATCTGGGCTAGATGCTCCCTCTGCTGGCAAAAAAAAAGAAAATCTAGTGATCTTATTTGATAAAATCCTTACTTAGGGCTGGGCCACACTAATGCATTTTTCACACGCTTACAATTGTTTTTTGTAAGAAAAATAGAGACTTGTTGGAAAAATGCAGACCACATTGTGTTCACTGCAATTCGTTTTCAGAGCGCATGTAATCCGCACTTTTAAGGGGTTAAAGTCATGCTATGCCATTTATGATCGGGTAGCGCAATTTTAACCTGTAGTTTGTGGTACCCGCACGAATAACCGGAAGAGATACCTGTGAAGCCACCAAAAGCCTATTTCCCAAAGGCTGCACTGCTGTGTACACATAAGTATATGAGCAAATTGGGATAACCCAATAGTGTACGATCATGATCTACTGTCTATGGCCACCTTTAGACTGAGGGCTTGTTTAATGCTGTCCATAGACGCTAAAGATTGCCGGGTTTTTTGCCATTGGACAATTGTAGAGTTTATGGCCACCATAAAAATGATACAGCCTAATTTTCAGTTATCTCAATGGTTAACTTTGACGGTTATTTTACCAGTCACATCTGCCATCCATTCCACTTCCATTTCTATTTGCCAAAAAGTGGTTCTTCCCACATTCCCACAATGTTTCTTTGTTATACTAATAGATAATGCTTTGTGGCTGATGTTACAGCTTTTAGGCCTAGGTAAAAACCTGGGGGCATATTTATAAAGCATCGTTAACTTTTCGCGGCCGTTTTCACCGACCTTTCCGCATAAATCGCATTTAACGCGATTTATTAATGTCAGGAAACGGCCGCAAAAAGTTAACGAGGCGTTAACTCTTTGCGCCGATACTTACCTGTTACCGCCGCTTCTATTTATAAAGCGGCGGTAACTGTTTCGCATTGCTAGTATCGGCTGTTTTGCTTCGCCACCTTCAAGGTGGCGAAAGCAGCCTATACTAGCTGCCCTGCGGCGGAGATGGGCAGACAACCCACGGCAGGTGGTCGCAGCCACCCCGCCCTCGACCCCTCGCGGCGGCGGAGACCACCCGCCGCCGCTTCCCAGCAGCCCCACCCAACCCCTTCCCCGCTCGTGGCAATCTCGGAACAGGAGGCTAGGAGGGGCTGCCCCCTCCCTAGCAGCCCCTCCAAGCCCCCTGCCCCGCCGCCGGGGACTTTTGGGGCTTAAGGGTCCCGCAGCTCGAACCAGGACCCCCCTCCCCGGGGGGTCGAGGGCGGGGTGGGCGTATGCCCCGCCCCCTTAGCAGAGGTGCCGGGACGGGAGCAATGCGCTAAGTGCAGTATCGCCGCAAAGGGACTTAAAATTACCGCAGGACATCGCGGCCACGATACATATCGCGGCAATAGCGCTCGCCGTTATAAATACAGCGATAGCGCTATTTTCGCAGCCACGATGTCCGGCGGTAATTTTTTTGTGTTAATAACGTTTTTTTATAAATATGCCCCCTAGTGTATGGGCACCATGTGGGGTACAATTTTACCTAAAATCACCCCACTCTGCCTGGCCATAATTCCACCATGGTGTGTTCTATCAGAGGTTGACACATACAGTATATGAGTGGAGTAAACTGTAGAAAAAAAGGAGGGATGTGGGAAGTTGTTGGGTCATTTTCCAGCTCTTCCTATCAGGTTAAGTTGCACTAGCGGAGATTCTGCATAATAATAAGGTATTAGGGGTTGAGTTGCTCCCATTTTGCCTTTTTTATACTTATCTAAATTAAATATATGCATTTATAAGTAAGGATTCAGTCTGTGAAGCTTCCTGACAGAGATGACAGTTTTATATTCTGCACACTACTCTTTTACTTTAGAGTAAACAGAGTTAACAAGCAGGAGATTAAAGTATACATCCTCAGTACAATATCTGCTGCTTTTAATCTTTCATTTGGCAGCAGCAGCATTGGTGAGGTCACCTCTTAATGCTTAATGCCTGACACAGAGAAGTCAATAGGAGGTCAGAATGTCAATTAAGAAATAAAACCTTATGGTCCGAGTGTCACAGGTCACATTGCGCTATAGATATCATAGCTTAACTTAATTTTTTAGCCTACTGTATTAAACCAATTCAAGATAATCAAGGAATGAAGGAAATTCAACTACTGTAATCATTAATGTGTGAATAAACACTTCAATGTACTATGGGGGTTATTCAATAAAAGTTCTTATCGTTTAAAATGGTGCTAATTTTGCCCCAAACAATCAGATGTTAGCTTTCAAATGTTACATGTTGCAAGTTCTGATTGGCTGGCGCAAAGTTAGCACCATTTTAAACGACAAGAACTTTTATTGAATCTCCCTCTATATCTTTAGTGTTTTTAACGCTGTATAACTGGAAATGAAACAATATAAAAAATGAGTTATATTTATTAAAAGCATTTATTATTATAGGTAAACTAAAGTTAAAACATACACAAACCTTTAATGAATTATACAATTCCTACGAAGCAGAAATGCCTCCCAGCTTACCGTATATGCTTAAGTATAAACCGAGGTTTTCAGGCTTTAAAAAAGCCTGAAAATCTTACCTCGGTTTATACTCGAGTCAATCTTCCTCCTACCTTGTCCGCCGGCCGCGCGATCCGCATCCTCAGTGCGCATCCGGATGATGTCACTATCCGGCGCCTCTGACTTTTCGCCGCCAAGTAGTGACATCATCCGTATGCGGAGCGAGGGGCCGCCGGACAAGGTAGGAGAACTATACCTAATACAGGGACACCAGGGCAACATCATAAGTGGCAAATACTTACAAATAAGAGTAAAACCTTCTTTATTTGTGTATTATGCACAAATAAAGGAGGATTTACCCCTATTTGCAAGTATTTGCCACTTAAGATGTTTGAAACATACAACCCCACACAAAAAGCATGCTGGGAGTTGTAGTTTTCAAACATCTTAGTGGCAAATACTTGCAAATGGGGTAAATCCCTTTATTTGTGCAACATTTGCACAAATAAAGAAGGTTTTACTCTTATTTGTAAGTATTTGCCACTTAAGATGTTTGAAAACTACAACTCCCAGCAATAAAGCATGCTGGGAGTTGTAGTTCCAAACATCTAAGTGGCAAATACTAAACCCCTCGGTTTATACTTGAGTCAATATCTTTTTCTCCTTTTTTTAGCTAAAACTAGGTACCTCGGTTTATACTTGGGACGGTTTAACTCGCGTATATACGGTATGTTAATAAAAAATAAAGAAGTCAGTAAGAAATCAGTTTTACTGGCAAGAAAAATAACCTTAATTTTATATTCTTTGTATACATCACTTCCAAAATGTTTAAAGTCATATTATTTTATGTACGGTATGTAAACTAACTGCAGCAAATCACAAAGCATTGAGACACACACAATGAACAGCTGGGTGCATGCAACCTTTATAACAGATGCAATAAATAAAAATGTGGATAGGCTTCACTTTTTGACACCTAACCAGGGTTCCTAATACTGGAATAAAACTGCTATATACTTTATATACTTTATCGTTATGTGTGTACCTTCGTTTCCCAAACGAGTGCGTGGCAGCCGAACGCTCGTTCAGGAAAGACCGAAAATTTCCATCGGCCGCGCTAGACTCCTCCCTATAGGAGTCTAGCGCGGCCGATGGAAACACAGTGCCGAGGGTTTCTTCCTATGATATTCTCCCTATGATGTTCAGGAGAACGCTCGGGACTGTGTGTATGCAGATCTTTGAAAGATGGCAGATAGGATCTTGCAAATCCTGTCTGTCTCTTTCAGAAACCTGTACTGTGTGTACCTACCTTAACCCACAAATAAACAAATACTTAGCTAAACTTCAGAATGGATGAATAAGAACTGGCTAAAACTAAATGCTGACAAAACTGAAGTTCTAGTTATTGGAGGTCAGTGCTCTACAGCAAAGCAGCTCCAGTCTCAGCCAGTACCATTAAGAAGAGTACCATTAAGAAAAGCACAGACCTGAACAACTCAGACTTCAGCCTGGGTGTACTGATTGTTGGGGAATTAAGCTTCAGGAACCAAATCTCAGCTGTTGTGAAAAATTCCTTCTTTCACCTAAGGAACATTACAAAAGTTAAGCATCTCATTCCTCAAGCAGATCTTCCAATCCTGGTCCATGCATTCATCACATCACGGTTGGACACTGCAATGTTCTCTATACAGGCCTTCCAAAAAGATACCTGACCGCCTGCAACTAATACAGAATTCTGCTGCAATACTATTACAAGCCTTAATTCTGTTTAAGATTGGCTTATTGACATTCAAATCCTTGCACAGTCTGGGCCCTGAATACCCGAAGGACTTGCTACAACTTTATCACACACCACAATTTAGATCAACGTATCCAATAACTTGGTCCCCCCAGACTCCACCTCAAAATGTTTGGAGACAAAGCCTTCTGTTATGCTGCCCCTACACTTTGGAACTCCCTGCCACACCCAATCAGGACTATCCCATCCCTGGAAACATTTAAATCCAAACTGAAAAGCCACCTGTTTAGTCTGGCATTTTTGAACACCTGACTGCTTCCTCTGTAACACACACTATATTGATCTGAGACATATCTATGCTCTTTGGGTCCTTTAGGAGAAAGCACTTTACAAATGTTATTGTATTGTATTGTATAAATGTACCTGTTTTCTTTGTATTAGCCCTGGTGGCTTAGTTGCCCAATGTTCTAATTTTAGAAACACACAGCCCATGAAGCAACCGTTACAAATACCCAGACACACCTGTTTTCTTTCTTCCACAATGCTTGCTAAAAAATAAACTAAAATAAAAGCAAATCACAACATTTGTAATCTGTGAAACATGGTCTGTGCCTAACTGAGGTTGGTCTCTGTGCTATAATATACTGTATCTGTCAGCTTCTAGAGCACTAGAGATCATGTGTGCTGCAAACCCTAGTACACAGATTAAATGGCATGATCCCCCACCCAAACGAAAAATGATATACATTACCTAGGACTCACCTGTTGTGCAGCAAAAATCTTCTCCTCCTTCCTTCTGCCTCTTAAAAGGTTTCTTTTACAAGATCACACATGCTCAGGGAAGGCAACTAGGGGAACAGCATTCAGTCATTGGCTGTGATGTCAACTGTCACATCCATGACTGACAGCTGCTAACCTGAAGAACCAGGAAGCAGAAAGAGCGGTAACAGGACATCAGGCACTATTTCAGGTTTTTCTCCGCTTTCTTACTATTGTAGTTTTGGTAGTGACTTACCTATATACAATTTTTCATTTGAACAGTGGACTTGCTGGTATCGTTACTGACCTTATAGTAGGTACCCAGGGGTGAGGACCTAGTGTTCCAGCTCCTCATCCTGGGTTCTATCAGGTAAGAGGGGGTGTTAACGTCCGCTTGCGCTGCATTCCTGGTAATTTCCTGTTGTTTGATCGCATTTGAAATGCACAAAAAATTGTTATCGCATGTGCTCCGATAAGCAGTAAAAACGCAGTAGTGTGGCCTAGCCATTAGGGACACAATGAATGGAAATTAGTAGGGCTGCAGTGATTGCAATTAAACAATGTTAATTCAGCCATGCTGCATGTGTTTTTCATAGGTGTTCTTACATGTCTTCTACACAGCCTTGTAATATGTAGGTTTCATATTTGTTCAACATAGAAAATGTGTGCTGCTGCACTGCATAGAATTATACGGCAACTCACCATTTCGGACTTATTTAAAACTTGCCTTTATTTCTTCATTAAAACAAACAGAGCTTTTTTGGCTGGGGACGGTGGAAGGTGTCTGACGCGTTTCAGGCCGTTACGCCCTTAAAGGACAATTATACTCTCCTTCCCTCCGCTCCTCTTCTTTGGTCAGTACCTTTTACCCAGGGTGAGGACCTGAACCGCTAGGTCCTCACCCCTGGGTTCGCGTTACTTGAAGCACAGTCTTACTGAAACGCTGCTTTGGTAGGCTCCGCCCCCTCCTCCCCGTCGGCGACGAGGCCAATACGAAGGCACGCTCTGCAACAAGCAAGGAGAGGAGGGGGCGGGGCCTACCAGAGCAGTGTTGCACTAAAGCTGTGCTTCAAGTTACGGCGAACACAGGGTGAGGACCTAGCGGTTCAGGTCCTCACCCTGGGTAAAAGGTACTGACCAAAGAAGAGGAGCGGAGGGAAGGTGAGTATAATTGTCCTTTAATCATAGACTGATTATTGTGACCAGTCAACAGTACAGGCTCCAATTAAAAAGCTCCAATCAGAAACTCCAATAAAATAGATGTAAAGGGATGAATCGTTAACACAAAGCTGTTTACCTCATTAACCCCTTATGTACTCTCATCTATTCACTATTACATATATATAAATTGCAAAATAATGTAATCTTGTTAGATCACAATTAAAGGGCATGTCCACCCTTATACAAATTTTTCCCCATATAATAGTTTGCCTTCCCCAAGCCCCAACAGCTATAAAATAATGTTAAGAAAGTGCCCCGATCTTTACTTACCTTCCCTCTCTCCTCCGATGCACTGCCCGCCTTCTGCTTGCAAGACACTGCAATCAGGGGACGGGACAGGCAGCTGCGTCCATGATTGGCTAAGAGGCAGCCAATCACGGACGCGGCTGCTCAGAATGCCGGGGGAGAGAGGGAAGGTAAGTAGAGTTCGGGGGACTTTCTTAAAATTATTTTATAGCGGTTGGGGCTGGGGAAACGCAAACTATTAAATGGCCAAGGGTTTCTGTGCTAGGGGGAGGGATCGCAAAACGGGAGGGAGAGAATGGCTGCAGTGCACATGCCAAACTTCTCCCAGAGGCGAGACAGGAGGCAGAGTCTTATATGCTATCTGCTATCCTCCTAGTGGGCAGTTTTTGGGACTTTGTGGGGGGACAACAGGAGAACCATATGGAGCTGGGACGTGAGGTAAGGATTTTATTACACTACATGGTGGGGCCATTACTGAGGGGGATTATAGTTTTGGGGGTGGACATGCCCTTTAAATTACCACAAGAAAGAGTCCCCTTAAAGAACGGATAAGGAACATATGAATAATATAGTGAAGGGAGATGTAAAATCTCTGGTAGGACAACATTTTAAGGATTGCACTGATTGTAATCTATCCTATTGTAAAGTACAGGGGGTTGAGTTGGTTAAGAACAAGCTGAGGGGAGTTGATATATTAGACACCCTTAATAAGAGGGAGGCATTTTGGATAATAGAGTTGGAAACTCCCCCCCCTAAGGGGTTAAATCATAGATGGGATATTTCCATTTTAATTTAACTCCAACAGGGATGAAAAATGATCCCCACTACTTATCTTCTTATCTATTTATGGTGACTTAGATTCTGTAATTAACACCTTATTTACTGGTATACATGGTGTATGCAATAGCAAAGTGTATTTTTAAAATAATAACTTCATAGTTTGGATCCTCTGTTCAATGGTAACAGTTTTGGCACTTAGAAATGTTATTTATCTATAAAACTGCAAAATTGTTTCAAATAACTTTTGTATCTTTATGCTGTATCTATAGTTATGAAGATGAATACAGCTAGTAGGACAATGGAGTTGCCTGATGATGATTTAGGTCGTTTTAGCTCTTTCTTGTGGTAATTTAATTGTGATCTAACAAGATTACATTGTTTTGCAGTTTATATATATGTAACAGTGAATAGATGAGAGTACATAAGGGGTTAATGAGGAAAACAGCTTTGTGTAAACGATTCATCCCCTTACCTCTATTTTATTGGAGTTTCTGATTGGAGCTTTTTAATTGGAGCCAGTACTGTTGAAAAAGGGTGAATTACTGGTCACAATAATCAGTCTATGATTAAAGGACAACTCCACCCTCATAAGAACATCTTTTAGAAAGAATGGCATCTTTAAAATATGTTGATATATCATAGTTTGTCCTATGAATTCATTACTGTATGCCTGCTATGTTTCTGGATGTCTCATGGAAACTGAGCAATTTAGAAACCTGTACTGAGCCTGGGCATGCTCAGAAGAGGCAGACAGGGGATTAACATTCAGTCATTGGCTGTGATGTCAACTGTCAAATCCATAACTGACAGTTACTAACTGGAAGAACCAGGAAGCAGAAACAGAGGAAACAAGACATTGTGCAGGATTTCAGGTTAAACTTATATATTTCACATTTCAAACTATTACCGTTAAGGATTTGGGGGGTGATTTACCTGTAAGTTTTCATTTTGGGGCTGGACTTGCCCTTTAAGGGCGTAACAGCCTGAAACGCGTCAGACACCTTCCACTGTCCCCAGCCAAAAAAGCTCTGTTTGTTTTAATAAAGAAATAAAGGCAAGTTTTAAATAAGTCCGGACTGGTGAGTTGCAGTATAATTCTATGCAGTGCAGCAGCACACATTTTCTTTGTTGTAGAAGGAAACGGAATCGTGTGGGGGAGAGACACTCCAGTGCTAGCTGGCACGCTATTAAGTGGAGAAGGGCCGGAGAAGAGAGTCCGGGAGCTGCCATTTCTATATGTATGTCATATTTGTTCAGGCTCATCTGTAACAAGCTCCATTAGATTGTGACTGAATAATAACCTGATATACAAGAACAGTAGCACAATGTGTGCTCATCACTTTCCCCCCCCAAGCTTTCTGCATCCCCAGAAAGAATAGTTCATTGAGCAAAACTGCCATCAATTCATATAGATAACAACACATTGTAAGTATTGTAAACAGCAGCATATAATGATTGAAACACTGTTACCTACTGTTACCTACTGACAAATATTATCTAGAATGGTGACTTCAGTGGTAATTAAAGGAAATCTTTAGGCTAAAATACATTTTTCAGTTGTTTATATATGTACTTTATATAAGTATTTTTAAGGACATTTTTAACTCTGCCATCACTGCTTTCATGTTCTCCCACTCTTATCAAGCTCAACATGGATAAGGCCAAACTTGTCATTTTCCCATCCTCTCGATCCACCCCCCTACCTAACACTAATATCAACATCAATGACACACCAATCTCCTCAACACCTTACGTGCAATGTCTGGGAGTAACCTTTGAGTTAGAACTTTCCTTTAAACTCCAAATTAATACTCTAACTCCTGTTGGTTACAACTCAAAAACATCTCACACATTCATGCCTTCCTTTAACAGAACGCTACCAAAATTCTAGTTCATGCCCTTATCATCTTTCTGGACTGGACTACTGTAACACCCTCCTGTGCGGTCTACCAAGCAACCAACTGGCACACCTTCACACCTTCAATCAATCTTTAACTCTGCTGCTTCTCACATGCTGCACTTTTCTGTCAATCCCTCCACTGGCTTCCCATTACCCAAAGGATCCAATTTAAGCTGCTAACCTTATCCTACAAGGCTCACTCCAATACAGCACCCCATACCTCTCTGATCTGATAAACAGATACTACCCAAGGCGTAACCCCCTGATCTGCTGATCTTCTCCTCTCATTACCTCTTCCCACACCTGTATTCAGGAATTTACTTGTGCTGTCCCTCTTCTCTAGAACTCCCTTCCTTGCTTTATACGTCACTCAGCATCACTTTCTATCTTCAAACGCAACCTCAGAACTCACCTATTCATACAAGCTTACAATCTGGAACTATCGTTGACCCGCTAGTTATAATCCACTGACAACTTGGTTACAGCCTACTGATCTGCTTCAACTTATGTTTCATTATCTCCTCTAGACTGCAAGCTCCTTTGGGCAGGGCCCTCCTTCGGGGGGGGGGGGGTGTTTGGGGGCCGGTGTCAGAGTGGCCCACAGGACCTGTGTGTGAGCAGGTGGGGCCAAGGCACCCGTGGGTGGGCGGGGCCATGACACCCACGAGTGGCAGGGCCACATGGGGCTGTAAGGGAATGGGCCAAGGGGGGCCTGCAACTGGAGGGACCATGGGGTCCATGAGTGGGAGGGACCAGGGGGGCTGCAAGGGGGAGGAGACACAGGGCAGACTGACTGACAGGTTTCAGAGCAGGAAGTGCAGGGGACCTGCTGCCGCCATATCACACACAAAAATGTAAATATCTTCAAAACTATGTAAAATAAACAATGAAAATATATCGCAAAAATTCTCAGGAGAGCAATTCCTATCAATTTACCTAAAGTAATTTTGGACCACAGTTCCCCTTTAATTGAAGAACAGGTGGTAAAGGAGAGTATGTCTTACCTCCCGTTCTTCAATTAATTTAGAAGGAGCCAGAAATGAAGGTGAAGATATTTAACTTGCACACGATCCATTCCCGGCTTCAATGACATGTCCTGACCGCTTATGGCTTCACTTTATAGCGCCATAAAGTTAAAGTGAAGAACACATAAGAAACACATTAATACTCAAATGTATGACAGCAGACCTTAGAAAGTTTCCCATCTTTAAAGGTCTCCACAGAAAATCCCCCCCCCCCCATCTGCCTGAGGGTGGGAGTACAACTTTATGACATGTCCCAAACCTTAATTCTGGCTACACTATTAATTCTATTAATTTGTTTTATGGGGCCTATGAGTTCAGTTTCTAAGACCTTTGTTCAGGTGCATAGGGAAGGAAGGAATAAGGGTGCAGTCTGTGTATGTTTTAACCTTTCTTGTTCAACCTCGGACATTCTGTGGAGATGAAACACACTTTACCTCACTGCATAATGGTTCTTCTCAATGGTTCATATCCTGCAAAGAATTTAAATAAATAAACATTCTTGTCTGTTAGCCGCTTTTGAAATAAGATATTATTTTGTTGTGTAATTTTATTATTTAAATGAACTTCCAAAAAACATTCCTGGCAGTGCACTCACAGCCACATAACCTAGAGATCTATTATTAATACAATAACCCTACCTTGGTGGCTTAAAAAAAAACATTTCTTTTATTTCATTAGATTTACTGCCTTCTGTTTTTATATCATGTTTAGGTGTCATTAAAGGGAAATGGTGGTCTCCATACAAGTGCCCTCCTGTTAACAAAAAAAGAGAACAACCCTACCTTCAAAATCAGAGATGGATTAAGATCATATGGGGCCCTAGCCAGGGCCATCATTTAGGGACCCCTTTTTTGCTACACATATTGTATAGACTATAATTACTGCTTCCTGGGCCCTAGGCAGGTGCCTAGGGTTGCCTCATGGATGATCCTGCTCTGTTCAAAATTAATCCAGGATCATTATTCTTTCTACAATCTATCCAAACTTACAGCAGTATAAAGGGGTGGTGCTTCCTGCTTACACTGTGAGCTGTGACATCACCAGCACCATTACCCCTAGCCACTAGCTTCAGCCTGTTCAATTATTCTGTTGCTTGAAAGAGAGAATATGTCACATTTTAGCTGCATTATATGCCCCTCCCCTGAAATTCTTTATCTTTTTTTAAAGCTGGCCACAAGCCTGAAAAGGAAAAAACACAAAGAATGGTTATAAGCCTGTAACTTGCTTTTTAACAGATCAATTTTTGGAGATGGGGCTTATTAAACAGCTCATGATGTGTCCTTCACAGCAGAGAAGCAAACAAGGAAGTAGAACTTTACATGCCTATAACTATGCATGGTCATAACTATTGATTTATAGCAGTTAAAGACATCATATTCTTGAAAGGTATGATAGAGCTTTTTCGATAATACTTGCATCTAGGGCACTTGAATGGAGACCACAGTTTTCCTTTAAGACACAGTTTCATGAATCCCAAGAGCCAATGTTCCTAGAAGTTTACACATGGTTATTAACTTTTTAAAGGTGTTTCTTATGAGGAAAGGAAATGGTTACCTAAACAAGCTAAATTGACTATTAGAAACTGATGCCTTATGTCACAAATAGTTTGTCTAGTTTGTTCCTGCATTTTAGTTCTTTAAATTTAAGCAATATAATAGGTTAATGTTATCATTCAGTATTATGGTGGGGTTTTCCTTATCAGCTGCCGATTAGATTGGTCCTTAATAAGAGGAATAAATTGAATGTGATCTTTGTCGGTGAGGATGCATGTCACATAGGATTCAATTAACTATGACTAATTGAGTTGCTTAGTGGAAAGAACATGAAGCTTAACAACCACACTTATTTAATTTCTTCCTAACTATATTGTAACATAAGCACCAAATTCCATGTCAGGTGAACTTTTTTTGGTTAGGTATTGCTTATTGTTTATTCTATTTATTCTAAATATTTATTCCAAATCACTATGTTGACAATAACATTTTATTAGGAAAAATAAATAAAACACAAACTTAAAGATAAAGCTTCAACATGACTTCTGAAGTTACATATTTTCTAATTCTAAACCTTGTAGACATAGGCAGATTTTTGGTCATTAATCCATCTGACTGGTAATCTATCAGTTGGAAAAATGTAACAGACAACATTCCTGTCCAGTTGATCATATAGAAATCCAAACAATCTTCCCGTGAGTACCATGTGTCCGTAAATGCATGGTACATTATAGTTGCCATATTTTCTGGATATAGATTAACTCCAAAATTTAATAGTACAATGGTGGATTGCACTGGAATTTGTTTGTTAAATAATGAATTAAGAAAGCGGAATAACTTTGTGGGCATGTCCACCATATATGTTTGTAAGTACACTTCCTCCAGCAATTAGGAGAATATATGTTATACCATTTGGAAATTTCATATGGTGTATGATAAAATCTATATACATTTTTTTGTATGTTCCCATAGGGACTAGCAAAGTACCTGGCGTTGCCCGGTTTTTCTAAAGATCCAGCCCGAACCTGCATCCAAAATTCAACTTTCTAACCTAACACACAAATCTGTTTAACTTCTGGGTGCCCGACACAATGCAGGATTCTAGAGCAGATCTCATCCCCAATTAACATACCTCACAACATTTGGGGGGCTATTGTTGTGCAATAATGGGATATTGCAAAATGTCCAAATTTGAGGGCAAATAATGTTGGTATTTACCCAAAAAATAAATTAATGTGAGGTGTTGTATCCCATTGCAAAAGGGGAAGTTGATATACGCTTTAAAGCGGTATCACATCAACTTCCCCTTTAATGCGTATCACACCAACTTTCCCTTTAAGGCATATCACATCAATTTTCCCTTTAAGGGGTATAACACCAACTTCCCCTTTAATGCATATCACACCAACTTACCCTTTAAGGCATATCACACCAACTTCTTCTTTAGCGAGAATAGCATCAACTTCCCCTTTAGCGCGTATCGCATCAACTCCCTCTTTAGCACATATCGCATCAACTTCCCCATAAGAGTGCAACTTCCCCTTTAGAGTGCATCACATCAACTTCCCCTTTTAATAAGTATCGCATCAACTTCCCCTTTAGCGCGAATCCCATCAACTCCCTCATTAGCGCGTATCGCATCAACATCCCCTTTAGTGCGTATTGCAACAACTCCCCCTTTAGTGTGTATCGCATCATCTTCACCTTTGGAGTGCATCGCATCAACTTCCCCTTTAACAATGGGTTAAGACATCTCACATTAATTTATTTTTTACTGCAATCGATCATTATTGGCACACAATGTTCCCCAGAAAACACAATTTGCTTGCAAAAATTACACATGGAAAAGAAAGGTAAGTGAAAATAGTGTGTACGTGGCCTTCAATACTGGGGTTTCAGTAGTTTGTGAGGAAAAGAGACAAGGTGTGAAGTAAAATGAACCCCTTACAGTGCAGTTGCATTGCAGTGTGGGCAGTGTCATCCCCATTCACAGCTGTCATTGTCTTTCCTTAAAGGGTATCTCCACTGATGAAAAAACTTTTTTTTCCCCTGAAAGTACACCTTCCCACAACCCTCCTCCTACCTTTTTTTTTTTTTTTAAATTCTCCTTCATTTCTTTGCAGCAGCCTGGGGAGGTTATGCTGGTTCCTGGGGGTGTGTCTCCTCCTGTGCTGGGCGGGCTGTCACTTAATGTGCATCATCATGGTAGCAGGAACGCCCAGTGACCCCAGTGATGCTACTGTAAACAAAGCCATTCCTCCTTGTCTCTGCACAAGTGGTCACAGCTGATTAAGCAGGAAGAGACGGGTGGAAAGGTATGACACTCTTGCCAGAATAATGTAAGCAGCTATGGTAGGGGGGATTTTTTCCTTCAATTTTGTGTAACTAACTTTTCAGAGAGGGTGCTGGGAGTGACACAAGCTGTGTACCTTTATCTCTCTCCCAAACATAGAAAAGATAATCAATACACATTCCTAGGCCCCATACAATATCATATCTGTACACTGGCATATTTTATAAACAAAGGGGTTTTAGTATACATTACTGTGATCACATGAATGAAAAGCATTCCAACCACGTCAAGGTGATCACAGTAATGTATACTAAAATCCCTTTGTTTATGTTTGTATAAATGTTTGACCAGATCAGTAGCACTTCCGCTAAATGTAGTTGTAAATTAGCCTAATTGGAGTGCTTCCACAATCCTTGTATTGTATTTATCTTTGTCACTCCCAGCATCCCTTCTGAAATTCCACTGCTGTCTCTCCCACCCCCCTCCCTAATCAGCTTCTCTCACTCCCAGCATCCCCTCTGCAGTCTCTCTCCCACCCCCCTGACAGACAATGGATAGGTGCAATCCTCCTACCCTCTACTCCACAGGCTCAAATATACCTAAAGTACTATAAATAACACTATAAATAATTTCAACTTCAATAATTTATTGTGAACAACATACAATGTTTCAGGAATGCTATGTCCCTTCCTCAGGTATATGTGAACAGATTTTTCAGGCCAACTAACAGATATTTTCGTGTGATTTCAGCGGCTGTGAAAAAAACCTTACTGTTCTGGTATGTTCATCTACAAAAATAAAAAAACTAAAGGCAGCCCTAGATATTATGCTTTGTGCAACCCATTTGTGCTAATTAAAAGGCCAATTAATCTACCTGAATGCGAGTGGATGCCATCAAGTCTTTGATGTATCAGTAATTTCAATGCCTCAATACATAACCAACGCCTATTGCAAATTTAAAAAGAGGCCTAAATAATAAAAAGTAAGTAAATAGTAAAATTCATATTGGTAAAAACTAATGTTTGAGGTGCCCCCTTAAGTAACAAAAAATTGAGTACAAAAAAAAAAACAATAAAAGGGAACATATGGCTAAAGGTCTGTAAATCTATGATAAAAAGAAATAAAATAATAAAGGACATTTCCTCTAGGCACAGCCTGACTGATCATCCTCAGCAGTTTAAAAACCTAAGCTGGCATAATGTCACTACATCTCCTCTTCTCCCTTCTTGGCACAAAGCACATTTCATCTCTTTCAGAAGGCTAGATTAATTATAAGTGCTGTGCCAAGAGATGAGTGTGTCCACCTGCTGAAAAGAGGGTTGCAACACTCAGGCCCAGATACCCAGCTGCTACTGGGCACAACCAAATCTGTTTTTTTAATAGGATTAGGAAAGATTTAGCAGTTTTTGTTCTACACAAAACTGTAACTGGGCACACACAAGGTAACCAATAACAGGTACAGGAACTAAATGTTGCCAACTAAATATGGGCAACAGGATTAAGCATTTTGTAATTGGACAAGCATAAATAGAATAGAGGTGCACGCTACTTATCTACCTACCTTACCCCCAAAGTTCATTTTGAGGATGGACATGCCCTTTAAACAAGAACTGAAGCCAAATTAAAGGGCATGTCCACCCCCAAAACTGTAGTGTAGTTTAATCCTTACCTCACATCCCAGCTCCATAGGGTTCTCCTGTAGACCCCCCCCCCCAAAGTCCCAAAACTAACCACCAGGAGGATAGCAGGGCTCTGCCTGCTATCTTGCCTCCGGTAGATATTTGCCAGCGTACTGAGCCCTTCTCCCCTCCCTCTCCCTCCTGTTCTACTATCCTCCCCCCTAGCACAAATCCCCTTAATAGCTGCCCCCCATGTCCCCCAGCCCCAACCGCATATTTTTTTTTTTCAAAAAGGCTCCCAAAAACTCTTACTTACCTCTCCTCTTTCCTCCGCTGCACTGAATGACCGGCAGCCGCGTCCGTGATTGGCTGCCGCTCAGCCAATCACAGACGCGACTGCCGGTCCCGCCCCTCTGCTTGCATTCTCGCAAGCAGAGGGCCGGCAGTGCGGAGAACGAGGGGAGGTAATTAAGAGTTTGGGGGGCTTTCTGAAAAAAAAATTTATGCGGTTGGGGCTGGGGGACATGGGGGAACAGCATATTAAAAATTAGTTTTACAGGTGGACATACCCTTTAAGAAAGGACTCTTGGGGGAAAACAGAAGTAAATCACTTCTCCCTTCATGTTGTGTGTGCTGGTCTCTGATTTAGGAAGAGGAAGGTTAGGGGAAAGTTTCTCTCTTCTTGCTGTATACTGATCCATGTGATTGATTATTGTGGGGAAGGATTCTCCCTCCTTTCAGTGTGCTAATTAATCAACACCCCAATAATTACATGGATAGTCAGACAGCAAGGAAAGAGAAACTTTTTTCCTGTACACCTTACATTCCACCTTACATGCAACCCCTAAACTTCGCCTCCCTAAATCACAGCGATCAGCACTCACACATGCAGCATGAAGGGAGAATTGTAAAAGCAGACAGCTGTGATTTACTCACCGATCAGAACTTTCCTAATCACAGGAGCTCAAGTTACCTTACAAAAGTCTGTTATTCCCACACAGTGAAAACTGCTAGGCTGTTCCAATTGGTGGAAGTTACTTGGAGTAGGCGGAGCAAGCAGGGTCCTCCTGTGAAAGAGCAGCTGTACACATAAATGGACCCGTAAAAGGCACATTGAGAATGGGCTGGAGAAAGAAACATTTTACAGGAATTTCTAGCCCTGCTCACAGATTTACAGCCAACTTTATCAATCAGTACTCTGGAATGCAGGCTCATATTGCAGCAAAGAAGGAGGCATTGAACAGGTAATAAAGCAGCTACAAACATATTACAATAACATTTTTGGGGGTGGACATGCCCTTTAACTGTAGGTATCATGTTAGTGAAGAGGAAGAGATAAAAGAAAAATGCTGCAAGTTTGCAGCACATTTTAGTCATGGGGGCAATGACCTTGGCTAATTGATTGTAGTGGTAGAACTGCTCAAGAGGTAAAAAAGTTAAAAATTTGCTATTCCCGGGTATTTAAGTTCCTACTTGAAAAGACACTGTTGGATCTGGTATTATCTAACAATTCTGAGCACATTAAATGTATAAATTATAGGAAGCTTGATCATTATATATTGATGTTTAAATCTTCAGTGATTAAAACCACTTTTTGCTGGTTTTTTTTTTTTGCTGTGTCCTGTTCTTCAATAAAAATTCAGGAGCCGGGAATGAAGTTACCCCGTCTCTCGCTTCTCTGCCGCATCCTCTGACAGGTCCTGACAGACTTAGTACTCTATGAGCATAAGCATATGTAATGCGTAAGCGCATAGAATACAGAATCCGTCAGGACCTGTAAGTGGACGCAGCGGAGAAGCGAGAGACCCATGTATAGCTCTCCTCGATAAAGACACTAAGAAGGTAACCTGGTAAAAAGCTGATCCACCATATTTGCGCAGTGGTGAAGCATTCGAGTGAAAGGATCAATGCACTGCTTTGATAAAATCTATCTCCCTTGTTTTGCTAATTATACAGTAACCTATTGAGTTTGAGGTTGGAGAAAGCTCTGTCATCCCATGACTGTCACCAGACTCTGGACAATTAGGTTGTTCCTAGGGCCCTCTTGGACGCAGATTAGGTGACCAAAGAAATACTGTCAGATAATAGACAAAAGGATGCTTAGTGTGATTTTTAATTACGTTGCTATATTACTTTACTGAGAACACTTCATGAAGCCTAAAATTAAAATCTGTGATTCAGAATGTTTTTTACTTTCTATAAATATAGATAGAATGACGCAACTGTATACAAAAAACATTATTAGCATTTTATTTTTCATTGTCACAGTAAATAAAATATAAGATATGATAAAAGTGACTTCACTTCTTAAGATCATACATGTATATTATTGTATGAATGAACACGCATATCCTGATTTTATCGATTAAGGATAAGATATTTCACACACGTCCGGTTGACAAAACAACTGATAATTGACAATCTTATTTTACACAGATCATTGGTTGTCATTCACATTATGATACTCCTACAAGACCAGCAATGGACCAAATAAAGCACATGTACTCTGTCATTAATTGCATAATGTAATCATAGCAGATGAGCGCTGCTTGTTAACAGTGCTTATCTTCATAATCTTAAATTTGGTTTACCTATATAGCTTTTGTCTGGGAGATCAAATGTCTTGGGGACTCAACTGGCAATTTTGAAAAGGATATCAATCTTTTTTTTTTTTTTCCAGAACGAATGAAACGTACAAGAAAACACCTTTAGAATGGCATTAAAATTATTAGAAAAAGGAGAGCTCTGAATTGCTTCCATATATGAATATCACATGAATTTCCAAAGGATATGTAGCATACAGAAAACACAGATGAAAGCGCTTACCAGGTGGGCAATAAGCCATGGGTTTGGGGGCAAACCACTGGGGCTAGCTGGCTGTGAGATTTATGAGCTGTTTAACTCTATGTCTCAGCTGCTGGCATTTTCATTATTTATTTTGTCCTATGGAGCTGGCAGCTACATGCAGTGCTAGCAGGTGTCTGTAAACCAAAAGCCTGTGCAAGCAGCCTGTGAAATTATACATCAAGCTACACAGACCTCAACAGGATTCAGGATTAAACAGTGCTAAAGTGTAATAAATTGGCAAATATTTTTTCAAATGCCATTTTACTTACCGTATATACTAGAGTATAAACCGAGTACTTATTTTACCAGAAAAAAAACTAATAAAAGTGATTGACTGCCTTCTGATTCTGTAGGTTTTGAGGCTTTAGTTGCCCTTTAAATGGACAGCAGAATTCCCTACAGTAATAGCCAAATCCAGTATGGGTATTAAGCTGGGTACACACAGTAACGATAAAGCCCCGATACAGTCGGATCCGACGGTATCGGGGCTTTATCGTTACTGTGTGTACGTTCGTTTCCCGAACGAGCGTGCGGCCGCCGAACGATCGGTCGGCCGTACGCTCGTTCGGGAAAGGCCGAAAATTTCCATCGGCCCGCCTAGACTCCCTATAGGAGTCTAGCGCGGCCGATGGAAACAACAATCCCGAGCGTTCTCCCTATAGGGAAAACGCTCGGACTGTGTGTATGCAGATCTTTGAAAGATGGCAGACAGGATCTTGCAGATCCTGTCTGTCATCTTTCAGAATCTGTACTGGTGTACCTAGCTTAACTATATGGGACTACAGTATGGGAATTCTGCTGTCCATTTAAAGGGCAACTAAAGCCTCAAAACAATACAGAATCAGAAGGCAACAATACTGTAGATATTATTCTCCTTCTGATTCTGGATTGTTTTAAGGCTTTAGTTCCCTTTAAATGGTCAGCAGATTTTCCATACAGTAATAGCCATACTGTATATGGCTATTACTGTATGAGAATTCTGCTGTCCATTTAAAAGATAACTTAATCCTTGGCATTCCAGATGTTTGGAAACTACAACTCATAAATCATGCGGGGAGTTGTAGTTTCCAAACATCTTCACCCTCCCACCCAGTTCAGTGGGTACCTTCTGTGGCATCCTTATGTCCTGCTGTGGCCTCCTTATGTCCTTTTGTGGTATCCTTCTGCATTATATGAGAAATCTGGCAGCCGCTTACATGAGTAATCAGGCAGCCGCTCGCTCGCTCCCACGCTTCCTATACTGATGCGCCGGCTGACGTCAGCTGGCGCACCAGTATAAGGAGCGTGGAAGCGAGCGAGCAGCTGTTGGATTTAGGAAGTAAGTTTACTGAGGTCGGTTTATACTTGAGTATATATAGTACAAATCTGTGGTTCCATGCCAAATAGAATGGACAATGTAGATGAGTATAAAAGCATTGCACAAATAATGCCTTTCACCAATAAGACCCTAAGGGCTAGGTCACATTAGCTCGATCTCTCACGCTTGCAATCCGTTAGCACGTGAGAATCATAGCACAGTGTATGTCAATGTGGGTGGGCAAATTACATGCGTTGAATTTTTGGAACCATTTTTGAGGATCTCGTGCTCTTACTGCACACTATTGCGAAGATGGCAGCACAATCTGACAGTAAGGTGTGTGAAACGAGCGCTGAAGCGCATACACTTTTCACTTGCTTTGCCTTCCATAATAGTGTTGCCTCAGCCATAAAAAGGATTCTCCTTTTCCTTGGACCTTTTGGCTAAAAAGCTTTTAGCACATTCTGTTTGTATGTAAAAAGTGCTAAAGTCCAGTATTTTATAGCATATTAAAGCCAAATGTTAAATTTTCTCATTCAGACTGCATAGCTGCAAAACGTCTTCAAGTGAACTTTAAGTCCAGTTAACATAACATATATATATATAGCAATATATATATATAGATATATATTGCTATATATATATAGATATACCATGACCTGGATGAATGAGAACCTTCACTAGACATTTACTGGGATATGTCATGCTGGATTTAGCACTTAAATAAGCACTGTCTGTGCACAGTCTCTACAGGCACTGAAATACACAGCTATAGCAGAGATATATTACCCACATAATGGTGATTTGACTGTTTGAACTTATGCCCTTCCCTGTGATCCAGCCAGCTTTATGTGCTGCTTTAAACTATTTGGGTCTGTTGCTGACATCTAGTGTTCAAAAAACTAATTGCTACAACCAAACCAATTCATTCGCTTGACACAAAGAAAAACACAAAGGGGGAAATGCAGCATGGTGGCTCAGTGGTTAGCACTGATGCCTTGCAGCGCTGAGGCCCGAGTTCGATTCCACCCTTGGACACATCTGCAAGGAGTTTGTATGTTCTCCTCGTGCTTGTGTGGGTTTCCTCTGGGCACTCCGGCTTCCCCCACAATCATAAAGACATACTAATAGGGTGTATGTGTCAAATAAATGTGCTTAGATTGTAAGCTCTTCGGGGCAGGGCCTGATGTGAATGTATACATGTAATTGTAAAACGCTATGGAAGTTGTTGACTCTAAATAAATCCACAATAATAATAAAATAATAATACTTACCCCCCTCGCTCCTATTGCTTCCAGGTTCTCGGGATGCAGTAACTATTTAGCATGATTTAATACATTGCGGGAAAGGAAGATAAGGAGAGCGGAAGGTAACGTCGGCTTTTAAATTTTTGCATTCGGCGTCTGTGCTGTTAGATGAAAATGTTGCAGGTCCCACAAATAATGAGTTAAACCCATGCTGATTTCTGATATTACAATGGGAAGCGTGCAATAAGTAAAAAAACTTTCCTGAGCAATTAATTTGAAGCAACCAATCAGATGTTAGCATTTTACTGTGTTACTGCAGTTAGATAACATCTGAGTGGTTGCTGCAGATTAATAGCACCTTTTATAGCATCAACCTCTTATGGGTTGATGTACTACTAAAGTACTAAATCTCTTACTTACTGCATCTTGGGATCCCGGTCAGGTAAGAAGAAAGTTTTTTTTTAGTACTACATCTGCCCCAGTACTAATGGTTTTAAGATTAGCGCAAAATTGGTGTGCTAATATTAACTTATCCATTACTACATTGGCTATGCCGTGCTATATCCACAAATTTTTGGAACTGGCGCTGCCAGCGTGAAATTACTACACAACCTACACAAACCCAATATTACATCAGGTAGCGTGGGTTTTTCACTATTTTAATTTAAAAAAATAGCCGACATAGCATCTGTATGTATGTATAGATTATTTATAAAGCGCCACTTGGGGACGCAGCATTTTACAGTAACAAAATACAATAAAGTCATACAGTACATAAATATATAAATAGGAGTGCTGGAGCTTTGGCACAAGAGGAAAGGAGGTCCCTGCCCCGTAGAGCTTACAATCTAGTTAGGTGGGTAACATACAGATACAATAGAATGGGTATGTGCTGGAGCGAGACAAATTTAGTGCAAACAAAACAATCATATACTGTGCTGGTTACAAGATGTAGGATGTAAGGCCAGATTTAAACCTGCTAATTGAGGTTTCTTGACTTAGAGGGGAATAGAATTCCAGAGGATGGGAGCCACAAGCTTTAAGGCGAGAAGAAGCAGTACGAGTGGGGGGGTCTGTACAGGAGCTGGTTCTGCGATGAGTGGAGGGTATGGGCAGGAACATATGGGGAGACTAGAGAGGAAATATGAGGAACAGCAGAGTGAAGGGATTTAAATGTTAGGAGAAGGATTGTACATACAATGCGCTGTTTAACGGAGAGCCAGATTGTTGTCCGGTTCTGAGGAGATTCCGGTTTATTAGAGAGCGAAACAATACATGTGGCAGAGTTCTAGACTGAAGGAGAGAGAGGTGGGAAGCAGGAATACCAGAAAGTAGTAAGTTGCAATAGTCCAGGCATCTGCCCCTTAATGTTTAAAGGGCATGTCCACCCCCAAAACCAAATTCTTCTCCACTGCTGGCCCCACTATGTAGTGTATAAAAACCTTACCTTACATCCCTGTTCCAAATGGTTCTCTTATGATGTCTGCCCAAAGTTGTAGAAAGTGACCACCAGGAGCCTTGCAGGGAGGTAAATCGTTTCCACCTCTGAGGTGTCCTCTCAAAGGTTTCTAGCATTCTCAGAGCAGCCCTCCTAATCCCTGTTAGCTTTCTTCTGCCCCTAGTGTAATTACCCTTCTCTGTAGCGTAGGGCTCCCTCCCCCAGCCCCAACTGCTAAAGTAGTTTGACAAAAATCTCCCCCAAGCTGTACTTACTTTGCCTCTTTCCCTCGGGGTTCTGAACTGCAAGAAGCCACGTCCGTGATCGGCTGCCTCTCAGCCAATCACGGACACGGCTGCCGGTCCAGCCCCCTGCTTGCAGTTTAATGCAAGCAGAGGGCCGTGTCAGATTGCCGCGGTAAAGAGGTAATGTAAGTAACGATCTGGGGAGATTTTTGTCAAACTACTATAGCGGTTGGGGGAGGGAGCCCAACACTACAGCAAAAAATTAAAATAGAGGTGAGACTTTCTCACCTTGTTTTTTGATACACCATATTCCTATGCTCCTTGGGGTGGGGGTCTGAGATGTCTGCACCACACCTGGCTAAGTGTGCATTTAGGACCTTTGCTGATACAGTAGCTATCTATCTATCCATCTATCTATCATGGTGTTCCAAGGTAACGGTAATCTGAAGAAATGGAGATCCTGGAGGATCAAAGACACCATAAAGTATGCCAAAAATGTGCTTTATTATACCATCCGCACTACATGTTTCGGATCAACTGATCCTTTCTCAAGTGTGATAGTAAGTGAACATGCTATCAAACTTATACACACAGGGAGTGACGACATTGTGATGTAACAAATTAAGACCCTCCCACCCATCAGTTGCCATCTTGGTTGGATTCATCAAACCATAAGTGGAAAGTCCATAGTGAAGTTCCAAATCTTGATACTGCAACAGTGTATACTGCCACCTATTGATTAAAATACAGTCTTTATTCCTATTAAAATACCATTTTATAGTTGTTTAAGTGAGTATAGTGACCCTTTAAGTTCAATGGAATGTAAAAATGATGGTTTATTTTCTTAAAAGCATATGTATTTGCATTAAACTTCCTCTATAAAGTACCGATGTTGAGTACCTGAACCGCTCGGCACTCACCCTTGGGATCGCAATAGCAGTTGAAAAGTGTAGTACTTTCATAAAATTGCACTCCCTTAGTTCGATCCAATCTACCTTCCACTAGTGTCTGTGGCCTATTCAATGGGAAGACGCACTCTGTAAGGAGTACATCTTCTCATTGGCCAAGTCCATAATTAACAAGCGGACCAAAACTTTGCAAGTGTGATTTTAAAGGGTATCTCCACCCCAAAATATAACTTCTGTAGGGTAGGGGACCCCCCTGCAACCCTAACCACCAGATTTATAACTTTAAAAAGTGCAGAGAAACAGACTTACCAATCTTTGTTTTATTGGCCTTTCCCTCAGTTGCTAATAATGGGAACGGAGTAGCAATAGAGGCCAGACTGGCAGACGCATCAGTGATTGGCTGAGAGCCAATCACTGATGCGTCTTGTGACATTTTACTTTTAGTAACAGAAGGCCACAAGAAAAAAACTAGGAGTACTAATGAAAGGGCATGTCCACCTCTAAAGAAAATCTATACTTAAAAAAAAAAAAAAAAACGGAAACCGGAGTACCTGGAGGAAACCCACGCAAGCACGGGGAGAACATACAAACTCCTTGCAGATGTGTCCAAGTGTGGAATCGAACTAAAGACTTCAGTGCTGCAAGGCATCAGTGCTAACCACTGAGCCACCATTCTGCCTGTTATAGTTACTTACCTCCCTGTGGTCCCTGAAGCCCATAACCCTTAACTTTCACCACCGTGCTTTTCCTTTCCAGTCCTCAACTCTTCTGCAAGCTCAGAGAGCTTTTACAGAAAAAGCGGGCAGGACAGAGGAGGCACGACAGAATGCAGAGTTAATTATGCATTTATGGCTGTGACTGATTGCTGCAATCTGTGTGAGATGCCGGCTTTCTTGTGACTTAAAAGAGTAATAATTATGGGCTTTGGGTATTGAGGGGAGGTATGTAACTATCTCTGTGTTTAGAGTGGGGAAGGTAAGTATACATTTTTGAAAGGGTCTTTATCCATGCTGAGACAGCACACTTTTGGTTTAAAGTCCAGCTGTTGTGTTTTTGTAATGTGGAAACATACAATCACTACCCTAGAATGATCCTAGTTTTAGTTTTCACAGATCAGTAGTGTAAATGCGCTTTTAGTAGTGGAAACATACAATCACTACCCTAGAATGATCCTAGTTTCAGTTTTCACAGATCAGTAGAATGACACAATCAGGAAGATTTATCCAGAAGACACAATCACGGTGGGTAGATCCTGGATATTTAATGCTTGCTTTGTAACTTTTTCAATTGTAAAAATTAAGGGAGAAGTAAAGGTTATTTTTTTAATTGCAGGTTATAAATACTCTTCTACCTGAGGTCGCACACAACCGCTCTCCGCAGCCTAGGTTTTTTTTATCCATCCCCAAACTTACCAATCACGACAGCCGGCAGCTGAATGGCATCATTTTCCAAGAGTTGAACTACGCTAATTATGACAGTCCGGTGCATCGCAAATGATGCCATTAAGCCGACAGCTGTCGCAGTCACATGACATACTGGTCGCTATGATTAGGAAAGTTTGGGGAGGATTAAAGAAGTCCCACGGTGCAAACAGAGGTGGAAGTCAGCTTTTATAACCTGCATAGAAAAAAAATCTTCAATTCTCCTTTAAATAAGTAAACACATTTATATAGGGCTAAATCTTAATTTGCATTATTGAATATAAGTCAAAGAACAGCCAAAGCTAAAATCTAAAAATTGAATTCATCATTCCAAAATAGCAAATCTTTATCAAACACTACACATGAAGTAATTATCACGAGATAGTGTGCACGATTCTTGTGTGTTTTGCGTTTGCACGTGCGTTTTGCCATTTTCTGTTATGGAAACGCATGCGTTAACACACCAAAAATGGTGACCGCATGCGTTACCAAAACTCGCACAATCGCATGCGCATCGGAAATCGCGTGAATTTTCGCAATTTTATGTCTGTCGTTTTTCAAAGATCAGGATACACACAGTCCAGAGCGTTCTCCATATACACAGCATAGGGAGAACCTTCGGGCTTATAGCTAGGTACACATAAATAGAAAGAGGGATATTTGATGGACACAAAATTGAATACTTTGGACCCACTGGATCAAATCCACGACTATGACTGAAACAGATCTTTTCTATAAATGCCCTTTTTTTTAATACCTAATAATATAAATGTATATTATTTATTCACTGTGATAGCTGAAAGTAAATGGAGTGATATGGTATTTAAAAATTGTACAATGGGTGCCATGCCATCGTTATTTACTGTATGTGTTTAGGGTTTGTGACAATTTTCAGTGTATTTTATGTTGAAGGAATGTTACATACACAAAAACAGCAACATAAAATGATGCAGTGCATTACAATTACTTCTATGTATAATAGACAAGGCAGCAAAGTGCACTGCTGTAAAGCTGGGTACACACAGCAATAAAAGGGTAATCCTATCGGTATAGAAGGAATTGGCTCTATATATTGCTAGTGTGTGTACGGACGAAACAACCATTTCCAATGCCGGTAAAAGTTTGGCATCGGCATCTTAAATGGTCATTCTGGTTGGAAAATTTCACTCGGCCACGGTCAGCCCCCTGTACTAGTATAGGGAGTCATCCACGACTGTAGGGAGTATGGCAGTCACAGACATTCTCCCTATACTTTATATAGTGAAAACGATCATGAAAGTGTGTACTCCCAGCTGCTAAAGAGGACAGACAGAATCATGCAGATTCTGTATGTCATGTTTGTTAGATTGGTACAGTGTATACCGCAGGCCTTCCAAAGTAATGCTACTGTAAAGTACCTTCTCCCTACCAAAAAAATCCTTTGTCAGCAGTGGGCAGGAGCAGTGACAGGAATCTCACACCAACGGGCTGAACAGCTGCTGTAGCAAGATGAGAGATGTCTGGATATAAGAAAATGTTATTTATCACAGCTCATCATCAAACCCTCTGAGATTCTCCCTTACTCACATGCTTGCTTTCCTTATTACATAGTGCTGAGGATTGCAGTCTCATGCATCTAAATCTTCATCTGATTAACAGTAAGGATCATATATGTAAGTAATCCATACAGATAGATACTGAACGCATTTCTGCACAGATCCATACACACAAGCAATCTAAACATATTTCAGTTCAGTTCTTCACAGGGCTATCCCTACCGTGAAGCAGCATGAAATGCTGAAGGCAGCACTGAGAAAAATCTAAAAGGCGCAGTCTTTTGTTTCCCAATCTCGGCCATGCGCAGCCTTTAAGTACCTGTGTCCCTGTCGTAGGAGACTACATGCTAAGAGGAGGGGGCAGTACCGTTTTCTGCTTTTCTTCAGTATGGCCGCTCCACACCATCCTTAATTAGGCTCCGGTACCGCCCCCCATGTTGTGCGTATAATAGAGGTAGCATACGCACAGAGGAAGCGTTCTGGGGCGGCTGCGGGACTAATCAGGATGCAGTCATGGTCCCGAAGCTGCTCCATAACGCCCCCTCTGTGTATGCTACGTCTCTTACCTGCACAGTATTGTGGGCGGTACCAGAGCCTAAATAGGGAAGCAGGTGCGGGCGGCAATACTGAAGAAGAGGAGTCCAACTGACTGGAGTCCCACGAGGCCCACCACTTCAGGTGCACTCTGGTGCTGAGGTGCAGACACAGTGTGAGTGTGCAGTTTTTAGGGGAGCGCCTGGGGTCTTTGGGTGGGGGATCCTTATCTGGTCCTTAGAAGGGGGGGTTTTAAGTATGCTGGGGCCTACTTGTGTGCTGGTGCCCTAGCTACTTGGGTGTACTGGTGGTGCCCTACCTACTTGTGTGTGCTGGGGCCTTACCCACTTGTGTGTGCTGCAACCCTACATGTGTGTGCTGGGGCCTTCTGTGTGAGTGTGCAGTTTTTAGGGGAGCACCGGCGGTCTTTGGGTGGGGGATCATTATCTGGTCCTTGGGGGGGGGGGGGTGCTGGGCCTACCTGTTTTCTGTGCTTTTCTTGTGTGCTGTCTGTGTGTCTGACTGTCTGTGTATCTGTATGTGTCTGACTATGTGTGACTGTGTATATGTCTATGTGTCTGTCTGAGTGTGTCTGTGTATTTGTGTACACAAGCAGGGCACTTGTGCGCAAGGCTCATCTTGTGCGCAACAGTTGCTTTGTAATGATATAGTTAGACACATTTTTACTGTTTAGAACATCAATTTGTTTGGAATTTAGTTTTGTTTCATGGTATTGAAAGGCTACTAAAAGATTGAACTAAATGACTCTAAATTTGCCTAAATAACATATGATAGGGATTACAGATTTTACCAGATTGCTCTACCAACCATGCACTTTGTTGCAGATGTTTTTTAAATATTGCTCTTTCTCTAAGGATGTGTTGGATGTTGGAATTTCATATGGTTAGGTTAGCTTTAGATAGAGATTGTTAGGTTTGTTATGGTCCTGCTGAAAGAGTTTACCTTAACATGGTGACAGACTTACAAATCTTTTGGCCAACATCTTTTTCTAGAGAAAGTATGGTAGGGATTTCTAATATAATGTAGCAGTTGCACCAACATATGATTTTATGTGTTATAACAATGGAGAACTGTATAAATAACTGTTTCAAAATAAGAAATTATCAAAACTTTTGCCACACCCAGCAAAGAAACCACACTCACATCTGAAGTCATGCCCACTTTTCCTCGCACCATGCAAAAGTTGTTTCAGGTGCTAAAAACCCTAGGGACACCCCTGGTTCTTCAGACAGATTGCTAATAGCTAGGCCACATTACTGCATTGACAATGGAAAATAGCACACAATCAGGGAGATTCAATAAAAGTTCTTATTGTTTAAAATGGTGCTAATTTTGCCCCAACCAATCAGATCTTATTTAACATTTGAAAGCTAACATCTGATTGGTTGGGGCAAAATTAGCACCATTTTTAACAATAAGAACTTTTATAGAATAACACTGTGTGCTGGGATGCTGTGCGTGCTACACATGCGATCACCATATTTTGGCCGTTGCTGTCCAGATCGCATTGTATGATAGTCTGTGGTAACACCGAAAAAATGCACACAAGCGCAATGTTTGTGTTGAATAGTAGATCTTTCAAACCTCGGCTTTGACTCGGCTCAATCACTTACTTTAATCCGGCTGCCGCTCACTCCGCAATCCGTGCACACTGCTCTGCCTGACATCACTACTCTGCACCAGTCTCACTTCCCGGCGCTGAGTTGTGACATCAAGCAGAGCAGTGGAATGCGGATTGCGGAGCAAGTGGCAGCTGGATATTCAGCAGAAATCTGATCCATTCTTTGCACTGCTTAATGCAGTGCAGAGCTATGCAGCATGGACTAAGGGAAGACTAAAGCCCAGTATTCCTGCCAACAGACCCACTCACCGCTAAACTAATTGGTGGTCTTTCGGTTTGGAGTTAAGGTGCTCTGAGTGATTTTGCAGTCTATTGAAGATCACAGAACAGCATCAATAATTCGGACTGACTGATTTTGCCAGGTGATATTGATGTGACTGCTGTTTAGTTGAACGGTTTACTGACACACATATACCTGATCTTCTGTATGCAACATACAGAAATACATCCTACTTTGTAAAACTAAATGTTCTGTAAACTTTCAAAAGTAGCTTCTGGAAAAATTTTTTGAACCTGGTAAAAATGATTCCCCACTTGCCTTTCTAAGCAATAATTGAGGTTTGTACCATGTTAGCCAGAGTAGAGAAGAAAAGTAGAGCTGTGCTAGCTTTTATTGGCTATCTTTTGTAACATCCAGCCTGATGAAGGGGGCTTAGGACTCCCGAAAGCTTGCTTACCGTATATACTCGAGTATAAACCGACCCGAGTATAAACCGAGGTACCCAATTTCAGCTAAAAATCCTAATAAAAGTTATTGACCCGAGTATAAACCGAGGGTAGAAACTTGGCATTCAAGATGTTTGGAAACTACAACTCCCAGCTAATAAAGCATGCTGGGAGTTGTAGTTTCCAAACATCTTGAATGCCAAGTGAGGGTGGCATTCAAGATGTTTGGAAACTACAACTCCCAGCATGCTTTATTAGCTGGGAGTTGTAGTTTCCAAACATCTTGAATGCCACCCTCCACTTGGCATTCAAGATGTTTGGAAACTACAACTCCCAGCTAATAATAAAGCATGCTGGAAGTTGTAGTTCCCAAAACTCTTGAATGCCCCCTCCCCTCAGTTCAGTATGTACCTGTGGGACTCTTCTCCCTGTGGACTCTTCTCCCTGGGACTCTTCTCCTGTGGGCTCTTCCTCATCCAAGGGCTTCTGGCAGGTACGGTATCGGCATTCGGCAGCCGCGCGCCATTCCTGTACCGGCGCGCCGGCTGACGTCACTGCCCGGCGCCGGGCAGTGACGTCAGGCCGGCGCGCCAGTGGCAGAAAAAGATCGCGCGGCTGCCGGAATGCCAGGTAAGCAGTTGACTCGAGTATAAACCGAGTCCGAGTTTTCAGGCTGATTTTTCAGCCTGAAAAACTCGGTTTATACTCGAGTATATACGTAAGTTTTTTTTATCTAGTTAGCCAATAAAAGGTATCACAGCTCTACTTTTCTTCTCTTGCCTTTTTAAGTAATACATAGGACCAGCCAAATTAACTAATGTGCATCTCCTTGTACTAAGGGAGGGGCTGTTGGGAATTGTGCCTATTTTACATGGATATACCTTCCTACATGTTTTGGGTGTTTAACACTGCAGATGTTTGGAAACATAAACACTTCCACCCTTTCCTGTGTATCTGTATGTTACCCACCTAAGTAGATTGTAAGCTCTACAGGGCAGGGACCTCTTTCCTCGTGTTACATGTTTCAAGCAATTGTATATTTCCTGATGCTCATATTTATTTTTTGTATTCTATATTGTACAGTGCTGTGTCCCCTAGTGGCGCTATATAAATTAACATATACATACATATCTCTCTGTTGTCATAAAATAGTCTTCAAGTTTTTGTCTTTTGTCCACTAATTGTTTCTATTGAGGCATCGGTCTCCCCATTTTCCACTGTCCTCCACAGATTCAAGTGCCATGACCCCTTCCTTTTCCCTTACATAAGTGTAAAGGAGACATGCTGCTGTCACAACATTGCTTGGGTCCATATTTATAGCAGTGTGGAAGATCTAATTATCCCTGATGCAGTTTCATGCTCAACCTGCTATGCTGTAAGACACTGGCATCACAGTAACTTCCATGGTACCCAACATCTATATAGATGAATCTATAGTCAGCCTCAACGACTGCAAGCAGGACAAGTAAAAAATATTTTTTGTAATTAAAGTTGTTAATTTTATGATGCATGATAATGCTTATGTGCTTATGTGCTATGTTGGGGAACTGGCGTCTCTCTCAGTACCAATTGCTTATCTCAACCCACTTATCCATGTTGGAAAAGGGCATGTAAAGTGGCTGTAGTTTTTCCCAAAGCAATATGCATGTTTGGTACACTATCTGTTGAATAGTAGATCTTTCAATGTGGAATTCCAAATGCAGAGTGTCCAAATGCAAGAAATCTGTGAGGACAATAATATTATAAAGCAAACCCCTCATCCTCCTGCTGGTTCATCAACACTTACAGGGAGATTCAATAGAAAATTCTTATTGTTACAAATTTGTTAATTTTGCCCCAACCAATCAGATCTTATTTAACATTTGAGAGCTAACATCTGATTGGTTGGGGCAAAATTAGCACCATTTTTAAT
This sequence comes from Hymenochirus boettgeri, assembly GCA_019447015.1. NCBI lineage: Eukaryota > Metazoa > Chordata > Amphibia > Anura > Pipidae > Hymenochirus > Hymenochirus boettgeri. The sequence continues at coordinate 110,457,009 of CM033472.1, forward strand.
AAGAGCTTTTATTACATAGGCATGTTAGTTTTTCAAACATGTACTATACTTCGCAATCTTACAATCAACAATCATTCAGTTGGTGATATACTCCTCCTGAAGTTGGTGTCTTGCTTTTTATGTGATCCAGAAGCTCAAACTATTCTTTAATATTTTTACTCTATGACAATGGGTGGGACAACAAGAGACTGTAGACTGGTAACACTAGGTAGTTAGTCACAGAGTAGCATCTTACCTCTGGATGGTCATCCTGGTATAGGATAGAAACTTGTCTGGATGCTTTCTAAGATCACCATACAAGGTCCAAATTTGCCCTTTTGCTTCTCTCTCCTGCAGCAATAGATGAACCCAGTATCTCCTGGAACGTCTTCACTGCTGGAGAATTAAAGCTATAAGCACCAGAGCCAAGCTTGCAATGGAGTGGCAAAAAATTTTTTCCTACAAAAAATACAACAGCTCTCCCTCAACCATAATAGCTGGAAGTGACAACACAGGAATTTACATCAACTATGATCAAGAACAGGGGAAAACGCAACCCAAGAGAACACACAAACGTGCATAAAATCGCAACGCAAATAAACGCACACAAGTGCAATGCCGTTTTTTTGGAAAAAAACACCTTGTTTTTTCCCAAAAAACCACAGCCCAACAAATGTTTGAAAGTGTTAAAATCATAATAATAGAAAATAATGGGGCAATTGATAAAATGCACAACACATCCACAACATTAGACAGTCATGAACATATTTTATAGTTGTTGTGAGCCCTGGACACAGGGCTCATATATGTGTGTGCCACACACCCTGTGTTACTTCCAGCCAACACTTGGTAAAACCCTACATAGGTTGGGTTATGACAGTTTTACTGCCAAAGTGGAAAACTAGGGAAAATAAATGTATAGTTTTAATAGCAACAAAGCTTGCTATAGGACTGCATGTTCCTCATATAAATTGCTGTGTTTCATCCTTTTGTTTATCTTTTAAAACCTTTTGTAAAAAGGGGAAAACATAAGGGTCTTAATCAGCACTGTTTATCGTATTTAAGGCTTCTGTTTGTGGCTTAGAGCAACCTTCTCTTATTTGGCATGACAGTGTCACCCTTACACTGGAGGATGATGTATTTAATTAATTATAATAAGATAATGTTTGCTAAGTTGCAGGAGATTGGTTAAGGGACTGTAGAAAACAGTATTTTGCAAGGGCTGGTTTAAAGTCTGCAAAAGCCCCTGGGCAACACATGGTGTTGACGAGGAACCCCTTCCACACACACACCTCTCAAATTCTTATAGCAGCAATGTATTAATATACTTTTATGGTTTCGGGGACCTTGAAGAGTTGGAGACTTGGCCCATTGCCCTGTTTGCCCTTACAGTAAAACCGTCAATAGCAAGTTGTGAAAAGGTCTGAGACCAGGGGTGAGCATTCTGTACATGGCAGAGAGAGATGTACAGGCTATGTGGAGAATATCTGATGGCAGGATAAACAAAAACAGATGGTTCACACAGACAGAAACAATGCATATTAATATTGTGTTTTATAGTTTATCAAGCTGCACTCTGGATCAATAAAGAGCTGTGGGTGGTGTTTCTGGCAGTCAGACACAGTTCCTCATATAGCCTTTAGGAAATCTGCAAATGTTTGTATGTAAAGAGAATATGCAAAGGTTAGCAAAGAAATAACAGTATGACAGAAAGTACCGCATTTATATCAAACACGCCATGTTGTTCAACCAGCATGACATAACCTTCTGTTCACCTTTTCTAGAAAATGAAGCAGAGATGCTATTAATACATCTAAAGTTCTTTATTTCAATTAGTTTTGTGGTGACATGGCAGATGAGATTACACCAGATCTGGGTAGGACCTCTATTTTATCACAGACTGTATCAGAAAGAATGACAAAACAAAATCTGTCTGTGTGAGGGAGGTAAAAAGGAATCCTGCTGAAATCAGAGCTTACTAGAATCTGAGAGTGTCAGTGGCAATCAATCAACTCCAATGCAGATTATCGGCATTCCAGTGTTTCTGGGCTCACTTCAACCAAAGGCTAAGCTAGGCCAGCCACAACAAAGGCCTGGCAACATGCCCAGAAGCGAAAAGGACAACACAGTGTGTTCCTGTGTGCTGGATAGGGTTGGGAGAATCAAAGAGAGGGAGAAGGGTTGTTGGATTACTATTCCCAATGTCGAAATCTTCCTCCTCAAGCTACAGTCTTGGGTTTCCACAGGTGGAGCTAGACAATAAAGGACAGGTAATAGATAAGATATAGAGTCCCTTTTAGAGTTAATCCATTGAGTGACAGAAAAATAAAACTTCCTAAACACATACGATTCTTCTGAATTGTACACAAGCTTTCATAGACCAACCACTTTGGCCTACAATTGTACGTGTGCCGCAGCTCTGTCTGTGTTGTGTGTGATCTGTTCAAATCGGTTATCTGTCATCAATTTGTCACCCAAATGTGTACAGGCCTCTACTCTTTACTGTAATCCCTCACAAACCAAAATACGTTTACTCGAGTATAAACCGTCCAGAGTATAAACCGAGGTACCTAGTTTTTAGATAAAAAAGGAGGAAAACACACTGACTCGAGTATAAAATGAGGTGGGGTAGTATTTGCCACTAAAGATGTTTGGAAACTACAACTCCCAGCATGCTTTATTGCTGGGAGTTGTAGTTTTCAAACATCTTAAGTTGCAAATACTTACAAATAAGAGTAAAACCTTCTTTATTTGTGCATACTGTATGCACAAATATAGGAGGATTTACCCTAGGATGCGCAGAGGCTGTGGAGCGAGGATGCGGATCGCGCGGCCGCCGGACAAGGTAGGGGAAACATTGACTCGAGTATAAACAGAGGTAAGATTTTCAGGCTTTTTTTAAAGCCTGAGAACCTCGGTTTATACTCGAGTATATACGGTAATCAGTACTGTCTTAGCAAACAACACAAGCTTGTTAAGGTTCGTATTCATCCAGGTCATGGTATATCTGTTGTATTCAGTTAGATGAACTGAACTTGAAGTTTAGTTCTTGAAGATGTTTCGCTAGTTATCCAACTGGCTTTCTTAATTGTACAAGAATCTGTTGGCAATTATGTACCCTGGAAAGTCACAGTTAGCATATTACAGCCAGGTGTTTGGGACCTTCTGATGCAAGGTGTGATTGCATTGTGGCTAAGAGGTGTTATCGAAACTGCCGGTAAGGTGTCAAAACAGCATTGAACATGGCAGACAGTTGGTGTCGAACCCCTCCACCTCTATTCAGGCTTAGTTTATTTATTTTTACATAAATGGCCTCCTTGACACCTCTCTTGAACCAGTCATGTTCCTTTTCCAAGATGTTGACATTACAATCTTCATAGGTCTGTCTGCTTGTGAAGGTTCTCATTCATCCAGGTCATGGTATATCTGTTGTATTCAATTAGATCAACTGGACTTGAAGTTTAGTTCTTGAAGACGTTTTGCTAGTCATCCGACTGGCTTTCTCAATTCAAAATGACTTGTACAAGAATCTGTGGCAATTATGTACCCTGGAAAATCCCAATTAGCATATCACAGCCAGGTGTTAACAGATATATCATAGGTCTGTCCTTTTTCCTTAAGATGCAGGTAGACAGCTGAGTCCTGACCTGAGGAATTGGCTCTTCTGTACTGGGTCATACGTTCCCACATACAAATCAGATCACCTTTCACTGTACAGCACTGTGTATATGATTTCACTCTTATGTTTTGTTATTGTGTCTTTCGGATTTAACAATTGCTGCCTCAGTGGTTTATAGCAGACCGGGATACTATGTTTTTTTTAAATTCTTCTTAATTTCTCGAAGACCCCTGCTACATATGGGATGACCATGTTCTTTTTCCTTTCTTGCTTTCCCCCTGCACTTATGGCATTCATGTTCTTTCCTTCTACTCACAAAGGCCCAGTCTGGATACGAAAGGAAGAGCGCTACTCACAGGAATAAAGTGAACAAGTCCAATTATTTCTTGCATAGTTACTTCAGAGACAGCAGGTATAACATCACAGGGCAAGGAACAAACACAGGCCCACCCGCCTAGGCGCCTTGTTCACTTTATTGCCGTGAGTAGCGCTCTTCCTTTTATATTACTATGCTATTAGTACCTGCAGCTGGGAGGTATCCCACATGGAAGTGATCCGCACCACGAGTCAAGCCAGATAGTTACAATTGCTGCCCTTCTTTACCTCTTACCTCTGGATATCCACAATTTTTAGGGCTCCTCTTTGATGATTTGTTTTAGCCTTCACCTCTGTGCTAGTAGTGGAGATGTTCTCTGCTCTGTGTTGCAGGATTCTGAGGATACCTAGCTTGTGCTGTAATGGGTGGTGGAAGTCAAAACACCAGATACTGGTCTGTGCGGGTTGGTTTTCAGTAAAACTCTTTTTCTCAGTTTGCCATTCTCCCTGGCTTCTACCAAGCAGTCCAAGAAATCCATTTTGTTGTTTTGTACCTCATTTCTTGTAAATTTGATGTTTTGGTCTACAACATTGATTGAGTTCTGTGAAGGCGTGTAATTCCTTCTGGTGGATTTTAACCCAGGTGTCATCCACATATCTGAACCAGTTACCCTTGAAGGAATTAAGAGCCTGTATTTCAACTTCCACCATTTCAACAGCCTCTTTGGTCGGTATACAGGTTAAGAGAGAGGTAATAGGATACCATAGTTTCTTCTGTGCCGAGTACTACATCTTGAATCTTGTTAGTAAAATCCTGTGAGTTCTGGATGAGATAAATTCCAACCAATGGCCCTAAGATGTTGGCTAGATATTTCGTATTTTCACCTTGTATGTTAACGAGTTGATGTGAGTCGGTGTGTGGACTCCCAAAGATACACAAGGAAGGGCCCCCACTAAGACCTATAGTCAGCAGCATCAACTCTTTAACATACAAGGTGGTGAAATATCTAGCCAACATCTTAGGGCCATTGGTTGGAATTTATCTCATCCAGAACTCACAGGATTTTTCTAACAAGATTGAAGATGTAGTACTCGGCACAGAAGAAACTATGGTATCCTATGATGTTACATCTCTCTTCACCTGTATACCCACCAAAGAGGCTGTTCACATCGAGATCTCCCTGGATTTCACTAACAAGATTCAAGAAACTAGCAGTGCAGTGCAGGGAAGAGTGCTCTGATTTGTATCTGGGGGAGACCAAACAGCAGTTGCACCACATATGGCCCAGCACAGAAGAGCTAATTCTTTGGGTGAGGACTATATGCGTTCGATCGGGGGTTGTTCACTGATCCACCAGGCGGATCAAAGAAGGACCCCCGACTGAACGCATACACACAGACAATTCTCGGCCAAAATGTCCATTCGTCACATGTAGCGTTCGGCCGTCGGGGGTCGTTCCTCACTCGGAAATTGAGAGGGGGTACGAGCCTTAAGCCTGCACAGGGAAAAAGTTCTTTAGATTAGTTCTTAGTGGGCTCTCAAATTCCAAATCTCTTGTTACCTTGGAACCACCAATAATAATCTGGAAGTATTTGTAAAATAAACCACCCTTTCAAGACATGTGAGTGCACTGACTCTTTATGTGCTAAACTGTAACAATGCGTCATTCACCAATAGCAAATTTTAAAAAAAAATTTTGGAATATGAAAACAGACATGAAAATATCATATGAAAAAATCCCCTTTATTAAGCATGCGAGATTGGAATTATATTAAAAGTATATCTTTCCTCTTTACCACCATATAGGAAAAAGGGAATAACAACTCGGGGATAGCACTCCCCTTCGTCAGGTACACATAATCACATAATGCTAAAGTGTCCATTACCTTATATACCCTCCCCCACAGGAACTGACCACACAATTATCTTAACGCACACCCCTATTAGAATTAACCCTTACCAATTACATAACATTTACCAATTAGCAACATAATGCAAGAAGAAATTTACACGAAATTTTTTTTTTTTTTTACACGAAAAACAGGCGTGGTTTAGATACACTATTTAAGGAAATGGAAGAGGTTGTGGTCTTTATTTAACCCATGGGTGTGTAAACTATTTAGTTGGTCACCCTTTTTTTCAATTTTAGACTGCGATCTCCCCCCCCCCGCTAGAACTTAACACTCTCTCCAGTACTCTAAATTTCAATTCACTGTCAGTGTGTCCTGTCTCTACAAAATGTTTAGGGACAGGCAACTTCATATCTTTTTTTTCTTATGCTGGAGCGGTGTTGGGAGATCCTAGATTTAATCATCTGGGTAGTCTCTCCAACGTATATCAGTCCACATGGGCACCAAAGCACATAAACCACAAACGTGGATTCACATGTGCATGGTTCCCGACTCTGGTATTTTTTATTAGTTCCTGGATGTTTAAATGTTGGGCCCCTATCTACAAATCTACACTGGGTACAGTGCAGACAGGGGTACATTCCGGGCTTCTGTTTGCCAAGGAATGTAGCCCCGTCTGCACCATCCCGTCTATACATGGCTCTTACTACGCTGTTACCTATCGTGTAACCTTTACGATAGTTAATAATTCTTTAATCTCGGGATAAGAGCGATACAAAATATGCCAATTTTTTCGGATAGCTTCCTCAATCAAATTACTTCCTACCGAGAAATCCATAATCAAGGGTATGCGCCTAAATTGTGTGTTATTTTTCTTATTTTGTTTCTCACTTGCTTTTATTAAGGATGCATCTAGGAGCTTCCTAGGGTATTGTCGATTCACAAATTTATCATACATCAGATCTGTCTGCTTCTTTCGCACATCTGGGTTGCTAACAATCCTGTTGACTCTTTTGAACTGACTGATCGGAATCGATTTCCTGACATGGGACGGATGGAAACTCCCAGATGCCAGGATCTGATTCCGATCAGTCGGTTTGCTATACAGTTCTGTACTAATTCCGTTATTCACCTTCACAAGGACATCAAGGAAACATATCTCCGTTGAACTGGTCTGCATAGAGAATTTGATCTCGGGGTGTAACATATATATATATATATATATATATTATACAGGGTAGTTTTCAAACTACAGAAAGAAATCAAACATCTATAGATTTTGACTGTGCTATGTTTTTGTAAGTTATAGAAGTGATGTTATCATTTTTGAAATACATTACAATTATATGTTTATGGTTATAGATGTTCTGAATATTTCTATCCATTTGTAGCTGTATTTCCAAACTAAATTTCCACAACTAACTAGGCATGTTAGTGTAGAATATCATAGGTATTTTTCCTGGGTACTCAAACGTGTGAAAACTTTTTTTTTTTTGTAAAAATTAAAATAACACAAAACACAAAATATTATATGTACACTTCATTGTAATAATATTTTCTTTATCCTCAGGGAGTTTAAAGGGTAAATCTTCCCCCACTCCCAAATATGCAATATTTAAAAATCTAAGAGATGTAAGTTTAACATGAAATAATGCCTCTTATAATCCTGGTTCTTCCAGTTAGCAGATTTCATCATGGATGTAACAGATGACATCACAGCCAATGACTGAATGCTATTCCCCTAACGTTTGAGAGGCTGAGGGAAGGGGGGAGCATAATTTTGCTGTAAAACACATTAGCCTTGCCTCTGACAGGTTTCTAACTATGTTTTGGGTTTTGAGAGTTGATTTATATATATATATATATAATATTTTTGATTTATTAATATTCCCTTTAATTTGGAAGCTCCAGCATTCCACAGACTTTTTTTTGCAAATGCAGCAACTTCTGCCAATACAATTAACCCCTCCTATAAGCATGTCATCAGGTATTGGCACAAGGGATAAGCTGCACTTTTCACTGCAGGTTTATGTGGCTTCCAAAAATTTTTTCAGTCAGTCTGGCAAAATTTACAGATATATATATTCTATTTTTTTAATATAATTTGTATTAGAAATTATGCTAAATATTGGCTATTTGCATGGTCTTTCAATATTTCACTAAATCGGTTGCATCAAAATATCAGTGTTTTTCCCAACCAGTAAATTATATCAATCGGTTTCTTGCTCATTAGTCTGATGGTATTACAGTTAATGTGCCAGGTAATATCAGTAAAAAATGGACATTGAATTATTAGCTACAGCATGTCAACATGTATGAAATTCCACAGGAAGCTATATTGAGGTAGAGCTGTTAAACAAATGACTTTTTATACACAAAGGATGTGTGTAACAGCTGGATATCTATCTAACTGCAGTTCAAAACATGCCCAAGAAAACAAAACGTAACATTTGCCATCCCAGACACATCGTTTCAAAGAAGACATTATAAATTTAATTAACTGGTTTTCTTTTTAGATGGTACATATACACAGATAAAAAAGGACTAGGAAATAACAAAAGTAGGAAACTTGTAGATATTCTCGCCATAGGGGTTAACATTCTGTCAGAATTCCTACAAGGTAACACAAGGTCAAAGCAAGCAGGGAGACAATGAAGGGACATTACAGGCTCCCCTCAGCCAGATGTGTGTTAACAAGGAGACTGCCCTTCCAGCTAATAAGGTCAGGTACTGGCTCCAGTAAGACGAGCAAACAAGAAGGGTCTTGGCTCACAAGCAGCTTTGTCTTGGCACTCTGCACATTTACTGCTTCCTAGATCCTTCCACAGTAAAATATGGTAACAAAAGCAAAGGGAAGGAAGCTGGACAAGGCTGTCTACAGACAGTTTTTGGCTCTGCTGCTTCTTCACATTGTTGAGGTTAATGTTTAGTTTCCTCCAAGGAAAGTTTAAATAAAGCACTTTACTTTTTAAAAAATGCAAGTGAGTTCAGCAGCTAAAGTGTTAAATGTGATGAAATAAATGTATTACAGCAGTATTGTACATTTTGTTTGTGACATAAATTCTGTTGGTGTGTACAGTTTAAATAAACATTGTCTGTTATCCTGGCTGCAACATTGCATTAAATGGTCCACAAAGCAACCAATTTTGTTTATGACTACAGTTGCACAACATTAGTTGTACTTTCTCTTTAGGGGAAAATGTACGATCAGTATGGTCTTTTTAACTCCCTAGAGGAAATACACTCAAACAGGGAAACCATACAAACCCCTTTCAGATATATAAACTTGAACTGAACCCAGTGCTGCATGGAACCAGTGTTAACACCTGAGCCAATGTGCTTCCCCAATGTTTATATATAAGCCATGCAGTTATCCAGGAAACACAAAAATATACAATAAATCCAACGGTGGACTAATTCTATTTTTACAATAGGAGTCAGACAATTCCAGTCGATTGCAATTGAAAGGAACTGTAAACTTAAAAAAATAAGTGTTTGCCAATCGTTTCTATTATTCACAGGGAGGTGAGAACGCTTATTCTCACCTCCCTGTGAATAATAGTTTCCTCAGGGGACACAGCCAAACTTACCTTACCTGGCGCTCCACTCGCAGGTCCTTCTGAACGGATAGCCGCGCTGTCCTGCTCTCCCGATCTTTTATATTAAAGATAGGCGCGTGGTCGGGAGACAGGGGCAATGCAGCTGTCAGATCAGAAGGAGCGAGTGGAGCGCCAGGTAAGGTAAGTTCGGCTGTGTCCCCTGAGCAAACTATTATTCACAGGAGGTGAGAATAAGCGTTCTCACCTCCCTGTGAATAATAGAAACGATTGGCAAACACTTATTTTTTTAGGTTTACAGTTCCTTTAACAAAAAAGCCCTTTAAATGATGTTCCTTATCCTTGTAGAACCTTTTAAAGGATAAGTGCACTGTAAAATCAAGTTATGTTTATTTGGAAGCTGCAGCTTTAAAAATACAGTTGCCATATTTTTTTTTACCTATGCATCTCCAGAGCCTACCTTTGTGCCTTGAAAGTTGCTGACATCTTGTTACTGGTTTGCTGAATGTTAGGCTCCGCCCCTCTGAGATTTCCTCTGCTTTCTCCTGCTTGAGTCTCAAACAGTAATGCCTTTGAGTTCCGTGCACTCTCCTGCTTGAGCCTTAAACAGAAATGCCTGTGAGTTCCGTGCACATGCGTGTGCATGGAACTCACAAGCATTACTGTTTGAGGCTCAAGCAGGAGAAAGCGGAGGAAATCTCAGAGGGACGGAGATTAACTTTCAGCAAACCAGTAACAAGATGTCAGCAACTTCCAAGTCACAAAGCTAGGCTCTGGAGGGGCATAGGTAAAAAAAAATATGGCAACAGTATTTTTAAAGCTGCAGCTTCCAAATGAACATAACATTACACTTATCCTTTGAATATGTTTCATGTATTCATAATCAATAACTCAAACAAATATAATAAATAGATCTATAAATATAGTTATAAATATTCCTATATAAAAAGAATGCACTAAAATGTATATGAGGAACGCCTAACAGCATTTAATGCTTTAAATGGTTGGTGGAGGGTGTAAATTTCTGTGCGCAGTGGCTCCTACCATGTATGTTTCAATATAATTTATTTTAAAGTAAAAATCTCATAGAACACAACCATTATATCCAATAGCTTTTTTTATTTTGTTTGTTTCTCACAAACTGTAACATAACACAGTAATTAACCAGAAAGTCCATGTTCCAAACCACAAACAAAACCACAAACCTTCAAGCCCCTTTCTCCTGCCAAAATATATCATCCAAAGCCTCCTTTGCAGTGGGTCCGAGTGCTGGTGGGCTGAACTGTGTAAGAGCAGTCATTGGCCAGCACTATCAAAATACACTATTTCACCTACAGAAGTTAGGAAAACCACTCAGAGCCACAGATCCATAGATCCATATAGGTAAGTAATTAGCGAAGAAGAGATTTTAGTTTTATCCTTTGCAAAAGCTAAGAAATGTAGCTGCCTGTATTAATCTGCGGTATAGTCTTATTTACTGTAAATATGTTTTAGGGATATATATATATGCAAACCAAATAATATATCTAATAAAACAATGAGTCATAATTTCAGATTGAGAGGAATAACATTTCCCTGAAGCTTTATTCAGTCTAAAATTTAAACTACTCTAGATAGGAAACCATAAATGGGAGAGAAGCTATTACATTACAGATCATCCTCAGTTCATTGTTACAGCATAAGAGACTCTCTTTTCCTCCCCCTTTACCAGTAACGGCGCCTGCAAGTTTCTTTGTTTTGATACTATAAAACAAGCCAGATGCTAACTTAATCCTCACAGATGGATAGGATTTGCAAACACATCCAGTGAGTTCCCGGCTGTGAGCCTACAGCTGAGCAGCTACCACATGTACAGAACTAAACTGAAAGGGATGAGACTGAGTAGAGGTGTGCTTGTGCAAATGGTCATACCTTCTATAATTCGTTCCCTATGTTCAGATTATTAGCTGACAAGGCGTCAATATTTTTATGCATCCACAGACACAACCCATCCTACATACTGTACAGTGGCCAGGAAGGCAGAATTACAGCAATTTTGCCACTTCTTACTTTTAAGCCTCTATATACACCACTACAAGACAATCAGACTTATTTAGTAATAGGTGCAAACATTGGTCTGTTCTGTTAATTTGCCTCAATCAAATGGTACCTTTTATACTGGTCTACTACAGTTAGAAAACATCTGATTGGTTGCTGCAGGTTAAGGCTGGGTATACACAAGCAGATTTTTCGGCCAATCCGACCATTATTACCCTGTATCAGTCAGGCCCAAAAATCTGCAACATTTTTGTTGTCGCCGGCGACCAATGAGAGTCACTCGTTCGTCCAGATCACCCCCAATTGTGCAGACACCACACAATCAGTGGCAGCTATGTACACTGCGACCGACCGTAATTCGACCTGGCCGACCACATGCAATCGCCGATTGTTCAGTTGGTAAGAAAAATTGGTCCATGTGTACCCAGCCCAAAAGCACAGGCAATATTTTGCAACTCTTATTATATAGGTCCCATATGCCTATAGGACAAGAAACTATAGAGGCCAGGGCCGGCATTTGGGCAGGGCAAACTGGGCAATTGCCCTGGGCCCCCACCATCTGAGAGGCCAACAAAGAACATTTCACACCTCACCTACAACATTCCCTAGATACAGGGGCGTATAGTATAGTATAGTATTTGAGGTTGAATAAAGACATACGTCCATCCAGTCCAACCCATCTAGCAATATCCTCATTTCCTGCCTAACTGTTGATCCAGAGGAAGGCAAAAAACCCCCACCAAATTTATGAAGGGGGAAAAAATTCCTTCCTGACTCCAAGTGGCAATCGGAAATTTCCCTGGATCAACTCTACTTTATGTATCAATACCAGTAACTTGCAACATTCCTTGTTTGCAGAAACTCATCCAGCTTTTTTTTGAAACTGACCAATGAACCTGCCATTACAACGTCCACTGGAAGACAGTTCCATAGCCTTACCGTTCTCACAGTGAAAAACCCTTTCCGAGCTTGAAGCCTAAACCTTTTTTCTTCAAGTCTTAAGGGATGTCCTCGTGTCCTTTGACATGTTCTCTTGGTGAACAATGCCCCAGATAGTTTATTGTATGGCCCGTTAATGTATTTATACACAGTAATCATATCCCCACGCAAGCGCCTTTTCTCCAGCGTACATAATTGTAACTTTTCCAGTCTCTCTTCATATTCAAGCTCCCCCAATCCCCTTATTAATTTAGTTGCCCTTCTCTGAACCCTTTCCATTTCAAAGATGTCCTTTTTGTACACAGGATTCCAAAATTGCACTGCATATTCCAAATGAGGCCTTACCAATGCTTTGTAAAGAGGGAGAATTACATTTTCCTCCCTTGAATCCATACCTCGCTTTATACAAGACAATACCATGCTGGCTCTGGCTGTTGCCGCCTGGCACTGCTTGCTACCTTTAAGTTTGTTATCCACCAAAACTCCAAGATCCCTTTCCAACAGGGATTCACTTAACACAGAGCCATTTATAGTATAAGTAGCACAAGTATTTTTAAGTCCAAAATGCATCACCTTACATTTATCAACATTGAATTTCATCTGCCACTTAGCAGCCCAATGTGATAATCTATCTAGATCCCCTTGCAACGATTGCACATCCTCTGAAGTTTTTAATGGTCGACAAAGTTTTGTGTCGTCAGCAAACACAGAAACCTTGCTGACAATACCCACTTCCAAATCATTAATAAATAGATTAAATAGAAGCGGCCCCAACACAGAACCCTGTGGCACCCCACTTAGCACTTTAGTCCATAATGATGAAGCCCCATTAACAACTACTCTCTGCATCCTATTCTTTAACCAATTTTCTATCCATGTACAAATGTGACTCCCCAGACCAACAGACCTCAGCTTATTCATTAGTCGCCTATGGGGGACTGTATCAAAAGCCTTTGCAAAATCCAAGTAAACTACATCTACTGCTATACCAGAGTCTAAATTTCTACTTACATCCTCATAAAAGCCAAGCAAGTTAGTTTGACAAGATCTATTCCTCCTAAATCCATGCTGGTTACTACTTATAATGTCAGTCCTTGAAACATACTCTAGAACATGATCCCTTATTAAACTTTCCAGGATCTTCCCCACCACTGAAGTTAAACTTACAGGCCTGTAATTACCCGGCTGTGAACGACTACCCTTTTTGAATATTGGAATAACATCAGCCTTTTTCCAATCCAGAGGCACACCACCGGACATGAGGGAATCAGCAAAAATCCAATTCAAGTGCCATGACCCTTCCTTTCCCTTACATAAGTGTAAAGGAGACATGCTGCTGTCACAACATTGCTTGGGTCCATATTTTTAGCAGTGTGGAAGATCTAATTACCCGATGCAGTTTCATGCTCAACCTGCTATGCTGTAAGACACTGGATCACAGTAACTTCCATGGTACCCAAAAATCTATATAGATGAATCTATAGTCAGCCTCAACGACTGCAAGCAGGACAAGTAAAAATATTTTTTGTAATTAAAGTTGTTAATTTTATGATGCATGATAATGCTTATGTGCTTATGTGCTATGTTGGGGAAACTGGCGTCTCTCTCAGTACCAATTGCTTATCTCAACCCACTTATCCATGTTGGAAAAGGGCATGTAAAGGGCTGTAGTTTTTCCCAAGCAATATGCATGTTTGGTACACTATCTGTTGAATAGTAGATCTTTCAATGGGAATTCCAAATGCAGAGTGTCCAAATGCAAGAAAACTGTGAGGACAATAATTTATAAAGCAAACCCCTCATCCTCCTGCTGGTTCATCAACACTTACAGGGAGATTCAATAGAAAATTCTATTGTTAAAATTTGTTAATTTTGCCCCAACCAATCAGATTTATTTAACATTTGAGAGAACATCTGATTGGTTGGGGCAAAATTAGCACCATTTTAATAAGAGCTTTTATTACATAGGCATGTTAGTTTTTCAAACATGTACTATACTTCGCAATCTTACAATCAACAATCATTCAGTTGGTGATATACTCCTCCTGAAGTGGTTGTGTCTTGCTTTTTATTGATCCAGAAGCTCAAACTATTCTTTAATATTTTTACTCTATGACAATGGGTGGGACAACAAGAGACTGTAGACTGGTAACACTAGGTAGTTAGTCACAGAGTAGCATCTTACTCTGGATGGTCATCCTGGTATAGGATAGAAACTTGTCTGGATGCTTTCTAAGATCACCATACAAGGTCCAAATTTGCCCTTTTGCTTCTCTCTCCTGCAGCATAGATGAACCCAGTATCTCCTGGAACGTCTTCACTGCTGGAGAATTAAAGCTATAAGCACCAGAGCCAAGCTTGCAATGGAGTGGCAAAAAATTTTTTCCTACAAAAAATACAACAGCTTCCCTCAACCATAATAGCTGGAAGTGACAACACAGGAATTTACATCAACTATGATCAAGAACAGGGGAAAACGCAACAAGAAGAAACACACAACGTGCATAAAATCGCAACGCAAATAAACGCACACAAGTGCAATGCCGTTTTTTTGGAAAAAAACACCTTGTTTTTTCCCAAAAAACCACAGCCCAACAAATGTTTGAAAGTGTTAAAATCATAATAATAGAAAAATAATGGGGCAATTGATAAAATGCACAAAACATCCACAACATTAGACAGTCATGAACATATTTTATAGTTGTTGTGAGCCCGGACACAGGGCTCAATATGTGTGTGCCACACACCCTGTGTTACTTCCAGCCAACACTTGGTAAAACCCTACATAGGTGGTTATGACAGTTTTACTGCCAAAGTGGAAACTAGGGAAAATAAATGTTAGTTTTAATAGCAACAAAGCTTGCTATAGGACTGCATGTTCCTCCATATAAATTGCTGTGTTCATCCTTTTGTTTATCTTTTAAAACCTTTTGTAAAAAGGGGAAAACATAAGGGTCTTATCAGCACTGTTTATCGTATTTAAGGCTTCTGTTTGTGGCTTAGAGCAACCTTCTCTTATTTGGCATGACAGTGTCACCATCACTGGAGGATGATGTATTTAATTAATTATAATAAGATAATGTTTGCTAAGTTGCAGGAGATTGGTTAAGGGACTGTAGAAAACAGTATTTTGCAAGGGCTGGTTTAAAGTCTGCAAAAGCCCCTGGGCAACACATGGTGTTGACGAGGAACCCCTTCCACACACACACTCTCTCAATTCTTATAGCAGCAATGTATTAATATACTTTTATGGTGTCGGGGACCTTGAGAGTTGGAGACTTGCCCATTGCCCTGTGCCTTACAGTAAAACCGTCAATAGCAAGTTGTGAAAAGGTCTGAGACCAGGGGTGAGCATTCTGTACATGGAGAGAGAGATGTACAGGCTATGTGGAGAAATTGATGGCAGGATAACAAAAACAGATGGTTCACACAGACAGAAAAACATGCATATTAATATTGTGTTTTATAGTTTATCAAGCTGCACTCTGGATCAATAAAGAGCTGTGGGTGGTGTTTCTGGCAGTCAGACACAGTTCCTCAATAGCCTTTAGGAAATCTGCAAATGTTTGTATGTAAAGGAATATGCCAAGGTTAGCAAAGAAAGAAATAACAGTATGACAGAAAGTACCCATTTATATCAAACACGCCATGTTGTTCAACCAGCATGACATAACCTTCTGTTCACCTTTTCTAGAAAATGAAGCGAGATGCTATTAATAACATCTAAAGTTCTTTATTCAATTAGTTTGTGGTGACATGGCAGATGAGATTACACCAGATCTGGGTGGACCTCTATTTTATCACAGACTGTATCAGAAAGAATGACAAAAAAATCTGTCTGTGTGAGGGAGGTAAAAAGGAATCCTGCTGAAATCAGAGCTTACTAGAATCTGAGAGTGTCAGTGGCAATCAATCAACTCCAATGCAGATTATCGGCATTCCAGTGTTTCTGGGCTCACTTCAACAAAGGCTAAGCTAGGCCAGCCACAACAAAGGCCTGGCAACATGCCCAGAAGCGAAAAGGAACAACAGGTGTGCCTGTGTGCTGGATAGGGTTGGGAGAATCAAAGAGAGGGAGAAGGGTGTTGGATTACTATTCCAATGTCGAAATCTTCCTCCTCAAGCTACAGTCTTGGGTTTCCACAGGTGGAGCTAGACAATAAGGACAGGTATAGATAAGATATAGAGTCCCTTTTAGAGTTAATCCATTGAGTGACAGAAAAATAAAACTTCCTAAACACAACGATTCTTCTGAATTGTACACAAGCTTCATAGACCAACCACTTTGGCCTACAATTGTACGTGTGCGCAGCTCTGTCTGTGTGTGTGTGTGATCTGTTCAAATCGGTATCGTCATCAATTTGTCACCAAATGTGTACAGGCCTCTACTCTACTGTAATCCCTCACAAACCAAAATACCGTATATACTCGAGTATAAACCGTCCAGAGTATAAACCGAGGTACCTAGTTTTGAGAAAAAAAGGAGGAAAACCACACTGACTCGAGTATAAACTGAGGGGGTAGTATTTGCCACTAAAGTGTTGGAAACTACAACTCCCAGCATGCTTTATTGCTGGGAGTTGTAGTTTTCAAACATCTTAAGTTGCAAATACTTACAATAAGAGTAAAAACTTCTTTATTTGTGCATACTGTATGCACAAATATAGGAGGATTTACCCTAGGATGCGCCGAGGCTGTGGAGCGAGGATGCGGATCGCGCGGCCGCCGGACAAGGTAGGGGAAACATTGACTCGAGTATAAACAGAGGTAAGATTTTCAGGCTTTTTTAAAGCCTGAGAACCTCGGTTTATACTCGAGTATATACGGTAATCAGTACTGTCTTAGCAAAACAAACAAGCTGTTAAGGTTCGTATTCATCCAGGTCATGGTATATCTGTTGTATTCAGTTAGATGAACTGAATTGAAGTTTAGTTCTTGAAGATGTTTCGCTAGTTATCCAACTGGCTTTCTTAATGTACAAGAATCTGTTGGCAATTATGTACCCTGGAAAGTCACAGTTAGCATATTACAGCCAGGTGTTTGGGACCTTCTGATGCAAGGTGTGATTGCATTGTGGCTAAGAGAGGTTTATCGAAACTGCCGGTAAGGTGTCAAAACAGCATTG
This sequence comes from Hymenochirus boettgeri, assembly GCA_019447015.1. Lineage (NCBI taxonomy): Eukaryota > Metazoa > Chordata > Amphibia > Anura > Pipidae > Hymenochirus > Hymenochirus boettgeri. The sequence goes on from CM033472.1 coordinate 110,474,431, forward strand.
AACATGGCAGACAGTTGGTGTCGAACCCCTCCACCTCTATTCAGGCTTAGTTTATTTATTTTACATAAATGGCCTCCTTGACACCCTCTTGACCAGTCATGTTCCTTTTCCAAGATGTTGACATTACAATCTTCAGGTCTGTCTGCTTGTGAGGTTCTCATTCATCCAGTCATGGTATATCTGTTGTATTCAATTAGATCAACTGGACTTGAAGTAGTTCTTGAAGACGTTTGCTAGTCATCCGACTGGCTTTCTCAATTCAAAATGACTTGTACAAGAATCTGTGGCAATTATGTACCCTGGAAAATCCCAATTAGCATATCACAGCCAGGGTTTAACAGATATTATCATAGGTCTGTCTTTTTCCTTAAGATGCAGGTAGACAGCTGAGTCCTGACCTGAGGAATTGGCTCTTCGTACTGGGTCATACGTTCCCACATACAAATCAGATCACCTCACTGTACAGCACTGGGTATATGATTTCACTCTTATGTTTTGTTATGTTGTCTTTCGGATTTAACAATTGCTGCTCAGTGGTTTTATAGCAGACCGGGATACTATGTTTTTTTTTAACATTCTTAATTTCTCGAAGACCCCTGCTACATATGGGGATGACCATGTCTTTTCCTTTCTTGCTTTCCCCTGCACTTATGGCATTCATGTTCTTTCCTTCTACTCACAAAGGCCCAGTCTGGATACGAAAGGAAGAGCGCTACTCACAGGAATAAAGTGAACAAGTCCAATTATTTCTTGCATAGTTACTTCAGAGACAGCAGGTATAACATCACAGGCAAGGAACAAACACAGGCCCACCCGCCTAGGCGCCTTGTTCACTTTATTGCCGTGAGTAGCGCTCTTCCTTTTATATTACTATGCTATTAGTACCTGCAGCTGGGAGGTATCCCACATGGAAGTGATCCGCACCACGAGTCAAGCCAGATAGTTCAATTGCTGCCCTTCTTTACCTCTTACCTCTGGATATCCACAATTTTAGGGCTCCTCTTTGATGATTTGTTTTAGCCTTCACCTCTGTGCTAGTAGTGGAGATGTTCTCTGCTCTGTGTTGCAGGATCTGAGGATACCTAGTGTGCGTAATTGGTGGTGGAAGTCAAAACACCAGATATGGTCTGTGCGGGTTGGTTTTCAGTAAAACTCTTTTTCTCAGTTTGCCATTCTCCCTGGCTTCTACCAAGCAGTCCAAGAAATCCATTTTGTTGTTTTGTACCTCATTTCTTGTAAATTTGATGTTTTGGTCTACAACATTGATTGAGTTCTTGTAAGGCGTGTAATTCCTTCTGGTGGATTTTAACCCAGGTGTCCTCCACATCTTGAACCAGTTACCCTTGAAGGAATTAAGAGCCTGGATTTCAACTTCCACCATTTCAACAGCCTCTTTGGTCGGTATACAGGTAAGAGAGAGGTAATAGGATACATAGTTTTTCTGTGCCGAGTACTACATCTTGTCTTGTTAGTAAAATCCTGTGAGTTTGGATGGATAAATTCAACAATGGCCCTAAGATGTTGGGTAGATATTTCGTATTTTCACCTTGTTGTTAACGAGTTGATGTGAGTCGGTGTGTGGACTCCCAAAGATACACAAGGAAGGGCCCCCACTGACCCTAGTCAGCAGCATCAACTCTTTAACATACAAGGTGGTGAAATATTAGCCAACATCTTAGGGCCATGGTTGGAATTTATCTCATCCAGAACTCACAGGATTTTTTAACAAGATTGAAGATGTAGTACTCGGCACAGAAGAAAACTATGGTATCCTATGATGTACATTCTCTTCACCTGTATACCCACCAAAGAGGCTGTTCACATCGAGATCTCCTGGATTTCACTAACAAGATTCAAGAAACTAGCAGTGCAGTGCAGGGAAGAGTGCTCTGATTTGTATCTGGGGGAGACCAAACAGCAGTTGCACCACATATGGCCCAGCACAGAAGAGCTAATTCTTTGGGTGAGGACTATATGCGTTCGATCGGGGGTTGTCACTGATCCACCAGGCGGATCAAAGAAGGACCCCCGACTGAACGCATACACACAGACAAATTCTCGGCCAAAATGTCCATTCGTCACATGTAGCGTTCGGCCGTCGGGGGTCGTTCCTCACTCGGAAATTGAGAGGGGGGACGAGCCTTAAGCCTGCACAGGGAAAAAGTTCTTTAGATTAGTTCTTAGTGGGCTCTCAAATTCCAAATCTCTTGTTACCTTGGAACCACCAAATATAATCTGGAAGTATTTGTAAAATAAACCACCCTTTCAAGACATGTGAGTGCACTGACTCTTTATGTGCTAAACTGTAACAATGCGTCATTCACCAATAGCAAATTTTAAAAAAAAATTTTGGAATATGAAAAACAGACATGAAATATCATATGAAAAAAATCCCCTTATTAAGCATGCGAGATTGGAATTATATTAAAAGTATATCTTTCCTCTTTACCCACATATGAAAAAGGGAATAACAACTCGGGGATAGCACTCCCCTTCGTCAGGTACACATAAAACATAATGCTAAAGTGTCCATTACCTATATACCCTCCCCCACAGGAACTGACCACACAATTATCTTAACGCACACCCCTATTAGAATTAACCCTTACCAATTACATAACATTTACCAATTAGCAACATAGCAAGAAGAAATTTACACGAAATTTTTTTTTTTTTTTACACGAAAAACAGGCGTGGTTTAGATACACTATTTAAGGAAATGGAAGAGGTTGTGGTCTTTATTTAACCCATGGGTGTGTAAACTATTTAGTTGGTCACCCTTTTTTTCAATTTTAGACTGCGATCTCCCCCCCCCCCGCTAGAACTTAACACTCTCTCCAGTACTCTAAATTTCAATTACACTGTCAGTGTGTCCTGTCTCTACAAAATGTTTAGGGACAGGCAACTTCATATCTTTTTTTTCTTATGCGGAGCGGTGTTGGGAGATCCTAGATTTAATCATCTGGGTAGTTCTCAAAGTATATCAGTCCACATGGGCACCAAAGCACATAAACCACAAACGTGGATTCACCTGTGCATGGTTCCGACTCTGGTATTTTTTATTAGTTCCTGGATGTTTAAATGTTGGGCCCTATCTACAAATCTACACTGGGTACAGTGCAGACAGGGGTACATTCCGGGCTTCTGTTTGCCAAGGAATGTAGCCCCGTCTGCACCATCCCGTCTATACATGGCTCTTACTACGCTGTTACCTATCGTGTACCTTACGATAGTTAATAATTCTTTAATCTCGGGATAAGAGCGATACAAAATATGCCAATTTTTGGATAGTTCTCATCAAATTACTTCCTACCGAGAAATCCATAATCAGGGTATGCGCCTAAATTGTGTGTTATTTTTCTTATTTTGTTTCTCACTTGCTTTTATTAAGGATGCATCAGGAGCTTCCTAGGGTTTGTCGATTCACAAATTTATCATACATCAGATCTGTCTGCTTCTTTCGCACATCTGGGTTGCTAACAATCTGTTGAATCTTTTGAACTGACTGATCGGAATCGATTTCTGACATGGGACGGATGGAAACTCCCAGATGCCAGGATCTGATTCCGATCAGTGGTTTGCTATACAGTTCTGTACTAATTCCGTTATTCACCTTCACAAGGACATCAAGGAAACATATCTCCGTTGAACTGGTCTATAGAGAATTTGATCTCGGTGTGTGTAACATATTATATATATATATATAATTATACAGGGTAGTTTTCAAACTACAGAAAGAAATCAAACATCTATAGATTTTGACTGTGCTATGTTTTTGTAAGTTATAGAAGTGATGTTATCATTTTTGAAAACATTACAATTATATGTTTATGGTTATAGATGTTCTGAATATTTCTATCCATTTGTAGCTGTATTTCCAAACTAAATTTCCACAACTAACTAGGCATGTTTAGTGTAGAATATCATAGGTTTTTTCCTGGGTACTCAAACGTGTGAAAATTTTTTTTTTTTGTAAAAATTAAAAAACACAAAACACAAAATATTATATGTAAACTTCATTGTAATAATATTTTCTTTATCCTCAGGGAGTTTAAAGGGTAAATCTTCCCCCACTCCCAAATATGCAATATTTAAAAATCTAAGAGATGTAAGTTTAACATGAAATAATGCCTCTTATAATCCTGGTTCTTCCAGTTAGCAGATTTCATCATGGATGTAACAGATGACATCACAGCCAATGAACTGAATGCTATTCCCCTAACGTTTGAGAGGCTGAGGGAAGGGGGGAGCATAATTTTGCTGTAAAACACATTAGCCTTGCCTCTGACAGGTTTCTACTATAGTTTTGGGTTTGAGAGTTGATTTAATTATAATATATAATATTTTTGATTTATTAATATCCCTTTAATTTGGAAGCTCCAGCATTCCACAGACTTTTTTTTGCATGCAGCAACTTCTGCCAATACAATTAACCCCTCCTATAAGCATGTCATCAGGTATTGGCAAAAGGGATAAGCTGCACTTTTCACTGCAGGTTTATGTGGCTTCCAAAAATTTTTTCAGTCAGTCTGGCAAAATTTACAGATATATATATTCTATTTTTTAATATAATTGTATTAGAAATTATGCTAAATATTGGCTATTTGCATGGTCTTTCAATATTTCACAAATCGGTTGCATCAAAATATCAGTGTTTTTCCCAACCAGTAAATTATATCAATCGGTTTCTTGCTCATTAGTCTGATGGTATTACAGTTAATGTGCCAGGTAATATCAGTAAAAAATGGACATTGAATTATTAGCTACAGCATGTCAACATGTAGAAATTCCACAGGAAGTATATTGAGGTAGAGCTGTTAAACAAAGACTTTTTATACACAAAGGATGGGTGTAACAGGGGATATCTATCTACTGCAGTTCAAAACATGCCCAAGAAAACAAAACGTAACATTTGCCATCCCAGACACATCGTTTCAAAGAAGACATTATAAATTTAATTAACTGGTTTTCTTTTTAGATGGTACATATACACAGAAAAAAGGACTAGGAAATAACAAAAGTAGGAAACTTGTAGATATTCTCGCCATAGGGGTTAACATTCTGTCAGAATTCCTACAGGTAACACAAGGTCAAAGCAAGCAGGGAGACAATGAAGGGACATTACAGGCTCCCCTCAGCCAGATGTGTGTTAACAAGGAGACTGCCCTTCCAGCTAATAAGGTCAGGTACTGGCTCCAGTAAGACGAGCAAACAAGAAGGGTCTTGGCTCACAAGCAGCTTTGTCTTGGCACTCTGCACATTTACTGCTTCCTAGATCCTTCCCCAGTAAAATATGGTAACAAAAGCAAAGGGAAGGAAGCTGGACAAGGCTGTCTACAGACAGTTTTTGGCTCTGCTGCTTCTTCACATTGTTGAGGTTAATGTTAGTTCCTCCAAGGAAAGTTTAAATAAAGCACTTTACTTTTTAAAAATGCAAGTGAGTTCAGCAGCTAAAGTGTTAATGTGATGAAATAAATGTATTACACAGCAGTATTGTAATTTTTGTTGTGACATAAATTCTGTTGGTGTGTACAGTTTAAATAAACATTGTCTGTTATCCTGGCTGCAACATTGCATTAGGTCCACAAAGCACACAATTTTGTTTATGACTACAGTTGCACAACATTAGTTGTACTTTCTCTTTAGGGGAAAATGTACGATCAGTATGGTCTTTTTAACTCCCTAGAGGAAATCACTCAAACAGGGGAAACCATACAAACCCCTTTCAGATATATAAACTTGACTGAACCCAGTGCTGCATGGAACCAGTGTTAAAACCTGAGCCAATGTGCTTCCCAATGTTTATTATAAGCCATGCGTTATCAGGAAACACAAAAATATACAATAAATCCAACGGTGGACTAATTCTATTTTTACAAAGGAGTCAGACAATTCCAGTCGATTGCAATTGAAAGGAACTGTAAACTAAAAAAATAAGTGTTTGCCAATCGTTTCTATTATTCAGGGAGGTGAGAACGCTATTCTCACCTCCCTGTGAATAATAGTTTCCTCAGGGGACACAGCCAAACTTACCTTACCTGGCGCTCCACTCGCAGGTCCTTCTGAACGGATAGCCGCGCTGTCCTGCTCTCCCGATCTTTTATAAAGATAGGCGCGTGGTCGGGAGACAGGGGCAATGCAGCTGTCAGATCAGAAGGAGCGAGTGGAGCGCAGGTAAGGTAAGTTGGCTGTGTCCCCTGAGCAAACTATTATTCACAGGAGGTGAGAATAAGCGTTCTCACCTCCCTGTGAATAATAGAAACGATTGGCAAACACTTATTTTTTTAGGTTTACAGTTCCTTTAACAAAAAGCCCTTTAAATGATGTTCCTTATCCTTGTAGAACCTTTTAAAGGATAAGTGCACTGTAAAATCAAGTTATGTTTATTTGGAAGCTGCAGCTTTAAAAATACAGTTGCCATATTTTTTTTACCTATGCATCTCCAGAGCCTACTTTGTGCCTTGAAAGTGCTGACATCTTGTTACTGGTTTGCTGAAGTTAGGCTCCGCCCCTCTGAGATTTCC